>JASWHV010000017.1:677305-1344611 GCA_030760725.1 Neostapfia colusana
TGAGGAGAAAACCATCTCTGGAGAAGATGCCCCTTCTTCAACAGGTCAAATTTTGTTACTTCTACTTTATGAGTCCTACTATCTCAATCAGGTCATAACTTATTTTTTTGGGTGATCTAGATTGAAGAATCACTTGAAGAGCTTGCACCTGCTTGTACTCTAGAGCTTCTAAGCTTGCCCAAAACACCTGAAAATTCGGAGCGCAGGCGAGGTTCTATTGCAGCTCTGTGTGAATTGCTTAGGCAGGGCCTTGATGTTGAATCCTCTTGTAGAGTTCCTGACTGGCCTTGTTTCTTGGGCCAAGCATTGAGCAAATTATTAGCCACAGAAATTGTCGATCTACTTTCTTGGGACACTTTGGCTACAACTCGTAAAAACAAAAAATCACTGGAATCCCAGAGCCAGCGGGTGGTAGTCGATTTCAACTGCTTCTATGTGGCAATGCTTGCTCACCTTGCATTTGGATTTTCAACCCGCCAGACTGAGTTGGTACTCTTTTTTGCTCCCTCTCTTAATAGACTAGAGATGTGCTTGTGACAAAGGCTTTATTGTTGTTGTTTAATTTATATGCCCTATCTGCAGATCAGGAAAGCTAAAACCATCTGTGAATGTTTAGTTGCATCTGAGAGCACGGACCTGAAATTTGAGGAATCTTTCTGCTCATATCTTCTTGGAGAGGTAATAAGAGTATCTCAACTTCTGTAATATTTACTGACTTGCATTATACGATTAAAGGTTAGCTCTCAGGAAACTGGCGCTGCAGTTTTTGAAAAACTTCAGCAGCTTCAAAGTATTGGAAGTCCAAATTCAAAAGACTACGGGCTGGCTAAAAAGAAAGACAGCAGCGACAAGGTCTCTGTCAACCAATCACTTGTATGTTGCTTCTGGCCATGCTCATTCAAAACAAATAAACTCTAGAATTACTTGACGCTATATCTATGTGGTTATACTGCATCTATTTAGATTGAGTCTTTCTCATACCAGACAATTTTTCTTTGCCAGGAACTGTGGTTGAAGGATGTGGTTCTTTCTCGTTTTGCAGATACAAAAGATTGTCCACCATCTTTGGTTTGTATAACACCATTTTTGTTATCCACAGTTGGCACAACATTGTCTAGGAAGTAAATTCAGTTCTGATTAACGTCTTATATCAGGCCAATTTTTTGGGGGCTCCTAAACGCAACCTTAGCACATCCAAGCAGAACCTCGGGACCCCAAGATTATTCCGCTTGAGCTCTCAGCCATCTAGTGTCTCATCATGCAACAGGACTACAGGGGAGCAGACTCCAAGACTGAATCCTAACAGCCATTTGGGGGAAGCTGTGAAGCAACTTGCACCAACCAACTTGGGGCTCCATTCATCAATGGATAGGGCTGTAAATGGATCAGGCACAACATCTGTTTCCCTGAAGCGCAATCCTGGATCCAGTCCTTTAAGATCATTGGAGCTATGGGGACTAACTGGAGATATTATAGGGAAGCTTGCATATAGTGCACTCCTGGGGTTTGTTGTATTTGGTGTGTTAAAACTGTTGAGATTTCAGTCTGGGCACACAAGATCTCCCAACACGAGTAGAGAATCTGCATCAATATTGTCCTTGAATGAAGCATCTGCACCAGAAGGTTCTCTAGTCACCAGCAGTGTCAGGGAGCATTTTGAAAAATTGTCAAAAATGCTTTGGCTAAATGATAGGATTCATTCGAAAAGTGAAGAAAAAGAGAAATATCCAGTGTGCAGTAATGTTGCTGCGGCAGTATGCAGGCAAAAGATGGATATTGAAGAAGCAGAAGCACTTGTGAAACAGTGGCAGGACATAAAGTCTGAAGCTCTTGGCCCTGACTATCAAATTGACATGCTCCCTGAGATCCTTGATGGTTCAATGCTTTCAAAGGTGTGTATCTATACCTGTTTCGTATTTGCACATGCTGTTGATTTACCTCTATTTATGTTGTGCATAATTAAAGGCCATCTTGTGGAGCAGTGGCAAGATTTAGCATTGGTAGCAAAGGATCAGTCGTGCTATTGGAGATTTGTTCTGTTAAATCTTTCCATAGCTCGAGCTGAGATAATCTTGGGTGAAGTCGGTGCTGGTGAAGCAGCAGAAATCGATGCTGTGCTTGAGGAAGCAGCTGAACTTGTTGATGACACCCACCCCAAGAAACCTAGTTATTACAGGTATTTCAATACATAGCACATCCGTTGATTATTCTTTTGCAATCTACCGTAAAACTAACATGGTAATGATTTTTGTATGAATGTAATTGCAGTACATATGAAGTACAGTACAAATTGAGGAGGCAGAACGATGGATCATGGAAAATCTGCGAGGCTGTTGTCCAGGACCAGACGTGATTTCATTTCAGCTAAAAAGTAAAAAATTTCATCTCCTAATAGGTGGAAGTACTGATCCTTTTGAACTTCAATATGACAAACTTAACATGTTAAAAATATGTAGTGGTACTGTTAGGGTACCTTCATTTAGATTGGGATACCTGCTTAGTTAGCTGAGTTTCGTCTCACACGTGAGACCTTTGAGGCTTTGGACTGCTTATGGTGACCTTCGAAGACTCGGCATCAGGATTCGACAAAATAGCTGCTGCTGGTGCTAGTAGTACAGATGCTAACAACAGCTTATACCACATTCCATTGTTCCTTTCCCTCTGGTGTAACTCATGTGAATTAGTTTGAGTTTTACCCACGTGTAATTGAGTTGCTGTCGGCCATTGTTCAAAGAGCAAAGCTACTTGCTGATGTGCTGCTAACTGTTGACCTGTAGCTGCAGTTTCCAAGCTCGCTCCTGTTCCGTTGTGTTGTGATGACTTGCTCGGTTCATCCTTGTTACAGTATTTACGGCCGTCTTACTCGTGTTCTCAGTTTTACTTTTTAGCATAAATAGCTGCACGATTGAAATGTACTATCATTTCAAATGCATTGCAACAAATGGGCATCAGTATATGGAAATCGAGTGTTTCTATAATCATAATTCATATCTGGAACTGTTGTTTTGATTTGCATTGCCGTCCTGAGACTGATTTCTAAGATACAAAAGCCCATCTTAATTTTCCCTTTATTTTCTGGCCCATATACTATTGTTAAGCCCATTAGCTGATGCACTAGATTGGACTTGGTAGCAGGCTTGTGGCCCCCCTAATCCTTAATCCACTGACTTAACGATCATGCCCGCAACGCACGCCGTCAGATCCCGGAGAATGGAAGTCCACGTGTGTGCTGCCCTTTCCAGCCAATCGGCTGCTGCGGTTCTAGCGGGACCCAGTTCCGGTGAAACAGGGGGGGGGGGGCACCCACGTCGGACTACTGCACCGTCCCACCTGTCAGAGTGTTCGCCGCTCAAATGGATATCCACTCTCAAGTCCCCGACCCGGCCCGGAGCTGCCTCGCCGTCGCCTCCGCTTGGACTCGCCGCACTCGTGTCTTCCCCCCGTCCCCTGATCTCCCAGATCCAAACCCCCACGCCGCGCGCGCATGAAACCTTATTAGTGACCCGTCCAGATCTCGACCTCCGCGCCATGGCGACCACCGCGCTGGAATCCCTCCCGGCGCCGCTCCGGTCGCTCCGCCTCAAGACGAAGCAGCAGGAGCTCCTGCTCCGCGTCTCGGCGCTGGCGCTCATCTACGTGCTCGCCTTCATCGTCCGCCTCTTCTCCGTCCTCCGCTACGAGTCCATGATCCACGAGTTCGACCCCTACTTCAACTACCGCACCACCCTCTTCCTCACCGAGCATGGCTACTCCGAGTTCTGGAACTGGTTCGACTTCGAGAGCTGGTACCCGCTCGGCCGCGTCGTCGGCGGCACCCTCTTCCCGGGCCTCATGGTCACCGCCGCGATCCTCTACCGCCTCCTCCGCGCGCTCTCCTTCGCCGTCCACATCCGCGAGGTCTGCGTCCTCACGGCGCCCTTCTTCGCCGCCAACACCACGCTCGTCGCCTACGCCTTCGGCCGCGAGATCTGGGACTCCGGGGCGGGGCTCGTCGCCGCCGCGCTCATCGCCATCTGCCCGGGCTACATCTCTCGCTCCGTCGCGGGGTCGTACGACAACGAGGGCGTCGCTATCTTCGCGCTGCTGCTCACCTTCTACCTCTTCGTGCGCGCCGTCAACACGGGGTCTCTCGCCTGGGCGCTCGCCTCGGCGTTTGGCTACTTCTACATGGTGTCAGCGTGGGGAGGCTACGTATTCATCATCAATCTTGTCCCGCTATACGTGCTTGTGCTGCTTGTCACTGGGAGGTACTCACAGAGGCTCTACGTGGCATACAATTGCATGTATGTGCTTGGGATGCTGCTCGCAATGCAGATCCGGTTTGTCGGATTCCAGCATGTACAGTCGGGGGAGCACATGGCCGCCATGGGAGTCTTCTTCCTGCTACAGGTAATTTCTCATTTGGACACTGGTCTGTGCTGACAACCTTTGAACCTAGTAGACTAGAGGGACCAAATACTGACAGATCTTAGTAGATAAGTACAACTAGGCGATAACTAGATGGCTCATGGATGACTAATTAGGATTGTCAAAACTTGTCTGAAAACAGTAAGGATTAGGTTTGGCCGGTACACTAGGTTGAGTCAGTTTTACCCATGATAAATAGTAATGGCATTCTGTTCTTAGTTGTCCTATTTTTTTGAAATATACAACTGGATCTTTGGCCTATAGCACTACATCCTTGCATTCACTCGCGGCCCATTTGCAGTCCTTCTATAAAATTTGACACAGTTTTTTCATCTTCACAAAAAATTATCTGGGTTATATTTACATCATTAAGCTGGCTATGGCATACGTCAGGGTTCACTGGTTTCTGTAAAACGCTTTCAGATTATTGAAGCTAATGTGTGTGTCTATATTATCTGATATACTAGTGTTTTGTAAGTTTTATAGTCTATTGCAGCTCATCCTTGTACATTTACAAACATAATTGCTGATTCTCTATCGGTTTGTAAATGTGAAATGGTCAACACTCTTGTATCTGGCCAACTTTTTTACTAGTGTTGTGGTGCTTATTGCTTACTTTAATCAGCAGTCGCTGGAGTGTACATGTTGTGCTGGACTGTCATTAATCATTATTAGCAATTCTGCATGATCATCCGTTCAAGGCCCTCCTGTAATTTCTCTCGATATAGCATGGATACATGAGCCATAATAAATCCTTTCTTTCTTTCAGGTTTTCTTCTTCTTGGACTGGGTGAAATACATGCTAAATGATGCCAGATTATATAAGTCGTTCCTGCGAATTACCCTTACATGTGTGATTACTGTTGGCACCCTGGCTCTTGTAATTGGAACTGCATCGGGCTACATTTCTCCTTGGACGGGACGGTTTTACTCCCTGCTTGATCCGACGTATGCAAAGGACCATATACCAATCATTGCATCTGTTTCTGAGCATCAACCAACAGCATGGTCTTCTTTCATGTTTGATTTCCAGATCCTTCTTTTCCTATTTCCAGCAGGCCTATATTTCTGTTTCAAGCGCTTGTCAGATGCCACAATATTTATAGTTATGTATGGCCTCACAAGTATGTACTTTGCTGGTGTGATGGTACGGTTAATTCTTGTTGCAGCACCAGCAGTTTGCCTTATTAGTGCCATTGCTGCATCTGCGACAATAAAAAATCTGACCACTCTTATCCGGACAAAAAGTAAAAGTCCACAGGCTGCTTCTGGAAAAACTACTGGCTCAAAGGCAGCTGCAAAGGTATTTTCCTTTTATGTTTTCCTATCCGCCTTCTTATTTAATTTCATACTGTCATCTAAATGAATTGCTATGAGTGAAATATTTATTTATTCCCCTTTGACATTTCCTCCTTCGTAAAGGAAACGTTAAAGGCCATGACTCACAATTTGGCATGCTGGAGAAACAGATCTTTGTCTAAAAGTATCACTGGTTTCCTTTTTATGGTTAAACAGAACTCTCCTGAGGAAATCTGTGCTTTTCTGTTTTTTAAGTCAGGATTCTATTTTATGTTAGGACCTACTATTGCTATTAATAGGCTGATGATGAAATCTTTCCCTCTTTATGGGGCCTCTATTGTTCCAACAATTCAAATCCAGTTTCTGTTGTGGACTGTAGAAGAAATCATGATTTCCATGTTGCCTGTGTCTTGTAACTCAGTTTTTATTGGAATCTATAACTGACCTATACCCTTGTGTAAACAGGGAGCAATTGATCAATCCTTGCCATTTCAACATAATGCAGCTATTGCGTTAGTCCTGGGTGCTTTTTACTTGCTCAGTAGGTATGCCATACACTGCACTTGGGTGACATCTGAAGCTTACTCTTCTCCTTCCATTGTTCTGGCCGCAAGGGGTCATAATGGTGGAAGAGTCATATTTGATGATTATCGGGAGGCATACTACTGGCTTCGTCAGAACACTCCTCCTGACGCTAAGATTATGTCTTGGTGGGACTACGGATACCAAATTACAGCCATGGGCAACAGAACTGTTATTGTTGATAATAACACGTGGAATAATACACACATAGCTACTGTTGGGCGTGCAATGTCATCCTATGAAGATGAAGCATATGATATCATGCAATCATTGGATGTGAATTATGTTCTTGTTGTGTTTGGAGGTGTTACTGGGTATTCTTCAGATGATATAAATAAGTAAGTTCATCTTATTGGCTATGAGCCTATGAGGCAGCAGCTTGACATGCCTTTTTACTTATCCTAAATTAACGTGGTATCTTTTTGACTGAAATGAAAAACAGTTTATCTTACATTCTTACCTAGCCACTCCTTTCCAGATTCTTATGGATGGTGCGTATTGGTGGAGGAGTTTTTCCAGTAATCAAAGAACCTGATTACCTTGTTAATGGAGAGTATCGTGTCGATAAGGGGGCTGCACCAAAAATGTTGAACTGCCTAATGTAAGTTTTCGATGTGTTATGGCCCAGTTATTTTTTTCTTTTGTGGCAAACTTCCGTAAAAAACTTAAAAGAAGTTTGCTATGCGAAGTCTCTCTTTTTTCTATATACAAAACTGCCATGTGAAACATTTTATGCTATGCAAAAATTCTTGACATTTGAATAGAATTTTATTATTTGAAGCAGTTTTTTATCAGGTTTAGTGGATACATTGCTCATCTTGTTCCTGCCAATCCAGTTGATTAGATGCTTTTGTGAATCCATGGTCATAGTCCATTGCTGGCTTTTTTATGCTTCCTCTACTCTGTTTGGCAGGTACAAGCTTTGTTACTACAGGTTTGGAGAACTCACAACGGAGTATGGAAAACCTCCAGGGTATGTTGCATCTTTACCGTCGTTATTGACATCATCTGTATTTCAACAAGTTCAGTATTGTAGAGTCAAAGAAGTTTGCCATCAGTATTGACATCATCTGTATTTGCAAGGATGTAAATACTTCCTTGGATATGTTTTTTTGTTGGTATAGAGCTCCTGATCCTGCCTACCCAACGTGTTTTGGACAAATGCTTTGTTGTTGTATGGAACTCCTGATCTTGTTGGCATCTGTTTTTTTCTTATATATATGTAAAAGGCTAGAAACATATTTGATTCTTAACAACTTGCATGATCTTGTTTTCTGTAGGCAACATATTGATGAGTTTATTTCTTAGTTGGCTGGTGGTACATTCTAGCTACTAATGGATATGAGTGAGCATTGTACTTCTGTTCTGTTTATTTCTCAATGCAGATATGATCGTGTGCGAGGAGTGGAGATTGGCAACAAAGACATAAAGCTTGAGTACTTGGAAGAGGCATTTACAACTTCAAACTGGATAGTGCGGATATATAAGGTCAAACCCCCCAAGAACAGGTCCTGATGTGCTGAAAAGCGTCTGAAGATGTTACCTTGGACATTGTTGTCAAAACCTAAGAGGCTATAGGAGTCTGGGCGTTCGTTTTGATATTTGCATCCGCAGCCCCTCAAACGTGGGCACAGCTTTGGTGAGACTGACTGTATTAGCCCATAGTGTCATTTGGAACAAGTGTGACAGCAGTGAGCTTTTTTTTCTCTTTTTAAGCATGTATGTCATGACCGAACTTCAAAAGTTTTGTAGGCGCAATAGCATATTTAAATAGTTACCTTTGATCAATGTGGCAAGCCAGTGACAAGTTTCAAGTGTTAATGCTAAAGACAATATGAATAGCTAGTTCTGCAACCCACAAGTTTTTGTGTTCTCCTGTTTGGTACAGAACTTGATGCTGCCAGCCTTTATATACCTGAAACTCTTAAGCAAAATGCTATGCTTTTGACAATACATATCTTTTTAAGGCTGCACTGCATGCAAGAATCTACGTTCTACCATAGTGCCTACAGCTCTCTGCTGCAAGACACAAACAGTTCTTGCTTTCTGGAGCACTTGAGCTTGAGATGTTGTACTTCTGGTCTGACTACACTTTAATTAATCATTTGTACAGCCGTTTCATCTGTTGGTAATTCTATATACTCGAAACTACATCTGTCTACTATATACATCCACCCATCCACATGCACATCCTCATTTCTTGATGTCCTCTTCCCTTCTCCCAGCGATCTGCTGGACCAAGCCGGCAATGGCCGACCCGATGATGAACCAAGTTAACCCAGCCAGCATAACCTTCATTTCAAAGCTGTTCACCACTGCAAGAGCAAGGGGGCCTCCGAAATGCTCCTGAACGCCGCCGCCGCCTCCGGTCATCTCCTCCCCGTTGTAAGCCACAGTCCCCGCGGAGATGATTCCCATCAGCAACGGCGCCGTCAGGTCGATGCTTACGCTCTTCCCCCCGGCCCTGGCGCTGGCGATGGCGATAGCTCCTCGTTGCCTGTGGATGTGGCCTTGCTGAGCGGCGTTCCCCCTTTCCCGGATGCTAGGCGGCGAAGCTGAAGACGGCAGGTTCCGCTGCGGAGTCCAGTAGTCGTCGCGGGTGATGCTCACTGCCGTTGCGCCTCCCGCTTTGCGCCGGGCGGCGGCGGCCTCTTGCAGCCTGTCCGTGACAGGGTCAGCGGGTCTAGACGACGTCTCCGCTGGCGGTGGCAGCAGGAGACGCGAGGCAAGGACGGTGGTGGCCGGCGCCGATGGCCCGAACGGCTGCCAGCACCACCAGTTTAGCATGGACCTGATGGCGTGAACCGCCGAAGTCCTGGATCGCCTCACGGTCTCCGACTCCTGCGTGCGTGCGTGCAGCATTCAGGTCGATGAGGTCCTCCTCCACGTTTAATTACGACGACGCGGCACTGGGGTTATTAGATGGGTTCATCAGTTTTACCTGGGACTCTCTCGTAGTCGCAGATTTCTGTTTCATCTCCTGGAACCTTTTCTGGAATCTGTGCACCTCGGCGAAGATGTCGGGCGCCCGAGCTCCCGCGGTGTTGCCCTCGGAGACGCGGACTCTTCCGCGCGGCTGCTTGGACATGAGGAACTCGAGAGCTGCCAGGTCTGACCTCTCGACCATCCTGATCAGCAGGCAGCACAGAGCAGCTCATGCATGGGTATCATGAACTATTGTTACAGTAGTACACGGAGCTAGCTGCAGGTGAATGAATGATCGAATCCGGTTAAGGTTTACGTACGAGATGCAGTCGACGGGGCACATCTGGATGGCGTCGAGGATCTTGTCCTCGCCGTCGGCCCACTGCGCCACGACGCGGGCGCGGCCGTAGACGGACTCGATGGCGAACGTCCTGCTGGCGTGGAGCGCGCACTTGAGGCAGCCGACGCAGCGCGCCTCGTCCACGAACACCGCCCGCCGCTCGGCCTCGGCGCCCAGCCACGACGAGTAGAGCGGGCGGCCCGTGTACCCGGCGAACTCGGACCGGCGCGCCCGCTCCTGGTCGTAGGCGAGGCGCGCGGCCGGGTCGGAGAGCAGCGCGTAGGCCTCGTTGAGCACGACGGCCATGTCGTGGCCCTCGGCGGCGCCGGCCACGTCCGGGTGGCACCGCTTCTGCAGCGACCGGTAGGCCGCCTTGATCTCCGACTGCGTCGAGGAGCGCTCCACGCCCAGCAGCTCGTACAGGTCGTAGTCCGACGTCCACGACCCGCCCCCCCGCGCCCGGTAGCCGTGGCCGGATGCTTCTTCGGCTCGGCATCTGTGGCGGCTGCCTGCAGCTCGCCGTGCCGTGGTGGACGGCAGCCCTGGGTTGGTTGGGAAGACGGAGAAGGCGTTCAGGAGAAGCGCCGGCATGGTTGCTGCAGAGAAGCTGGGTAACTCTGAGATGGTCCGTCCGGTCCGGAACCGGAAGGTGGGAGAGCTTCGTCTCAGACGGAGACAGAGACGGGAGGAAGCGACCTTGCCAAGCGGTGCGGGAGAGGCACGTCCACGTGTCCCCCCTGTCCTGCTTTGCACTCGTCGCCCAAGCTATTTATTCTGGTCATCCATCGGTGGCGCCCAAGATATTTTGGATCGAGGACGGAGCAGCAAGGAGAGCGAACTGTAGCAGTATTTTCAGGACCTGACATGAGCCTGAATATTCTTTCTCATCATACATTCATACGTGATGCTCTTCACTCTTGAATGCTCCCCCCCTGTCTGGTGGATGGAACCCACGTGACAGTGAGACAGTGATGCATCGGCCGTACGAGGGGGTTCACGGATCGTCTAACGTACGTTCCATAACAAGCTGCATAATGCACAACACGTGATAAAATGATCGTGAGCATGTACCCAAAAAGAAGATATAGATACTACTAGTTGACTCTGTATCCGGGTTTGTTCCCTTCATTAAAGATGGGAAACGCGGTGGTGCGGTTCCATATATTCTGACCATATATGTGTGATATTACTATCTACGTTTTGACCTTCCGTGTTCAGAAATGGCGCGCACAACATGATCGTACATCGCCATCAGGTCGGCCATTCTTCATAGATGATGAGAGCGAGATCCATCAAAAGTGTAGCAGCTAACGGCCGACGCAACAAATTAATTAAATCGATGATGGCTGACACCAGAAGAATTAAGGCCCAGATTCTATATATATTGTCCGTTAGATTACCGTTTCTGCTGCTACATCATGGCATGCATTTTAATTTGCAGCTATATATATATATATATATATATATATATATATATATATATATATATATATATATATATGTGCGCGCGCGCGCTGATGGGTTGTTGTTCTCGATCCAAAGACGTGCGTAGCTCGTCGAACTGTGAGGCGATACCTTCTTCGATCTCCCCCCCCCCCCCCCCCCCCCCCCCGACGACGTGCCAGGCACCAAACGTACGTGCGCACGTCCACTACGTCGCGCGCGCGCGGCAGCGCGCCCACTCACTCCGGCCTCCACGCACCTCCAGTAGACCTTATAAATTATACTCGTCCGCCGTGCCGGGCTCGATGCCCAGCCACCGCACGAACGACGACGACAGCAGCGTTAGGTACCTGAGGTCGAGCCATGGCGCGGTCGGTGATGATCAGGACGCCACCGGCCACCTCGCAGCTGGTAGCCGCGTTCCTCCTCCTCCTCGCGGCGGCGGCGGCGACCGAGGCGGCGTCGTTCGACCACGCCGGCGCGTTCGACAAGTGCCTGCAGTTCTTCGAGGCGCAGCGGTCGGGCAAGCTCCCCTCCGACCGCCGCGTTCAATGGCGCGGCGACTCCGCGCTCACCGACGGCTTCTCCCAAGGGGTACGTACGCCCGATCCACTCGATCTCTCGCTATAGCTAGCTAGCTGTTTGGACCGACCGATCGATCGATCATGTATGTATCGATCGCATACGTACGTGTGAGAATGAATGCATGCACGCGAACACAGGTGGATTTGGTGGGCGGGTACTACGACGCGGGCGACCACGTGAAGTTCGGGTTCCCCATGGCCTACGCGGTGACGATGCTGTCGTGGGGAGTGCTCGAGTTCGAGAAGGAGATGGTCGACGCCAACAACCTCAACCGCGCGCTGGACGCCATCCGCTGGGGCACCAACTACTTCGTCAAGGCCCACACCGAGCCCAACGGACTCTGGGTCCAGGTGCCGTACTCGTCGGCCCAAACACAACAGCCCACCTCAAGGTCAACGAGCCTGATGACAGAGCCTCTGTTGTGGTCGTGTTCATTCCTCAGGTGGGTGACGGCGAGAGCGACCACCTGTGCTGGGAGCGCGCCGAGGACATGTCCACGCCGAGGACGGCGTTCAAGATCGACCCCCACCACCCGGGGTCCGAAGTCGCCGGCGAGACGGCGGCAGCCTTGGCCGCGGCTGCCAAGGCCTTCAAGCCCTATGACTCCATGTACTCTGACCTCCTGCTGCTGCACGCCAAGCAGCTCTTCACGTTCGCCGACACGTTCAGAGGCAGGTACGACGACTCCCTTCACACCGCCAAGAAGTTCTACCCGTCCGCCTCTGGTTACCAGGACGAGCTGCTCTGGGCGGCGGCGTGGCTGTACGAGGCCACCGGCGAGGTGGACTACCTCCGGTACATCTCCCAGAACGCCGAGGCCTTCGGCGGGATCGGCTGGGCGGTCTTCGAGTTCTCCTGGGACAACAAGTACGCCGGCCTCCAGGTCCTCCTGTCCAAGGTGCTCCTCGAGGGCGGCAGCGCCGGCTACGCCGCCGACACGCTGAAGCAGTACCAGGCCAAGGCCGAGTTCTTCCTCTGCGCCTGCCTCCAGAAGAACAACGGCCACAACATCAGGATGACGCCGGCCGGCCTCCTCCACTTCGACGACTGGAACAACATGCAGTACGTCAGCTCCTCCACCTTCCTCCTCACCGTCTACGCCGACTACCTGGGCGTGTCGCACGGCGCGCTCAAGTGCCCCGACGGCGAGGTCAAGCCCGCCGAGATCATCAAGTTCGCCAAGTCCCAGGCGGACTACGTCCTCGGCAAGAACCCCAAGGGCATGAGCTACATGGTGGGCTACGGCACCAGCTTCCCCACGCACGTGCACCACCGCGGCGCGTCCATCCCCTCCGTCTACGCCATGAAGGACCCCGTCGGGTGCATGGACGGCTTCGACAGGTACTACAACGGCAAGGGCCCCGACCCCAACGTCCTCCACGGCGCCATCGTCGGCGGCCCCGACGCCAACGACGCCTTCGTCGACGACCGCTGCAGTTACCAGAGCGCCGAGCCCACCATCGCCGGGAACGCGCCCATGTGCGGCGTCTTCGCCCGTCTCGCCTCTGAACCGGCGGCCGACGCCTCCTCTGATGACGACAGTACCCCAGAGCCATCATCAAAGGGTATAGTAGCTAGTTACAATTGCGTTCAGATTATTAATGACCTGCGCGTCTTAGTAGTAGTACTAACATTCAAATTAAATCTGTTTCTTTTTTTTTTTGCCTCTCCTCGCTAGGCTCTCCACTGGAGTTCGTGCACACGGTGACCAACTCGTGGACCACGAACGGCGTCGAGTATTACCGGCACGTGGTGACGGGCAAGAACACCTGCGGGCAGGCCATCACGTACCTCAAGCTGCACATCAAGCAGCTGTCCGGCCCCATCTACGGCCTGTCCAGCACGCCCGCCAAGGACATGTACGAGTTCCCTTCGTGGCTCAAGAGGCTCAACGCCGGCGAGCAGTTCACCGTCGTCTACATCCAGGGCGGCCCGGCGGCCAAGATCTCCGTGGTCGACTACAAGACCGCTTAAGACTGATACAAGCTGCCCGGCGGAGTCTCTTTCTCTTCCCCGTCCACTTGTACTACCCTTTTCTTTTCTTTTCTTTCCTTTTCTTTTTATTATATGTGTAATTTTTTTCTTCGGGATGTTGAAAATGAGCAGCAGCTACGGCGTTGTGAGATTTGTGTTCCATACAAGTTCGTTTTCAAAACAACGAGCCTCAGATGCAATGCAAAGCTCACATTTTGGAATGGCGACCCTGACTTCTCGGTGAGATTGAGCGTCACACTCCATGTCATCTTCATCGGCAAATAATTCAAAATGTAGAGAGTATTTAATCAGTCAGTCTTGATGAACTGCAACTGCAAGGACACCGACGGCCGAAGAAGACGACACGGATAGCTGTGCCCGTGGTGATGACTCGACTTTGATCTGGTCGTTTCTGCACCACGTGTCTGAGCCCATCAATGCGGACGGGACGGCCGATGAAGAGGACATGGAGTGTGAAAGAGACAAAATAAAAAAAGAACAGAGCTACTAGCGTGCACCAGCTATTGGAGCAGTGTGTTCCGGCTCCGACACGGAACTCTGAAAGGCAGCACGAGCTCGTCCTGCTTACCCGCATCCCCCACCGTCTTTGACGAATGAAGACAAATCACGAGTAACAACCACGTGGCGTAAGCTTCTTGAATCCTCAGCTGCCGTAGCCAATCCATGGAGGTGAAGCACATCATCTGTGTCCGTTGCGCTTATCCTATACGGCTACCTGCTTCTGCTTTGAGTAAACACGTAAGCTCAGAAAATTCAGAGAATTGACAACCGACGGCGTCGCCATTCCCAACGGCCCCGTCGATTCTGGCTGGCTTTCATAGTATAATGTAACGTCACTGCCTGTGTCCCTTGCTCCGTCCTCCCTAGTCAGTCAAGGCTTCAGCTAGCAGGAGCAGAGCAGGTGAGTCGACGGCAGTTCGTCGCCGTCCGAACACAAGCAGCATGGAGAGGCTCGGCGCGAACCCGGCGAACTCGTGCCCGCTCACGCCGCTGGGCTTCCTGGAGCGCGCGGCCACCGTCTTCGGCGACTGCCCCTCCGTCGTCTACAACGACACCGTCTTCACCTGGTCCCAGACCTTCCGACGATGCCTCCGCCTCGCCTCCGCGCTCGCCTCCCTCGGCATCTCCCGCGGCGACGTCGTAAGCCATCTGTTAACTCCGCGAGTTTTTTTTTGCTCTCGTTTCGCCTCACGTGATCCGGCGATCGATCGAATCGGATAAGGTGTCCGTGCTCTTGCCCAACGTGCCGGCCATGTACGAGACGCACTTCGGCGTTCCCATGAGCGGCGCCGTGCTCAACACCATCAACACGCGCCTCGACGCGCGCACGGTCGCCGTCCTGCTCCGCCACTCCGGCTCCAAGCTCGTCTTCGTCGACCCGGGGTCACTGCGGCTGATCCGCGACGCGCTCCAGCTCCTCCCGCCGGCCGGACACCCGGCTCCGCGCGTCATCCCCGTCGAGGACCCCCACGAGAAGGAGTTCCCCGCCGCACCAGCCGAGGCCTTGACGTACGAGAGGCTCCTCGAGGAGGGCGACCCGGAGTTCTCGTGGGTGCGGCCGGCGAGCGAGTGGGATCCCATGATACTGAACTACACCTCCGGCACGACGTCGGCGCCCAAGGGCGTGGTGCACTGCCACCGCGGCATCTTCTTGATCACCATCGACTCGCTCGTGGACTGGGCGGTGCCGCAGCAGCCGACGTACCTGTGGACGCTGCCCATGTTCCACGCCAACGGCTGGAGCTTCCCGTGGGGGATGGCCGTGGCGGGTGGCACCAACGTCTGCCTCCGCCGCGTGGACGCCGCCGAGGTGTACGCCACGATCGCGCGCCGCGGGGTCAATCACCTCTGCGGCGCGCCCGTCGTGCTCAACATGCTGGCCAACGCGCCGGAGGGCGTGCGGAAGCCGCTCCCGGGAAGGGTGCGCATCCTCACGGCCGGCGCGCCGCCGCCGGCCGCGGTGCTGGACCGCACGGAGGCCATCGGCTTCGAGGTGAGCCACGGATACGGGCTGACCGAGACGGCCGGGTTGGTGGTGTCGTGCGCGTGGAAGGGGCGGTGGAACAAGCTCCCCGCGTCGGAGCGCGCACGGCTCAAGGCGCGACAGGGCGTGCGCACGGCAGGCATGGCCGCGATCGACGTCATCGACGGCGAGACCGGGCGCAGCGTGCCCCGCGACGGCTCCGCGATGGGCGAGATCGTGCTCCGCGGCGGGTGCGTCATGCTCGGCTACCTCGACGACGCCAGGGCGACCAGGGCGGCGATACGCGACGACGGGTGGTTCTACACGGGGGACGTCGGGGTGATGCACCCGGACGGGTACGTCGAGATCCGCGACCGGTCCAAGGACGTGATCATCAGCGGCGGGGAGAACATCAGCAGCGTGGAGGTGGAGTCCGTGCTGTACGGGCACCCGGCGGTGAACGAGGCGGCGGTGGTGGCGAGGCCGGACGAGTTCTGGGGCGAGACGCCGTGCGCGTTCGTGAGCCTGAAGGAGGACGCGGCGGGCACGGTCACCCCGGGCGACGTCATCTCGTGGAGCCGGGAGCGCATGCCGCGGTACATGGTGCCCAAAACGGTGGTGTTCCGCGCCGAGCTGCCCAAGACGTCCACCGGCAAGGTACAGAAGTACGTGCTCCGGAACCTTGCCAAGGAGATGGGGCCAACCCGCAAGGGCGCCAGCAGCAAGATGTAGCTAGAGTTGGGGGATGGGCTCTGCTTGGTGTCTTGCAGCGTCAAGGAAATCCCAGAGATTCTACTGTACTAGCAGTGGCATGGCATGTTAAGTGTTTCTCTGTTTTTTTTTGGAGGAGAGGGTAGGGAGAGAAATGTAAGGAGATGGATATAGTACAGAGTAGTAGTGGATTTGTATCTTGCTCCGTCGCCGTCACCTTGCCTGCCGCGCCGTCCTTGAGGAGGCTCACGAACGCGCACGACGCTGCTGATGTTCTCCCCGGCACTGATGATCACGTCCTTGGAGCCGACCCTTGGTCGCCTCGTCATCGTCGAGGTAGCCGACCGTGATGCTCCCGCCGCGGAGAACGATCTCGCTCACCGTGGAGAGGCTGCGGCCGGTTTCCACGTCGATGATGTCCACCTCGGCCATGATCGCAGTGCGCATGCCCCCCCTGTCGCGCGTTGAGACGCGCGCGCTCCAAGTCCCACTCACTCTTCCCCGCAACTTTTGCACGTGGAATACGATTGGAGTTAGTGTTGATTTGATGGTGGTTGTTGAGTTACTATCACATATCTTAACGGTGAACGGCCACCACACACTTGGTTTAGCGTGTACGACGACGATTCGGCTTGACACCCCCGCCACAAGTTTCAGGTTAACGAACATATCGCATCTACCAGCTTACAGTATACATATAACAACAACAAAAGTTGTTACTTTTCAGACATGCGAAACTAGTTTTTTTTTTTCAAACTACACCCTAGTCATCTTCTTTTCGCCGATATGAACTGCTTCGTAGATATCATCTATCTATAGTACCATTATGGATTGTAATGTGTATAATATCTATCTATACCATCTATTAATTGCATTGTGGATAGCTTCTATCTATAGGGTTAATATGAGCGGCACTGTGGGATGGCGTGTATCTATAACATTAATATGAGATGCACCTTAGATAGCATCTATCTATAACATTAATATAGATGGCAATGTAGATAGCATCAATAACATTAATATGGACTGCACTGTAGGTAATGCAAATATGGGCTGCACTTAGCCGTTTAATAAAAACAAAAAACCTCTATCTCTAGCTCGAATTTTCAATTTGTGCGTGTGCATTAGCGCGTAGCATGGCCACGTTGCTAGCATGCACTCGGCGGCCATTAATTTCCCGAAATTTCATCGTGGAGGACACTTGGCGCACATCATTCATCAAAGCTGCTGAACACATGGCGTCGCCCAAGGACGGTAAACTGCGAGCTTCCCTATATATTCAGGCTGCACTTTTCGAGGGTTGCTCATCCTCCACCCCGGCCCCGGAGACAACAACGAGTTCAGTGAACCCCCATTTCAATCGCCGGCCTGCCGCTTCTCCGTCCATCGACAATGGAAAAGCTCGGCCCCAACTCTGTGAACACGTGCCCGCTCTCACCGTTGGGTTTCCTAGAGCGCGCGGCCACCGTGTTCGCGGACAGCCCCTCCATCATCTACCACGACACGGTGTTCACCTGGTCGCAGACCTTGCGCCGCTGCCTCTGTCTCGCCTCTGCATTGGTCTCACTCGGCATCTCCCGGCGCGACGTCGTATGTTTCCTCCCTTTTTTATTTGCATGACATGTATCTTCACCTGCGGTCTTCGTGTCCGTGATCGAATACTATCTGACTAGGTGTCCGTGATCGCGCCAAACGTTCCGGCCATGTACGAGATGCACTTTGGCGTGCCGATGAGCGGCGCTGTGCTCAACACCATCAACACGCGTCTCGACGCGCGCACGGTCGCCGTCCTGCTCCGCCACTCCGGCTCCAAGCTCGTCTTCGTCGACCCGGCCTCGCTCCCGCTCCTCCGCGACGCGCTGCGGCTCCTCCCGCCAGGGCACCCTGCACCACGCGTCGTCCCAATCGAGGACGCCTACGAGGAGTTCCCTCCAGCGGACCCCTCCATTCTGACGTACGAGAGGCTCCTCGCGACGGGCGACCCAGAGTTCGTCTGGGTCCGTCCGGCGAGTGACTGGGACCCGATCGTGCTGAACTACACCTCCGGCACGACGTCGGCGCCCAAAGGCGTGGTGCATTGCCACCGCGGCATCTTCCTGGTCACCATGGACTCCATCGTGGAATGGGGGGTGCCGCCGCGGGCGACGTACCTGTGGACGCTGCCCATGTTCCACGGCAACGGCTGGAGCTACACGTGGGGGATGGCCGTGGTCGGCGGCACCAACGTCTGCCTCCGCAGGTTCGACGCCGGCGTGATCTACGACTCCATCGCGCGCCACGGCGTGACGCACCTCTGCGCCGCGTCCGTCGTGCTCAACATGTTGGCCAACGCCCCCGAGGCCGCCCGCCGTCCGCTCCCGGCGAAGGTCCGCATCCTCACGGCCGCCGCGTCGCCGCCGCCCGCCGTGCTGGGCCGCACGGAGGCGCTTGGCTTCGAGATCAGCCACGGGTACGGGATGACGGAGCTTGCCGGGACGGTGGTGTCCTGCACGTGGAAGCCGGAGTGGGACGGGCTGCCCGTGTCGGAGCGCGCCCGGCTCAAGGCGAGGCAGGGCGTGCGCACGGCGGGCGTGGCCGAGGTGGACATCCTGGACATGGACACCGGGCGCAGCGTGCCCCGCGACGGGTCCACCATGGGCGAGATCGTGGTCCGCGGCGCGTGCGTCATGCTGGGCTACCTCAACAACGAGGAGGCGACCAAGGAGGCCATACGCGACGACGGGTGGTTCCACACGGGGGACGTCGGGGTGGTGTACCCGGACGGGTACCTTCAGGTCCGTGACAGGTCCAAGGACGTGATCATCAGCGGGGGGGAGAACATCAGCAGCGTGGAGGTGGAGTCGGTGATGTACACGCACCCGGCGGTGCGCGAGGTGGCGGTGGTGTCGCGGCCCGACGAGTTCTGGGGCGAGACGCCGTGCGCGTTCCTGGTCCTCAAGGAGGGTGCGGCGGGCACGGTCGCCGGGGAGGACGTCATAGCCTGGTGCCGGGACCGCATGCCGCGTTACATGGTGCCAAAGACGGTGGTCTTCCGCGCCGAGCTGCCCACGACGTCCACAGGCAAGGTCCAGAAGTACCTGCTCCGGGAGCTCGCTAGGGAGATGGGTGTCACCAACAAGAAAAGCAGCAGCAGCAGCAGCAAGATGTAGTAGGGGCTTCGCCGGAGCATGCTAGCAGAACGCCCTGCTTCTGCTCTGTATGAATGAATCCAGTTATGGGACATTGATTACACATTGCTCCGTCTGGTGAGAGAGGTGACAACAAACAAACCTGTAAGCGCCAAGTTGCCTCCAATCCTACTGTAGCTGTTACTGAAGAGGAGGATGAAGCTGTTTTATGAGCTAGTCACAGTCACGGTAAGTGACTTCTCCACGACAGCTGTCTTCAATTATGGCTCAGCCAACGGAACGAAAGGTCGACGAAGGAGACCAACGTGCGCACCATGGGGGCGAGAGCGGGATGCATAGACCCTTCAGTCTTACTCCCTCCGTTTAAAATTTATTTGGTGATGGTCAGTTTAATTTTGAACTAATCAGCATCAACTAAATTGAAATGAAAGGATTAGATCGTTAGGTGAGCGAGCCGTGCCGTGCCCGTCCACGGCCCACGACACGGCACGAAACGCATGGGATCATACCCGTGAGCCGGCCCAAACACAGCCGCACCTACGGTACATGCCGGCCCGTTTACTGTATCCGGCTTGTGCCCGTCCAAAATGGCAAGGCCGCGTGAAGGCCCATTCTTGCCGGGCCGGATGAACAAGTACATGCTTATTTGATTACTAAATAAGCGCATGATCCTAAAAAAAAAAGAAAAAGTATGGAGAGCCATACCCATAAGCTTTGGTACGCATTTATTATCGATGCAGCCGCAAACTTCCAAATGCAGTTGTCGCGTACCCCCGGTCGGCGCCTCAGAAACGGGGAAACGGCTACCTTTTTCCAACGACGACCCCGTGCCGCCGTGAGCCTGAAAACTCCATGACACAGCGGCGACGTCCGGAACCGTCGCTCTAGTTCTTCTTCTTTTCCTTTTAGCATCCCACGCCCTGTACACGTGTCACTCCCGATGGTCATCGGCTCACTGCCAGAGTGCCAGTGCCAGTGCCAGGCCCTCTATATACCGGGCAGCTAGCAGTCGAAGCGTCTGCAGTTGCCATCCAGTTTGCAGGCTAGCAGCCAGGCTCTGTTGCCCGAGCTCTGTGTCATGGAGGCTTCGTCTTCGTCCGGCCGGGCGCGTGTTGCCGGCGCGCTCCTCCTCCTGCTTTTTCTGCTGGGGGTGGCCGCCGAGACCAACACCGCCGTTGATCCGAACCAGGAGCAGGTACGAGGTCGCTCCACCCGATCCCGATCTGCTGTCATAGTCGTATGTGCCTTGAAGTGGGATCTCGTGAAGTCTTGATGAAACGCTCTGCTTAGGTGCAGGTGCTGGGGAGTCCTGCACCTTCTTCCACGATGAACTCCATCGGTAAGTCTTCTTTCCGTTAACTGCTTTTCGATGGGTAGGAGCAGTGACGAGTACTCTGCTCTCTCTTGTCTCACCGGACGCTGTAAACGTGTGCCAGACTGCGGGAGCGCGTGCGCGGCGCGGTGCGCGCTGGCGTCGCGGCAGAACCTGTGCGTGAGGGCGTGCGGCTCCTGCTGCGCCCGCTGCAGCTGCGTGCCGCCAGGCACCTCCGGGAACCGAGACGACGAGTGTCCCTGCTACGCCGACGCCACCACCCACGGCGGGCGCCCCAAGTGCCCGTGACCACCCCGGCCGGGCGCTCATCATGCATGTACAGACTGGGCGTGCGTGTGCAAGATATGCATGCGTACGCATGCGTGTGCGAACGACAGTTATGCAGCACTGTGCGCCCATGATTAATACTATAAGCTAGCTAGTACATACATGGATCAAGTTTGTTTCCGAGTTACTGCTGCCTTGTTGTTCGATTTATGTAATTAGCTGCTCTGCTCGCACGCCACGACGCGCGATCCCCACCACGGCTGGGAGGCATGCGCGGCGCGAGACAGGTGCCGAGAGTGCCGGATCACCCGGCACCGGTGCTCTCGTCACTGACCAAGTGACCCGCCCGGCGAAACCGCTCGCTGAGGGAGCTGTCGAGACGATGACCGCGTGGGGTCCGTCACTCTCTCGCTAAACACACCCTCGACACACGCGTACAGCCGCCCGCAGCACGGGAACGGGAGGGAACGACCGGCGCCTTGGGATCGGACTGCCATGGCGAGGAGGCGAGAGAAGGAGGAGGAGGACGAGGCGGCGCTGTCGGTGGAGCGGGTGTTCGAGGGGCGGGCGGTGCCGGGGTGGCGGGAGCAGGTGACGGTGCGGGCGCTGGCGGTGAGCGCGCTCCTGGGCGCCATGTTCAGCGTCATCGTCATGAAGCTCAACCTCACCACGGGGATCATCCCATCGCTCAACGTCTCCGCGGGGCTCCTCGGCTTCTTCTTCCTCACGTCCTGGACCAAGCTGCTGGAGAAGGCCGGCGTCGGCCGCGTCAAACCGTTCACGCGCCAGGAGAACACCGTCGTGCAGACCTGCGTCGTCGCCTGCTCCGGCATCGCGTTCAGCGGTACGTACGTACGTACGTACGACAGCACCAGGTCCCCGCGTCCATCGGATCCATGATTCCTCTCCTCCGGTGACATCGTCGTCTCTCTTTCGGAGTTTTGGTTATATAAAAAAAACCATGGATCGGATCGTCGGTTCATACTGAACTGCTGTTTGGAATCGCTGATGTAAAAAAAAATGTTCTTTGCATTCAGGTCTAGTGTTTTTTACCACAAACAACTCGACTCTCTCGCTGATCCATCCAATGCATGGACAGGTGGGTTTGGAAGTTACATGTTCGCAATGAGCGAGAGGATCAGCGACCAGTCGGGGGAGACCAGGTCGGAGCAGAACATCAAGAACCCGGGTTTGGGCTGGATGATCGGGTTCCTCTACATCGTCAGTTTCCTCGGACTCTTCTCTGTCGTACCCCTCAGGAAGGTATTCAGCACCCACACGCGCGTATACTGCTTCCCTGCATCTGCTTGCTGGTATTCTTCATGCATGTCGTCGTCGGTGCATTGCTTCCCTTCAGATAATGATCATCGATTACAAGCTCATCTACCCGAGCGGCACTGCGACTGCACACCTCATCAACAGCTTCCACACTCCTCAGGGCGCCAAGCTTGCCAAGTACGTATTTACAGACACAGTGTTATCTGAACACCTGACAGTATCTCTGTCCTGAAAACTGAGGCACGTTCCTGCAGGAGACAGGTCAAGACGCTGGGGAAATTCTTCGTCACGAGCTTCACCTGGGGCTTCTTCCAGTGGTTCTACACAGCCGGCGAAGGCTGCGGCTTCATGTCCTTCCCGACGCTGGGCCTCGAGGCATACAAACAAAAGTACAGCGGCACCTATATATATTATATATATATATAGCTTGCAACACTGTGCATGGTCATCACAGCATGCATGAAGCTAGTCATCACTGTGGTTTCCATCATACGTACAGTATCTCTCTTGTTGTTTTCCAGGTTCTTCTTTGACTTCTCAGCGACATACGTCGGCGTCGGGATGATCTGCCCCTACCTCGTCAACCTCTCGGTCCTCCTGGGAGGCGTCATCTCGTGGGGCATCATGTGGCCGCTCATCGAGCAGAAGAAGGGCGACTGGTACCCCGCCGACCTCAAGCCCAGCAGCCTCCGCGGCGTCGTCGGCTACCGGGTGTTCATCTCTATCGCGCTCATCCTGGGCGACGGGCTGTACAACTTCTTGAAGGTGATGACGAGGACCGCCACCGCGCTGGTGGCGCAGGTGCGCGGGATGATGTCGGGGCCGACGCTGCCTGTCTCGGGCGGCGACACCGCCGTCCTGACGGTGCCGCCGGAGGAAACGTTCGACGACAAGCGGCGCACGGAGCTGTTCCTCAAGGACCAGATCCCCACCAAGCTAGCCATCGGCGCGTACCTGGTCGTCGCCGTGGTGTCCGTGGCCACCGTCCCGCGCATCTTCCACCAGCTGAGGTGGTACCACGTGGCGGCGTCGTACGTGATCGCGCCCGTGCTGGCCTTCTGCAACGCGTACGGGTGCGGCCTCACGGACTGGTCCCTGGCCACGACGTACGGCAAGCTGGCCATCTTCACGGTGGGTGCGTGGGCGGGCGCGTCGGACGGCGGCGTCATCGCGGGCCTGGCGGCGTGCGGCGTGATGATCGGCATCGTGTCCACGGCGTCGGACCTGACCCAGGACTTCAAGACCGGGTACATGACGCTGGCGTCGCCGCGGTCCATGTTCGTGAGCCAGGTGATCGGCACGGCCATGGGCTGCGTGATCGCGCCGTCGGTGTTCTGGCTCTTCTACAACGCGTTCCCGAACATCGGCATGCCCGGGTCGGAGTACCCGTCGCCCAACGCGCTGGTGTACCGCAACATGGCCATCCTCGGCGTGCAGGGGCTGGGGTCCCTGCCCCGCCACTGCCTCGACCTGTGCATCGCCTTCTTCGTGGGCGCCATCCTCATCAACCTGGCCCGCGACCTCGCCGGGCCCGAGGCCGCAGCGTACATCCCCCTGCCGATGGCGATGGCGATCCCGTTCTACCTCGGCCCCTACTTCGGCATCGACATGTGCATCGGCAGCCTGGTGCGCTTCACGTGGGACCGGCTGGACCCGGCCAGGGCGAAGGCGTTCGCGCCGCCGGTGGCGTCCGGCCTCATCTGCGGCGACGGGATATGGACGCTGCCGCAGTCGGTGCTGGCGCTCGCCGGCATCAAGCCGCCCATCTGCATGAAGTTTTTGTCGCGTGCCACCAACATCAAGGTGGACGAGTTTCTCCGCGCGCACTCGTCCTAGCTCATCGAGCGAGAGGGAGAAAGACACGTTGTGGTGTCTAGTATAACTTAGGGGCTCGTGTCTTGATCGCTTTTAGCTAGGAAGAATCAGATGCTTTCAACACACGAGGACATAAGTAGCTGCCTGCTAGGAAGCGAGCAGGTACTCCTACTTCTGAATTTGGGGAGGTGAAGGAAACTCTGAACCGTGACTTTTGGGCTGCACACATGCAAGAAACTGCTGAATCCATCGGTGGTTGTTGCATTGCATCTCCCTTTTGCTGCTGTCTGTCCGTCTCTGTGTGTGTGTGTAACTTTAGTAGTAGTAGTAGCTCGTAGGGTTCATGTGTGTGCCGGTTGGTGTGGTAGGATTATATATACATACAGCGAGGAGAGAGAGAGAGAGAGAGAGAGAGAGAGAGAGGAATATCTCATATGCCCTGTGGGAGATCTGGTTGGTCCCCTCGGTGGCAGGAAGGGTCTGGATCTGCACAGCCCACTGTGGGTCAGCCCATCCCATCACTGCGAATCATGTGATCCGTATAACTCGCTCACTCAAATCACTCGACGACACCCTCGTCGCCAATCCGCCCGTGCATGCAGATCAGCGATTCAAGCACGCTACTGATTGATGAGTAGTAGTAGATGCAAATCTCCATCCTCTTGCAAAGTTAGTACTACCAGCCACGCTTGCTCCCCCAGCGGCTCTGCAACGCGGCTTCACTTTTGTCCTCGGGAAGCGTGGGAAATCCCCTCGCTTTCAGGGCAGGAGGTCCGGATCAGGTTGTTGCATTTGCAGGCCTGCACTGCACTGCACTCGTGGTCGTGAAATCGCAAACAGATGGGCGTGATTTCACGGTCTGTTGCGGGGAATCCGCGTGGCTTTTCTTTATGCGGGGATTATTTTGGCTTTTGGGATGTGCCGACCTTTTGCTGCTTTTGCTCCGTCAGATCTCTTTCTGCCCACCTGCCTGCCGTGGACACCCGTTTTCTTCAGACGCGGAATGAAACGGAAGCGTAAACTGCGAAGCGGGTGCAGTAATGCGCCGCAGTGCCAGCGCTGCTCCGACTCCGAGGAGTAACTAACTGTGATCGCCAAGCTTCTTTCAGCAGAGCTCCAGAGTTTTTCTATTCACGGCAAGTAGAAAAAAAAACTGTAACAGAATTTTAGTTTCCGGTCGTGTTCTTCTTTTCAGAAAACGGCAGCCGTGTTCTTCTTTCTGAATGGAACAAGTACGGGCTGTCAGGTTCAGATTACGGCGGACACAGATCTAGTGGGGCTGCCGGATGTCGAAGTTTTGAATTTTGAACATTGCAATTGTAAGCCACGGGACAGATGCTGAATCGTGTTCTATGGAGACATGAATTATTATGTACATATGTAAGCTCTGGAAACCGTCAGTATGTTTCAGGTCTGACTTCCTCATCAAATCGCACGTGAGGGGGAAAAAAGAAGAAGCCTGAAGGTTGCTCCAGTGAGACTGGATGTGAAGATTGCTGCATCCGAACCTTGTGAGGCCGATTGTGACCTGAATTCTTCATTTCTTCAGCGATTCCCCCACGACGTCGCTCCATCAAAACTTGTCTGCGCTGCGCCTCAGTTGTTCCTTCAGACCGGGAGACGGTTCTGAATGAATTTTTCTTGTACAGTGAACGCCAGACGAAATTATCACTAGGAAAAGTTTGCGACCTAGAGAGAAAAAAAAAAGCAGAACTCAGCCCATAAATTTCAAAACAGGAGAGCAATTATGCTAGGTCAGAGCACGGAGCCATACAACTATGAAATGCAAGATCCAGAGAAGGCAGCACACCGAGCAACGGAAATCTTCACTGAATTGTACTCCATCTGAGCAAGCGTCAGAGAAAAGAATTTCAGAAGGCGAGAACGACCGCACGCCTGAATTCTTCAACAGAATTAAGACCTAACATATCGCCAAAGACTCTCTGCAGGAGCCACGTAAGACGACTGGCGCTGCAATTCTCATCCCCGCGTGGGAGAATTCAGTTCTGCAGGGCTCGAGAGTTGGTGCTTGACGATTCGAGCACCGGTCCTTTGCGAATTCTCCCGGAATTACCAACCAGGGACCAGTAAAACACCATAATTCAGAACCAAAACACAGAACACCCGCCCCCAAATAAGGCCCCCCCCCCCCCCAAGAAGCAGAATTGAGAATTCTCCATGCTATGCTAGGAACGAGCGAGCGAGCGAGCGAAACACAACAAGACGCGGCATGGTTTCCATGGGCTTTCTTGAACCATCAACAGGTAGAGACGAGAAAATAGAGCCTGCAATTCTCGATTCACGGAGAATTGGTCGCTGTGAGGCCAGCGCGTTCATCTCACGTACCCCCACGAGTTCACAGTTCAAGAAAGCCTGTGGAAAGCATGCCTTCCTTGCACCGTCCGATCCGGCCAGCAGCGACGGGCACCGCAGGCAACCCTCGCCTCGTCGTGGCCGGCAGCAAGCACCGGCGGAGAAGAAACAGGAAAAGGAGAGAGAGAGAGAGAGGGCTTTGGAGGTGGTTGAGAGTAAGAGAGAGGGGGTAGAGTAGAAAGCCGAAGTTCCTTTGGAGTGAGAGCAACGGCCCACAGAGGCGAAGGGGATATAAATAGCTGCTGCTGGTGGTGGTGGTGGTGGAGGGGAGTAACCAACCGGGCAACCGGGCGGGTGGTGGCAGAGGCAGATGAGGCAGCTGCAGAGGAAGGGGCCGTAGCCGCCTCACTGTCCTCATGGTCTCGTGGCGGTCCTTTTTTCCGTGCGCCTGCCGGCACCGCGCCGGGAATATCGTCACGTCTCGCCATTGTTTTCATCTCGCTCGATCGTCGTCTCACCGAGTTTTTTTTTCTATCATCCTCGACAATTATCTAAAACAACCAGCTGCATCTACCGAGATCACACACCTACCACTTCACTTGCACGAGAGACCCCATCCTATCCATGTTTAGGCGAGAGGATTCCGATCCGGGCACAGGCCGGAATCGGAGTCCCCCGGTCCAGCTCATCCTCGCTCGTCGCTGCAAGGCTACGAAGCGAAGCTTAGCCATGAATTGAATTGGCGCCAGCAAGCGCGCGCGCCATGGACGAGATATATGAATGCGAGGCTCTCTTCCGTGTGTCTCGGCGGCGTTAATTCCGCTGCCTCAGCGCGTGTGATCAGCGATTCTGATGTTCGTGCATGGACGACGGCCGCTGCACTGCCAGCGCCAGCCGGAGTCGTCCACGACACTCCACACATGCTGCTTATCTTCCGCGCGACGCAAGATGTGACCTCGCTCCTCGTCATGCCAAATTAATCGGCCTCTTTATCCGTGCACTCGCCCATGCTTCCCAGCTTCGGCGCACATTGCCCCCCAACGAGTCAAAAAAAAGAGAAAGAAACCATCTCGATCGGATTCTCAGTCTGAATCCGTGCACACGTATCAACTGGCGGCCATTGCAATCTCGAACTGATGAAGAAGAAGAAGAAGAAGAACACAGTTAATTAGTTACCAGCTGCTGCCACTTGCAAGCACGCAG
Organism: Neostapfia colusana; assembly: GCA_030760725.1. NCBI lineage: Eukaryota > Viridiplantae > Streptophyta > Magnoliopsida > Poales > Poaceae > Neostapfia > Neostapfia colusana. The sequence goes on from JASWHV010000017.1 coordinate 704,893, forward strand.
AAAGCGGAACAGATCAGCAGAGATCGATCGACCACCAACCGTACCACGAGGGAGGGGAGCTCGCAGAGAGCAGAGAGGCTGGAAGGCACATATGCTCCTTCAGTCCTTCCATTCTTCCAAAAGCAATTAAAAAAAGAGCCTTTGTGCCAGTCGCCCAGAGCATGTAAAAAACAAGCAGCTTGTCGTGGCCAACGACGTCCATGTGCTACCAACGCCGTACGCAGTGGCCGGCTCGGCCTCAGCCCTTCTCTCAGCGAGCTACGCGCTCTGAATTTTTCTAACCATCTTGAATTGCTCCTGTCTTGGCTTTCTTTGTCACGGCCATGTGTTTCCTGCATAACCCCTCTCCATCTTCAGTGTCAGTGACAGGCTGATCATCCAGTTAGAATATATAACCGGCAGGACAGAATAGTTATAACCTTTTGGTGGGTTGATGCAAGGCTTCTGTACTAGGCGCTGAATTAAAAGAAGATCTGGACCACATGCATATGCATGCACGTACTGTCAGCGAAATGGACATGCCCCGTTCCGTGATGGGGCAGAGTTTTTCGGTGGAGTCACTGTTTTTTTTTTTCCTACAAGTTGGAAAGTACACTGTTAATCTGCTGCTGTCACCATCTCTGGTGAATACCTGATGTGGCACGCCCACCATCTCCTTGTGGCAGTCACCATCATGAGCATATGACACCAACCAAGCAACATTCGCCGAATGATTAACGAGGCTCGCGAGGATATCATTGTCGGTGCAGAAAGAGGTGGATGATGGCACTGACAGGCCGCCTGATGCTGCCACAAAAGAAAAGAAAAATGCGAGCTTTTTACAGCCAGACAAGTGAGGTTGCTTCCCATGGCAAACTAAATTTTTTGTCCTAACGTCGTTTATCTCAGAACAGAGGGAGTAGCTTGTAATTACATTTCCATTTCTGATCTTGTATATGACCTTGGTTTGCATAAAACTGCAGGTCCTACATGAGTTACCTGTTCTGTCTGTCTCTGTTCGCCCGTAGAAAAAGAAAAGAAAAGAAAAGAAAAGAAGCGGAAGTTACTGACAGCGATAGGCAGGTTGCGACGCAACATGACGGCAAGTGCACGGCAACGACAGCTGAGCAGTAGCAAGCCCATTGAATTGAAAGATGAAAGCGCACAGAGCACAACAACGGAGAGCAGCAACCAAACAAAGACATGGAACAGTGTATCGGCCTTCACCAGCCAGCAGGCAAGAGAGGGGGCAAAAACGCATGAACGGTGAAAAAAAAGGGCAGGGAGATCCATTGGCCCCAGCACCGCCCGGCAGTGGTCGGAGCGAGTGAGCGAACGCGAATTCACGGTACTGATCGGAAAGCGAGTTTCTGTTGGATCTGAAGCCGATTGGCAGCCAGCATTATGCATTATTGTTTGTTCCCTCTCTCTCTCTCTCTCTCTCTCTCTCTCTCTCTCTCCTTCCGAGGATGAGCGAGCCGATCCAGCCAGCCAGCCAGGAGGAGGAGGAGGGCATGTGCCGCTTGTGAATCTTTGAGCTGTAAAGACAAGGTGGCGTCCTCCTCGACCTCCCTCCAGTCCCCGGGCAGAGAAGAGATCCACATGAAAACAGAGGCGCAGAGAACTTTGGCTACATTCCTCTGCTACTCACACTCAGTCGCTCGCTAAAGTAGTTTTCGTTTAAGAGTGTACGCGGCATCTGCAAGGTGGAGCTATCTCGAATTCGATCGTCGATCTAGCATGGAAATGACACCGCTTAATTAGCTTGTCGTTATACGCTGCTCCTCTCTGTAAGCTGGAACTAGTATAATCTGCACCCTGCCGCGCGCGGTGAGTGCGAGCACATGGCAACGTGCCTAGGACCGGCACCAGCCAGCCAGCCAGCCAGCCTTGCCTTGTTCTTCTCCCTCCCCCCTCCCGGCCGGCCCCCTATCATCTGTCCACCCACCGAGGCTGGCCTTTTTGTTTTGCATTTACCCTGTTGACCTTGCGGATGTAGTTGCAAATTTTGGTTATGCCCATCACGCCTACACGTGGAGAGGTCGTATGCTGAACCAAAGCACAATTCCATTACAAGTCCTGACCCTAGTAGTTAGTTGACCCTTTAGCAGTCGCCGAAACCCTAGCAAAGATCAAAGTCGCGTGGTTAAATAGAGCGAGGGCCAATGGCTGCGCCGCGCGCCGTGGATCGCGTAACCGGAGCCGGGGAACGCGCGCGGGAGGGAAAAGGGAACCGTCCGGCCCGCACGTGTGTGCGTGCGTGCGTGTTGCTCGCTCCGGGCACTCCACGGTTTCGCGGGGGCCGTGTTTCCAGGCTCGCTGCACCCCCAGCAGCAGATTCATTCACGGCAACCCTAGGATAAGGATCGGATGGTGACGCGCGCTGCAAGGCGTTCGAACCCACTCCAGGAAAGCCGTGTGGTGTCTGTCCCCCCACACACACACTACGTGACGGAACGGGAGCGGTGGGCCTGGAGAGCGGCCTTTACAGGTAATGAGATCTGTCTGTTGTTACTGGACACCAGCATCAGCTACAAACGAAGCAAAACGCAAAGTTTTTGATATAACAATCAAACGACACAGATGGCCAGTACAGCTTGGTCATTTTTATTGCATATTCAGAAGAACCAAGGAAACAGATGCATGCAGCACATGGGATTTCGAATTGCTGGGTTCATGTGACTCCACAAGGAACAGATAAAATACAGCTAAATGGTTCCAAAAGACATGAGATCCAATTTCATGGAGGCGAACGGGCCAAAAGACCAGTTGAATCGCCTATCATCAGCACCTTTTGTCAGAACAACAGCGAGTAAACAATGTATTACACATGTACATGGTTATCCCACTAATTTACAACGGTTAATTCAAGCACAATGGCACCAACTGGTTTTTTTTCCTATACATGTCACTGTATTAGCATCAAAGAGATATGGCCCAAACAATTTTTACGACATCCAAAGCCACTGCCAAATTTAAGCCTCATTTCTTCTAGAGCAAGCTACGTTGAAAGGCATAATAATGATGCACAGAAGTTCAGACATTGCAACATATAGCAGAATCATCAGGAATTTATTTTTCTCAGCAGGCAGTGAATACGTTAGCCACATTGTTCTCTTACATCTCGTGAAATTGTTCTAATAAATCATTGTGAGAGAAACATCCACCTGAAGAATTTAATTCTTCCTGTAGCAAATGGGTTCTCATGTATGTTTGGTTTCTGAATAATTTCAGCTGTCCAGACTAGTTAAGAGTGTTGGTCATCTGAAATTCAACATTCTACTGTATAAAAACCATGCTGACTGCAAATAGTTTCCACACAAATGCAACAAGTCTGACGCCTCATTAAGGCAGATATACAGTGTGGCACCACAAGTCTTCATGAGTTCCTGCTTTAGCAAGAATGAACTAACTTTAATAATCTCCAGCTGACTTGCAGCATAGAAGTAACAAGTTGATTCCTTTAGTTGCAGCAATAGAGCTAACTGTGACAAGCTAATGGTGGCAACTCTGCATCTAAACTGTAAAGCATGGTAACTCTATACAGAAATAAACAAAATTAGCTGAAAATTTGTTAACTTGCGCATCTGAAAGAAAGTGAAACAGATGCTAGTCCTTAATTTAACTGGTTCTCTCAAATTGGCATATGAAATGCACAAAACTACATAGGAAATAAAGCAGAAATGTGATTCATACCTCTAAAGAACTTTAGAGCCTGAATTGTCCTGCAACTTGCCAGTGTTTGAATATCGCAATAAAATTCTGGAAATTGGGTAGGGGCACCCGAAAAATCTAACAAGGTTTTGCAACCCTCTCTCTCCATGCATCACGTTCACCGAATTTAAACGGTCAAGATATGTATTTCCTTCATATATGTAATGAAGCTGTTGGCACAGCAAAACAGCTATACCAGCATTTACCGATAGACTAGCAAAAGCTAGATATACCAGAACTATACCCCTCGCAGACAAGAAGAGTGCAGAGCTCGCTAAGTTAGTAATAATCTCCATTAATATTTTCAGAGAACTCATTGAGTGACGAGATGATGCTAGATTTGGGAAATCGACAGGGGGCCAAATTTGATAACTTGAGTATACGGTCATTATTGCAGCGTAGGTACAGCTAATGACCACTGAGATAAGAAAAATGATAAAATCTCTGTGATTTGACGCTCCAACACAGTTGCCAATCTGCATTCAAACAAAAACGAAAATGCAACAAGTCAGACCTCATTATTAATATAATAATGATGCAACTGAATGCAAAGACGTGGATGCATTATAAGTTACCAGACTTACAAATGGGCAATGATGATCCATGTCCACCACACACATTTTACAAGATCGACAGTGATGTGCCCTTGGGGGCTTTGGTTTACTACAGTATGTGCAAAAGGTATAGTTCTCGAGATCATCTTTCCCAACCATGGGATAACTGCCCCACCGTGTGTTTGCTGGTGCACCAGCAGATTTGAAAGAGGCCACACAATAGCTCATGATGGTAAATAGAGCCAAGAGAGCTGCTACTGTACAGTGAAAGATGCCCCAAAAATTGCTGATTGAGAAGACAATAGGATATACAGCCCAGACTCCACCACCTGTGAAACAAAAGGGAGAGCTATTGACTAATAACCAAGAATACGGAGCATGTTGAAAATACAAATAGCATTAATCACACTGATAAACTGTGAAAAGTTATAACTGAAGCTGATGGCTGGAGACAATGGACCTACATATAATGAAGAGCATGAAGAGGATGAGCACAGTCACAAAGAAGCTGTCTCGGAAACGCCGCCAGTGAGAAAAGCATACACTATCAGACTTTCTTGCAGTTTGGTTGCTTTGTGTAATTGCTCCGCACCAGCCACACTTAAAGACGGGTGCATAACTTGCAAAAACAAGGCGGAGCCCACAGCCCCAACAAGTGGCCTCATGATCCTCAGGTATCGATGTGACACATTGCTCTACCTAAAAGGACGGGGACAGCAATTAGCAAAATGCTGCACACAAGATGTCTAGGGTAAATTAGTCTTATCGTACCAATTGTTGGCTTGCATAAACAGAATTGACCCTCTTGTTTCGAGTTTATCATATAACTCACTAACATAAATGGGACATCATACTTGTACATGAAGCAAAGCATAGACTAAAACAGGAAGCCATTTTTTTCCGTAGGTTTTTGTCCTCAGGCTTTAGTGAACGTAGCAAACCATATGGTACACATATCAGTACATCATGTATTCGTCTAAAAAAAATCAGTAAATCATGCATAACGGCATCATAAATTGAAGTTGTTGCATTGATGTATTGCAAATCTGTGGCTGACATTCAGTCGATTCACTGAATCGCTAGCTAACTGCACATTTGCATGTTTCTCTAAAGATAAACAGTATGCCTGCATATTTACCCTAACTTGAAGTCAGAGGCGAACCACGTACAGTATTGGACTAACCCGATAAGTTTTGCAAAAAAAATATCGAAGTTACAGGTAAGATACATGTATAAACTCCTAATTCGGGTCAGATCCGAATACAAATAGCTTCCGTAAGGGTTAGGGGTGCTCAGGAAAGAGATGGGGCGCGCATACCTGGTGGGCGCTCGTCGACGGCGAAGGGCCAGGCGAAGACATGGCGAAGGGCGTCGCCTCTCGCCGAGTCGTCGCCCCCACGAAGCGGAGAGAGAGAGAGAGAGGGTCAACGGGAGAGAAGAGGGCTTGTTACGGAAAAAAACACCCGCAAGGAGGCGATGGTAGCATCACCATTGCTGCGCAAACTTCCGCACATCGCCTCGTTTTACACAAACACCCTCAAGGAATCTATCTATTACGTAAAGACGATTCTAATAGAGGACGCTCGCTACACACAAGATTGGCGATTCCTGCAAGTTCAAAAATAAACTTGATCACAGTTTTCTAAGCTTTTAAAGTACTCTCACCATTGTCAGATTATTATTAGGACAATAAATATGGTTTTAAATTAAATTAAAATTATTATGTTAATGCTGACAATTTAATAACAGAGCGAGTATATTTACACTGGTTCAACTGGATGTTTTCTTTTTCTGAGAAAGGAAAATACCATTACTCGCGTGCTGAGCAACTATAGACTGGATACATGGCAGAAGGACACCCAAACAAGTCGTTAAAAGTAGCAAGAGCCTGCCGCACCATGACTGAGTGCATCAGTCTCCAAGAAAATATGCTGAACGCCGAAATCGATTGCCTGCACGCGCTGCATTCAGCTATAACTTCTCCCTGAAATGGATTTCAGCAGGAAAATCTTGAATGAAGCGAGGTCGGGAGCATTGATGTCTTAAGAGTTAGTCAAAGTCAAGTTAACTTAAATCTGACCAGGTTTTTAGAGGAGGTTAGATTTGTACCATATTCAATAAGTAAAATGGCAGTCCGGTGCATGTAGCTCCCGCGTCACACAGGGTCCGGAAAAGGGTGCGATCCACTTGAGTATTTTGTACCATATTAAAACAACGAAAATGTGATTCATGATGGAGCTAACAATACTAATTTATGATCTAACATTACACTATTTTTATGAAGCTTAGTCAAATTTAAAATGAATTACCATTAATTGACCAGTTCTAAAGTAGCACTTAATCTCTCTGACGGAGGGAGCAGTTGATCCAAACTGACGACGAGGAGCCACGGCCAAGGGAAGCTCCAGTTGAGATCGAGTTAACATTGCAGCGCCAGAGAAAGGAGGGAGGCGACGACGGACAAAGTGGAAGCATATTCGCTCACTTTATACTATCTAGTCGTTGTAGTACATGTTTTTGCCTAAGCAAGCGAGTTATACTTTTGAAAAATTAAAGGCATTGAGCCTAGCTTGGATGACGATCAATACATGAGTAGGATGCCCTCTTGAAGCGCAGCAGAAACTGAGATCACCAAGGTGGTGGTAACAAACTTGCATGTTGCTGTTGAGGACGAACAATGTCATTCATAGTGAGTTTTCGTTTCTGGTCTCCAGCGATAACCCTGTAGTCCTGTACAGAGTTGCAAAGCTGTGCAGACAGCAGACCAGGTGTGCTATGTAGTCTGTACAGACTGGATACATGTGCAGACAACAGACCCCGTAGAGAGTAAGCAGCTCGAGAGAACAATATATGCACCAATGCCCTATGTACTCCCTCAGTTTCAAAATAAATGTTGCTGAGGTCGTTTATTTAGAAACAGAGGGGCAATATTCCCAGTGAGATCATAGGCAGAATCACACACGCATAAGCTAAACTGGTACTCCCTCCGTTCTGAATTAATTGACGTTTAGGACAGGATTTTTTGTTCAAATTGAACTAAATTTTTTGTCGTAAACGTCAATTAATTTAGAACGGAGGGAGTACTACTTCAAACGCAAAGGTTCTGCTTTGACAATGGCTCATGCTTCATGAACAACTGCAGGCACAACTAACAAACAAATCCGGAGTGGCAATTTGTATCTCCCACTGTTGCTGCTGTTCTCTACCAGCTACCATCATATGTCAGCGGCAAGGAAGTTGCCAGACAAGGAAACCTGCGATCGGTAGAGGAATACAGTGAACATCTGAAATCTCAATATCCTCATGGGCACGAATTTCGAAGAAAAACGAAGCCGGTACCTTATCGCCAGGTTTGAATGGTGGGAGGCCTCTGTATGGACAGGTACCGCATCGAAACGCATCACCCAATCCACACTACAATTGGCGTTTGCATAGTCAATAAAATGTCAGTAAAAAGAATGCGCGTGTGCAACAACAACAACGGGTCCTTCACAACAGCAGCAGTGCCACTAATAGGGGACAATACTTACACTGCCACAGGCAGACTGAGGGTTATTGATCTGCTCCGCAGTGAGCTCTAGCTTCTCAACCTTCTGCTCAGTCTCAGCCCTGCCACAAGTGCAGTTCTTGCATGCCTTCCTTGTTGCTCCAACCTCACAGTCTCCAACTGGTGAAACATGGTCAACAAAAACCTTTAGGATCTAAATCCAAATTTAACATCTGTGCAAAATGGCAAACGTGGAAGTAAGTTACAGGCTTTATTGACCCTACCAACTGGAAGTTGTGGTTTCTTCAGGTCCTCCTCAGTCAAGAGGCTATCTTCATCGATCAGTTCAGAGTCATCGTCAATTTGAATCTTTGGCAGAGCCTTTGTGGCTTTCTTAAGGGGAAAAGAAGAACCCAAGCTCCAGGATGCCTTCTTTGCCTTAATCTGCAGGTGGTTCAAGTCAGCACCAAAAAAATGGCTGCACAACACCATTAACACACTGTAACACAAGAATCCAGGAAACTCACAGTAACAGATTGCACAATGTCCTGGGTGCTTGCAGCAGAAGCTTGCACCTCAACCAATCCAGCCATCAGTAGCTTGCGCTCAATATCAGTGTTCGGCTAACACAGGGACATCAGAATTAGAACACACTATATTAACAGTTCTAGATAAGACGCAAGGAAGTTACCTTCTGGATTGAGAGGGGCACAGTGTTCTGAACCAGTACTCTCCCCCCAGCTTTCAGCACACGGCTAATTTCAGAGACCAACTGGTCCCTAAAGCTCTCCACATTTTTTATAACCACAAGAACAGCACCAACTGATGCATCATCAAAAGGCAACTTACCACCTGATTATGTCACTAAAAACAGTTAGATGACAGGTGTATGATGATAAACCGAAGTAGGTACAAGGGTACGGCACTGATGCACAACACAGAGACACCAACTTGAAATTGGACATCAACGTAGAGTCTAATAGGTAGTCAAATTTGAAACACTCGCCTTGTTTGCCCTAATTAACAGATATCATCCGTCGAATATGTTACCAATAAATGAATTCAGATATCATCTAGCGGATAAAAAAACACCTATATTTCTTATCCATTTTCTCTTCTTTTCCTATATTCCTTTGTGTGTGGATAATGGATATGAATAGATAGGCAGATTAACACTAGTAAACTTGTTTTTAGCAACTAGTGTATGAAAAAGAGACAACATGGAACAAAGAAGGGCTTAATACGAGAACATCAAACAAGTTTCTAAGGTAGGAGATATGTCCGGGATTGAACTATTGCTAAGCGGGGACCTAATTCCAGATTAAACGATAGAACCCTAGGAATCGAATGCCCAATCAAATCTGATTTCAAGCATGCACCCCGTGCCCCGATTAGTTTTTGCATCCACACAAGTGCTCAACATGTCCATAGGAACGGCTAGCTGGTTTTGAGACCGGCTCGCCAAGCCTTGGGGCTGGCTATATGCTGAGCTACGCAAGTGCTCAGCAGGGAAGGGAAATAGGCTCACCGAGCGCCTCGCACTGGGTGATGACAGCCACCTCCTCCCTCGGGACCTCGGCGGCGGCCGCCAGATCACCGACCGCACGGATGGGCAGCGCCACCTCATCCGTCACCACGAGCGCCGCCGGCGCCATGGAGTCGCACCTGCAACCGAACGCCAAAGAGGAATCGAGGGAAACTAATTTGCTTAGAGACACCAATCTATGGAGCGGTCGCAGCTGCAGGATCGAAGAACTGTTACGAACGTATCATACCTGGGAGGGGAGATAGGGAGAGGAAAGCGCGGGGATCTGACGAGCGCGGAGGAGAAAACCGCCGCGATTGGGGAAGGGGAAAGCGAATTTGGGTTTTTGGTCCGTCCGTGGAAATTAGGGAAAGCGACACTGCTAATATTGTTCTTGGCACTGGTGATCGTTGCCTCATGGTATAGCTGTCCACATACAGAAACATTGGCACTCTCATCACAGACAAAAAAAATCTACTGCAAGTAGCCCATATTCAGTAGCAGTTCTCTGCTGGCGCCATGAGTTCAGAGGTTTTAGGTAAAATGCACCGAATTCAAAGTTTTCAGATTTGTATGTTCGCTGTCTATGTTCATCAGGGTCAAAACCAAATTAGGGCCAGATTTTGTGATTTTGTCTGATCAAACTCTGTCCCTCCTACTGTTTCTAGTCCCTACTCTCTAGGTGGTTTAATTTGTACTTACTTGGCGGTGCTATTGTTGGAGTTGCTGCGTACCTGCTGATAGACTTACTACTCCCTCCGTTCTAAAATAATTGACGTTTAGTTACGGAGGGAGTAATTGATTCCTTAACTAGTAGTATCATTGCTTGCGTGTTCTTGTTCTCACCGAGCTTGGATGCATCTGCAGCATTATCTTTTCCTAACCCTCTCTGAATTTCTGTCACTCGGTGCCATTAGAATAATGAACCGCGCACTGAACGTACCTAGCTTTCAACCGATTGGTCCCTTGTTAGCTTCGGGCCTTTGATCGGCTAACCTGAGATTAGAGGCTAAATCTTGCAAATTTGAGAAGTAAACGGTTGGCAAAGCTTGCCATGCTTGCTAGTAATAGCATTGCAATCAGACAGCTGATCCCGGAACCTAGTAACATCATAGCGATCAGCAGCTGATCCCTCAACTTAAGAAGATGCCGTTGTTTTTGCGTGCTCGTTCTTCCTACGTCCCTTTAGGTTCTTCAGCTAACACGTACGTCGCCAAAATCACATTGATGAGGTCCTTGTTCTCTGGATGCCCCTCCTCCTTCACAACAAAAACTTTGTGGTTCAAATAAATTAAGCTTGAAAGGACCCTCCTTTGCAAGCCTCACATGGTGCAAGGTTCCTGGCCTCTAAGCTACAGTGAATATCCAAAATATATTGTCTCAGGGAGAGTTGCAAATTCTGAGCAATGAGAAAACACACCCACAGTGGCTATGAATACGATCTCCCAATTCACGACAGAAGACAACAATGGATACGTTTTTGTTCGTATGCTCTAGTGCATTTAGAAGGCCGACTCCCCTTTTTTCTTTCATGTACTTTGAACCACAGAGTGCAGCATTGAAAAGTTCAGAGAACCTGGAGTCTACCCAGACCAAAACCTGCTTTTGTTTCATTCTTAGGAATCATGGGCGAGTCACCCAATATCTCTCTGCTCATGACACATGCACACTCGACTTGCATCTCAGTGACCTACAGTACCGTGAGCCTGTGACTGTGCGTGCCTTGAGGAGCCCCCAACACAGCCGAGCAAGCAAACATATCTTCTCAGCTTCCCAGATTCTATTACTCCACTGGCTGCACGTCCCACACGGCCTCCGTTTCTTCTTCCTCTCGCGAGCCATGAATGAGCTCTGCGACCTCAAGGTGCACATCAATGGCCATCACACGCTTCATCTGCACCAGGCACGTACCACCTGTCAACTGAATTCGTCTTCAATTTCTCAGGTGTCTGAATTCAAGAAAGCCCCCTTTTCTGGTTCTGGATTGATCTCACGGTCGTTGCGTTGCAACAGAGCGTCATGTGTGCCTTCTCGGGAAAGCTGAGGACAATGGTGAAGCGGGAGAGGAAGAAGACGAGCAGAGAAGAGGCCTTGTGCATCAAGCTCGCCGAGTTCCCGGGCGGCGCTGAGGGCTTCGAGCTCGTCGCCAGGTTCTGCTACAACAATGGCCGCATCCCGCTATGTCCCTCCAACCTCCCGCTCCTGCACTGCGCCGCCGTGTTCTTGGAGATGACGGAGGAGGTGTCCGCCTGCAACCTGCTGGCCCAAGCGGAGGCCTTCGTGAACGTACTCTACTACTGGACCTGGGCTGACGTCCTCACCGCAGTCAAAAGCTGCGAGCCGTTCGCCTCCTCCGGCCTGCTCGAGAGGCTCATCTCGGCTCTGTTCTCCAAGATCACTGCCAGCCCAGAGACGCCCACCGGCGCCGTGGGCACGCCGCACCGCTCCTCGTCTTCATGCTCCTCGTCGCCGGACACGGTGGGCTTAGGGCGGTCGTCGTCTACCAAGACGCCGGAATCGATGAAGCCGTGCGTCGGGAGGGAGTGGTGGTTCGACGACATGACGTCGCTGTCCCCGCCGACCGTAGAGAAGGCCATGAGAGTGCTCGGCTGCTACGGCATCGAGAACAAGAACCTTATACTGACGCGGTTCCTGCTGTACTACCTCCGCGCGGCCACGCGCAGGCCGGCGCTGCACAAGGGAGACACCCTGGCCGGCCTCGCCGACACGGCCGTGCACGGCGTGGCGCTCGTCGGCGACGGCACCGCCTTCTCGTGCCGGGGCCTGTTCTGGGTTCTGAGGATCGCGTCGGCCGTGGGGCTGAGCAGGGAGTGCAGGCACAAGCTGGAGAGGCTCATGGGGCTAATGCTGGACCAGGCCACGCTCGACGACCTCCTCGTCTCCGGCGACGGCGGCGGCGTGTACGACGTGAACCTTGTCATGAGGCTGGTCAGGGTGTTCGTGAGCTCCGAGGAGGATGCCGATGCGCCGTCGCAGAGGATGACGAAAGTGGGGAGGCTGATCGACAGGTACCTAGAGGAGATCTCGCCCGACCAAGGACTGAAGGTGTCCAAGTTCCTCGCCGTCGCCGAGAGCCTGCCGGACTCGGCCAGGGACTGCTACGACGGGGTGTACAGGGCACTGGACATCTACCTTGAGGTAAACCACTCGACTAAGCTGTTAGTACTCCTTAATGATTTTCAGATGCTGCGTTCTAGGAGTAGCATCTGTTCACATAGTTCATTTCTCCGGTGGAACAAGCCAAAATTCTCCGACTAATTCTCTGCTGTGAACGACTTGGATATCCGATTAGCAGTTCTGCTTTAACTTCATTCTGCTGTGAATGCCTGTTAGAATTTTATCTGGAAGCATGCATACGCGCCTTTAACCTTTTGCTGCACTTTTGATTCATCCTGTCATTGCCCCATCGAATTTGGTTCCCCTTTTGTCTTGGTCCCTGGTCATTTTACAACTAAGATCTTGCGTTTGTTTACTACCGGTGCCCCATCTGCCAGATTGCTTTTGCTCTGGCCTTTGATGCTTTTGATGGGCAAATGGCTCTTCTTTAATCACCCCCTCCTTATATATCCGTGCTTCATTTCCCTTGCATCTAAAAGGCACTAAAAATCTTTCATTTCCCTTGCATGCTTTTGATGGGCAAAAGGCACTAAAAATCTTTCATTTGTCCTTCCGAATTCTGATCAACATTATCCAGCGCGTGTTGAGTAGTGTGCTTCCCACAATCGGGAAGCGACAAATTTAACAAAACTCATGTCTCATGCTCAAGGAAGATTCTATATGTACTGCATATAATCGATGAAATTCTGCTCTGAATTGTGGCGGCGTCGTCCTCTGGATGCAGTCGCACCCGACGCTTTCCCTGGAGGATCGCACGACGCTGTGCCGGTGCCTCAACTACGAGAAGCTGGCCCTGGAGGCGTGCAAGGACCTGGCCAAGAACCGGCGGGTCCCGCCGGGAGTGGCGGTGCAGGCGCTGGCCTCGCAGCAGTCGAAGCTCCAGATCAGCAAGCCCGGCGAGGTCGACCCGTCCCGGACGCCGAGGAGGAGGGTCGTCCGCGGCCGCAGCGACGAGAAGGAGCTGCTGCGGCTGACCCTGCAGAAGATGCAGAGCCGGGTGGTGGAGCTGGAGAGGGCGTGCAAGGAGATGAAGGGCCAGATGTCCAGGATGGCCAAGGGCAAGTCCTTGGGCGTCGCCTCCTGCCATCAGACCGGCGGCAGAGGATTGCCGAGGCTCTGCTAATATATCAACATCTCTTGTTTTTTTTCCCTTCTCTAATCTCTGGTGAGGTTGTCACAATAGCTCGTTTCTTTCTTCTTCTTCTTCTTGGTGATCCTTTTCGTAAAGCTATTACTAACTCAGTCTGTCGAGCATTGGTCCTTGCTTTGTATTGCGTTGATCGTGTGAGTGAGATAGATGAGCAGGTGACTGAGCGAGGTGTAAAGTTTTTTCTGTAACTTCACTGTGATTTAAACCATTTAAGTGGGATCCAAATGCATCCTTTTCCGGACACGCCATGATCTGCCACTGTGAAACCAGCCTTTTTGAGCAAGCGAGTTACTGTCAGAAAAAAGCCGGTGCGTACAACAGCTTCGAACACGAGCCGGGAGATCCCACTCTGATATCCAGCAGGGATCAATTCAGCATTGCGATTTTTACGCGCTGAAGTTTCAGTGATAAGTAGACGAGGGACACCAGTTTTGAGTTGGACACCACTGCACATGCACTAAGAGTGTCTCACATGTACACCTGCATGCTCACGGGCCCACATATCAATGACTGTGCAGTACTGCAGATGATATCCAATGGGCAGCTCCTGCAGAACAGTGGGTTTCAACTACGTCAATGGTAAGCTAACGGCGCTGAGGTCTAGCCTCATATGCAAACAATAATTCATCTTTTTTATATATTTTAGGGTAATAATAATAATCCAGCTTGGGTGAGCATTCTTAATTGCTGGGCTTCCAATCATTCTAATCCACTGAAACAGGTCCTGGAGGCCCACGTGTACCGACTCTGCCCCGTCCAGCAAGCCGATATGGCTTCAAGCCGATGGGGACGGGTTCCGTGAGCCGTGCTCGGTTGTACACGGCTCGGCTCGGCTCGGCTCCGGTCGGTTGGACTCGAGTAATCTAAAGCCTTAACGACAAATTGATATACGAACACGAAAACAAACACAAAAGAAGTAAAAAGGTCCCGTCCGGTTCCACATTTACACCCGGACGCCCATTCCCAACTCCCCCATACATCATCCAAACGGGAGATCTCGCGGGATCACCGGCGGCGAGGATGTCCACCGGACGGCGAGACCACCCGCCCCATGAGGACGGGGCGGACAGTGACGACGAGCTGGAGGAGGAGGAGGACGGCGATGAGGGCGAGGAGGAGGAGGATGCGGAGGAGGAGGAGCCAAGGCTCAAGTACATGCGTCTCGGCGGGAGCGTGCCGGCGTTCCTCTCCACCGACGCTGCCGCGGCCATCGCCGTCGCCGAACGCATGGTCGCCCTCGGCACCCACAACGGCACCCTCCACATCCTCGACTTCCAGGGCAATCAGGTACCCTACGGGACAGGACGCTTGCGGAATTGGGAATTGTGGCGGGCACTGGGGAGGGAGGCGTGCTTTGTTTGATGTGGAGGAAATCAGTATCGTGGCATTGGAACGCTCACGAAGCTTTGTCTCAGCTTGCGTGGACCTGTAGCGTTGCTTCTACTAGTGATTCGTTGTGCAAAACTACTTGCCAGTTCAATAGTGAAATTACGAGGGAGCGATTACTTATGACCATACATCTGATTAGGATTGTGTGCTACATTCTGGATCTGGAACTGGGTTGGGATTGACTATTGAGTGCAGCAGCAGCAGCACTCTGAAACCCATCTGATATAGCTAGGCGCGAGAAGCTTCCACACCATCACTAGAGTCATATATTTGAATGGCTTAAAATTGCTGCTAGCTTCCTTCGTTACTGTTTGAAATCATGTGATGCGTTTTCTCGCAGCACAATAGATTATTGTCCTCTTTCAGATCGATAGGCCTGAGGATTCACAGAACTTATGGATAAAAAAATTGGCACGAAATATGTTAAATGAAGTGTGTGCACCAATGTTGACATGCCATGTAGATTCTATCTACATTTTTTCTTTAATGGTCATCAATTCTCTTTTGATTCTTTGCATCAATATATCTATAGGTGAAAGAAATTGCTGCTCACACAGCAACCATCAACGACATCAGTTTTGATGCGGATGGCGAATATATAGGCAGCTGCTCAGATGATGGCACAGTTGTAATTAGCAGCCTCTTCACTGATGAAAAGCTGAAGTTCGAGTACCATCGGCCCATGAAAGCAATCGCGCTAGATCCTGATTATTCCAGGAACTACAGGAGATTTGCTACTGGCGGTTTAGCAGGTCAGGTACTTGTGTTGACAAAGAGGACCTGGGGAGGAGGCTACAACAAAAAGGTGCACATGGTTTCCTTAGGATAACTGATGACCTGATCTACTCAGTGAGCTCTAAGGCCAGCTCCCCTCTCCATGCTGTAGGTTTTGCGTGATGCTGAAGGACCAATCCATGCTATGAAGTGGAGGACGGATCTTCTTGCTTGGGCTAATGATGCAGGGGTGAAAGTGCATGATATGAAAACAGACAAAGGAATTGCATTCATAGAGCGACCAAAAGGAATTCCCCGGCCGGAGTTTTTAGTTCCACATCTAGTCTGGCAGGTAAATCATTCTGTTGTCCGTATAAATGATGGAAAGTGTAATTGAACCATGTAGCTCAGCTGTAACATTTCAATTTGATCGGTATATAAGCAAACTATTACTGGAAGGGCACAAAAGCAAAATAATTCTATAAACTCATAAGCTTTTAAATGATATGTGCATTAATAAATGAAATTAACGACTCATAGTAACTTCAGTGAGCATAAGACACATGATATTTGCCAAAGTGAGTAGGGAAAATCACATAATGCACATCAGTTTAGGGAAGAATGGATCATATCACTAATTACATCTAGGAGCATGAGATTTGTGTTATTTCAGCATCAAAAAATAGTTCTGTTATTTGCTAGGCAATAATAAGATACGCACCTGGTCATTGGTATGTCTGACTCACAAGACATTTAAAGTTCTAGGTCTGTAGTTGAATGGAAAATGTACATATTGCACTGATTGATCTTTACATGCTTAGGATGATACAGTCTTAGTCATTGGATGGGGAACAAGTGTCAAAATTGCAGCGATACGAACAGATTTATCTCAAGGATTCAATGGCTTACAAAGAACTATCACCGCAGCGAGTTCTGAGAAGTATGTGGATATTGTGGGTTCGTTCCAGACAGGTTACCACATTTCTGGTGTTGCTCCATTTGGTGACCTCTTAGTTGTGCTTGCCTATATTCCTGATGAGGATGACAAAGAGAAGAAATTTAGTACCTCTGTTCCTTCACGTCAGGTACTCGTCAGTGTCTGTCGCTCACATTGCACTCTGTAAATTGCTATCACATTTGTATTACATTCTTTTCTTTAAATTTACACTGCAAAGGTTGATACTTTTCTTTGCAGGGAACAGCACAACGTCCAGAAATACATCTTGTATCATGGAAAAATGATGAACTCACTACAGATGCTCTTCCCATTCACGGTTATGAGCACTACAAGGCAAAGGATTATGCTCTAGCGCATGCACCTTTTTCAGGTTTAATTGATTGTGCTGTAACAGTAACAGCCATTTGTTTCATCCTGATCAACTCTTCTAATGAAGGAATCTTGTTTTTGGTCAGGAAGTAGCAATGCAGGTGGACAGTGGGTAGCGGGCGATGAACCTTTGTATTACATCTTGTCTCCTAAGGATATTGTGGTTGCAAAGCCAAGGTTTGCAAATCAAGAACTCGTATTAAGCCCCCTTTTTTTAATCCAATTTACCTGATTGTCACTTTGAGTATTTTAGTGATTTCAATTTTTGTTAACAAAGTAATAACGATGAGCGAGCTACTGACAACAAATCACTTCAGTGGCATGTCTATCCAGTTTTTAATTTCATTTCTTGCCGATTATAGGTTTAACCATGCTAGTTTGATATTTGATATTCTTTTGATCTTGTCCAGATTTGATATGTTTATATCCTTCTCATATGGAAAAAAGTGTTCATCTGATGTAAGTGTGCCTTCCTATTAGAGATGCTGAAGATCATATTGCCTGGCTTCTTCAACATGGTTGGCATGAAAAAGCATTGGCTGCAGTTGAGGCAGGACAAGGACGGACTGAGCTTCTTGATGAGGTAAACTGGAAAATAATTAAGTCTGATTAGAAAATGAAGAACCCTATGCATTATATGCCTGATGATGAGGATCTTCTTAAATTTATAGGAACCTACCAGATCGAGGTCTGTAGTATTTGTGTTTATTTCATTTATGAGCTGTCGATTGGCCAACCTCTATGATGCACCAACAGATGTTTACACGTTGTTAAAACACACTTTTCCTTATATTTATACATCACCCTACTAGCATCTTCATTTGAGTTAGTTAAGTATGACATGTTTAACATCTCATCTAAATGATCTCCCTTTTAGGAGCTCATTTATGAGGAGTTGTCTGGAATTCTGAAACAATACCTGATTACATGGGAATAATTAAAGTATTTAAAGTTCTCTTCGTGTTATTTCATGTCAGGTTGGTTCAAGATACCTTGATCACTTGATAATTGGAAGAAAGTACGCTGAAGCGGCTCAACTCTGCCCAAAGTTGCTAAGAGGGTCTCCTTCAGCATGGGAAAGGTCAGAAAAACATTTATGGCCCTCAATTTGTGGTCTAATATGGAGTGGCAAGAGTTTTTGAGAATTTGATGGGTCTCTTTTTGTGTTTTTTGAGTGTTTTTCCTCGTGTGTAGTAATCATAACTTTCATACCACAGGTGGGTCTTTCACTTTGCTCATCTCCGCCAGCTTCCTTTTTTGGTCCCTTATATACCAACAGAAAATCCTCAGCTGAGTGATACTGCGTATGAGGTGCTGTGCTAACTTAAGTTTTTTGCTTGCTCATTTCAACACCTATATGTTGTAATATTATTATGATTATGTTATGTAGGTCGCTCTTGTAGCTCTAGCTACTAATCCTTCTTTCCATGAACTTCTCTTGACTACTGTTAAAAAATGGCCGCCTACATTATATTCTGCTTCACCAGTCATATCTGCCATCGAGCCGCAATTGGACTCCTCATCAATGACTGATCAATTGAAAGAGGTGAGTTTGGGATATTCTTTAATGGACATATAAATTATGATTCGGGATACGTTTTAAGCTCTTTGCTTGCTATATTGGTCTTACGTACTTTGTAGGCATTAGCCGAATTGTTTGTGATCAATGATCAGTATGAAAAGGCACTTTCTCTCTATGCTGAAGTAAGTAGTCCCCTGCGGTCAAAAGTTTAAAATTGTACTACAATATCTTTTTCTACTACCTATTTGTCCAACGCTGTTGTGTTCAGCTGCTGAAGCCAGAAGTGTTTGAGTTCATTGAAAAGTACAACTTGCATGATGCTATTCATGATAAGGTATGCCTGAAATTCAACAATATATTTCAGTTTGCATATGTGATGTTGCATCAAAAGCTAGTCATGTGTCTATTCAGCTTATACAGAATTGCATTCACATGATATTTTTTTTAAAAAAAGGACTTCCATATCCGTAACATAAATACTTGTGGTTTTCATATACTCTACAGGTTGTCAATCTTATGATACTGGACAGTAAAAGAACAGTTCACCTATTGATCCAACATCGTGATATCATCTCCCCATATGAAGTTGTGGAACAGTTGTTGCACACCAGTAAAAACTGTGATAAGAGATACTTATTGCATCTATATTTGCATGGTCTGTTTGAGACAGACATACATGCTGGAAAAGATTATCATGATATGCAGGTATTGAGCTGCCTACTTTCAGTGTAGGGTCGTTATACTAACTTTTACCTTCTTGTCACGTCCATTGCCCCCATTGTTCTATGTCTTGTCTGTGTTCTAACAATAATTCTTAGATCAAACTGTCCGTGTGTGTTATAGGTGGAACTCTATGCAGAGTACGAGCCGAGGATGCTACTGCCATTCCTACGTACCAGTCAGCATTACAGGCTCGACAAGGTCAGTTCCTGAAAACATCCTATCGGTAATATCCTTTTTTGACTAATTATAGGCTTGATGACTTGTTTTTATTATTCCAGGCATATGAAACCTTTGCACAAAAGGAGCTTGTGAGGGAACAGGTTTTTGTCCTCGGCCGAATGGGGAATGCTAAGGAAGCTCTTTCGACAATTATAAACAAACTTGAAGACATACAGGAGGTTTTAACCTGATTATCCATAATCTATATTAATTAATTTTGTGTATGAGTTTAGGCAGTAGCAGAAAACTTTGAATTGCGTACAGGCCGTTGAATTTGTTATGGAGCAACATGATGATGAACTGTGGGAGGAGCTGATTAAGCAGTGTCTCCAGAAGCCTGAAATGGTAACTGAAAAAAAATGTTACATTCCATGGGACAGACTTTGTTTTTTCTGATTCAGCTTCACGACTGTTGAGCAGGTGGGGATGCTGTTGGAACATACTGTTGGCAATCTTGACCCTCTTTATATTGTCGGTTTGGTTCCTGATGGGTTAGAAATACCTCGGTATGTTACCACTAAAATCTATTTTTTTTCAAAAAAATCATGATCCTACAAAATATCTTACTTGGTAGAATAGCCTGTCAGTAGAATTGACCTACGTGGACCCCTTGCCTTGTTGGCTTATCATGAGTAATGACAAATATTGGATGATCAACACCTTTTTTTATCTGACCATTGAGAACTGTGACCATATGATTTTATGAATATTCCTGCCCATCTGATTCAAACCTTTATTTGATCCAACAATGTCCTCCCCATGTAGTGTTTTTACTCGTGCTTTTATAGGTTGCGGGATCGACTTGTGAAAATTGTGACGGACTACCGCACGGAAACTTCTCTGCGGAACGGATGCAATGACATACTCAAGGTTAACTACCTTTGGTTTACTACCCTGCTCTATCTATCGCCCGTCTGAAATTTCTGAGCGTTTCCAAAACTTGCCTTGTACAGGCTGATTGTGTTAACCTTTTGGTTAAATACTACCACGAGGCTCGGCGTGGAGTTTATATGGCAAGCATGGGCGAGGAAGCACATGGAAACAGAGCTGACGGTGGATCTTCGCAAGCTAGTGAGAGATCAACAAGTGTCCGGGCCTTAGACGTCAAATCCAGAACGAGATGTGGTGCCCGCTGTTGTTTGTGCTTCGATCCCTTGCCCATCCAGGACATCTCTGTCATTGTGTTCTACTGCTGCCATGCATACCATCTTTCCTGCCTCGAAGGTGGGTTAGACTTGATGAAATCAAACACTAATCAGGATAGCGACAATGGTGCGGATGATGATGATGGTTCCCCGTCAGCCGAGTCTTGTATGCGCTGTGTATTGTGTACTACAGCTGCTGCATAATTTATTCCGTGTTGGATAGTATGTATCCCGTTTTGTTGTGCTGTAAGTTTGAGCCCCGTAACTATTGTGTTCTTTTCGCGTGTTACATATGTACAATAGCGTGATTGTTTGAAGGAAGCAATGTCCTCGGTCGGGGGGGGGGGGGGGGTTCTGTGTAAATTTAATGGACAAGCGTGAGCAAAGTTGTATGGCATTTTTTTATGTGTAATGCCAAATTTGCAAGGTAATCAGAAGTTTAATAAACGATGCAGAACTTTCTTTTCTGAAATATTACTTGTTACTTCCTCTGTTTCATAATATTTGATGCAGATTAGTTCAAATTTGAACTAATCGGCCTCTCTGAGCTCTGATACTCACAGACCCTGATGACCGGCCGGAGTCGAGAATTTGGTGGCGCCGACCCTCCCTGCGGCGGCGGAACGGTTCGCCGCTGAACCGGCCTCGAAAAAGGACGTCTCCAACAGAAAACGAAACAGGTTGTGTGAATATGGATGAATGCGAGGTGTTTTGTCCAAAATGGACACCCCACCCTGGGGACGATGTCCATTCGATAACAAGCCAACAAGATTCACATGAACCCCTGGAGAAAATATTATTCGCGGACACCTCCCCAATTCGTCAGTCAATCACCAACCAGAGGCCACACAGCGCGAAGGCGGTGGCCGCGGCCGTGGCGTGAGTGACCGCAGCATGCCGCTGCTGCTCCATCGCCTCCGCTCACCGAAGGCTGCCGTCTCGTCGCCGGCTTCCTCCTCCGACTCGGGCATCAGGGGAGGTGGAGGTGCGGGTGTGCACGAACCGCACGTGCGCGCGGCAGGGTGGGCGCCAGGTCCTGGCAGTGGCGGCGCTTGCGGGCCTCGCGCGTTGACGTGGCCTCCTGCCGGTGCCTCGGCCGCTGTGGGGCGGGGCCCAACGTCGCCACCTCCGTCGCCGGGAAGGGCGCCGCGGTGTTCCGTGTTCGGACACGTGGGCACGGCTTCGCGCGGCGCGCAGCTCCTGAAGCACTTCCTTGGCGCCTCGGACTTCGACGCAACCACAGGGCTCGCCGCGAGGGAGAAAGCGGAGGTCGCCCTTGAGAAAGGAAGCGCGGCCCGTGTGGTAAGGCTACGAAAAAAGCTTGTCTGTGCTAGCAGTTTACTGTAGTCTGTAGTTCATTTTTGAAATTCTCACTTCTGGCGTCAGAAATTCTACCCATAAAGTAATGTACATGTACCTGGTAGATCTGAGTTCAATGCAATATCTGAAAGTGGTATACAGGGTCAGTGGCATACCTCTTGGTTAGCATTGCAGTGCATTGTCTTGTTGTTATATCAGTCTCGTATTTGGAACAAATGGAGATGGTGATATTAAGTTAGTGGTGAGTTCTTTTGGCATCTGTAGAAAACTTAAGACGCTTATAATTGAACGTGGTGAAGCTAATGCTTCTTATACATTTTTCAAGCCGCTACAAGTGGTAGAAATTATTTGGTACCGTAGATGGGAGATCTGGCAGTAATCACATGAAAGGAACATATTGTTGTGTTTCACCTGAACTAAGCTGGGAGCTCCAACTTAGCATAGTCTTGCAGGTTTTGATGTATATTTGTGCTTGACAATGTAAGCTACTGATTTCTGAAACCGTGCCAATAATAATTGAGAATCTGTCTATCTCAGCAAATTGACGATGTTTGCATTCTGTGGTTTGTGTGCACTTAGATGTTATCTGGATATACTATCATTTGGTTAGCATTTAACTTTTTTGGTAACTTGGGGTGGAAAATGGGATTATTTCAGGGATTTAATGCAAAACGTTAGCAAAGGATACTTTGCCTCTCTCTACTTATTCATTGCAGCATAGTACCATACTATTTGAATCATGGGTACTAACTCCGTATACCTAGCCACCAAGTAGGGCTTCTACGTATTCTCAGTACTTTTCATAACTAAATCGTAATTTTCTAATATCCTATCTACTACATCAGTTATATAGAGATACTAACATGATGTCATGGTTTCGGTAACTGTCAATCCTCATTTACATATTTTGTGGACGTTATAAAAAGAAGAAAATGTTGGACATGAAACAAATTATTGTACTATTTATATTCTTATGGAACCCATACAACTATCTGTTAACAGAGCCTTATCTTCCAGAATTTTAATGAGATTTAACTCGGGCTGATGACAATAAGCCAAGCTTCAACAGCAAGTTGGTTTTAAGATGATGTAATGCAACGTTGTGTTGGTTGGCATCAGCACCTAGCTGGTGTGTTCATCTGTTTGGATTCCTACGAAACAGATGCTGTACAATATGCTAGGCAAGTATGTCCACGTTGTGAAACTATATGGTGTGAAAATTTTAGTTTTAGTATCATTGTTCTCTGGTCTCCTAAAATCAGTTTCAGTCTGCATAATATATGACTTTCTCTTTCTTTTCATTTCAAAAAGTTTTGTTTCTCCTTTTTGTCCACGCTATTTTCTGTTTCTTTCTTCTCTTGTTGATCGATGAAGCTTTCTTATCATGTTTTATCATCTTATGTCAATGTGGACCAGCATAGACCCAGTTTTGTGTCCCACTTGTAGAATTCAGGCCTTTTTGCACCCGTATTTTATGGAAAACTAGTTCTTTTTGGCCGTAATCTGGATCAGCATATTTTTCTGAGACATGGATATGGGTCCGCATGCCCCCCAACATTGAAGTCTGAACCTGCAATTCTGGTCTTCAAAGCTGACAGGACCATCTGCCAGCAAGTTGCCACCTTGCTGAGATTCAAAACTAGCTTAGAGACAGGAAAACTGCATTCTTTCGTAGCATAACAGATTTCTATAATTTTTTGATATTGTGGGCCATCACCTGGATTGGTTTGAGCACATGCAGGATGATAAGAACGTTCTCAGCATGGCATTTATTTAAAAACTAGAAAAAGAGGAAGCATTACCTGTCTTGATAATGATGTTTATCTGCTTTGCTGCCCGTGTGATGACTTGTGTTGAAAGAAAGCTTATGTGCATAACCCTGAACTCCCACATTATCTGCCAACTTTTGTCTGGTAAACGCCCGGTCCTGTCATCGAGACTGTAATGGGATTGTTGAAATAGACATCATCAACGTCACACAAATACTTGCATTAACACCAGATATTTGTGTCAACACCAGTCAAATTGTTACAAGTTGCAGGCATGGCCGTACATTGATGTAGTTGCAGTTATTTTTTGCTGCATAGCAAATCATATATTATTGTGACTGGAACCTTGAAAGTTCGGTCAACAGTATTATAAACAAATGGATAGATGACCGGTGCAGCAATTTCATTGTTTTATTATGTTTTTGGTGATATATGAATCATTTGTGTGTCTATCTTGAACAAATGTATTTATTGATCTGGGGTTCTGGACCTTTGAATCCATATGGGCAACTTCCATTTCTCCTTCATATCATGTTACAGCTTGTTTTTTTTCCGACACAGTATGCTAATTTGGTAGATGCAAAATTCTTCAGCAACTTTATTATTGAGTTTCTGCTGACTGCTGGAAACCATTGTTGACCTGTTACCTTTCGTGTTGTTTATTTCAGAACTTTCAGTTGTTTGTCAGCTTGCCGTAGTTCAAGGTTACACGTTTCAGATTCAGAGTTTTAGGCGTACCTTTCCTCTCCTGTAAGCGTCAGTTCATCGAAAGGGTCCGTTCTACATCAGCAGACCCTTGATTCCAGGCTTATACTCTTTCTCAATCATGACTTGTTCGTCCTCTGCAGCTCAAGTTTTCGTCGAGGTCAGGTCAAGGTCGATGGGCGAACCGACAAAGGCGAGGTTCCGACACCCAAGTCTCGTTCCCGCCGTTTCGGATGCGTGGCGCTCAAGGGAAGTACGCGTGGTGGCAACAGTAGCGCTACCGAACGGCTCCACTCCAGGTAATTCCGTTTGGCCGGCTCTGGTTTGCCGCTTTCAGTTTCAGCCGTGGTTTGATCCTTCCCCAGTTCCCCTTGCTTGCACACAGCTGACCGCTGGAGCTGCGTTGCGTGCCTTTGAAAAAGCGAATATTTGCGGCATTTCTCGGAACGCACGAACTGCCGCTCGACCTATAGACCTAAACACGTGTGACGCTTCTCACACATGGTGATTAGTTAGCGGCACAAGGAAAATTGTCTTCTTCGCGAGTGATATGCCAAGGCCCGTGTACGTTTTTTTTTTCTTGCGTCCATGGTAAGTAGGGAAAAAGCCAAAAGGGGATGGGGACTGTAAAGGCTATGCACATATCTGCCAAGTATCCTGTCTAGAAAAAAATATATCATAAACGAAGCATGTTTTTGGCGCTGGTCTTGTCATTGTTTAATTTTGATGTCAAGTTACTGTCATATGCACACGTTCACTAAAAAAGTTACTTCCTCGTCTGCTGATTTTTGTTTTACGTTACTTAGTTTATTTTTAAACTATTCAATATCAAATAAAAAGGAACAAAAAAAGAACTTGGATGAAGCAAATGGCCAGAAATGACCTGGATTAGGCTTGACCGTGTTGATTCAGATGTCTTATCCTTTCTAAATTAGAAAAAGGTTGATGAATGCTGGCTAACAGCCGTAGCTGATGTGAAACTCGTGAGATCGCACCGAAAAGCTCGTCCCGCATGAAACGTAGCTCGAAAAGACGAGACTTCCCGCGGTCGTCGCCCCCCAAAAAAAAAAAGAAGTAGCTTTGACATAATAGCAATCCAGACTGGCAACGCGATAGGATAAACATGCTCAAGGTGCAATTATCCACTTTCGCAGTTCTGCGAGGTCGGCAAGAGCGGCACTCAATTTCAGGCCCTTTGTCTGTTTATAAAATCCCGAGAATAAAATCGGAAAAAGAAGTGGAGTGACGGAAGAAGCGTGACGAAGGCGAGAGTGGCAAGCGTTCCGGGAGCGCGGGTGGCCCACGCTGCTGGCCTGGCTCCCATCATCATCTCCTTCCCGGAAACGCATCTTTTCCTTCACACCCGCCACGCGACGCGACGCGGCCACCTCTCTTCTCGACTCTATATCCTCCCCTCCGTCTCCTTCCCTCGCCAGCCACCACCACCACCACCAGTCCTCCGATCCGAACACCGCCGCCAACCCCAGCTTAGCTTAGATGTTCCTCGTCCACAAGTACATCCCGCTCCACCACAAGGCCCACCGCCGGGGCAAGGCGGCGGGGCCCACCGCCCGCTTCGACGCCGCGCTCGCCGCGCGTCTCCGTGGCCTGCTGCCGCTGCCGGCCTCCCCGCTCGCGGCGCTCGCGCGGGTCGCCGACCTCCTCGCGCTCACGCTCGGGGACGCGGCGCCCGCCCTCGAGGGGGACGCGGCCGCCGTCGCCGCGCACCTCGACGCCGGCGTCGCGCTCCTCGACGCCTGCAACGCCATCGCCGCGCGCCTCGATCGCCTGCGCCGGCGCCGCCTCCTCGCCCGCCTCGCGCTCCACCTCCTCTCGTCGCCGTCGTCGGTCGGGCGCGCGCGCGCGCGCGCGGCGCTCGCGGACCGCGCCGCGGCGTCGCCCCCACCCCCGCTCCCTTCCCTCCCGTTCGGCCAGCCCCGCGGCCGCCTCTCTGGCGCCGCGCGCGTCCTCGTCGCCGTGAACGCCGTCTCCTCCCTCGCGGCGGCGGCCGCGGCCGCTATCCTCGGGGGAGGCGCCGCCTTCCCCCTGGTCTCCGGCGGATTCCCCTGGGCCGACGCCTTCAACGCCGTCTCCGGCCAGGTCTCCGCCCTCGCGACCAACGCCCGCGAAGTGGACGCGGTCGACGAGGCCGTCCAGAAGCTCGCCTCGGTCCTCGAGGGCGAAAGGGCGGTCGACGAGGCGGCGGTGCGCGCCGCGGCGCAGGAGGTGGAGAAGCGGACGGAGGAGCTGACGGCGCGGCTGGACCGTGTGTCTGACGCCGTCAACGGCGTGTTCCGCGCGGCGCTGGGCCTCCGCCACGCCGAGCGGGGCAGCTTTATCATGGTGGGACCCGCCGAAAAGACGCGCACTACTACTACTAGTACGAAATCTAAATAGTACTAGCTGGCACCCTGTATAAGCGCGTGCTGAATTCAACTATGGTATACTACTAGTATAGTACTCCTAGGTACATGTAACTGTATACTACCGGGGCATTCGGACAGGTTGGTTTGGTGTGTCGTAGCCCAAGGCAGGCAGGCAGGCAGGTTTGGTTTGGTTGGTCTGGTCGGGTGTGCGAGTCTGTTAATGGTGCGTGTCATGTCATGGAGGCCACATACAAGGATAATGCTTGCGTTTTGCACCCGTTTGGATATGTGGAATCCGGTGTCGTATGGAACAGGAAAAAGATGTGTCGATCCCGTTCTGTAGTTTTGCTGCGTAAAATCAAGGTCCCTGTGTTGTTCCTCTGTGTACCAGTAGTTCAGTTCGACGAAGAAGTCTCTGATCTGCAGAGCGCAGCCGAAGTGAGTGCGAGGCCGTGAGCTGCTCGACATCCCGGCACGAGCGAGCGACGATCGGCGCCCAAAATGCTTCGGATGCCCGGGAAAGTTTCCAAGGAGGAACTTCGTCAGCGTCGCATGGGGTGGGGCACGGTGAGCACGATCGCCCACCCGACTCGACCACCGGTCCGGCCGAGCAGAGCCCTGCCGCCGAACGTGCGGTCGTCAGAGCCGTCACGCAAGAGCGCCCCAGGACCGAGCGTCGAGCGAGCGGAGCAGGCCGGCAGGGTGCTTCCGCCCACGCACGCGCGCGCTGCGGTGTCTGGAGTGCCGTGCCGGCGCGACACCGTCGATGGGAGCCGCGCTTGCCCTCACACTTGCGCTTCGTGCCTGCTTGGCATTTCTGACACCACACCAGCATGCGTCCCCGTTGTACCATGTATCTAGAAGTGGGAGTCGGGCCGGGCCGGCACGGTCCGAAATTTTCGTGCTTTGGGCCATTTCGGCCCGGGACCCGAAAGCATGCTGGGCCTTTTCGGGCCGGGCCGGCCGACCTGAATTACCAAACTGACGGCCCGAGCACGACACGCGGCACGACGGGCCTATTTCGGGCCGGGTCTGGCCCAAGCACGGCCCGATAACGAAAAATCTAAATAATTCAAAAAAAATCTGTAAAATCGAAACAAAATTCAAATAAAAAATATGTAAATAAAATAAATCCAAAAAAACTGTAAAACTGAAAAAAATCCATAAAAAATCAGAAAATTTCCAAATAAATCTAAAAAATCCAGAGAAAATTCCAAAAAATTCGGGTTTTTTTGGCATTTCAAGCCTTTTCGGGCCAATGGGCCAATTTCGTGCCGGGCCGGCCCGAGCACGGCCCGAAACTCAATTTTGGGCCGGGCCGCCCGAAGCCTCTGAACCCGGGCACGGCACGGTCCGAAATCCCGTGCCGGGCCGGCCCGAATCTATTTCAGGTCATTTTCGTGCCTGGGCCGTGCCGGCCCGTCGGGCTTCGGCCCGCCCGAATTTGGCCCGGCCCATCTCCCACCTCACCATGTATCCCGTCTCTGTCCAACACGAGCGTCCGAGGTGGCTGGTGGCCCATTGGGCCTACAAGTCCATCACGAGCAGTGGTACAACTGCAGCCCAGATTGACGAATGGCCAGCCAGCCAGCCAGCCCGGGAAGTGAAGTTGGCAATCAACAAGCACGCGGTCAAACTGACGCGGTCCGTGTAACGATCGATGGATCACGTTCTGCCTCCCTCCACGATTCTCTCCTCGAAACTCTAACCACCTCTCCCCCAAACTCACCGCTTAACCTCCCCTCCCGCTCTCTATTAATCACCTCTCTTCCTGCCGCTGAACCTTTAGCTAGCCTAGTCGACCGGTGATGATGGCGCATCCCGTTTCCGTGCTGCTGGTGCTCGCTCTCTTGGGCGCGTTGTGCCGCCGCGCCGGCGCCACCGCTTTCGAGGTCGGCGGGGACGACGGCTGGGCCGTGCCGCCGTCTTCCAAGGACGGCGGCATGTACAACCAGTGGGCGTCCAAGAACCGCTTCCTAGTAGGCGACACCGTCCGTAAGACCCCTCTCTCTCTCTCTCTCCTTCCGATCGTACGTGCGCGGCTTGATTCCTCTCGCCAGCGCATGCAACGCTTACTACATCGCGTACGTGTAGATTTCAAGTACAAGAAGGACTCGGTGATGGTGGTGACGGAGGACGACTACGACAGCTGCCGGGCGTCGCACCCCATCTTCTTCTCCAACAACGGCGACACCAGCGTCCCGCTGGACCGCCCGGGCCCGTTCTACTTCATCAGCGGCGTCGCCGGCCACTGCGAGCGCGGGCAGAGGATGATCGTCAAGGTCATCGGCCAGGACGCGCCGCCGCCCGCCCCTCCCACGCCCGCCCCGCCCACGCCGCCGACCCCGAGCGGCGCCGCGCCAGCAGGAACCAGCGTCGTCCTCGTCGTCGTCGCGGCGGCTGCGATGGCGTTGTCGTCCGTCGTCACGGTGCTCGGCGCCTGATCTCGCGGAGACGGCTGCGTCGTTCCTTCGTCCGTGTTCGCACGTTCAACGTTCGTGCAAAATATATATAACTCCCGCTGCCTAGTCCCTAGTGTACTTACTAGTTGTTGCAAGGACGTCCGTCGTGTCCCGCTCGCTCCGTTGATCGCGGCGTTGTTGCTGGTCCTAATTGATGCAGTTGTGGTCGCGTGGAGAATTTTTCTTTGTGACTTTCATCGAGATAGATTCCTGGGTTGCATTTTGGTCTTGCGTTCGAAAATGAACACGATGATTCCTAAGATCTCTGCAGCCGATCGCTCTTATGCGTATCAAGCGCGAGGATGCATGTGAGGTGAATCTGGCAGCTCGCTATAGCTACTTAATATTTTTTTAGAGACAACTGATTTTTCCGCGCGTTTTGTGCTGGGCCTAATCTTATCCGGTATACGGAGGGGCTGGTCCAGCCCAAGATACCCGTGACTGGACAAAGCGGGCATCCAGCCCGGCCCGCGTTCTGCGCGCGGGCAGCCCACACGGTGAGGCCACTAGCCACGGCGAAATTCACGAGATTCCACCGGCGCCGACGACGCGCCAACTCCACCGTCCCCTCTCGCAACGCGCGCCCATTTCCTCCGCCGCCAAAAATCACCCTCCCCGCGCAGCCGGCCAAAACCACTCGCCGCTCACCCAAACTCAGAAAAAAAAGGCCATGGCGCCGTCGCCACCCACCCCGGCCGCGCCCAAGACCATCGCCGACTTCTTCACGCGCCCCGCCAAGCGACTCCGCGCGGCCGCTCCCGCCCCGGCCTCCTCCCTCTCCTCCGCCTCCTCGCTCTCGCCGGAGCAGCGCCGCCGCGCCGACACGAACATCGCGCTCGCCCGCGCGCGCCGCAACCTCCGCCTCGCCGAGTCCAAAGCCAAAGGTACCCCTAGGGTTCCGTCATCTCGCACGTACGCCAGTCTCGCAGGGGTGTGACCTGAGGTTTTGGTCCTGCGGGTTTTTTTTATAGAGTCGGGAAGCGCGGCGAAGCTGGAGGAGCTTCTCGTGGAGGAGACGTGGATGGAGGCGCTCTCAGGGGAGCTGCGCCAGCCCTACGCGCTCGACCTCTGCCGATTTGTCACCGACGAGCGCCTGCACGGCTCGCTTCCCGTTTACCCGCCGCCGCACCTTGTGTTCCACGCGCTCAACACCACCCCGTTCGACCGCGTCAAGGCGGTCATCATCGGCCAGGTATCCCCTGCCTCCTTCCCTCTATTGCCTCTCTTTATATTTTGCTCCCAATTCCTGAGCGGCTAAAGTGTCCACTGTGAATCGTGCCAATTTTGTAGCAATGCATAGAACCAATTGCTGCGTGAAACATGTCATTTGCGCGGAAATCTGACATGGAGTAGCTAATAAAAGTCCGGTTTGTCATGTTTGGCATCTGCATTTTTTGCTTCGGTTATTTCTGTGACACATTATGGTACCTGATCCGTTGCTTCCAAACTCACCTGATGTGAGCCTACTGTGTGATTGCATCGTTTGACCTTGTTGCATGATTTCTGATGTCATATTGTCTGTGTTATGACTCTGTCGTGCTGCCAGCCTGCTTGGTACTATGCCATCCTTGCTGCAATGGCCCATGAGTCATGGGTGTCAAACTGCTACCGGGTTATATTATATTATCACCTCACTCTTTTATTCAGCTTTTAGGTTGCTCAGTTTTGAGCCCTGAGCTTTGCATATTGAACAGACTGAGCTTTTTTTGTACTGAAAAATTATTGGCATTAATATGGCACAATTAACTGCTTCATCTTGCAATAAGTTTGCTAGTTCAGAGTTATTTCTTTCATTTGTAATACTCGGTGGCTCATCTATGAAATAAGCGACATGCCATCCGTAGAAGTTGAATGCATTTCTACTATTGTTTCTCAATGTGCTCATATTAGCATGACTACTTTTCAGGATCCGTATCATGGCCCTGGTCAGGCCATGGGATTGTCTTTCTCGGTACCAGAGGGAATCAAAATACCTTCCAGCTTGGGAAACATATTTAAAGAGCTGGAAAAAGACCTAGGCTGCACTGTTCCATCGCATGGTAATCTGGAACGATGGGCTGTGCAGGTAAGATGGCTTAATATCCATCTTGTTGCAGAAGAGGCTATATGGTGTGACATATCATAAAATATTGGACAATAATTTACAAGAAAATGGCTTCGCACCCTTTCGCTGAATGTTATATTCGCTGTTTGTATGGTTATATGCACTAGTTACTTGATTACTTATTCACATCATGTTCCGTAATGTGCCAAGTATCAAATGAACCCAATTTTGCATGCCATATGGATGCTGCTAATTTCTTCATTTGGTAAGAGATTTCATCAGAACAGGTTAATAAAGTGGCAATGAATCTTAAAGAAGTTGGTAGCTATATAAGAACTAGAAAATAAAAGGTGGCTGATGTATTCAAAATCGTTTAAAGTTAGGGTCAACAAAATGAAGGTATTTCTCGTTTGGTTACTTTGCATCGTTGATAAGATCACAATTTCTTGTAATCCTTGCTTTTCATTATATTTTACTAAATTTTACAAAAAAATATTTTGCAGGGTGTTCTTATGCTCAATACTGTTCTAACTGGTATGATTATTTTCTCCATCAGAGCAGATCCATTTTTCTTCCCTGTTTGTTCTTATCTATCTGAATCTGAAGTTAACTGTGTTACTGCAATGTGTTTTGCGGCTATGTTTATGTTGGGTTGTGACCTAATTGTACTTCTTTCTGTTCTTCAAGCTGCAACTGTATTTAGGATTATTCATATCCAATTTGCTGAGCTTGATTCTAATTTTTGGATGAGCCTTGAAAGATTCCTAGCCACCCTTGCTATTTTGATTTGTTCTTCTAGTCACTGTAGCCTTAGATTTGACTTATATCTACAAGAGGTTACTATATCCACTGACAGATCATACATGTTCGTTCCTTTTATCTCGATTTGTCATAGCTTTGTCTGTAAACTAATTATGTGAATATCAATTTAGACCTATTCTAGTGTTCATGCACATAAGCTCCCATATAATGTTATATTCACCATGATTGTCTTCTGAAAAGCGTGAGTTTGTACAGCTACATCATCTCCAGTTGTAGTTGTGTTATCCTTGATCCATCAGCCTTCTGCTATGTATAAGCAATGTTTTAGGGTAACCAAAAGATAAAGAGCAAAATGCCACACCGGTAAATCCATAGGATACCAATATATAGTGAGGACTTTCAGAATTACAAGTTGGGTACCGGGACCTAGTGCTGCACGCCATTGACATACTCGTGGTACTTTGGTAAAATGCAACTTGACCGATGACATCGAAGTAAATCCTGCACACCTTTATTGCATATTGCAAGATAACCTTGAGGGTTTTATTTGCCCTAACATCAGTTATGCTTGTCTCTAGTTTTTGTTGAAAATCATACTCAATCTCCCCTGGGCCTATATTTTGCTTGGTACTAGCCTCTGATTTTATCCTCTCTTACCAGTGAGGGAACATCATGCTAACTCACACGCCAAGAAAGGGTGGGAACAATTTACTGACGCTGTTATTAAGACTATATCACAAAAGAAGTCGGGGCTAGTCTTTCTTCTATGGGGAAATTCTGCTCAGTCAAAAATAAGGTATGCTTTACTTTTCACCTGGAAGACTTGGAACTCTGAGTTGCAGCACTGAGCATGAGGCATTACCAAATGGTCGATTGTTTGTTTTTCCTTTTCAAACTGACTGTTATGGTTTTTACAGCAGTTTGTCTTTTATTTGTAACTGATCTTTATGCATGGACTCCCTTCTTACAAGTGCTAAGAGATTGAGATTCTCAGAGTTCCTGTTTGTGTTGTTTTGCAGATTAATTGATGAAACAAAACATCACATTTTAAAGTCTGCTCACCCATCAGGCCTGTCTGCAAACAGGGGTTTCTTCGGATGCAGGTCTATTTTCTTCTCTCTATACTGTTTTCCTTACTAGATAAATCTCATGTAAACAAAAGAAAACTGAAAATATTGGAGAAATGAAAAAACCTGCAGCGTCTTTCTTGGGACCATACTTGGTGTCGATGTGAACAAATATAGTCACCATTCAGAATATCGAATTGCTTGTTTCCTTCACCACGATGCTTATTTGTGCTAGGCCGGCTGTGGCCTAATGACTAGTATACTTGTTTTTTTTCGAAAAGCATGACTAGTATACTTGTTACTGCTGAGGTATAGGAGTGCGTTTGTTTGATTTACCTAATGAAAAGAAGATTTAACTCCACCAGCACCATATACAATTCCATTGTCGGTCCATGATGACTGGTGCATTGAACACTCATTGCTTTAGGCCGTCATGTCCTGTCTTATTTTTGCCAACTTGATAGTACTTTTGCCTTTTCACTTGCTAGTGTTAATGGCTACTTCTGAATGAGACTTGATACATGTAACATCACTGGATTTTGGCATCTGAATTCCTGTTTATGAGGCCAATGCGAATAAATGAAAGTTTTGCTGTGATTATCCTGAATATTTTCCTCAACTGCTATTATGCTTTCATGATTGTCAGACACTTCTCGAAGACAAATCAGATCCTAGAGAGGCTGGGACTATCGACCATCGATTGGCAGCTCTAGACATTCTAGGATGTCATGGGGCCTGTCTGCTCGACAACCGCAGTGGTATGGAGTGGAGCCACTGATCTAGTCGGCCAAATTTTGTAGCAACTTATCATATTGCCGATGTGAGTGCTAATTGTCTCTTTTGTATTGTATGGTGTCCTATCCTCTGATCCTCATATCATATTCTGTGATCTCGCACCAAATGCTGCACTGAAATTGTTCAGACTCTTCTGGTTGTCGTACGTGTAACAACTTTGTATGGCACTAATAAGACGCCATGTCGGGTCGCGTTGTTAGATCTGATGTATTAACTTAACAACCGCCCTGCCCATTCATGAATTTTAACTACCACATAAAGTCAGATCGTCCTTCCTCTTTTGGATCACTTTGTGCGGCGACCTTCGTCCTCCTAAGATTTGCTTGTAGACTTGGCACCAACTCTTAGATCCTACGAGATCCAATTGCCTTTTTTTTTTCTTTTTGAAGACGAGAAGTACCCTGTCCGCTGTCGCTACATCAACCGATACGTACACGTAGTTCGCCCGGTGCAACCGACAGCCAGGGCCGTATAGGGTAGGCGTCTTGCCTGCGCCTACGTGCCGTATCTGTATTTTTATACAGTAGATATATAGACCGGTGAAAGGAGACTCGTGCCATTCTGTTACGCTTCTAAAGATTTTGCGGCTCGGGTACCGGGAAAGCGGCATCACGCCAGGTGCGTGAGATGTTGGAGGTGGTGTACACGATGCAGCCGCGCGCGTGGGTTAACAGCACCGTACGTGTTCACCTATCCGTTTGCGGTATGGACGCGAGCTAAGCTGGGCTTCCGTCAGGCCGCGATCGCGCGGTTCAGGCTCCAGACAGACCACCACCGGCGGCGGCGCCGGCACCAAGTATACCCCCCGAAGAAAAACAGCGGCGATCCGATCCGATCCGACGTCTAGAAGACCGGCCTCCCGGACAGACGGATTGATGAGCCAGCAGCAGCAGCAGCTTCAAGGACGCCGTCGGGACACGTACCCTGCTGCGTGCACCATTAACGACTGGGCGAGGTGCTGTACGTATATGCCCACCGCACCTACCTACCAGTCCTGTGCATGCCTGGCCCTGGCCGGTGTCTGTGTGCAGCATGCGTGCGTCCATTTTCACATCGACATCTGCACTGACTGACTCGATCGGCCCATCTGATCCGCCCTTGATTCAGGGGACGCAGGCCTCAAAGAA
Source organism: Neostapfia colusana (assembly GCA_030760725.1). Taxonomy (NCBI): domain Eukaryota; kingdom Viridiplantae; phylum Streptophyta; class Magnoliopsida; order Poales; family Poaceae; genus Neostapfia; species Neostapfia colusana. The sequence continues at coordinate 739,896 of JASWHV010000017.1, forward strand.
ACACGGAAAACTCACGGGCCCCAACCGAATACGTAGTACTACTTGTGAAATGTCTCTTGCATTGCAGTGTCAATCTCAGACCGATCGCTTTTCGATCCCGTAAGAAGAAAAAAAAAAGAATTCAGAGACTCCAAAAGTCAGCCAGCCATTCAGTCATCCTCACGCAGCACGAGCGAAACCAAAGGCACACGTCGTCCCTGCCGCAACAGTTGTCTCGTGGACTTTCCTCCTCCCGACCCGACGGATCCGCTCCTGATCCTGCAGGTTCCCAGCAGGAGGAGGAACAGCAGGGCCACATCCCGCTGCAGGTGCAGCGTCCCTTCTGCAGAATCTGCCGCCAGGTAAGCAAATCTTTCTCGCTGGCTACATTATATCATACTACATAGTACACACCCGCCGTGTACAGCAACGTCTCACCTACGACGCGCGTACGGCGGTCGAGAATAATGTAATGGCAATTCTGATACGAACAGCTATCGTGCTTGTGCATTTGGGATACGCACTCCGTGTATTGTATTGTATGGCAGGCAGGCAGGCATATTCCCCCAACCAACCATCATCAGAACTGATTACCAATCAATCGTTTCTTTTCTTTTTTTTTTTGCTTTCCTTCGGGGCTATTGAGAATCAGTCAACCGTAGGGAACAAACAAACAAACAAACAAACAGCGGGTCACGTCAAAAGAAAAAAGAACTCTGATATTGAAACAGTTTTAACACAACAGGTTTACGTTCTAGAATGAAACAGCTGTTGAAACAGGTCTTCTGCTAAGATGCTAGTAGTTTCATCAACGTGTAAGGAAGGAGAGGGAATTCTTGTGAACACCATCACAAGAATTCTATTTCCTACTGGCTGCTGACTGAGGTCGGCTTCATCAGGTGATTGCTCTTTTTTTTTCTTCTTCTTTTTCTTCTTCCTGCAGATGACGTACGCGCCTACTTCCTAACCTCCTAAAAGCTATAGCTAGTAGCTAGATAGTCTCCCTAGGCCAGAAAAGAAAGTTAGCTTCTGCATGCTGTTCCGGCAGATCTATGTCCAGAAGGTTGCTGGAGAGAGAGAGAGAGAGAGAGAGAGAGAGAGAGAGGGAGAGGGTGTGAAAAAAAAGGAAGAAGGAAGACGGATGAAGGGAGATCATCTGATCCGGCGGCTGCAGAGCCGTGACACGTCCGAGGGGCGGACGGGCTTGAGGAGGAAGTCCTCGGCTCCGTCCTCGAGGCATCGGCTGATCCGGTTGGGCACGTTCTCCGACGACATGATGACCACCGGGATCTCCCTGAGGTCGGAGGACCCCTTGACGCGCTTGAGGAGCTCGTACCCGGTCATGCCGGGCATCCAGTAGTCGGTGATGATCATGCCGACGTCGGGCAGCAGGCCCAGGCAGAGCAGCTCGAGCGCCCTCGTCGCCGAGTCCACCGCGGTCACTGCAACACGGGACACCAGGAACACGGTTTAGCCTCCACGTACGTCGTCGTGTGGGTGTACCTGGACGATCCTGCGCCTAGCTGCTTGTGGGATCAAGAAGGACGATTTTCGATGGTTACCTCTGTACTTGGAGCTGCGGAGGATCTTGGCGATGACGGCCCGGTCGACGTTGCTGTCGTCGACCGCCAGGACGTGCATCTGGTCCTGCTCCACCTCAGCGGCGGCGGCGGCGGCGACAGGGAGGTTGGCGGCCGGGACCGGAGACGGAGCAGCCATCGCAGTGTCAGGGATCTCTTGTTGTGCGCTTGATGATGCAGTGGGCAGGAAAGGAGGGGGGGGGAGCACACGGCTTGTTGGAATTGGAAGGGAGCTGGAGTTTGGTAGCGAGGAGAGGCGCGCGGTTAGGAATATATAAAGGATGTGGAGCGGAGGAGACGCAGGCAGGAGCAGGAGCAGCAGCAGCGGATCGGATAGGAGGTGTGGGAACTGGGAAATCCTGCGAGATCTCGAAACGGATCCGAGGCGCGCGGGTCGAGTAACCAGGTTGGCTGCCGATCTGGGGCGCGGATCCGCGGGGCCCACGCCGGCATGCTCTCCCCGTCCGGGTGGGGACCGCGCGGCGATCCGCCCGGGATTTCCCTGCCTCGCTTTCGACGCCAGTTACTTTGGTTTTCCCGTCCCGTTCCGTGGTTTGGTTTGGTCTGCAGGCTTGGATTGGATTGGACTCTTTCCCTTCCCTTGTGCTCTTCTCTCCCATCGTGCTGCTCTGCTTCTCTTGGGAGTTGGGGAGATTCGCGTGCATGCGCCACGGATCTTGTGTTTTCTTTTCATCATGCCACGGACTCTCCTTTCCGTAGGTCAGGTGATGGGCTGCAGGGAGGGCTCACCAAAATCTCATCGGGTTTGCTTGCGAATACTTTCCAATTTCGTGCAGCAGGGCAACAACAGGGGTCCATCCAAGTGGGACATGAGCGGAGTGAATCCGCGGGACCTGGACGCCGCGGATCGTCGTGTACGGGCTGGCGTACTGGTGGAAAGAGGATCGTTTGCGTCAGACGAGGGTACGACGATACGCCTGTAACGTAATCCGATGCATACGGAGTCGTAAGTACGAACCAAGTGGTTGGCGAGGTGAATGCCCATAATTCAGTACAGACACTCGATCGTGTCTCTTAACGGTTGAACTTTCTACTAATACCTGCTGGGCCTGGGATGTCCTCTGCACGCCATTGACCATCTCGAAGATCTCAATCTACGTCAGCAGGAAATCCCATGAAGACACTGGGATGTCATCAGCTGTTTTTTTTTTCCTTTCTGAATCAAGAGAAAGTCTCTATTTCCCTGGAGAAGAAAAGGGAGTCTGGCGCTGCCGATCTGCTCGCGTCAACCACGTATCGTCCCAGCGCGCGGATCCTCTCGCTGCGGCGGAAACTTGTCGGCGCCTGGCTCGTTGATACCTGAACTGACCCCTTTCCTTCTCACCTGTGTGACTCATTGAACAATTGAAGTTGCGGGAACAGGGAGATATGATCGCCGGTTGATACGGTCCCCATCCCGACGCCAACTCGTGCAACTGACAGACAGGAAGCAGCGCGTCAGCAGTGCAGCACCGCGACCCTCGCGCTTGCGGATCGCTCGCTTCACACGGACGGCTGGTGGGCGTATCCCTCGGTTCGGACTTCGGACCACGCGCGCGGCGAGCGACACGACACGAGGCGAGGCGTCGTCCTCCCGCTGAGCTGAGCTGGGGACCGCGGCCGGCACGGCACGGCAAGGGGATCTCTGCGGATCACGCGCGGGAGGATGCGCCGCGGTGCGGTATAGTATCTCCTTGAGATCGGTCCAGTCGCCCTCCCTGACGGTGCCGCCCGTGCCGGGGGGCCCGAGGAATCCGCGCGCTTTGATTTGCTCTGCCTCGCCTTCATTCGAGGACGCCGTCGGGTCGGTCGCTCAGCAGGTGGCGGTGGCTCGGCCACACACATGCATGCCACTGCCAGAGGGGGGGGGTGCCGTACGTACGCACTACCTGTATTCCGATATCATCCAGGTTGTTCCCCAAGTCCCGCGATCGTGCGTGCGTGTGCCGTCTCGGTCGATGGCTCAAGAACTTGTACACAGACAGCTCAATGATTCAGTAGTGTAGCGCCAGCACGAAACTTGTCAACATGTCCAACTAATAACCCCGAGTAACCCGGAGGATCTATATATAATATACGCTTCTGCAGGAAGGAATCTGATTCGTACAACATGCATCATCCCCAGGACCCAACTACCCGAGCAGATAGGGGAGAACCAGCAGTTTCACGGCTAGCGAGTCAGATTGGAACCTAGTACGCTCCTGCAGCTAGCTAGACGATCACGGGAATCACAAGGGACGCCAGCTGGTCAAAGCCACGCCTTATTATTATCTAGTAGTGCTGCTACGACTACTACTAGCGCTGAACGATCCGTATCCGCAGCAAGCAAATCATGCGGATGCGGTGCTCGCAGGCCATGTCAACCAACTTTAATTGTTTAGCCGGTCCATCATCTGGAGATCTCGTTAACAATGGATGGTGTCCACTCCAGCGTAAGGGAATGTCAACCTCTGAACTGTCCACCTTAAACCATCTAATAGTTACTCCCTCAGTTCTGAATGAAATGACGTTTAGGACAGTTAATTTAGTTCAAATTGAACTATTTTTTTTTATTTATTTCAGAATGGAGTGAGTAGTATATTCAGCAAGCAAGCAGCGTCAGGAGGGACATCTCAAGTGATCCGATTAGATATTTCCAGCTGGAAGAACAATGGCAAACGTGCCATCTCTTAGTTCCGCAGGTAATATTGAAGGGGGAAAAAATCAATTTCGGATCTTGTATCCTGTAGAGACTAAAGAGAGCAGAGTAGAGATGTCAAACCCTTTTTTCTTTTTTTTCTTTCGAAGAGTATCAGGCTGGAGCTGAAACGGTCCGGAGAAACAGAGCCCTACAAGACATTCGTGGATCGAAAATACTTTCATGTTCAGCCCATATAAGATCATGTCGCCACGCACAAAGCCCACTCGTTGAAGAGATACTCCTTGAACACAGTGGCCCGAGTCTCTTTTTCTTGGGCTCGGATGACAAGGCCGACATGTTTAGATCATTTTCTGAGTGCAGATGGAGAGGCTGCCCCGCCTCGTCTCTCCTTCTGTTCTGCGCCTTGGCGTTTTGTTCATTTCGACCGAGATACTCCTTCGTTAAGGCCCTTTCCGGCATTAGCCGGGCGGTGGCGGACTGACTTGCCGGGTTGGTTAACGGACTAGGAGCTCCGTGTGGCCGTGAGAAGAAAAAAAACTGCAGTACTTGGCACGGGGGGGGGGGGGGGGACCGGGAATACGAAGCACTTGCACGCGAGCGAGGCTGTTTTCACAGCACGGCGCAGCGCGGCGCAGCACAGGCCGCCACGGTTTTACGCTGTGCACCACACAGCCAAAAGGTATCCACCGTTCCTCTCGTACGTTCCCGGCACGTAGACGCCTCCAGCTTTATTTCTGCGTCACGTGCCGTCGGAAAAGAACCTTCACTGACTGACGTGTGCGCGGCGTCGAACGTTCCTCTCGCTGACCACTTGGTTTACTATTTGGTTGCGATCCGAAGAGGCAGCTGTGGCGACGTACGTCTCTCTGCGAGTCGACGACAGCGCGACACCGCACCCCCTGTACTGTACTGTACGTGTTCTCCCGCGCCGAATACGGACTGATCCAGCAGACACGACGGCTGGCACGGCGACACGCACGTACCGAGAACGGTGGGCCGCTGTTTTCGTTTTCAGCTGCGACTTGCATCTTCTTCAGCTAGCTGCCGCATACATGGGGTCAGTGTCAGGGAACGAGCAGGTCGCGCGCGGCACGTTGGCGTGTCATGCCCAAACGAAGAAAGAGGGAGAGCGGCACGTCGCGCGCCCACACGCGCGGGCTGCCTCAAAACCTTTTGATCAAAAGTTCCACGGAAAAAAAAAGAGAGGGAGATTTGATTTGGATATGAAAAAAAAAACAAAGAAGACACGTGAGGAGAAGACGGCCGGCCGGGTGGTGCTCTCAAGCTCAAGGCAGCTTTGGTTGGTGGATTCCGCTTCTTTTTCCGCGAGGTTTGGGAGATTTCCTCCTCCTCCTCCTCCTCCTCCTCTTTACTTCATTTCGAATCAAAAAGCACTCCACGTACGGTGGTAAAGCTGCCGCGCCGTGCGTGCGGACAGGGGAATTTTGCGTCGCGCTCGGTGGTTGCCTTTTCTGGCCACCATCATCGTTTCTTTCTCTCTTTTTTTTTTCACTTTGATTTTGGCTCCTCTTGCTTCGCCAGTACGCTAGTGTACGTACACGGCATCGCTCGTAGCACTAATCAACACCAGCACTAATCCCTCCCTACCTCGTGAAACACTGACAGAGGACGATGGCAAGTAGTACGTGTTGATTTCTCGCTCGGTGCGAACGGTTGTTTATTTCAAAAGTGTACAGTACGCGTAATGATTACTAGAAGCTAGGTTAAGGCGCTACTGCTCACTGTACTTTTCGGATATATACCTCCATGTTTTTTTTTCATCGTAAGATTAATCAAAAGTAGTCAAGGCTCATAGTAGCAGTAGTAGGTTTTCTTACGCTAACTAGGAGTACTAATCTTTATTCCCCCCTCCAAGTTGGTTGCTATTGGGCCATGGTCCCATGAATCGCACTTTACACAAGACCGTTAATCCGAACGCATAGTATAAGTGCTCTTGCCTTTTATGGATCGGAGATGCGACGAGGATCGAGAGAAAAGTCTATTGCCATGGTAAGAGCAAGTATAATACCACGACGTACTAGCAGCACATATATCTGGAGACACAAGCCGAGAGGCGTCCTGCCCGGTTGAGTTGAACCCCACCCCCGTCTACGACCCGTCCGATCCACCCCGACACGTCGTCGCCGCCGTACGTGCACCGACGGCCAGGATTCGCGCGTTGTCCTGCCTGGCGTGTTCCGCAGCTCGACACTAATAAAATTGATGGCCAAATGGCAAAGCGATGTAATTAATCCCGATTCGTGGGTGGGGGGGGGGGGTCCAATCCGGCGGCCTATACAAAACAGAGGCATGGGCGTGAGTGATGGAGCCTAGCCTAGCTAGCGGTGGGAGTCTGCCCTACCAGTAGGCTGTTTAGATCAAACAAAACCCGACGCGGTTAGTTTAGATCGAACGGGCCGTGGAAAAAGAGGGGGCTCGCGTTCGCGTGTGCGACGCCGGCATCTCTCCCTTGATTCGCACCCCCTGAACCGCACACGCACCCGTGACCGTGAGGCGAGCGGTGCCGGAGTTGGACCTGCGGCGGTTTTGGTGGGGCTGGGATTTTAGCCGCCTCCCCGTGAGGTGAGGAGGAGGAGGAGGTTGTTGCGGGCAGTGCGCCGGCCGCCAGCTAGCTCGTCCTCTCCCTGACCCCATTGCGCCGGGTGCCGGGAGCCGCGGCGGGCGATCCCTAACCGCCGCCGTCGCTGGAGGCAGGTGAGCCGGTCGGATTCCGCGGGCGCTCTTGTGGATTTGGGGCGATTTCGTCGCGGTGGCTTGGGTCTGGGTGAGGTGGGGGGCTGGGTTCTCCTGCTCGCTGCACTGGGAGGGTTCGATCGGATCGTCCTCGGGACCCGGAAACGGAAGGCCTACGCCGGAGTCGAGGTGCACGGCTCCCGAGGTGGACTTCCCTCGGTGCTCGTGCCGGGGTTCGGGGAGCCGCTGGAAGCTTGTTTCTCTCTCTCGGTTGTGTGATATTTTGTTTTGGTTCGGTTTGTGCAGGCTGATCCGAATTTGAGCGCCTCGAATTACCCGGGGATTTGGGGCGTGTTTATGGGCGGCTAGATCGGGAATTTTTTCACCTGCTTCGGGCCTGATGGCGGCTGATTCAAGCATGGGATTTCACCAGGGAATCACCACCTCGCTGTACAACCACCACACCCTCTCCTTCCAATCCAGCAGCGATGTTGGCATCGGCGGCGTTACCGGAGGTATGGTCATGGCTCCCAGGAGTTTGAGTGGGACCAGTAGCAACGCCGGGATGTACCTATCTCCAAACACCGGCGTTGTCAGCAACTCGTCGGGAGTTGGCCCTTCACGGAGCTCGTCTGGGGATGTGTTCCGCGGCTCAGAGACGCCAAAGTATAAGTTCGTCACTGGTTCACCTTCCGATTGGAGTGACCATGAGCTGAATATACTGAAGGAAGGGCTTGTGAGGTAAATTCATCCAACATTCCTTCCTAATTTGATTTCACCTGTAGCCCTGTACGCTGCTGGTGTAACTCGTTTGCTTCTATGGGTGGAATTCCTTCGTATTCTCACCTCTTGTGTGTTCCAAATTAGTGGAACATCAATTGAAAAGTAAAAAGTGAGAATTATGCAAGCGAACCTTTCCTCCTGATCAGTTTGAGAAAAATTGAATGTACTTTCTCTAGTGCTTTTGTTTTTATTCCAAGTACAGTTGAACATACCCCGCTTTTATCCCCACACATTTCTTAATGGCCACTGTCTGTACGCTATGAATGCATTTTTACATCGCCAATAAGATCAGAAAATTATAGTTTATTATTTGTACACAGTTCTGCCATTTTGCAGATCAATGTTATCTAATATTAGAAACTATCCATTCCCATTCCTCTGCTAATTCTTCATTGACATTGGCAGGTACGCTCGTGAACCTAACATCATGAAGTACATCAAGATAGCAGCTATGCTACCCAAGAGGACTATCAGGGATGTTGCGTTGCGGTGCTGGTGGACTACAGTTAAGTTACCTTCTTTCAAATCTTTCGGTATTTCTTCAGCCTACTTGCTCAACTCCCATGATGATACATAGGCTAGTCTTATGCTGCGCTATGTAACATAATTCATACTTTTCCAAAGAAAAAACAATGAATCCTTCAGTTTTTCAAAATTTTATTCTCCTTTTGTTGTACTTCTTCATTTCATAATGGGAGCGATTTCGACATCCCTTACCTGTTAATCAGCGAGCACCACGTCCTTATATACAGAATCTATAAACTTATTTTGGAGGAATGAGAGTATATGTTACTTTTGAAGGTAAACTATGTAGCCAGATACCAATGGTTAAGTTGAGTGTAACCTATAAGAACATAGCAATTGCTGGCCTAGAATTCTCTATTTTTATTGGAAGTGCAGTTTTATTATATCTGCAATCTAGAAATACGTGATGATATCAACCTTGGATCCTTTCATGATAATATCTGAAGTTACTCTGCGTTGTATTGGAACTGCATCTTTGATTATGTCTGCAATCTGGAAATACATCATGATTTCTAATCTTGGATCCTTTCTTTTGGGTTAAGGGATGCATAGTCTTCTCTCCGACATTGATTCATAATTTTCTCTTTGGCATCACTTTGGCAGTAGGCTTTGACATTTTTCTGGGACTAGCATAAGCAGCGAATGAAAGAAGCTGCATTGTTCTATTAACATGTTTTAGTTATTACAGGGTAAAGATAAGAGGAAGAAACCTGAAGGATTTTATTCAGGAAAAAAATTAAGAGACATGAAGGTATTTTTTATTTATGAATTAATCATTTAGAAATCCATCTTCCCTGTTGGTTTATCTTTTGAATTATCTAGTAGTACTTTTCATTTCCTAGTGTCAATCATGTTATTTACTTATTTCTGACAAAAATTCTTGACAGCCAATACAGGAGAAAATGATTACATCTTCCCTGATGGCTAATTTTCAGATGGCACATGCAAACAATGTGACCCCTTTCTCGATCTCAATGCAACAACCAAATCAACAATGTAAGGTTCCAAATAAAGGTTTACCTCCATCCATAACTTTTACTTTCTTGGTTTTGATTCAGCTGTTCTTGAAATCATCTCCCCGTTGTCTAAAAAGGTTTAGGTTAGACTCGCAGTTTAGTTGAAATAGAGTCATATAATAGTCATTAGATTGTTAATGAAGTTACTATCTGAAATCTACATATAAGTTTCATCATGAAGTGTGAGAAACTTGATTCAGCTCTCTGGAGCTAACACTAGATTTTGAACTGGATACTATTATTTTCAGATATTTTAATTATGATCTGAGTAGAAGTAGATATTTTCAAGGTTATGATATACATACAAATACGGTCTTTAGAACCTTTGCTTCCTTTCATAGATTATGTCATGTTGGTTATGTTTCCTTCATCAATACTCATTCAGTCATTTATATGCATTCCAAGTGGACCTTTTCATGTAATTGCATACATCTATCTCATATTTGCCCTGTTTACCCAGCAAGGTGCATTTATGTTCATTGCTAAAATCTGTAGTAACTCGTTTAAAATAAGGATGTGTAGTATTAGTAATGAGAAAGTGGACTTCCCTCAAGTATGCCTATTTTCTGTTCATCTTGTTTCTTCTAATAAAGTTCACTTGGTTGTATCCTGAAGCAGCTCCTGTTGTGGATAGTACCACCCAACATCTCCTGGAGGAAAATAATCAGTTACTTAACCAGATTGCTGCAAATATTGAAATATTCAAGGTCCATAACTTTGTTATCTCTCGTATGTTTCTATCCTAAAGTTACACCACTTCTATAGTATCTGGATGCCAGTCATTGAGCATATGGTACCTCTAAAATATCTGACCTCAGTTACCACTGTTGGTTATATGGTTGCCTTATACCTACTAAATCTTGTCATTAATTGTGTCCACAAGCCCACCAAAAATAGATCAGATCCTCTGACTACTATAATAGCATTAATCAGTTGAAACTGAATGGGGAAATCTGTTTGAGAATTCAACAAATATCAGATGCCGTGCATACCTAAAAATTTTCCTGCATCCGTAACGTAAATTCAAGAGGTTTCCTTAGCTTTTGTAGTCACTACCATAATTAAAAAAGGGCATAAAAGGGCATACCCAGTGCTGAAAGCTCCCACACGTTGTGGGGTCTGGGGAAGGGAATTTCTAGGCAGTCTTTCCCTTGCTTATTTTGCAAGGAGGCTGATTCGAACCCAGGACCTCCAGGACACAAGTGGAGAGACTCTACCACTGCGCCAGGCCAGTCACTACCATAATTCACACAAATAAATCCATTACTTTGAGGTTTCATCCTTTTTGGAGAATTATAGTGCTTGTTTATCTTTGGACCATGAGAAGTACGATAGATGTGCAGTTATTACTGAACGGTTGGACTCGACATTTATTGCATCAGTATCATAAGCATCAATGATACAGTACATCGTCTGAGCTAAATCCGCCTGCCACCAAATTCTTGATAGAGACAGGCTTTTAATATGTGTTGAAACTTGTCCCTCGTTTGGTTGCTGAAGGCTAGTTCAGGGGAAAACACGTGGTGAGTGTGGGATCTGTTTCATTAGCTAAAATTTTCATGCCTGAACTCTTTGCAGGCAGAGGATAACGCAAACCTGTTTCTTAGGACGAGTAGCAATATCAAAGCAATTTTAAGCAGGTAAATGAATCCTTTCATTTTACTTCTTGTTTGCTTTGGCTTTTATTTTTGCTTAATGATTGATGCTTATTTCTTAGGTCAAATCCTCCTCTCAGAATATTCTTAGTAAATCATGAAAATTAACATAGGTTGAATCTTAATAGTTAGTTAGCCATGTGCCACTGACGTAATATTTTCCTGTAACGATGCAGAATGAACGAAACGCCTGGTATCATGGGTCAGATGCCTCCAATGCCTGTCCCAGTAAATGAAGACCACCTGAATTCACTTCTTCAATTGACCAAAATGGTTAGAGTTCACAACATGTTAGTAATATACAAGAGGCAGACAAATGTTTGCACAAGCTGTTAGCGGCAGTTTTGATCGTGTCTAAAATTTATTGTTTTATCTTGAAGGTTGCATCATATGGCACACCAAGAACATCTCATCATACAAAGCAAGAGCCACGAAGCTAATGTACTATACACCGAGGGAAAGGAAAAAAGGTGACCAGGTGACCGGAGCTTCCCCAGTCATGTTGACATGCTGCAAGAACTGCTCTCATGATAAGTTGCTGACAGAGTGCAGGAAGAGTCACCACGCTTTCTAGAAAGTGTTTTTTTCCAGTGATCTGATTTCCAACCTGTCTGCCTGCGCCTTGTTGATGAAGCATATGGAAGAAGTATGCAGTTGTGGTACGAGAGCCACAAGGTATCTGCTTGCTGCACTTCCTGTATTCAGCCAGTACACACTTGGTCGGAGGCTCCGCAAGTGACTGTAAATATCGGACGGCTGGAGGCGATCCATGTTTTATTTCTCTGATTGGTCATTGATATATATCTTTTTCCTAGAAGGGACCTCGCATTGTTCTCAGTAAGTACAATCCATGGTCCCAGATAGAGAGAGAGAGAGAGAGAGAGAGAGAGAGAGAGAGATCGCTATTGCTGGCATGCTGAAGTACTGGAACCCACAAATTTTTGTTACTTATAAAAGTCATACAGCGTTAGGCCGCCAAAACCTGTGGCCTTCGCCCAGCAGTTGGCCAGTTTTTCTTTCCCACTTTATAAAACGGAAAGCTGCGTCTCAACATTAACAACGGGAGTCTAGCAGCGATATGGCTTCTTGTTTCCTAATTTGTCGAGAAACTACTCCGGAAAGAATAATTTGACGTTGATTAGTAAAATAATTCAAAAGGAAGAGAGTATCTCACATACACCTGTACACATAGGGCTTTAGTTTTCAAAATCAAACACTTACAAATTTGTCAGCAACATATTCCAAAATATAGTGAGTGTCCAAAGAGAATAAGAGGGACAACATTAGCTCAAGCATCAATGAACATAGAATATACAAATAACAACGACGTCGAACATTTCTCAAATACTATACACTCAATAAACAAATACTGAAAGCAGTGAGCATCCCGTCATCATTCAGGTCCACCAGCTGGACAAGATACCAGCAAGCAGGCATTGTCCTGGTACCCTAGGGGCTAAGCCACGATGAAACCACAAACCACCTAAAAGCTAGCAGCTGCTACACGCCAATAATGCAAAGACACGGCACTCCATGTGCTGCCGTGGTAGGTACAGAAATTTGGACACCCCGACAAATCCTTGTTACAGATGAAATTCTTCACAAATGCACTCTACAGGACAGGACGAGTTCATTTGGCGGGTTGATCACTACTTGCCTTCTCCATGGAATCTTCTGCAGGGAGTTCTTCAACAGTTTGCAAGTTGCTCACAACAGGGCTCGCACCACTTGAGGTTGCAAGGCTTGCACCAGCATGGTCAATACTGTTGTCTGAATGAGAACGTGGACTCTCCTTGCCAGAATTAGGCCCAATGCTACCGTCAGAATGGGAACTAGGACTCTCCTTGCCAGAATTAGATACCAATTCCTGATCATCATGCTGCCGGGATCCATTGAGAGCATTACAGTGAGGACAGTAATATGTGATGAATGCAAAATCCTCCTTCCTCGCAAGACCTTATGGAGTGAAACCGATTAGCTGACAGCTAGAAGTTAGTGGAGGGAAGGAAAGTGGTCAGTTATAAGTCACCTACCGTTATGCATATGACAGTTACCGCATATTAGCGCATAGCACTGTGTTGGATCCTCCCCTACAAGCAGTGCAGCCACTCGTGCAAGCCATCCTCCATCATTACCTGCTGGACCTCTGAAGTGCTCAGCAGACCTCTGATTCGGAGTTCCAAGGCTTTCTTCATTAAAATCATACACATTTGAGGCATCTAATGGCTCTGGGGAATGTGTCTGTCCAGTGCCGTTACTTAAATGTGGTTTTCTTTGCCTCAAACCAGTAGTTTGACCAATACTATTTTCATTACTTTTATTGACTGTTGCATCCCTGCTCGAATCATCCCCCACAAAGACTCTCAATCCAGAATCCGCACCCAATTTAGATGCCAAAACACTTGCAGCTGCAGCCTTTGCAGCAGGGTCCAGATCATATCTCTGGTTCACAAATATGAAGAGTCAGCGGTTTTTAAAAGAAAAACGAAAAACAAAAAGAGCAGCAAAAGAACCTGTATAAGTTGCTGAGTCATGTAGTAATTTGTTTTCTCCTTCAATTCATCAATCTTGGCTTGTCTTTCAGCTCGAAGATTTTCAAGAGTATGTTGGTCTCTATTGTCAACTGCATATAAGAGAAGGGCATTTGCTAAGACATGAAGAATTAGTTGTACTGGTTGAAGCAATCTACTCAGCCACACCCACACCTCATACTACCGGGACATAGTTTGCAACTTCTCTGTTGCACATGGCAATCTATTCAGGATAAATAACCTAGGTGACAATATTTTTTGTGCTTAATGCTCAAATATTAATGCATGGAAAAGTTAATAGCAGAATATTGATAGAACATTTCTACTACCTTGATTTTGCTCAAACTAAGTTACGAGAATGTGGACCAAGTGCCTAACAAATAACAATATGTTAAGCGTTTTGTGCTCATGGGAACATGATGATGAACATGAGCTTGCACTTACGCATTTTTGTGAGACTTGTAATTGTTGAGTAAATTAGAGCAGCCAGAGCAGGAATCAGGAACATGGGCAGCACCCTAGCTGCCCTCATCTGCCAGCTGAGATCTGGTGATCTCGTAGTCATAATCGCATATCCAACAGCCACAATCTGTTCCCAGAAGGAAAAAACAGAGAAATGTTAACACGCAATTCATTGCAATTCAAGGGCCTGTATCTGAGGGCAGCACCCATGAACTAACTCCAACGCGATTCTACTCATTGAAGAGCAGGAGTAATGCATTATAGCACCGGTAGCAGTCACGAAGATGCAAATTACAGAACACTATACCTAATTTGACTAGCGAGCATCAGATTTACCCTAAGAATCAAACTCTACACAGTCCTCCATTTGCGTAGAATCTAGACCGAATTGCACGACAGAGAGTCGCTCGTGCGTACCACTTAAAGGGAAATGAAGCGGGGACGCGATCGGTTCACCTCGAGCGCGCCGGCGAGGGCGAGGACGTTGTGCGCGGACTGGCGGGAGGCGCGTGCGCGGCGGCGGAGGCGGGTGCGCACGGCCTCCTCCTCCTTGGACAGCGCCTGCAGCAGCTTCTCCACGTCCTCGCGGCCGCCGAAGATGCCCTTCCACACCCGCGACACCAGCCCCCGCTGCCTCCGCTTCTGCGTGGACGGCGTCTCCGGTGGCGCCGGCGACCGCGGGGACGCCGCGGCCACCGCCGCCGCGGTGGTGGGAGCGTCGCCTTCGGCCATGAACGGCGCGCGATCGGGGGACCGGTGGGATCGGATCAAGGGGCTCTTATAGCAGGAAGAGGCAGGCGCAGAGTTGCCGCGGATTTCGTGCGCTCCTCGATTCTGCCAAGGAAGGGGAGGGGAGGGGAGGATCTGCCGTGCATTAGGTTGGGGAAAGGCCACGGCAAGGCAAAGGCGAGGGAGGTCGGAAAGCCAAGCGAAGGACATGCGTCCTCAGGCCGGTGCGTACGTGTCACGTTGTTCCAACCAGATCGTGTTAAGTAATCGACCGGCCGCGTGGGCACGGTCCATGGAATCTATGCATCTTCCCTTGGATTAGGAGTAAACAGATGAGTTAGCGTTCCTTAGAGACTTGGTCTATTCAAGACTGGGCCTGCAGTCCTGGCATCAGAAGAGATCGAAGCCTGCGGTGGACGACCACGGTGTCGGAACAATGGTCGTGGACTCCTGTGGCTTTAGACCTAATGATCCAGCACGCTGGCTAGTAGGAACACACACCGAACAAGATATACAGTGGAGGTACACCCTCAATCAAGAACATAATACTAGTCACCCTGAATAAAGAACATAGGAATGCAAAAAAAATTATAGAAGTCTCACGCGACAGCTATTCAACTCAAGCTCAGTTCCCACGTGACAGCTGCTTATATCATTGCGATGCAGAAGTATGTGCACAAGTTAGCAGCAAAGAAGAAGATCCTCCTTTACATTATCAGTACATGACCATGAACTGAATGGGTCTAGCTTAGCGTTCTAATTATCTACAACACACTCAGCTACGAGACAGTTGAAAGTACAGGCACCACTTGCCGCATCGTGAGCACCATTGGACGCCTGCATGATCATATATTTGTGGGTTCCACCAGCAAATGGTTCCATAAAATTAGCATGACACGGCATGGCTCTAAATCATGTGCTGCTAAAATCAGAAACCCTTCGCTTGTATAAGAACTTCCGCCTTCACGAGAAGAACTGCTCGAGACTTGGAGAGTTGAATATATTGGCTGCAAGCTGAACTCCTTCCATTGAGGATATAAACAATTGACATCGGATGAATCGCTGATAGAAAAGAAAAACACATCGCCATTTTAATATCTGAACATCCAAAAAAACTCTCCTCCATGGAGAAACAAAGATATGAGATAACATACAGATAGTTGACAAACTACGTCGAGGCTGGTATCAATGTGAAAATCCGCCTCCAACTGCCGAACAAATGAAGTTCGACCAACTTCAGTGCTGCAAAAGAGTACCTGCAAACAAAGACATTGTTTCACTTACAAGACAAATGCAGACGATAGGAACAGCTTAAGCAAACCACTTCAAACATATCAAAGTAGCCACATCTGGAGTAACTAGAAACAAGCAAAACTATGCTTTCGCCCATTAAACCTATCATTATGTGTGATGCAGCTGATATTAAGTGTCAATTGGATATTTAAATTTGCAGCCCTTCCCCAGACCCCACAAAGTGTGGGAGCTTTCAGCACTGGGTATGCCCTTTTTTTTAGTTATAATCGACATATGAATTGAAGAAATGACTCTAGATGAAAAAAATCATTAAAGTTCAGTGATGAAAGCACGAACACAAATGATATGTAGTGAATTGACAGATTTATTTACTCATAGTGTTACCTTCTCTTTCATCAAGCCACCAGCTCTGAAAAGTCCAGCACTCTCCAGGGCTATTAGGGCGTTCTCCTACAGTCATCACTCCGTCATATACCAGATAAATCAAAATAAAATGTTGATATAGTACATTTTCAGGACAAAACTGCACAGAAGCTTGTACCTCACTCTTGTCATCAAGTACAGTCTCCATCAGGTATAAATCACAACATTTGCATATTTCCAGTAATAGCTCTACTGCTGCAGGTCTAACGGTGGCATGCTTCTGCACCAAGGAAATAGCACAAGGTTAAGGTTCAGTTGTAGGAGACTAGGAGATGTACAAAAATACCCTGAAGAGCACTGCTAATCGCACCTGAAGCTCCTCAGGAGTTTTCTCCTCAAAAACAACACCCAGCAGTTGGCATGTAACCTGTATGAGTAATACCTATGAGACCCTGTGAATTTTTATTGAAAATACACAGATTTTGTCTTTTCAAAAAATACATAGATTTTATTTATTCCGATCATTGCAAGCACTTAGGAAGATTGAAAACATGCCAAACTATATCACTATAGCATTCCAATCTGCTCAATGAATACTCCAGTCTCTTCTTAAGTTCTTAGAAGTTAGAATTCTTTAAACTGTTTCATTACTAACATGGTTTATATTCCAAAACGTAAAGTTCAACACGTCTACCTCCGCATCATCAAACAAACAAGTTTGTTACTGCTTCCTATTTGAACAATAAAAAAATCTGAGCTAAACATTATCACTAAGCTGCAAGCACATATAATCTTCTAAATTCATACACGATACACTACTCGACGGAGAGGGAAGGGGAATGAATGTACCTTTCTATACCCGCTCAGCCGCTTTGCGACGGTTTGCCGTGTTATTGTTATCAGCTGCCAAACACAAACTCCTTGTCACAAATAACCTCACACGTTCAACAAATAGCACAGTACCCCCACGCCAAAAACAGACTTACCTTGCCGGCATCACCGACAGGTTCCACCGCTTCAGAAGCTGCCGGATCAGTGGCTGCAGGAGCCACCGGGGGCTGGGGTCGCTTGGGAGCAGGCCTGCGGGGGCGCCCCGGCGAGGACCGCAGGAACCTCCAAGCGAACGCGACAGCGATGGCGAAACCGGCTACCGCACCCAGGGATCCGACGCTCTGCGATACAGGAACATGGCCTCGCGGTCAGCTAGGGTTAGGGGTCGAGCACGGGGATCGGGGACGAGCAGACAAGCTCTACCTTGTGCTGGAAGAGCAGCGTCACGAGGTCTGTTACGCGGCGGTTGAGGGCGCGGGCGACGCGGCGCACCAGCGACACGGCGTCCTGCTCGGCGGCGAGGCCCGGCATTGCGAGGTGGGCGGGCTCCGGCTTTGATTTCACTCGTTCGGGCCAGGAAGGGAGGAAGTCAGGTGGGCAGCGGATTGGAAAGGCGGTGGCGGAGGTGGCCGGGAATTTACGGCGTCGCCGGCCGCTGAGGTGGCGGTGATCGAGAGCAGAGGCGAGCACCTGTGCTTATCTTCGTGGCAGGGGAAGGACGGCCAAAGTTTTTCTTGTGCGCGTGTGTTAACTTGTTTTCTACTCATGGACTCGTCATGATATTGAGACGGAGACTCGGAGACCTCAATCTGTACCGTTCAACCGCGATCCGGCGGTGTAAACTTGCCACCTCGGGTGACCTTACGTTTTACACAAAGCCCCCCCCCCTAAAACGGATCGTGATTATCTATCGGGATTCAGTATTTTACACAAACCCCCTGCTTCTGCGAACCCGAAGCAAACGAGATCGACGAGGAGAAGAGCAGGTGACTCCTCGGCCATGGTCGCGGGCGACACTAGCAAGCTCATCGTTCTCATGTCCATCCCCAGCGTAGCCTCGACCTCTCCGGCGGTGGTGATACTCACGGCTTGGATGCAGCCGTCCCACCCGTCCGCGCCACGAGTACTTGAATGGCCCAGTAGGACTTTGGTCGGCGCCCAGGTCGCCGCCCTGTCCATGGCGTTGAATGCATCCTTGCCACGAGCTCGAGCGCCCTGGAGCTTCACCACTTCATCAGACAGAGCCGCCCCAGGAGCTCGTCGACGGAGGCCGAGGCGCTCCGGTGTCCTCTCCACCACGCAGCGCGAGGAGCTGGACGGCCACCAACCACCCGGTCCGTGCGACGGCGAGGATGCTGGACGCGTCAATGAGTTCGTCCTCCATGAGCGTGATCATGCCGTCCCCCATGGCGTTGGTGCACCAATAAAATGACGCAAAATTGAGGATCCAATCTCAGAACCACGAAATCAGATAACAGGTGGTGTGTTTGTTCAGAACATGCACAGAGCTCTGGTTTTGAGGCTGCGGAATGAAACGCGCCGCTGCGCCCACCGCGCCGCCATGTCATCGTCGCGTCTCGCCTTCCACACGCTGGAGCCGGCGCTCGCCGCGGCAGCCGAGGCGCTGTTCCGGTCCCGCTCACCGCCGCGCGCGGTCCTCCTGCGTGCGCGCGCGCTGCACGCGCTCCTCGTGGTCTCCTCCCTGCCCTCCGCGCCCACGCCCACCACCTTCCACGTCAACCAGCTGCTCGCGCTCTACTCCCGCCTTTCCGCCGTCCCTGACGCCGTCGCCCTCCTCCGCTCCACGCCTCGCCCCTCCGTCGTCTCGTACAACACCGTGCTCTCCGCTCTCTCCCGCTCCGCGAGGCACGCGCCGCACGCTTTCCAGCTCTTCCGCGACCTGTACGCGTCCGGTCTCCGTCCCACCGCTCCCAGCCTCTGCGCCATCCTCCGCGCCACCGGTGCGCTGCACTACGGTCGGGCAGGGGCCGCCGCGCACTCTCAAGCCGTGGCGCTGGGCTTCCTCGCCAGCGACATTGTGCCGACGGCGCTGTTGCAGATGTACTCGGCCTGCGGTTCGCCGTGGGACGCCAACCAGGTGTTCGACGAAATGACTACGCGGGATGTGGTGGCGTGGAACTGCGTAATGCACTGCAACGTGCGGTATGGCTACCTCGATCGTGCTCTTGGAAAATTCTGCGGGATGATGAGTATTGGGATGGCACCCACGGAGAGCACACTTTCATCCGTGCTGAGTGGGTGTGCGCGCACTGGGGACTCGCGCCATGGACGTGCGCTTCATGGATGGGTGGTGAAGTCAGAAGAGCTTGATCCTGATTTGCCACTGCAGAATGCTCTGCTTGACATGTACTGCAGCTGTGGTGATATGGACTCTGCACTGCGTGTGTTTCAGAGGATTGAGACACCTGACTTGGTGTCATGGAATACCATAATTGCTGGATTTTCAGGTGTTGGGGATGGATGGAGCGCTATTGATGCTTTTGTTAAGCTCAAGGCCGTGATCTCCAGTGAACAGATTGCTCCTGATGAGTATACGTTTGCAGCTGTGGTGTCCGCTGGTGCTGCTTTACCAGCGGTGTGTAGTGGCAAGCCGTTTCATGCCCAGGTGATCAAAACTGGGTTGGAGAGCAGCGTTTTTGTCGGGAATACGCTGATCAATATGTACTTCACAAACGACGAGCCAGGGTCTGCTCGGATTTTGTTTGATACACTTACGGTGAAAGATGTAATCATGTGGACCGAGATGGTTGCTGGCCACTCTGCACTAGGTGAAGGAGAGTTGGCCCTGAAGTACTTTACTAGGATGCTGGGTGAGAGCTACAAGGTTGATAACTTCTCTCTCAGCAGTGCCTTGAACTCCACAGCAGATCTTGCAGGCCTTAAGCAAGGGGAAATGCTCCATGCTCAAGTGGTAAGAAGCGGTTACGAAGGAAATGTTTGTGTCTCTGGCAGCCTTGTTGACATGTATGCAAAAAATGGTGCTCTTCGAGGTGCCCATTCAGTGTTCTGCACCATACAGAAGCCAGATTTGAAGTGCTGGAATTCTATGATGGGAGGATATGGCAATCATGGGGATTCTGAAATGGCATTCAAATTATTTGGTGATATGATTCGTGATGGTCTCCAGCCTGACCATGTAACTTACATATCCCTCCTTTCCGCTTGTAGCCACTGCGGGCTTGTTGAGAAAGGAAAATTTTATTGGTTTTGTATGATGACTGATGGCATCGTGCCAGGGTTCAAACACTATACGAGCATGGTGAGTTTATTGAGTAGGGCGGGTTTATTGGAGGAAGCAGTTGATTTAATTAATAACTCCTCTTCTGCCAAGAGGTATCCTGAACTATGGAGAATCCTGCTTAGCTCTTGTGTGACATTTAAAGATTTGTCCGTCGGTGTTCATGCTGCTGAACAAGCCCTGAAGCAGGACTCAAATGATATCTCAACACATATACTTCTTTCAAACCTTTACGCCTCTATAGG
Organism: Neostapfia colusana; assembly: GCA_030760725.1. Classification (NCBI taxonomy): domain Eukaryota; kingdom Viridiplantae; phylum Streptophyta; class Magnoliopsida; order Poales; family Poaceae; genus Neostapfia; species Neostapfia colusana. The sequence goes on from JASWHV010000017.1 coordinate 760,443, forward strand.
AAAATGGGGGGATGTTGCTGCGATCAGGAAAAAGATCAGAGGGCTGATGACTGAAAAGGAGCCTGGACTTAGCTGGATTGAGATTAAGAAAATGGTCCATGTGTTTTCTGCAGACGATGAATGCCACTCTCATATAGACGATTGTCGTGATGAGTTGCTTAGAATCAAGGAAAACATGGAGCTGTTGGATTTGGATCTTTGTGAAAATGAGTTAATGTCAAATGGCTAGGTTGCCATCAATTGATTTCAATCAAATAGGATATGCCACGGCAGGGGTTTCCCTTGCTGTACATTGCTAAATTAAATAGATTTGGCATGCTTTGCTTCATCCTACAAGGAAACTACTACTGCAATAACAAAGTCTTTGTCCCAAGCACCTTGGGATAGGCTAGATATGAAACCCAACGATTTTAATTCTTTTTATTTAAAAATATGGAAGTAGAAGCATACAAAGAAACCGAGACTGATGTACATAATAAGCTTTTGAGCATAAGAAATAAGACGATAAGTCACACATCGATACTCGATGGACCATGCAACAGTTGCTCAGTTACTGTTATAAGAAAGAGCATAAGAAATAGCTTTATAATTTACATGACAAGTAATCAACGGAACCAGGTTTCATCCCAAAACTGTTTTCAGGTTCGATCATGGTTCTTTAGTCATGAACTTTTATATGATCTGATCTGGATGTGTTACAAGTTGCTTGTTGAGTTTACGTACAGGAGGTTACAGGCAAGACATCTTGGAGCGTCTTGAGAGAGTGAGGAGGCTCGATAGCATCCCGGTCCCAATCCAGTCGTAGCTATCATGTAAGCTGGTGTTTGAACTCTGTACCAACCATTCCTTTGTTAGCGCAACATTTTAACTGGGTATTTCGTTCACTCTACACAGCAGCGTGATTATGATGTACTGATTTGATAGGTTATGTATTGCAGTAGACGCCAGTGATCAAAGTTGTGTATGGCCCTCCACGTCCATCAAAAGTGTGTTACCAATGCTCTCAGGGCTCATCAAGGCTCGAGAAGTGTCGCCGCTGTGCCGCGGTAAGTCGAAGGACGCTTGTGATCATCATATAGAAGAGAGGCAAAAGCCTCACCAACTGATGGAGCCGTACTTCCGTTCCAGATTTAATTAACTACGGGCAGGCCAGGCCAGGCCAGGCCAGCTGTGGTTAATGTTAACTAATCCACATGTGCTGCATTTTGGGACGCTTCAGTGGCGATCGATCAGAGGGAAGCAGCCAAGGGATGAAACAAGGAACGCAGTTAAGCAGGAGATGGACATGCACCTGGACTCGGACCGCGGCACTGGAATTTTCCGACGCGGCGAGGAGGAGCAGTCGAGGACGCAGCGCAGCCGGCGCCTCCGCCGGAATTCTCGGGGTTCACATGACCGAACACGCTGTACTGTACTTGTACCTGACCGAAATGTCGGATACGCCGCACTTGAAGCAAGCGTCCATGCGCCGCGGCAGTCTCCAGTCCCCGCCGTGACGACGAAGCGGGCAGCCCGTGAGCGGAGTACTACTACTACCACCAGCACTCGATAATTCAGGGAGCCAGGGAAATGGAGTTAGGTCCCACGTAACGGGCCGGAACGAAATTAGCATCTGGGATCTAAATCGTCCTATCGAAATGTCTCGGCTTCACGCGCACCGACACCGACAGAGTGTAGCTGGTTGTCCCCTCTCTTTTTTCTTTTTCTTTTTCTTCTTTCTTGAACGGAAGAAGAATAGAATAGAATACCCGGATTTGGGCACGTGGACTAACGAATGAAACGCGTAATGCTCCCCCTCGGTCGGTTCGTCCTCCACAACATGTACGGGGATTTTAGAATGAACTAGGAAAGGACACGGCACGCAAGGTTCCGAGCAGGGACGGCATGGCTAACCACTCCACGGCCACACGAACAGATGACATGTGACAGCCTCGAATCAAATTCGGGCGGGGTGAAGGTGCGTGGCTCGCGGCCCTTGGAGGACGCCTTCGCCTGTGATATCCAAAGCAAACCGCAACATGACAAAGGCGGGCCGCCCATCAAATCAAACGGGGGAGGGTCTGTCGTCCGCAGCCGCAGGAGTCGATTGCTCGCGGCAGGTGGCCGGCCGGCCCGGGGGGAGCCTCCTCGGCGAGCGACGACACGCACCCCAAACCGAAACCATCCCGTCTCTCCTCGCTGACCGCCTCCACCTCCGCTCCGCATGGTGATGGGTTACCTGCGCTGCACCTCGCCCATACCATACGCCCTCGGCGTCCGCGTCTACCGAAACCGCGCGGCTCCGGGACCGGGCGTCTACCGAAACGAAACCGCGCGGCCCCGGTGCACGCACCCGGTCCACGCCTCGCGAGCGGAACCAAACCGCTTCCTGCTTCCTTTCCTTTCCTTCCCCCGCCGCCGCCGCCGCGCTTACCTTACCAGTTACCATACTCCTCCGGCCTCGTCTGTTCCGCCACCCAGTCCCAGCTCCTCCTCCCCCTCCTCCTCTGCTGCCCTGCCCTGCCCTGCACTGTACTGTTCCTTCCGAACCCGTCGATAAAACCGCGCCACTGGATCGAGCGGGAGGAAGCGCTCACTCCCTCGCGACTCTAGTTGCCGTCCCCCCACCCACCCCGCGCGCCTCCTCTCCGAGCACGCAACCACCAGCCACCGTGACCCCGGCATATTCTTCCTCCGCATCACCCACCAGCTCCTCCCCCCTCCCCCTCATTCCTCGCGCGCCCTCGAGTGGTGACCGCAGTGGACATCCGCCCGATCTCGGATTGACTCGATCCTTTTCCGGTAAGGATGGAGGCCCCCAACGTTTCCTTGTTGCACGGATTGTTGGTTCCGCTCTGGGTAGTGGTTTTTCTTCGTTGCTGCTCCTCGAATCCACGATCTTTCTTTGCTAATGCATACCTTACCTGCACTCACTCCATCCACTCTGTTACAGATCGTTTGCTGCGAGACTGTTTTTATCTTTTTTTTTAAAAAAAAGACAAAAGTCTTGGTAAAAGATTGCTTTTGATTAACTTTTGGGCCTACCTCATCTCCAGGCTTGCGGAATAAGGAGACTGCTGCCTACTGGGAGCTGGTGGGATCAAAAAGCAGCACAAAGGTGGGTGTCCTAAAGATCTGACTCTTTCTTGTTTTCACTTTTCTAAATTCTCATTGCCAGCAGTGTAAACTCTCACTGGCTGTAAAGGACCAAGAAACAGTGTACTATATTCCAAAGAGAAGAAGAAAAAAACATGTTGGCAGCTTTCCTTAGCATACCGCAGTTTGGCCATAGCACGGGTCCAATGCAGCATAATACATATCAACATCCCAGGTTAACTTTGCCATCAACATGCTGCCGTCTTTTTTTCTCCTTTCATTTTTGTTTATGAGACCGTGAACGGTCTGAAAGCCACAACATTTTACATCCTACCTGCTGGCTGTTTGTGAAGCACAAAAGACAGCATTAGGTTCATTCATTGATTACTTGCTTCTTTTTTTCTGGTGGTTGTGGGCGCGTTGTCTGCCTCATTATTCGCTGTGGGGTAACACGTTTTATGGAGGAAGGATTAGTGCAGGTTAGTGCCTAACAAGGCCGATCTAGGAATATTTGTTGTGTTTATTATTGGTATATATTGGACGGCCATTTTTGTATGTGGGCTAGTTTTCTAGAAAAGAAAGAGGAGGGCCTAAGAAGTGTATTCTAGAAAGAAAAAGGACCTGACAATAATTATTGTTTTATTATCACGTAGCTGGTGGATGGGAAATCATTATGAGAAATCATGATCTCTACTAGCATCATTGATCTGGTGTTTAATTTTAATTTGTACGTTTGTGCTTTGCATATAATGGTTGTTAGTGGAAACTGTACTGATGGCGTTTGGTCAGGATCATTAGTGCTTTCTGTTTAGTGCATTATTAGATGGTACAGTGATGCATTATAATATTGGATTATTGGCTAGTAGTTTATCTGGCTTTGTGCTCTTATATCTTAGAGAACATATTTGATACATGCCAATGAATTGATCAGAGCTTTGTAACAGAGCCAGATCACTAGCATGGACAGAACCACCAACGTGGTGCTGGATCTTGAAGGTCTGCCTCAACCCCCTGATAAATGCTGCTCTGGAAGTCCAAAAATGACAGTATGCCCTCTAACTAAAAAAATATAAAGGGATGGGAGTTGTTTGAGTTTCTTGAGCCCTCATTTTTCACTTGCAGAGGGCCCTGTCACGCAAGGGTTCACATCGCCAGGAAAAGAGGGGCAGTGAAGAGCAGGAGCAAGAGGATCTGGGGAAAAAACTAATCATCAAAGGTAACCTTCTTGTGATTTCATCAAGAAGGTTGCTATATCTTTGATTGAGTATATATGCCCCCTCCCAATAGGCCAGAACAAGTTAATACTATTATCTTATTGCGGTCAAACTTGCCTGGTTTTAGCAAACGTCTAAAGATTGCATATGATTCTATGCAGTTGTGCCTTCTCAATTGGAGCAACCCCTGGTTCAGAACAAGGCCTTGGCTGGTCTACATTGTGCTCCCTCCACACCTGTTTTTATTGATTCTGGGGAAGGAAGAAATAAAAGATTTAACCGACTCACGTCTATTAACCCTCGAAGAATTCTCCTCTTATTTGCGACACTGTAAGTGAATTTCCTTTTTGATTGCCATCGAAGATTATTGTTCCTTGATCTGAGTTTAGCTGCCTAGGGCCATAGGTAGCATGTGAGATACTCTACATCATACAATACAATTGATATAGTAAACACCCAGCGTCATGCACGTGACATCAGACTCTAATATGGTACTCCAGCTTCCTGGCGTTGTGTCTGTACATCAAATCGTGATTAGTCACCATTGCAGTATGTCGCACCATTTTGTCCTCGACTTAGGGCTAATACTGTTTTTTCTTTCTTCTGATTGCTTGGGGTCTAGTAAGGAGCACAATCTAGCATATAAGCTGAACGTGTTTCTCTAAGAATCTCTGTGATAAGGACTAGACCACTCCGTGCGTCAACAGTACTGTACATAGTTTGAGAGAGAAGCAATTGTAGCACATTTGCATTTGCTCTTTTTCATCTGACAACATGCTAAACTCTGACCGGATATTGTGCTTCCTAACAGGTCGAGCGTGGGGACGACCATACTGATATATTTCACGCTTGCGATCAACAGCAAAGCGGAAGCGTAGCCGTGGCAAGACACAGACATCCTTACAATGGCGGCAGCAGTACATTCCAAGCTAGAGTTCTTTTTTTTTTCTCGTCAGTTTCCCGATCATGTTTGGAGTGGGGGGCGGGGAGAAGAGCGCGGCCGGGAGGATGCTTGGTGCTGCTGCTCCTCCTTCACTACCCCACCCCCATTTTTAACAGATCCAGCCAGTGATCCGTTTCCCTGCCGTGGTGTGCCCAGCTGTACAAGCCCCAGAGACGCATAGCTGTGCCTTGTGGAGTCGCATCGTGATCTGATCTTTGAATGCATCGTGTGCTGCCACCGCTTTCAAGTCCAGATCCACCTATAATCCACTGCGCGGCAACGTCTCGTGATCTGCTCCCATTTACGCCGCCATTCGTGCTGCAGTGTTGCAGGCTTTCCGTCTTATCAACTAGTAGTACTAATAAAACATGTTTAATAAGAGGATGTTTGATTCTACATAAGCGTCATGGGTGGCTTATGCAATAGTATTATTCTGGTTTTAATAACTGATTAATCCAATTGGAGAGTATTCAAAACTGTATCCAACACAAAGCGTGAAGGATGTGCAGTACGCGTTCGGGGGAAAACGGAATCCAGGCGGCCTCTTTTTCCTCTGCGGCCTCGTCCTTCTCGCTGGCACGGAACGGCCCCGTCCACTTTAACTGGGCCGCCGCAAAAACCGTCACGGCCCAGCCCACCGAAACCGCAAAACCCCGGCGGCACGCACGCACGCGCGCCGCGAGGCGCCGTCACGCGCAGCGGCAAGCAAAGCACCCACCTCCCCCTCACCGTCGGCGAGTTCTGTGCTCCTTCTGCAAGAAACGCCAAGCTCTCCTTGCAATATTTTTTTTTCCTCCCCGTCCGGCCCTCGTCCTTATCGACACCCGGCCCGCCCGGCCATCGCCTCCTTCCTCGCCGCCACCCCCGTCGCCTCACCGGGGTTACGCCGCCCAACCACGACAGCGCAGCCCACCACGTCGCCCTTGCGACCTCCCGCCGCGCTGCCTTGCTCCGCGGGTCGAAATCTAGGATCCCCTAACCCTAGAATCCTTGGCACCCCGGTCCCGACGCGGCCGTAGAAGCAGCGGGGGCGTGAGAGAGGGAGCTACCGTTGGTTTTGGTGCAGCCTTCGTGACCTCCTCCCGCTTCTACCTAGCGGTGCCGCTCGCAACGGGGTTCCCGGAGAGACCAGAATTCCAGTCGTAGGCACCCTGTTCCTTGATCCCTGGTTCTTCCATGCAGTGTGTGACTGTCGTCGTCTTTTCATTCCCCCCGTTTAAGTATTACCGCTACTTAGTAGAGTGTAGGCATAAGTTGGGTTCTTAATAGGATATGTTGTTCTGCAAGTTCTCGTTTCCATTTTTATCTCTGAGTAGTGGGGGTGATGGAGCTCGGTCTTGATCTAACGATAGGATTCGTTTTTTCGTCTAACATTTAGATGGAAGGATTCATGTTGACGCATACTTATTTTTCTTTGTCCGGTTTGCTTGCTTTGAGAATTATTATTTGAAATTGCGAAATGTAGCATTAGCGTTCGGATCTGATTGTCTATTTCTGGGGACAAGTTGGGACTTAGCAATTTTTGGGTGGTGAAGGTGGCATTTCATCGAGAATTTCATGAGCAATCTTTCTGAGATTGATGTCTTACACTGTTTTTCTTATTGATACTATTCCTGCTAATTCATTGCTGGTCCGGCCATTCCGCTTGTGTGGATGGCACTTGCCATAGTGTCATTGCGTCAGGTTGGATTAGATGCACGGTTGGTACTGTAAACTATTGGAGAGAGAATTTCTTGAGCCGCAAGCAATCGTATAGGTTTGCGCGGGAAATTGAAATGCTATGGTGGTATACCATTTAAAAATTGAATTCGTGTAGCTTATTTTACGGAGATTAGTGCAAGAATATTTTCTGTTGGCTGCCCCAAACCTCACAATGTGTGGGAGCTTTCAGCACTGGGTAATGCCCTTTTTTTTGTTATAGTGAAGGGCAGGCCTGGCGTAGTGGTAGAGTCTCTCCACTTGTGTCATGGAGGTCCTGGGTTCGAATCAGCCTCCTTGCAAAATAAGCAAGGGGAAGGCTGCCTAGAAATTCCCTTCCCCAGACCCCACAAGATGTGGGAGCTTTCAGCACTGGGTATGCCCTTTGTTATAGTGAAGGGTTTTGATGTTGTTAGAAGGCACTGCTAGTCAGGATGTTACTTCCTTCAAATTTTGCTTTTTTATTGTTTGCACGACGATGAATAGGTCAATAGGATATGTATCATGCAATGAATGCTGCTACCAGATTTGTCTCTTTTTAATGCAGAGTGACGTGTACTTTGTCGTTTCTGTATGTTGTTTTTATTCCTTGTATGCTTTGCCGTTTCTGCATGCTACTTCTACTAATTCTTGTTTTTGTTACATTTTCACTTGGTGAGTGGACAACGCATGCTGTGATGTCTTCAGTGCAGGCTAGTTTTGATTGTGAATGCCCGATGCTTAATCACTTGTCGTCCTAAGTTGAACACAGAAAGTGATCTCTCTTGGTCCGTAAGTTGTTATAGGGTCGTGCATATTATAATTTGAAACTTCTGTTAGGATTTAATATAGCAGAAGAAAGATTGAGTCAAGAGTATATGCTGTTGATAGGGGGTGGAAGCGTTCGCCGACTTTCATAGGCAGTGGAGATGAAATAAAGAAAAAAAAATGCAAACTGAAGAAAAGTTTTTCTTATCCACGAGCATTCACTTCATGAGATTTTAATATGGCAAATTGCTTAGATCCAGGTGACATGCATTGTTGTTGTTTAGAATGCATTCAATTGCCCTGTCTCAGAGCAGTAAGCAATTTTGGTGCTGTATGTATCAAATGCCCAAAAGTGACTAGGAGAAGATCAGGTGCTGCTTTTAAAACAGCGTCTCAGTCCTTTATATTCTTATTTCCAAGCCACGACCATAGAAAATGAGAAATGTTCCCATAAAATAAATTAGATAACAGATTACTTAAAAAACTTGAATTGTGTTTTCTACTCGAGAGTGAGACGTTCATTCATTACCTTGTACAGGGTCTACAAATGAAGGGAGATCTGTAAATCCTGTATTCATATTAGGGTTTGTTTTCTCCCTCCCCGTTTATTCTGGTCGTAAACTGGGAGTCAAGCCATGCCATGGCGTCACCACAAGGATCCAGCCCACTGTGCCTGAAGCGCAAGCTTGTGGATGATTGCCTATCGAAAGAGTGCAAATCTCGCCGTGTTGAAGCCAAAAGTGGGCCCTCATTTGATTCATCTGGTGAGCACGGCAACCATTGCCGCGCACATCCTAACCTTGTCAATGATTGTGTTAATTTCCTAAAGAGTGGGGTGCCTAGCCGTATCATGTATTACAAAAAAGGGTCTTGGCACAATTTTCCTGAACAAATAATGAAGTCCTTCATTGAAGAATTCAGAGGCAATAAATCGAGTGTTGTAGCTGTGATGGACAATGAACCTCTTCTTGTTGATTTCTTGTCAATGACCTCGGTCAACCTGAAAACCAGAAATCAGCGGTCTGTAGCATGGTTTGATGACACTGGCAAATGTTTCTTTCCTTCTACGTTCATTGATGAGGAAACTGGTGATGCAGTCAATGGGGATCCCGTAAATGTTGAGGTCACTGCACAAGAAATAATGTTGGATAAAGCTGCAAGTTCTCGACCTGAAGTGATCGAGCAAGTTGACCTAGAATCTTGCCCTCCTGATCCTGAGAAATGTTACAATGCAGACATATTACACAAGAAAATCAAATATGTGAAAAGGGACAGCAAAGACTTCCAATTTGTCCAGGACCTCTTCCTCTCTGGTATGGGTCCATTTGCAACCCCAAAAAATCTACTCCATGTCTACCGTTACTCTCCAAATGATATAACTGGACAGTGTAGACTTGAAGCTTTCGAAAGGCAGATGAGGTTCACCAAGGAAGAACGTGGTGATGCAAATGTAAGATATGGATGGTTAGGATCTAGGAAGAATGACATAGTCAGAATTCTGATTAATGGTTTGGATACTACTAGGAAACCTGCTGAGAAGTCAGGTCTGAATGCTGGTATTTATCTTTCACCTGAAAACCGAGCATTTACCAGGTGCATTTTCTTAAATCAGTTGTGTTGACTACTCTATTTTGTCATTTTTAGTATATTTACATTGCATTCTGTTTTGTATCAGTGTTGGTCTTTGTGATGATGATGAAAAAGGAGTGCAGTATATGTTGCTGTGCCGTGTGATATTGGGCAACATGGAAGCTATCGATCTTGGATCACAAGAGTCTTTTCCAAGTAGCGAGACGTTTGATTCTGGTGTTGATGATTGCTTAAATCCAAAATGTTACGTGATGTGGCCATCACATTTAAGCACTCACATTCGGTTAGAATATCTTATTAGTTTCAAGCTTGCCCCCATATTCCGAAGTAAGCTTATAAATAAAAGTTAAGACCTTTATCATGTCATACTGAGATAGGTGGAGTGAATCATTTTTCTTCTATACTTAATTTTCAGATTATTTGCTTGGGTTGAAAGGTTTATGGTTTCACTCATCGCTGAAGCAAGTTACAGTTGATATTACTCCTAAACCTGTGAGTCAGCATGAATCTTTACATAAGCTTCTTTACAATGGCATAGTTTTATCTTTGGCTCATAATAGTATTCCACAAATCTAACCAGACCGCTACGTATGTAGGTAATGTGTGAAACAGACCAAGGACCAACTACCCCATGGATATCATTCAAGGTCCTGTTTGGAGTAATTCAAGACAAAATATCATCAGTAGCAAGGGAGCTGCTCTTCCATCATTATTCAGAGTTTAAGGTACCATCTAATTAAAACAAGTTGTTTCCTGTCTGTTGGTATGTTCGTCGGTCATTGAAAGTTTTCAATTCTGCTATTTGACAGGAAAGAAAAATGACTCGTGGAGAGATGGTGAAGAAGATGAAGATAATAGTTGGGGAGAAAATACTTCTGGAAGCCCTGAAGAAATTTCAACAACGTGTAAGTCTTTGCTAGTACTATGCATGCTCCTTGTTTTACGCTAAACCTAATGACTTCTATAGGAATGGCTTACTGGACATGACGCTTAAAATTTTACCATAACACTGAGGGTTGCTATACAATATAACATTCAGTCTATAATAGTGTGTGTAACATAAAAAGACCAACACCTGTTGTCTGGAGAAGTAAGGGCCCTTAAGTATTCAATTCTTCCTATGAAATCTGACTCGCATTTCTGGAATAGCATGGGTGTTGACATCCATCAACTTTTGTAAGCATATTGCTCTTTTAGAACTATGCTCTAAATCAAAATAAAAATGTTGTGTTGATTTTTTTATTCTTTTGTGTGTGATTTTATTGTACTAAATTATCAGGTAACACGTGTCTCGAGAGTGTAGGGGAATCATTCTGATATTTTGTGCTCTTTGTTTTTTCTTTGCTCTTCACTTGAAGTGTAGGCCTTGGATTGGTTTTCGCAACCAGCCATTTGTGCTCCCTTTCTTTATTGGTAATTTTATGTTTCTGCACAACCTTTTTATCGGCTTTTATTGCAGCCACCATTACGGTACAAGCCTTCTGTTGAAGCTACTAGCGAATCTGCAAGGACAGCAACAGATCAGTTATACTTGGATTTGTCAGGCAGGTATTGTGCAATAGCTCCTATCGGTAACCATGGTGATGATTCACATGCACCAAATGCACCTGGTAAGGCTCTCTGTACTCTCAGCATTGACTCAAGTCCATGCATTGTGTTTTGGTATCTTAAGACTGATCGTTGGGCACCAAATGTTGATCACCGAGGCTGTCATTTCTTCCGCAGCACGTGGAAATTCACCATTAATAAACACTTGCGGCTCTGATTCTTTATCACTGACTATGATGCCTAAAGGCCATGACCCTCCAACATCAAGCAAAGAGCCAAAGTGCCGTGGATCTCCAACAAGAGCTGACAGTATGCCACAACCACAAAGCTATCACCGTGAAGCCCAGGATGGAGGAACCAAGGTTCATAGCGCTCCCAGACAAGGTAGGGTACCGGAAAACTCACTATGGGTTTCCTCGTTTTCTTTTCCTTTGACTGACAGTAGTGTTTTCTTTTTTCAACCCGAAATCACAGGACCCGTGGAGCTGAATGACCAGGCTGCACCCTGCGGATTGCGGAATAAACTACCTGTGCCAGTTGTTGGCGCGAGCAGCCATGTGATTCGCGCAGCTGAGATCCTTGTCGCCCTATCAAACTCCTCGAGAGAAGAAGGGCGAGCATTAGGTTAGGAGTACCATAACTGTCCGTCGTTTCCCTTGGATCCCCTAGTTATGTACAGTAGTACAGGTGATGTTACCCGTTTCTAGTATGTTTTAACTCTCAGCCGACAAGTCACCCTCACCCCGTCGACTCTCCTGGACATAAAATCCTTTTCTACCCAGGGCTTTGGACGGCTGGTGCGTGCGCTAAACGGGCCGTGCTGCTTTGTCTGGTTCCTTCCCTTGAGCTGATGTTGTTTTGATCCCCCCCCTTGTTTGTAGGCTATCTCTCTCTTTCTCTCTCTTCTTCCTTGGGGCGTGCGTGGCGTGGCGGCGTGCAAGCTAAAACAGTGCTCGCTGGTGTGGTGGCTCAGCGCCCGACGCGTCCGTGTGGATGAGGATGACTCAGCCTAATCCGAAAGTGGCTTCAAAATGAACGCCCTAAGCCTACAAAGGTCATGCAAGAATGGGATGGGCACGGGCAGTGTCTGTCTCCCTCCCCTCGCTGCTAGCCACCTCGGCTCATGATGGGCTGCACAAGAAAGGCGGGGCTCAGGCCATCAGTGAGCCCTGCTCGCACGCGTGGCGCTCGAGAATGAGACGACGTCCCTCTACGAGCAATGCTACACGGCTAGAGCCTCTGTCGAAATGATCGAGCGACGACGCCCCCACCCCACTTGCTTTTTTTTTCAACCACTCGCAAGGAATCAGTTGGATTTGCCCAGTGATCGATGCTTGGTGTCGCCATTGGCCTCGGTTAGCAATGCAAGCACTCGATTGCCGCTTCCCTCCCTCCCTGTTTCGGCGGCGTTAATCCTGCCTCCACTAACGTCTCCTCCTCTTGCTGCTGCTGCTGCTGCTAGTGGTGTCACCTCGGCTCCGAGGCGTTACAGTTTTGTTTTTTTTTTAAAAAAAAGAACGAGAATCGTGGAACGTATCTGGAACGAAAAGCAGGAGTGTCTCCTCCCTGTTCCTGCTCTTGTTTCTTTCTTTTTTCTGCTCTCTGTTTCTTTCTCAGTGAGGGAACAATTCGATCAAAGCGGACAGCGTCGTCGTAGTCTAAAGAAGAGGATCGGAACAATAGCACCCAGCAAGTGGAAGTAGATTCCAAAAGATATGCGAGCGAATGTTCTGCCTCATCAACTTACCTTTTTCCTTTCCTGTCAGATTGCATTGTTCATCCTTGTGCAGCTGCAGCTGCAGCTGCAGAGTTGTGTCATACTAGTAGCAAATACTATACTACTTGCTTGCTCTGTAAACGGAGTGCCAACTGAGAAGCGTTCTCTACGGCCGCTGTCACTTGGACCCAGCTCGTCCAAGTGTTGCACGGTCGTTGCGCACTCGTGCCTGCTGCACTGCAAGTGGAGTGGAACGAAAAGCACGTCGTCTACAAAGTCAGGGCGCTGCTGAACAAGCCGTGTAATAATAAGGCACGGCGATTTCCTCGTGCTTAGCACGCCCGGCCGCTTTGCAGAAAGTTGAAAGCCTGACAGGTAACCGCCTGCAGGGTTCGCTTGGGAGGGGCTAGCTAGTACAACCTCTACCGCATCTCTTTCGCTTCTTTTCTTTTTTATTGGATCCGATAAATGCAGGGAGAGTGGTGCTCACACAAGTAATGAAGCCTTATGTGCCTCACGAACAACAGAATTCCGTGCTCTGTTTTCTGGTCTGAATAACAACAGCCGTTTTTTTTTTCCTTTCGAAAGGTCTGCATCCGCGTGTGTGTGTGTAATGTGTTGACCCTCAGAACGCAAGCAGCGTCTCCATGCACGCACGCGCGCGAGAAGGTCGGTCCTGTGTTCAGACCTCGGCTCACCACACCGTCCGTCAGTCTCCATTGCGAAGCTTCTAGTTCTAGTAGCTGATAATTCAAGGTTCTAGATCTTCGTTTAACTTCTCCGAGTGATAAAACAGACAGATTAGTAAAACTCACTCGTTTCTCTGAATTTTTTCATGAATGTGTTTTTTAGTACTCAGCTCTATTTCAAAGTATTTGACGTTGGATAGTTAAAAATTGTACTGAGCGAAGTCAAATAATTTGGAATCATTCTTGACAGGAACCTGACGAATAATAAGCATTTTGGTTTGACGATAATAGGTTGCGTGAAGTAAATCTGATCCACAGCGGCTGGCCGCCTTCTGAAAACAAAAAGCTGTCACACTCAGATCAGCACATGGGCATGCATGTGCATAGGGATCCACACTCCCTTTCTTACTGTGCATCGTTATGTATCCCAGCTCCAGCGGCGACTGACTCCAGTGCCCGAGACTTTGACCTGCCGACGTTAACGAACTCGCAACGACCCTGTCCGCACTTCACGCTGCTAGTAGAAAGCTCGAAGGAAGATGCTTGACGCCGAAGCAAGGCTCCTAGACTCGCATGCATCTCCGTCTTCACGCTGCTAGTAGAAAGCGCGTCGTGCCGCAGAGAGACTCTGCAGCACGTCCATTCAATTCTCTTGCACGATAGGCACGGTCTGAACTAGCGGCTACTCCTTCCTACTCATCACTGAACCTGACGAGTGACGACTCGTTCTGGCAAGCTAAGAGTCAAACAGAGATGATGGGTCTTTTTTAGACCCCTACCCAGACAAAAAATCACGGCCTGCCTGGACAATATCTAACCCACCAGAGCCAATTGGACAATATCTAATGCCTGCACTGCACTTGCACAGAGGTTTTTTGTGAGCCGTGTTCGCCGCCTCGCGCACGGCCTCGCCTTTGCTTGCGCGGCGGAGCAAGGAATATCATCGAAAGGCGGCCGCCGCCGGATCGGAGCGCGGAAAGAAACGGGGGGGAATGGCGTGAGCGCTAAGCCAAATTAAACCCGCCAAAAGCCAACGACGACGACGGCGAAGATGCCTCTAGCCATTTCTTTCGAATTCCCCCTTTCGCTTTGGCTCCACGGCTTTGACTCCCCCCGGCCCCGTTGGACGATGCTCCCAACCAACCACCGAGTTAACGATCCCACCTAAAATCCTGCGTCCCTCTCCCTCGTAAAGTCCAGTCCGCAGCACGCAGACAAATTCAACGGTACTGTGCTGTGTGATCTTCTGCCTCCGTGCATGCAAATGTCGTCAGTGTCCATCTAAACCAGTGCTGTGAAGATGGTGTTTACAGCTAATTCGTCATGCCATTAGCTACCAGCTGGTCGCCGCTACTTTTATGCCTTACTACTGCGTGGGTTCGTTCGATCTTAGTTTAGCATCATCCCCTAGCGGCGATGATGATGATGATGATGACAGTCAAAGCCATGTCATGTCATGTGGTCGTCAGGTTGAGCCAAATTCTGGAGCTGGTGACACAGCAGGGGAAACAATCAGACAATACCAATCGGATTTGTCTCGGTAGATCACTGACAACCAGTATCACTTTCCATTACCTGAAAACGAGATTACTGACAACTACGGTGATTAATGTCATCGCCTTCTGGCTACTCTCCGGTTCGTAGTAGTTTACTGGAAACCGATGGCCGCAGCTGTCGCCATCGCGCCTTGACTCCCTCTGTCTCTGACCTGCCTCTCCACGCAGACACACCCCCACCTTGTATTTATTTTTCGCACACCTCGTTTGACTCGCTCACCTGTTTCCTCCACTGCCACGAAAACGCAAGCCGCTTTATTAATTGCGATTGCTTCGCCTACCAGCAGCCAAGCGACGGAGAAGAAGACACGAGAAAGTATGAGAGAGAGAGAGAGAGAGAGAGAGAGAGAGAGACCGAGTAAATAAAGAAAGGCAAGGAAACAGCGATAAACAAATCCAAGGTGCTGCTGCACTGCGGAGTGCATTCGAGTCAAACCAACCGTCCCTGTCCCTCTTCTGACTCCCCCCCCCCTTCGCTCCTGTGATTGTCCTCTACAATCTCGCGATTCAGCGTGGGGTGGAAAAAAAACGAGGAAATCTTCCATGCGGGAGCTGCTACCACTCCATTGAAACCTGTCTGGAGTTTGCCTCAAGGACAGGGCTTGCCTTCTTGTGGAGTTGTTCCCACAAATTATCTCTGATCACTGCCGCTTGTGCCTGTTCTTGATGTCTGGATGCACGCGGCGGCCTAGCGAGGTGGCCTGAGCTCTGGCAACAAGTTCCTTCCGGAGCCACTGCCGTCGTTCATGCCCTGCGGCGAAAGAGCCTCCTTTTCGGATCCGGCCGCCGCGTGTCGCCGGAGATGGGAGGATTCCACTGGCTGTTCCTCTTCTCGCTTGTCGCCCTTCTGGTCCACGTTCATGGCGCCCAGTCCCTGAACCAGACGTGCCGCCCCGCAGACCTGAAGGCGCTTCTTGCCTTCTCCGATGGCTTGGACCGGAAGGGCCACGGGCTTGTCGGATGGGGCTCCGGCGACGCCGCCTGCTGTTCCTGGTCCGGCGTCACCTGCGATCTTGGGAGGGTGGTCGGATTGGATCTCTCCAACAAGAGCCTACATGGCGGCATCTCATCCTCGGTCGCCTCCCTCGATGGCCTCGTGACGCTAAACCTCTCCGGGAACTCCCTTCGCGGCTCGGCGCCGGCGGAGCTCGGCCGCCTGGCGAGGCTGCGGGTGCTCGACCTCAGCGTGAACGGCCTCTCCGGCCCGTTCGCCGCTAGCGACGGTGGCTTCCTGGCGATCGAGGTGGTCAACATCTCCTTCAACAGCTTCGCTGGGCCGCACCCTTTGTTCCCCGGCGCGGCCAACCTCACGGTACTTGATATCTCCGGCAACGACTTCACCGGTGATGTCAACGCCTCTGCGCTCTGTATCGCGCCGATTGAGGTTCTGCGGTTCTCGGAGAACGCGTTCTCCGGTGAGGTTCCCGGCGGTTTCGGCCTGTGCAAGGCGCTCGCCGAGCTCTCTCTCGACAGCAACGGCTTAACTGGGAACCTACCTAGCGACCTGTACACGATGCCGAAGTTGAGGAGGCTCAGCTTACAGGACAATCAGCTCTCTGGCAACCTCGGCAATGCGTTTGGTAACCTATCTCAGCTTATGCAGCTTGACTTATCCTACAACAGGTTCACCGGTCCCATCCCTGATGTGTTTGGAGGTATGAGGATGCTAGAGTACATAAACTTGGCCGCAAATGGGTTCATTGGTGAATTGCCTGCTTCCCTGTCGAGGTGCCCAACGCTGAGGGTAATCAGTCTAAGGAACAACTCGCTGTCCGGTGCGATTGCTTTTGACTTCAACTTGCTGTCGAGGCTGAACACTTTTGATGTTGGAAGCAACAATTTGACTGGTGATATACCTAGTGGCTTGGTGCGGTGCACCGAGTTGAGGACGCTGAACCTTGCAAGGAACAAGCTTGTGGGGGAGATACCAGAGAGCTTCAAGGACTTGAGGTCACTGTCATACCTCTCGCTAACAGGGAATAGCTTCACCAATCTGTCATCGGCATTGCAAGTCTTGCAGCACCTGCCTAACCTGACGAGCTTGGTGCTCACCAAGAATTTCCGTGGTGGCGAGACAATGCCGGTGGATGGCATCAATGGGTTCAAGAGCATCCAGGTGCTTGTCCTTGCAAACTGTTTACTCTCGGGCAGAATTCCGCCTTGGCTGCAAAACTTAGAGAACCTCAGTGTGCTAGACATTTCATGGAACAGGTTGAATGGGAGTATCTCGCCCTGGTTAGGGAGCCTGAATAATCTATTCTACATTGACCTGTCAAACAATTCGTTCAGTGGGGAGCTTCCTGAGAGCTTTACACATCTGAAGAGTTTGATTTCAATTAATGGCTCGAGTGAGCAGTCTTCAACAGAGGACCTCCCGTTATTTATCAAGAAGAATTCAACTGCCAGAGGTTTACAGTACAACCAAGTCAGCAGCTTCCCACCATCACTGATACTCTCAAACAATCTACTTGTTGGCCCAGTGTTATCAGGCTTTGGCCATCTTGTGAAGCTTCATGTGCTGGATTTGAGCTGGAACAACCTCTGGGGGCCAATTCCTGATGAGTTATCAAACATGTCGAGCTTGGAAATACTGGATTTAGCCCACAACAATCTTAATGGGACAATACCATCATCTCTGACAAAGCTGAATTTTCTCTCCAAGTTTGATGTGTCGTACAATAGACTGGCTGGAGATATACCTACTGGTGGGCAATTCTCCACATTCACAAATGAGGATTTTGTTGGCAACTCTGCACTCTGCCTTCTTCGGAATTCCTCCTGCTCGGAGAAGGATTCATTTGTGGAACCTCCACATCATAAGAAGAGCAAAGCCTCTCTAGTTGCTGTTGTGCTAGGAACCACAGTTGGACTTGTTTCTGTGTTATTTAGTACTTATGTGATTGTATCGAGGATTGTTCGTACAAGAATGCAGGAGCACAATCCAAAGGCCATAGCAAATGCTGAAGATTGCTCAGAGTCTTCTAATTCATGCCTGGTGCTACTTTTCCAAAACAACAAAGAACTCAGTATCGATGATATCTTGAAGTCCACCAACAACTTTGATCAATCCTATATTGTTGGATGTGGTGGTTTTGGACTTGTCTACAAATCAACACTGCCAGACGGGAGGCGAGTTGCAATCAAAAGGCTTTCAGGTGACTACTCTCAGATTGAGCGTGAGTTCCAAGCAGAGGTTGAGACACTTTCACGAGCTCAGCATGAAAACCTAGTCTTGCTGCAAGGCTATTGCAAGGTTGGCAACGACAGGCTATTGATCTACTCATATATGGAGAATGGCAGCTTGGACTACTGGCTTCACGAGAGGGCTGATAGTGGGGTGTTGCTGGATTGGCGAAAGAGGCTACGGATAGCACTGGGTGCAGCAAGGGGTTTGGCGTACCTGCATTTGTCTTGCGATCCGCACATATTGCATCGAGATATCAAGTCGAGCAATATCCTTCTGGACGAGAACTTTGAAGCCCATCTGGCTGATTTTGGCTTAGCAAGGCTCATTTGCGCGTACGAGACACATGTAACAACAGATGTGGTGGGAACCTTGGGCTACATTCCTCCTGAATATGGGCAATCACCTGTAGCAACTTACAAGGGTGATGTCTACAGCTTTGGTATTGTTCTGCTCGAGCTACTGACAGGTCGGAGGCCCGTGGACATGTGCAGACCAAAAGGGAGCAGAGATGTGGTGTCGTGGGTGCTTCAGATGAAGGGGGAGGGGAGGGGGTCTGAAGTTTTCCATCCAAGCATACATGGCAAGGAGAACGAAAGGCAGTTGATGAGAGTCCTCGAGGTAGCGTGCCTCTGTGTAACTGCTGCTCCTAAGTCAAGACCAACATCGCAGCAGTTAGTCGCATGGCTAGAAGAAATTTCAGACGGCTGACGTAAATGCGGTTATGGAGTTTCCAACTGTTTTAAGTTTGCGTGACAGTTTCTTGAAATGATTAGCTGTATATAATATTTGCATAGCTTGATATGCTGAGAGTTCTCTTGGCTTGTTCCCCTCTCAAAGTCAAATAATATGAGCCTCCTATTCTGTTCATAAGGTGGTTGCAAGATCGCCAGAGTGTAGAGACGCTTTGTAGTTTAAAACTCTCAGCACAGTAATCAAGGCTTTGAGGATGAGCTGGGGCACCGTACTGGCTAATGACTGCAAATGATTTTATCTCAGTATGGAGTACGGTTCTGTTACTAGTTTTCAAGTTGGCGGCTGATGACCTGGTGGAGTCGCGCTTAGATCAGATGCCACAACAGTGATTGATGATCATGAGATGAATGGATCGAAAGAAATGTAAGCTCGCTAGTTTACTTTCCGAAGCCGCGAAGTGCAGGACATGCTAATAAACCCAGGGGGTCAAACATGATCCGTTACCTGGTCCGGTAGGCCGGCCTGCCTGCTGGCGATGGTGCCGGAGCGCACGATTCCCCGGCGCGGTCGGGCAGCCGCCGTTGCCGAGTCCGGGAGCGGTGCCGCGTGACTGGAAAGGGAGGTTGGAGTTTGAGTTGGTTCCCCACGCATGGGGTGTTTGTTGTGTCGCGCGGCGCTCCGGGGCGTCGCCGGAGCCGGCGGAGTGGTCTCCGGCCGCCCTACTTTGCGTTGCGTTCGACGAGGAGCCATTAATGGGCCGGGAGCAAGGAGAAAGCGATCGTGATTGGTGCTACGGCCTGCCTATGGCCCGAACTAATTCAGTCGCCTGTTTGTTGGGCCCATCTAGTAACCCCTCTCTCCTCCCACCACGACTTGTGGCACCTGACATGATGTTGCGATCCAGAACACGGTGAGATGCAAAAGCCCGCTGCTGCTACGAGAGACGCCGGCTGCGTACGGCTGGTCCAACTGCATCGATCTACTAGTAATCGTCTTTCACCTTGTTGATCGTCAATTGAGGAGAAGAAGCATGGGGATATTTCCATGCATCTCCAGTCCAGAAGGCGATCGACACGGAACGGAACAGCGCGGGGGGCAGCGGTGGGGCCACTGCATCGTCATCTCATATGAGCCATCACACATCTCTCACCTCTCACTTCATCTTCAGTCGCCACTGTTACCACCCAGGTGTGTGTGCGCTTGTGGTTGTGGGGTAGGGCGTCCCCGAGCACTGCTAGGTCGTTCCCACATATTCACGTGCAATGCTTTTTTTCCATCTCTCTCTCTCTCTCTCTCTCCATGCAACAGTAATAGCTTATAACCATATATATATATACATACATACATACATACATACATATATTACTACTACATAACGAGAAATAAAATCTTTTAACATGTCGCCTGGACAGCCGTAGCCGCATCACTGGCCAGTGGATTGTTTGAAGTGTGGCGAGGTAAACCATCCAGTGTTGTGGCCAGCCCAAGCAGGCACGGACTGGTAGATCTTGCGGCTGGTTTCGTGGGGTGGGACGCGATGGTGCGTGGTAGGGGTGTGTGGCTTTTGCTTTTTACTGATCCCGACCCGACCCGGGCACTGGCACTGCGGCGCAGAGCAAGGTGCGTGGGGCGGAGGCCCCGCACGCACAGACCACAGTTGCCGTCCGTCCAGGTCCAGCTACGGATGGGCGGTGCAAACAAAAGGCTGCGGCGCGCACCTGGCCAAAAGCTCGCTCGCTCGCTCGCACACCCAGTTGCCCCAGCGGCACTTGCATCCCAGTGCTGCTCAGCTCAGCTCAGCTCAGCTCAGCTGGTGCATGCATGCACGTCACGGGCAGCAGTTGTTTTTCTTTCTAATAAGTAGTGTGCACGCACCGGTGCATGTCAGAGTGCGTGCCTGTGCGCGCGACTAATCTCCAAGCGGCTTAGTTAATTAGCAGTAGTACAAATGAATTCGCCGCGGCAACCGTGTGGTGTGGGCATCACGTTGTTTATCCTGCTGGTAGCTTAGGGAGACCGGCAGGAAGGGGAGACAGGACGAGGGAAGCCAGGAAATGAAACGGAGGACAGAAGAGAAGATGTTGCCTACTACCACTAATAAGCCACATATAAGCATCGCGTCGAAAAAAAATATACTACTCACGGCTTCATGGCACGAGAGCAATTATTATAAAGGCGTGCGAAAGCGATGCATATATGAAACAGTCGTGGTTTTGGATGGATTACGGCCGGGACAGGTCCAGTGTTCTTTTTTTTTTCCTTCCTAGCTAGCTAGGGATGCTGCTGTGCTGGCTGCCGCGCTAGCTAGGCGATGGGTGATGAGGACTTTCAGGGACTGCGCCTCGTGTTGGTTCCTAAGTACACGCCCCAATCATTCATCCACTTGCAGCTGTGGATCCGCGGATCGGCCGGGGGGGGGGGGGGGGGGTGTCAAGTATCGAGCCTGCTGATCGCCTGCGTGTTTCGAGTGTGGCAGCAGCGAGCCATCCAGCCACGCAGGTAACGTGAACGACATGGTAGCTAGCCTCACTGCTGTGACGACGATAGCAAAACTGTTGCCGGTCGATGATATCCTAGCTATAGTAGTGATGCTCCCTCTAGCTATCTACGCTGGCTATAGCGCTGCCGGCAGAATCAAATTCGAACTGTGAAACAAACAATATATCATGTCATCTCGTGACGCGATCGATACACAGGGGATTATTCCTGGGAGATCTGGAATCACCATCAATCGTCGTCATCATAGAATAGATGAGGAGCTAGCGAGCGACCACAGAGTTCCTGCGTCGTACGTGTGTTGCAATAGGAAGATTCTGACCCGGAGGGGAGCTCCGCATGCCGGCACTTGCTACAAGTGGCAGCGGTACCGAAGCGAGCTAGGCAGGGACGGATGGGCGGGGGCGGCAGCAAAGGAGGAAGCCGAGATCCTGGGCGCGACTGCGCGAGGGGATGGGTTATGGAGGAACGGACGGACGGACGGACGGAGGCGCGGAAGAAAGCTGGGGAAGGGAAGCGCCTCGATCTGGGGCCGCCGGCCGGGGACCGTGAATCTCGAGGCAAAGCTTTGTAGCTCGATCCATGAGTGAGTGAGTGAGTGCTCCGTGGGGCCTCTGCCTGACCGCGCGGCACCAGTGTCCAGTGGGGACTCGAAATCGACCACCTGCTGATCCCCTCGAAGTCGAACTGGCAGTCCCGAGCGCGTAGGCGCGCACGAACGCACGCGCGAGTGCCTGCCTGCCCTGCCCCCAACGTGAGCAAGGTACGCGGGGGAAACACAAGCCAGAGCAGCACGGCTCTGCCGTTGAACTGTTGCTGGCCGCCACCCCGCGTAGCGCGAGCACACGGCACGCATGCACGCGCACGGCATCGTCGTCGTGCTGCTCGCGCGCAGCAGGCACGGCATGGCAATATGGCATGGCGTGTCACTACTTGTGGCGCGCACCTCGCGGACCGCGCAGCAGGGGGCGGGCCCGGGCGCACGGCGGTCGTCGGCAGAGGGCGATGGACACGGCACGGGCCTCCAGCTTTTGGCGCGGGCCCGGACGCTGTTCCCTCTCCCAGACTCCCAGTCCATCCATCCCCCAGCTCTGTTCAAAAGCCAAAGGTGGCGGTGTGCTCTCGCGTCCGAACCGTCATGCATGCTCTGCTGCCCCCTCGTAGCTGCACCACAAGGAGCCAGACACGTCCGGCCGAAGCATCAAGTTCCAAGGTCCTGTCACCGCATGCATGTAGTCGTTGTTCGTGTTTATGATCCGTAATCAAAGCTGGTGGTTTAGTTAGTTAAGAGATGCAGGTAGTTTGGACACCACGGCCAGCCAGCTACTTTCTTGTT
Source organism: Neostapfia colusana (assembly GCA_030760725.1). NCBI lineage: Eukaryota > Viridiplantae > Streptophyta > Magnoliopsida > Poales > Poaceae > Neostapfia > Neostapfia colusana. The sequence continues at coordinate 782,932 of JASWHV010000017.1, forward strand.
CAAATTTTCCGAGACGACGTCGCGCCGCGAGCGAGGTGTCCCCCGATGGACTCCAAAACGACATGTGCTTCGTCATCCGGTAGTACGCCCATACCTAGGACATCACGATCGAGGCTGCGTGCATGCAGACGACATGTGGTCATCAAAACATCTAGTCATGGGCGTACGGCCGGCCGGCCGGCCGGCACTTGGGACGTGCATGCACTGTTGTTACGAACTGTTCCACTGCACGTACACTCACTGTTCCACTAAAATGGTGCCACCCTTGTACGAAACTACGCAGAACAAGATGTACGTTGTTTCTTCGGCGTATTTCATATATAGTCATCTCGCCAAACAACAACGGTAACATTAAAGACTTTTGTCCCAGACACATTGAGAACTGAGTTTTCGAGTCCTGGATCTTGAATGTCCGTCGACGACGACTGATAATATAAGCTGGCGTATGCGAGGACAGGGACCATCGGAAGCGCACCACGGCCGGAGAGGGAACAGGCGAACAACGTACCTTTGCTACAACCTGCTGTGTGCCGGAATTTTATCATGTGGTTGGCAGCATACGCGTCCTCCGTGTTTCTGATTCATTCTAGCACATACAGAATAAAATATCATGTATGTACTAGTCAGCACACTAATAATCTTTTGTTAAGGCAACGACACTCTGAGCTTGTCACCAAACCGCCGTTTCTGATCCCTCAGCAGTCACGAAGCAACAGGCTGTTACGTTTATTAGTTCGATGATGCATGCATGTATACGAAATTAGTGGCCTGGCTGCTCTGCGCTTTTCCAGCTTCTCCTCGGGCTGCTGCGTACGTCGCTTCCAAACGGCTCGAGTACAAGATCTACCACCCAGCGAACGGGTGAACCGCGGTAAAACGAACGGAAGAAAGCGCATTATTGCATGCGCTGCCGAGCAGTACGTGCACGCTAGTGTCAGACGTGGCACGGGCAAAAGCTGCGTACGGATGAGACGAGGACCTCTCGTTTGGGTTTAGCTAGGACAGCACATGGACGGACGAAGATCCCTTTCCCCTTTCGCTTCTTCTTCTTTCTTTCTTTTTTTTTATCTTGCCACCGGTAAACTTACCTAGTACGTCCTGTATCAAGCAAGACTACTTTACCAGTTTGGACTTTGGAGGTATAGCTAGCTTAGCTTTGTACCCCGGCAATTATGCAAATCGTGAGCCCCGCTGGTCCTCAAACTTTTAAGCAGGGTGGTGCATTCATATATATATATATAGTTTCCTTTCAAAAGCCATGAGACTGGATTCCATTGACGACAAGATGACCCAACAAAGACGTCGAGTCGAGATATGTTGGGGGTTTGGAACCTTAAACTACGACAATAATCCTTGCATTATTTAGTCTTTTGCCGTGGATTAATTAGACAACAAAGAGTGGTCAATCGATGCTGACAAGTACTAGCGTGTGATCAGGAGTACTCTCTCCGGCATTGTTTCAGGTAGGTGGACACGGGTTGAGTGAGTAGTTTTGAGGACGCACGTACTCTACTCCGGGGTAAGTATAGTTTTCTTTTTTTTTTTCACTGCTGCGTGGATCGCGCGCGAGCAGTTAAAAGGTGAAGAAAGCAAGCAAAGCACGGAGAATATCTCCGGCACGGCGCGGCACGTCAGGTCACGTCACGTACGATTGAAACGTGTTCTCCATGTCAGTGTCGCTGCCCCTCTTCTTCTTTATTTTTATTGGATCGACAAAGGCCGGATCGAGGGGACGCATGCTATGCTATGCTTGCTGCGACGCAATGCAAGAAAAAAAGAAATCCCCGTGCTGGGATTGGTCACGTCACGGGTACGATCGTGCCCCAGCTGCTGCAACGCTAGTTGATTGACGTGACAGATTGCTCCGTAGTAGTACAACTTTTCCTCCCTTTTTTTATCAACGCTTATTACCCCCCCCCCCCCCCCGAGCCGTCACGTACCGTTCCCTCAATATTACTGTTACCAAAACGTGGTTAGTGGTGTGGGTGGTCAGGGATTTATTAACCGGAGCAGGTGACACGAGTTTATGAGGCAAAACGACCGACCGTCCTTCACCACGTGCTGACTGGCTGGCTGGCGGCCTGGTTATCATTCATACGTGCGACGAGTCGAGCGGCGATACTCGAAGCGGAAAGGATCGCGAGACACGGGTCGGAGTTCTGGGCAAAGATGCCGTCGAATGGGGACGGGAGCTGTCGTGACATCCCGGATTGGGATGGGTACGCCTGGACGAGCCAGCTACTACGGTACGCTGGATCGCGCAGATGGGCAAAACTGGTTCACTGTCTAATAGAGCGTTACAGCTTGAATCATTGAATCCACTTACCCTGTTTCAAATTATTTGATGTTTTTCAATTTTATTATAAATAAATTATATTTTTTGTGTTCGAAATATTATTTATTTTCGAATTGAGTAAAGTACGAGTGGAATGAGTTGTTCAGCTAAAAGTCTGAATCTACCAGAGGGCAAAACTGGTCAGGCATGTGGTAGAGTAGAATCCAGCAGATGACACGCACACTGACCCATGGCGTGGCAGTGGCAACAGAGTTGGCCCACACGAACGGACACCACCAGAGACCAGTCAATCCACCCATCCATCCATCCACCACTGAGCTACCCCCCTCTCTCTCTCTCTCTCTCTCTGCATAGTCCATTCCATTCCATTACGGCGGAGCCGAGCCGAGCCGACCCGACCCGTGCGCCGTGGTGTTGTACAAACAAACACAAACTGCGCTGCCCCCGACAGCCGCTTACATGAGCCCATAAAATACGGCTTTCTTAATGCCACGACCCGCTTTTCCTCTCTCTCTCTCTTCTCCGCTTTATTCAAAACTCGTCGTCGCTGCGCACGGCACTGTGGCGAACTCGCAGTCTCGCTGCTGCGCGCGCACACACACACACCACCCGCACGCCCGCACCGCACACGCATCTCCGCTCGCTTAAATGCCCCAGACCTAATCAATCGTTCCCACCACTCTCCCTCTTTCTCTCTCTCTCCCCCTCTCCACTCTCACACCATGGTGGCGATCTCCGAGCTCGGCTGAGCCCACGAGGTATGTAAGGCGTCCCTGCCCCTTCGTCTCGCCGCGGCGGTCCTCCTCCCCTCGTCTGATGCGGCTGCCTGGCGGCTTGTTGCAGAATGCGGCCGATTTGAGGCGGGGGGTGGATGGATTGGTGAGGGTGTGGTGGTGGTAGCAGGTTAGGTTTTCGTTCCCGTCGTGGGAGATGAGCTCGTCGTCCGCGGCCACCATCGGGCAGCCGCCGCCGCCGACGCCACCGCCCGCCGCGCCGCCCGAGGAAGGTGCGTGTTTCGCTTGCGGTTGCCGCCTTGCGCCCTTCTTCTTTCTCTTCCCGAATCGGTTCGTTTGCTTCATAGCGTTCCTGTTTCAAAGTTCCATCTAATGTTGGCTGCGTGCGTGCAGAGAAGAAGTGCCTCAACTCGGAGCTGTGGCACGCCTGCGCCGGCCCGCTCGTGTGCCTCCCCACCGTCAGCACGCGCGTCGTCTACTTCCCGCAGGGCCACAGCGAGCAGGTGAGCCCTCGGTGCTTGTGAGCTTGTCTGGTTATATCGCCTGCCGCGCGCAAGGCGCTAGGTGTTTTGCCTGCGCGCGTTTGCTTGCTTTGATCGATCGCTCCTGCTCCTGCGTCGGGGTTCGAGCTTATGCGCGTGAACGTCTCTGAAGGTGGCGGCGTCAACGAACAAGGAGGTGGACGGGCACATCCCCAACTACCCCAACTTGCCGCCGCAGCTGATCTGCCAGCTCCACGATGTCACCATGCATGTGCGTAATCTTCTCCCCTCTCAGATGTCTTAGATTCGGTTGATCCACTTCGTTCGTTGCCGACGGATGCTGATAACGGTTTCTGCAGGCGGATGTGGAGACGGATGAAGTGTACGCGCAGATGACGCTGCAGCCACTGAACCCAGTAAGTCATGTAACAGCTTCCTCACCTCTGGCTGATGGATCATGGGTGCTTTCGAGTTCTTATATTTTCGACTGTGCCTTGATCTCTTGTGCAGCAAGAGCAGAACGATGCGTACCTGCCGGCTGAGATGGGGATCATGAGCAAGCAGCCAACGAACTACTTCTGCAAGACGCTGACGGCCAGCGACACCAGCACGCACGGCGGGTTCTCTGTACCCCGTCGTGCGGCGGAGCGCGTCTTCCCACCTCTGGTGTGATGAGTGTGTAGTTGGGGGCGGTGTCCCGTTCTTTTTACATGCATGGTTTCTCGGGTTTGCTGTTGCCAATAACAGGTGGTATAGTGTGGTTTGTAGGATTTCACACAGCAGCCTCCAGCACAGGAGCTTATTGCACGAGATATTCATGATGTGGAATGGAAGTTCAGGCACATCTTCCGAGGCAAGTTTTAGGAACCTTTTTGTTATGGTGCCAACAGTTCTAATCTGTTTCTGATTGATCGAAACATAGAGAAGCATTCCAAATTTGCCTGCAATAATATAATCTATTGATATGTCGTTTTTAGCTGATGAGAGTAAAAAAATCAGCCAATATTATTGTTGGGTAGAAGAAAAGGTACCCAACGATGAAATTCCTCAGACATTTCTGAAAATGTTCATGGGACTCGCAGGTGCTAAAGAATTGCACCTGGGCCTTTGAATGCTGATGCACATCTTTATCTAGCTTGTACAGATGCACCACACGATGCTCCTTTTCTTGTGTCTAGAGAACTTCCCTTTCCATAGGGTTTAGCTTATCTGTTGTTGTTTCCTCGGTCTAGAACATGCATTATTTTGCATGCCTTTAAATGCTAAAGTTTGAACACAAATGCCAGTGATAACAATGACGGCCCATCTACTATACTGATTGAAGTGGGGTCACCAACACTTAAAAATTATTGCTTGCAGATTGATTTTTTTAACATCCATGTTGTATTCTTTTGTGCTAAATATTTCACAGGCCAACCCAAAAGACACCTGCTGACTACTGGCTGGAGTGTGTTTGTAAGTGCTAAGAGACTTGTTGCTGGAGATTCTGTGCTATTCATATGGTATGTTGCATCGTGCCAACCCCACTCTTATTGAATTTAATAACGATAAGGACTTACTCTTCATCTGCTGTTTCAGGAATGAGAAAAACCAGCTTTTGCTTGGAATCAGACGTGCCAGCCGGCCACAGACTGTGATGCCCTCTTCTGTTCTTTCGAGTGACAGCATGCACATAGGGCTCCTTGCAGCAGCAGCTCATGCTGCTTCCACTAACAGCCGATTCACAATTTTCTATAATCCCAGGTAAATTGAATGGTGTAATTGGCATATGGCATCTATTCGTCTAATTAATGAGAAAAATGTGCTTTCAGGGCAAGTCCATCAGAGTTTGTTATACCACTTTCGAAGTACATCAAGGCTGTTTTCCACACTCGGATATCTGTTGGGATGCGATTCAGGATGTTGTTTGAGACTGAGGAATCTAGTGTCCGCAGGTGACGCTGCCATGCAATATCTAAATTTGCTTGTGGTTCATGCTAAAAGTTTTACTCGTGCATTTGAATAGTTTATATTTAGTTTCCCTTGTTGTTTAACACCATGACTCAGGGAAGGGGGGTCTTGGCGCAGCGGTAAAGCTGTTGCCTTGTGACCATGAGGTCACGGGTTCGAGTCCTGGAAACAGCCTCTTGCAGAAATGCAGGGGAAGGCTGCGTACAAAAGACCCAAATGGGTCGGACCCTTCCCCGGACCCTGCGCAAGCGGGAGCTACATGCACCGGGCTGCCCTTTTTTTTTGTTGTTTAACACCACGGAGGGTTGTGCCTTTGCATAGATTTGTGCCATTTTCTCTGCTGTGATGTGCTTGCATGCTATATGGAATGATGTATCCATGTAACTATGATAACTATATGATCAAAGTAAATATTATAATGATAGGTATATGGGGACAATAACAGAAGTCAGCGACGCAGACCCGGTGCGTTGGCCTAGCTCATATTGGAGATCAGTGAAGGTAAGAGTTTTTCTTATTAGCTGTCTTCTTGGTTCATTCCATGATATTATTCCTTTCTTTTTTGCATACTGGAATTTTTTCCTCTTTTCATGTCAGTAACAAACAGACCTGCACATTTTTTTGGACCCGTTTTTGACAATGTTTGTCCCCATCTTCTAATCAGCTTTTCTGGTTTTCTTCCAAATAATCATGCTTCTGTTGTAACCTTTAGATGTTCTATTATAAAAATTCCTTTATGTTTGAGTGAAATAAATTGCTAGCATGAAATCCTTTTTTCTTTATATACTTCACTTCCATTTCAAAAATCAAAATAAATGTTGGGTTACTTCAATTTTGAAACAGAGGGAGTATAGCATAACCATTGTGATACATGATTCATTTGTTCTGTCAATCCATCACTGGCTTCATTTTTTGCACCAAATATTCGTAATCACCCATGTCATTGATACATAATGCAGGTTGGTTGGGATGAATCAACTGCAGGAGAAAGGCCACCTAGAGTTTCTCTGTGGGAAATTGAGCCATTGACAACTTTTCCTATGTATCCGTCGCTGTTCCCGCTGCGAGTTAAGCATCCTTGGTATTCTGGAGTTGCTGGTCTTCATGGTACATGACAAATTCTCATGCTTGCTGGAGTTGGCATTTTAGTTTTTTAGCAAAAAGCAATGTGGACACTAGAAACAGCTTTTATGATTGCATTGCATCACTGTTTAGTACATGCTACAACAGACAACAATTTATATGAACTTTGACCAAAGTGACCTGGAGTGGCATTCTTGATGGCAACCTATTTAGTGAGTGCATTTGTAAGTATAAATGGAGACGAGGTAACTTCCATTTTGAATCAGCTGATGCATTGCCCACACTTGGTGAGACTAATATATTTTAGAGTAGAAACATGTTGGCATCTGATCAGCTGTTATGGAAACAAATGGTACTATTGGTGTTTTTCGATCCAACAGCTGATTCAGGAAACCTAATGGTATCAGTGGTGTTTTAAATACAACTGATTTAGGAACTACATATAGTAAGCTAAAGATCCATAGGTAGATATAGAATGTCCAAAGTTTTCTTATTTCCATATTGCTTTCAAAAGGAAAGTAAAATTGTGGTAATGTGAAATCAGTATATCTTTTAGGCATAAATAACAAATTGTCCACATTGAAACACCATGGTGGACCAATGTTATTGGCTTAGGTTCTTCATGTGTCTGATCTTTAACTTGTCATCTATTTTACCAATTTTATGATTCTTTTCTCTATTCTCATTGTGTTTTTTTGTTGCTTGTGGTATTGTACTTAAGATGACAGCAATGCTTTAATGTGGCTGAGAGGATTTGCTGGTGAAGGAGGCTTTCAGTCTTTGAACTTTCAGCAGTCACCTGGTATCGGTTCCTGGGGGCAACAGAGACTCCATCCATCCTTATTGAGCACCGAACATGACCAGTACCAAGCAGTGGTGGCTGCAGCTTCCCAGTCGGGTGATTATCTGAAGCAGCAATTCCTACACCTTCAACAACCTATGCAGGCTCATCAGGAACAGTGCAATATCAATCCGCTGTTGCAACAACAGATTCTGCAGCAAGCAAACCAACAGCAAATAGTTAGTCCTGAGGCTCAAAATATTCAATCTCTGCTCAGCCCAAGTGCTATCCAGCAGCAGCTCCACCAAATCCAGCAAATGCAGCATGCTCATAATGACCAGAAGCGGAAGATACAGACCGATCAGACTTACCAGGTTCCTAGCAGTGAGGTTCTCCCCAGTCCTACATCACTACCAAGCCATTTGCGTGAGAAATTTGGTTTTTCTGATCCTAATGCGAACTCATCAAGCTTTGTCAGTTGTAGTAGCAATGAGAACATGCTGGAATCAAACTTCCTTCAGGGAAGTTCGAAGTCTGTGGACTTGTCTAGATTCAAACCAGTAGTTAGTGAGCATCAACAGCAACAGCAACAGCAGCAGGCATGGAAGCAAAAGTTTCTGGGTTCACAATCGATGCCTTTTGGGGGCTCGGTTTCTCTTGACTCACCCATTGGCAAAGATGGTTCTGTTGAGAACAAAATCGGCTGCGGTGTGCAGAACCAGTCCCTTTTTAATCCTCAAGTGGACTCTTCCTCCTTACTGTACAATATAGTACCTAATCTGACTTCAAATGTTGTGGATAATAACATATCGTCAGTTCCCTCTGGGTCAACATATCTGCAAAATGCGATGTATGGTTGTCTGGATGACTCTTCTGGTTTATTGCAAAATTCAGGAGAGAATGACCAAACCACCAGAACATTTATTAAGGTGAGTGTAGTATATTATGTCTTCAGTTCTTTACTAGAAAAAAAGTATGTCCACTCTAGTGTAACAACTTAATAAAATGCAGGTTTACAAGTCAGGATCAGTTGGGAGGTCCTTGGACATCACCCGGTTCTCAAATTATGCTGAACTTCGAGAAGAACTGGGTCAGATGTTTGGAATTAAGGGTCAATTGGACGACCCTGATAGATCAGGCTGGCAGCTTGTATTTGTCGACAGGGAGAACGATGCGCTTCTCCTTGGAGACGACCCGTGGGAGTAAGAACCTATTGCGAGAATTCTAGTTTCAATTTATGATTTCTTATATGATATGCACATTAGAATTTGGTCATGTATTTATAGTGTATTAGAAATTTGCACGACATAGTTTATGTCTATCTGCCCATTGGAATTTGGAGCTACCATATGTCATGTGGTTAAAAACTTTTAGACCTGATACTACAGGCATAAATACCACTGTAAATTTGAATTTGACACAGCACTTGGCTCATGAACATGTTGCATTTTACAAAGCTATAGAACAGAGGGGTGTAAGTTTGCTTAGGGTCACCTCCAAACCTCTTTAGTACACCCAAATGAACCCCTAATAGAACACAATGCAATCTTTTTTATTTTATCCTGTTTTTTAAACACAAGATGGAAAACTTTGGGCATAGCCCTCTCCATATGCAATGAAACTTGAGCGTGTTGTATCACATTTGTAACTTTAAAATATTGTCAGTCCGTCATAGTGTACTAGCTAAGTTGGAAGATATATGGGTCCATAAGCACTTTTTTACACATGCATTCTCATCCTAGTATTCATGTCGTTACTCGTGCCAGTTATAAGTCCTGAAACTGAGCTTGCTCATTTGTTGCAGGTCATTTGTGAATAGTGTATGGTACATCAAGATACTTTCACCTGAGGATGTGCATAAGATGGGAAAGCAAGGAAACGATCCACGCTACCTATCTTAATTCGAAGAGCTATGTCCGGTAAATTTTGCATCATGTTGTTTCATTTCTTCGCACGGCTGCTTGTCAAAATTTGTGGTTAGACGTTACTTTTATTAGTACAGTTATATTTTCTTAGACAACTATAATGATTTGTCTATGTTGCATTCACAGGCTCCCTTGGCGATACCACGGCACCTGGTAGACTCTTGCTCTTGATGGTTTTCTCTAGGGTGCTCGTTCGTCCTTGTCGTCTCTTGGTGTACTCCAAGCACTGTCATCAGAACTCCCCGCTACCCGTATCTGGTGCAGGGCACCGATACGCCCAACTGATATTTTGTAGGTTCCGCCTAGGAATCAGTATCAGTAACTCTATCCTAGCTGGTTTCTAGCTCAGCATGGCACTCGTTCTCATGTCGCATCGAATTTTCAGACTTAATGCTTTAGTTGAAACTGTACTGTGATTCTTTAAATTACCTATGTATTTGATGATTCCTCGACATGCTTTTGACGATGAACTGCAATAATCTGAATGCAGGAGGATTGTTTAATTTTTCTGTGTGGTTGTGGTTCGATCGATGCGTGCTGGTTTGCTAGATCTTTGTGATGCCTGATACGCTAATCTAAGATAGAAGTTTCAGGTGTGCTCTATCTGAAACTATATTATGAATGGTGACCGCGAGTATGCATTTTTCGGGTACTTCTTTTGTTGCGCTGTGGCGATGGCCTCGGTGTGCTCTCATCATGCCGCTTACAGGGATTTGCTGTGTTTCGCTGGTGCACCTGCTTCCGTCTTCTGAGGTCCGTATGCTCTGACGAAGCCTATTCGTTTCGGGCTTCAGACTCGAGACGTTCATAGCTCTGGTTCCATCGAATCATGGGAAATCTAGTTGACAAGAAACAGGTCGGAATCTCAAAAAGGTGTTGCAGATGACAAACAGTTTGTGGAAAAGTACGCTCCAATATTCCAACAAGGAGGTAGTCCAAAAATATCCTGCCTGAGAAAGCCTTTGCTTTCCATGAGAGATTTTGCCCATAACAATTTAGTACTCTTAGTTCTGTAATATTTAACGTTGGGAAAACTAAGTTTAATTCTCTCAGCGTTAAATAAAACATAACGGAGGGAGTAGCAGCGAGCTCAGCGTAGCAACGACTTTGCATTGACATCTGAGGCGTGTTTTCTTCTATACTCCCTCTGTTAGTTTAATTTTAAACTAGCCATCGTCAAATATTACGAAACGGGTGGCAGTACTCCCCTATTCTAAAATAAATGACGTTTAGTACAACTAATTTAAATTAAAATAAACTAGATTTCTTGTCTGAAACGTCATTTATTTTAAAAGAGAGGGAGTAATTTAACACTGCTGTCTCTACTGTACTACACATACTAGATAGGTAATTGTTACTAGTTTCCTCTGTTTGCAGTACGTGTTACCGCACTCATCGTGCTCCCTAAATATTACTCTATCTCAATTACCATTCATTATTTAGTATTTTTTTCATCCCTCTTTTCTCTCTTTTTTCTTTTTTCCTCTCTTCTTTTCCTTTTATTTTGTTTCCTTTTTTCTTCTCTTTTTTCCTTTTATTCTTTCTTTTTTCCTCTCTTCCTTCCTTCTCTTTTCTTTCCTTTCTCTCTCTTCCTTTCCTTCTCTTTCTTTTCCTCCGGCTCCTGTTCCAAGTTCCCACTTCAATCCCTGCTGGTTCCACGCCGGTGGTGTCCTCGGCCAAGGATCAGCAGCAGCAGCAGCAACAACGCACCCAGAAGGGGGCGCAGCCTGGGAGGTGGCAGAGGTCCTGGATGGGGGTGGCGTCCAGGCTTCAGACGCGGGGGCACCGGTGACCGACGACGCGATGAAGGTGGATGGGGGCGTCGGAGCGGCGGTCGTGGAATGCGGGCGGCGTGGCACGAGTACTCTATCTATCAAGTACAGTTCAGTTTAGAGCACATGACCGCGGACAGTGTAAGTCTTCTCAACCCCGGGCGCTGCAGGCGTCACGGTGGACGAACAGTGAATGCAGTATTTTGGGCTCCTTTTGAGACGAAAAGGTGAATTCAGACTTGTAGAGTACTCTACTACTAGAGATGGAAAGAGGCAAGGACGGAGGCGGCGAGCCGGCGACCCGAACGGGAAAGAATGCTATAGCCCGCCTTGTTTGGTTGTCCCGTAGCCGTGCGCCTGCGCCCCCTGATAGATCTATCGTCGTGGCGTCGCCTTGATTTGTTTAGCCCGCGGGCAGAGGCGGCCTCCAACCCAGTCCACACGCCCGTCCCTCCCCCGTCGCCTCCCGCTCCCCCAACCCTAGCCTCGCGCGGCCACAGATCTACCACGCCGCCTCTGCCAGGCTCGCCGAACCCTCCTCCCCCCCCCCTCCGCCGCGGTCGCAGGCGCGATCGGCGCCCCGTCACGCCGCCCGGGGGCAGAGGCGGAGGATCCCGCTTTCCACCCGTCGAGACGGGGGCCATGGATGTGGACGGCGCCGCGGCGGCGGCCGGCGCGAAGCCTCTGACGCCCGAGGAGGAGGCGCTGAGGCGCAACACCGACTGCGTCTACTTCCTCGCCTCGCCACTCACCTGCAAGAAGGTACGCCGTCCACGTCTATGTTTACCCCTTGCGACTTCGTTTTGGTTCTCCCTGGTGGTGTTTCGGGCGATTGTAGCTTGTAATATGTTTCCGGCGTGGGTTTGGTCCGGGAGCGGGGCCTGGGTAGGTAGGGCTCGTGAGCTAGGCATCGGGCGGGAGAATTTCGCAGCCTAAGTTAACAATGCCCTTTTATTTGTTCAATCAGGGGAATGAATGTGATTTTCGTCACAGCGAGGGTGCCCGGATGAACCCTAGAGACTGTTGGTACTGGATGAGTGGCAATTGTTTGAATCCGAAATGTTCATTTCGCCACCCGGTATGTCTGCGTTCTTTTCGTACCTAAATTAACTATTAAACGTTATGCTGGTGTTAACCACTAATAAGTAACACGTAGAAGCACCTGTTGCTCACACAGATCATGCTATGAATTTTAATCTTCTTTCCGTTATATTTGTGCAGCCAATTGATGGCCTTTTTGGTGCCCCAACTCCTGGAGTACCACCTTCGGTTTCTTCGCAGCATGGTGCTTACAACTCGGGCACGCAGATGGTCCCTTGCTATTATTTCCAGAAAGGGAACTGCATCAAAGGCGATAGATGCCCTTTTTATCACGGACCGCAAGCGGTTGGTAATAACTCCCTGGAACAGGTTGCGAAGGTTTCTTCGTTTCCTCTTGAACAGCCTCAAGTTCAAAAGAATGAGGCATCTGTGGAGCCAAATAATTCCATGCAGCAAAGCACTCCAATAATTGGCGGCAGGGCCAAACTAACTGTTGATCGGTCTATGGTCCATGCTCCCAAGAATGGTGTAGCTGTGGTACCTTCTAAAGTTACTTCCAATGCAGTGAAGTCCAGGCTCAAGTCTGAGAAGGTACCCAATGCACCAGCAGTGAAGAAAAGTTTCATGACTTCGGAGGAGGATCATTCTGCGTGCTATCAGAACCAGCTTCTTCTTGAAAGTGACCCTATCCAAGATTGGAATCAGGATTGCCCGATGCCTGCTACAGATGACCTGCCACAAAACAGTAGGGAGGCTGATGATATTTTGGGGGAGTCTTCACCTGGTTTCGATGTTCTTGTGGACAACGAGGCAGATGGTGCTGCATATTTACATGATGAGGAAGACTTTGGAAAAGATATGTACCCCGTAGAAGATTATGAATATGCTCCTGCTGATTTTGACATGCAGGCTCATCATGAAAGAGAGTGGTTCAATGGAATGAGTGAGCATAGCCAGATTGAACAAATATACGATGGCTATGAGAGGAAAAGGCGTAGGTCATCATCTGAGAGGAGCATGGACAGGCTGCTCCATTCAGACAGAAGGTTTCTGCACAGAGAGATAGATCATGCTGATATGAATAGGTCAGATCTACGTCATCAGCTACGTAGGAGAAGAATAAATGCTTCTTCAGCAGCCCTTAGCCCAGAACGCAATGGAGAACGGCACCGGAGGGATGGTCACTACAGGGAGAGGGAACATGGTGGTCACGATACACATAAAGATTGCCATCAGGGCCCTCGAGTAAGCCCTTTGAGTTCCCGTCTGATGGGCAGAATAAAGCTTCCTGGAAGATCACCTGATAGGGTTGATACTCGCTTTGAGAATGAACGAGATAGAAAGCGGCTCCGGGACAGACTTTATCCAGTTAGACGTATGGATTTTCATGGTGTTAGGCATAGGGGGGCAGGACAATATCATGAGAGGAGCCAGCATAGATCAAGTGAACTTTCCTCAAGTGCCAGGCATGCAGATGGCCGCTATCCAAGAAGAGATGCCATGGATTCTGTTCACATTGGTGGTCAAAAGAACTTAGGAGAGCCTAGGAAGGCCAATGGAATCATGGATTCTGAAGCATCTCGTGATTTTGAGGGACCAAAACCCCTCAGTGTTATCTTGCAGAGGAAAAGAGAGGCAGCAGTGAGCAATAACCCATCTTCCAGCTGTGAGAAATCTGATGTGGCTGCAGTTAGGCAGCCTGATTCTCTAGTTGAAGCTGAGAAGAAAGACTTTGGCAACATTATCAATTCTGAATATTGCAAGAGTGGATCAGGTGACAAAGACTACAAGGATGAACAAGATCAGGTCCCTGAAGGTCAGGGGCAATCTTCGCCTCATGGTGACAAATTTGATGTTGAAGACGTTACTGAAGTGGACCCATCCCTAAATCAAGAGCTAGATAATTATGAGCAGAGAGAGGGCGAGTTTGATGATTATGATACAAATGAAGGTCAAGAATACAAATCTGAAGATGAGAATGCATATCAAGATGTCGAAGACTTTGATGATGATGACGACGAGGACTTTGCTCGGAAAGTTGGGGTCGTTTTCTCTTAAGCTCTATGGTTCTCATTGCCTCAGCTTGCTTTTGCTTTGTGCATCTCTTGGATAAAATCATCTGGCGCTTCATGTTTCTTTCTTCTCAAGTTGGTAGTGCCGAAGGCTTTTATTTTGTGAGGCTGATAAGTATAGGTCTGATATGAAGCGTTGCTTTCATAAATGATGAGTCATTGGATGTAAAAACAGCTGATTGTTCAGCATATCTGATCTGTCCTCAAACTTTGTATTGTATTAGTTTCCTTAGTGATAAAAGGAAATTTCTTGGATCAATTTACGTCTAGAATGGAAAATATAAATTATAAAATCAACCCCCTCTTAGAGGGGGTCTTTTTGTTTACTTCTACCTTGTCTTCTGTATGACGCTCCAGTTATTTTTCATCATTTTTGTGGCATTGGCATTATGTAATTCTTAAACCTCATTATTGCTGGTGTGGTGCCTCTTTTAGTAAAATGATATCATTTGGTTAATGCATTGAAAAAATTGCCAGCTCAAGGGCTGAAGAATTGTCTCTGAAAAATACACAAATCTTGGCGAAACCCAGGAACCTTTTTCTTTTGCGTGTATGTGTGTGTGGGGGAGGGGGGGCATCATGCCGTAAGCCTCGCGGTTCACGGACTGTTAGCCTATCACGTCCTCCGCAAAGAGTCGCATGGTATTTGCGCTGGCTTAAATCTGCTGCCACGTGGAGCATGTTCAGGTAGATTTTTTGTTTTGCAAAATGTGCGCATCGTCAGGCGTCAGAGAAAATTAGGCCACCCTCTTCCAGAACACAAAAACTTCTCGAAAAAAATACTGGTAATTATCGATGTCGAAACATGCAAGGTGTTTCTGATGGCTCTCGAGTGGCATATAAAACTCCGCTCCACGGAGAAGCTTCTAGACTATATGAGCTAGGCAAACACAAACAAACCCAATCGTCTCGCCGTTGCTAGTGTGAGGGAGATCGGAGAGATGGCGTCGAAGAGGGTGCTCCTGCTCTGCGGGGACTACGTGGAGGACTACGAGGTATCTTTCCGACCGTTCCTCCTCTACTTAGCTCCTGCTAAAATAGGTCGTATCTGGATCAGGAATCAGTCTCGGACTGCTGTATCCTGACACAAAACCGGCTTCTGAATCGATGGACCAGGTCATGGTCCCGTTCCAAGCGCTGCAAGCGTATGGGGTGACCGTGGACGCCGTCTGCCCCGGCAAGAAGGCTGGCGACGTTTGCCGCACCGCCGTCCATCAGGGGACTGGACACCAGGTACCTGGATCGATTTTCCCATCTTTCCTCTCTTCCTGCGTGGTCCACTTATCTTTTAAAGGCTTTACTTATGCCGGTCTTTGTTCTTGCGAGATTACTGGGCATGGCGTATGCTCTGTGTTTGTGGAATTGACAGTGAAGATTGTAGGTTTGAACTAGCTATATTGGTGTCTTATTGCCTATTCCTTAAAATATATAAAGCTCAGAAAAACGTTCTGTACATGTTTCTGATTAAACCGTGTAGGCAACTTTGACCTCATAAAAGAGGCTGCCTCTCCCATTATCTAAACAAAAAGAAGAGGCTGCCTCTGGATGTCATTTCTAGGATGAGCCAGTTTGAGAATACACAGCTGCTGGAGAACTGCAGTTTGCAAATAGAGGGCACAGGCCGGCACCCAGCCACTTTTTTTTTTTTTTGGAGAGACGTGGTGAGGGGATTCTTTTTTTTTTTATTTTGCGCAAGCCAGGATTTGAACTCCAGCTAGCTAGCACCACTACTCAGGTGACTAACCACCACACTGTTCGTGTGTTTGTTCATCTGGAAGAATGAGTGGCAATGTGTATCCCTTTTGTATACAGTTTAATGTTACTTTACGTCCTTATATTGTTTCACTGACAAGCCTGCACTCATTTTATCCTGTACCATATTTCGTGCAGACATATGCTGAGTCCAGAGGTCATAATTTTGCACTAAATGCTTCATTCGATGAGATTAGCGCGAATGGATATGATGGATTGGTAATTCCTGGAGGTCGTGCACCAGAATATCTTGCAATGGATGAAAAGGTGCTGGACT
Source organism: Neostapfia colusana (assembly GCA_030760725.1). Lineage (NCBI taxonomy): Eukaryota > Viridiplantae > Streptophyta > Magnoliopsida > Poales > Poaceae > Neostapfia > Neostapfia colusana. The sequence goes on from JASWHV010000017.1 coordinate 799,097, forward strand.
TGGTCAGAAAATTCTCTGACGCTAAGAAGCCTATCGCATCAGTTTGCCATGGTCAGTTGATTTTGGCAGCAGCAGGAGTGGTCCAGAACCGTAGCTGCGCTGCATATCCAGCTGTTAAACCAGTTTTGCTTGCTGCTGGTGCTAAGTGGGAAGAGCCTGATACCATGGCAAAATGTGCTGTTGATGGCAATCTCATCACTGCAGCAACCTATGATTCTCATCCTGAATTCATCAGTCTGTTTGTCAAAGCACTTGGTGGCTCTGTGACGGGATCAAACAAGAGAATACTGTTCCTCTGTGGGGTATGTATTGAGAAAAATCACACTCTCCTTCATAAGAAGTTCTGCGTTCATTTGTAACTTTTGACTGTCTTTATACCATTACTTCACGTGTTGCATATATGGGTGATAACAAATTGTAAGTATAGAGTTTGAAGTAAACAGACATTCTGAGTCAATTTAATTCATATTCACCACTTTGCTGAACGTTTTTGGTTCATTACTTGTTTGATAGGACTACATGGAGGATTATGAGGTTATGGTCCCATTTCAGTCCCTTCAAGCTCTTGGGTGCCATGTAGATGCCATTTGCCCGGACAAGGGTGCTGGGGACAAGTGCCCGACTGCCATTCATGACTTTGAAGGTGACCAAACTTACAGTGAGAAGCCTGGTCATGATTTCGCTTTGACAGCATCATTCGAAAGCGTGGATGCTTCAAGCTATGATGCACTTGTGATTCCTGGCGGACGGGCTCCCGAGTATCTGGCACTGAATGATAAAGTCCTAAGCCTTGTGAAGGGATTCATGGATAAATCCAAGCCAATAGCATCAATCTGCCATGGACAGCAGATTTTATCTGCTGCTGGAGTCCTTAAGGTACACCATTCTTTATTTTCTATCATTGGTATGCATTGATTTGTTATCCTTTTGATATGCACTGCATACTGTAGCTCGAGATGTTTCTTTTGGTTCAGCTGTGTCTACCTTCTAGTCTAGCAAGTTTTGTTTCAGACAGACAGACAGAAGAAGTTTGTGATAGTGGATCGTGCCAGATTTTTTACTTAACACGTATGGTAGTCAATCGCCAGATAAATAACGTATCCTGGCACCATCCTATTCTCCTGCGTCCTTAGCTTATGAACGTGTTCAGTATTCTCGGGAGCAGCGTTTTAATCATTGATTGACTCGTGCACTGATGCTCCCTCGTTGGGTGATTGATTGATGATGTAGGGGAAGAAATGCACGGCGTACCCTGCCGTCAAGCTCAACGTGGTTCTCGGGGGCGGTACTTGGCTAGAGCCTGACCCGATTGACCGGTGCTTCACAGACGGCAACCTGGTTACGGGTGCTGCTTGGCCGGGGCACCCGGAGTTCGTGTCCCAGCTCATGGCTTTGCTCGGCATCAAGGTTTCCTTCTGAGCTGAAGGACCATAGTTGTAGTAGCCGTTGCTGGGTGCAACTGCGCAATACGGCACATATACCTTGGGACATCCATATATATATATACAACTCGTAATTTCACTTACACTGCTCTTGTGTTCTTAGTCGCTACAGGTTTCAGAGTTTTACCGTTTTTTTGTTACTGTGTAAGGCGAATGTAGCATCGCTTTCATCGTCGTCTGCTGGGTTGGGACTGAAATAATAATATAATAATAATAACTCGTAGCTGGATTTTCTTCAGTTACACTGCTGTTGCGATTCACTGGGCTAACCAGTTCGTTTTCCCCTCGTTGGTCATCTGGTGCAGACGAAGCGACCAGGTTCGTCTGCAAACGAAGCGCACTTACGTGGCCTAGAAATCGCATCCCTCCATTAATTTGCTAGTAGTAATATCGGCTTAGGTCGCCGGCCGGCCGGCAGGTAAAGCACACCAATCTAGTCACCACCAGCTAGCTGATCATGAAGAAAGGCAGCAACAAGCACCGGCTGCATGGGAGACGAGCGCGGCGCTAGTGCCTCGACGCTCTTCTTTCCAGTCACCGGCCAACATCACATCAAACGCCAAAAGCCATGTACGACGAGGCGTACCACTCACATCAGCTAGCTGGCGTGCAAGCGACGACGTTGTCATCCGCGCGCGCCGCCTCACTTTTGCTGCCCACGACGAAGGCACGCGCGTACGTGATCATCTTTCTCGTGGCGGAGGACCGGTCACCCGATAAATCTTCCCGGCCCGTCGTCGCTCAAGTATCCGTATCCGTATCCGTATCGTTGGAAACTGACAGGTTCTGCAAAAGACTATATCATCGTTCACGGCCGGGCAGGCTTCCTAATTAAACACCGTCCGTCCTTGTACAGCGCGCGCGCGCGCGCGGTGGGTGGCAGTACTCGCTCCTGCAACAACAAGCGGACAAGCATCAGCGAGGCAATGCAGAGCCGCGACATACGCCCACGTCGTCGTTTTTTCTCCGTAACAAGATACTTTCTCTGTTTTGAAATAAATGATGTTTAAAATAAAAAAATAGTTCAATTTTATACTAAATATCATTTATTTCAGAGCAGAGGGAGTACTGATAATAAAACTAATTAAGCTCAGCACCTAACCTAACCTAACCTCATGCATGAGTAGGACCGAATTCGGTAAGTGAAGCAGCCACTACAAAACCTAGCTTGTGCTTTGCACTAAAACTCCTCACCATCATCATCTGTGCTCCGGCCGGAGATATTTTAGCCCAATAATTGGTTTCCCCGGCTCTGACCCGGTCAAAAGAAATATTATACGAAATCCTGCTTTTAGCCAATCGTTTTAAATAAAAGTATTATCCTAACGTACGTTGTTAATAGAAATCCGGAGCGAGCAGAGTAATCATCCTGATAACGAGCGTGTAAAAGCGACGAAATTAAAGCTGCCTCTACAGTTTGATTGATCGATGTCCACTATAGCCAAATTTGCATAAAGAAATCGTGCAGAGACGTTACAAACAGAATGCAGAAGTTTCAGAGGGGAAGCGATAGCCGCCGCCGGAAGCGAACCTTCGGTGTGCGCGCGGAACACACGACAGCTCACGAGGCGGGCATGTATGCTGGGCGGTGATTTTTTTTTTCGCAGCAGCAGCTTTGATCGACGACGGCGAGAGGCGGGCGGGAACCGGGAATCCAGGCGCCGGTAGGTCGCGAGGCAAACGGACAACAGATCCAGCTTCCATCCGCCTTCTCCCGTCCTGGTCCAACGTGGCCTGCCATTTAAGACGGATCAGTCCTGATATCTGGGCCTAAAACCAGCCTGGCAATTTGATGCGTGTAGGACCCAGCGAGCTTTTTGCCACCGTGGAAGCAAAATATCTTCCCGTCGACAAAGACAAACAGATCTGAAACGGCCATAGAATAGCTGCTGTACCCGGCTTTTTTTTTAATTCTTTGCGTTTTCGTACAACGAATCGATCAATCAGGAAAAAAGCAGAGGAATATTCGCCTACGATCCAGGTGGCCACGTGGCACCTGCGTTGCCGCCAACTACGCCCACACACGCATCATCCAGTGTTACGCCTCCCCGGCCTCGTTAGTTACCGCCGGGCACTACTAGCATTTTGGCAAATCCGGAGGGCGCTTTGCTTTGCTTTGCTTCGTCACCTTACCCATGCAAATGCAATGCAGCGAAGGTGACCGGCTCGATCGATCACCGAGCGGTCAACACTCATTTCCTTCGTCTGAATGCATATATAACGTTTGGTTTGACATCACACAGGAGAAGCGAGATGGTGGTGCATGTCGGTCGCTCGTGGACCAGGACCACCACCGGCAAGGGCGCTCGGTCTCTCGGAGGTCCAGCAGCCGCTCGCGGAGCGATCCATCATCCATAGGCGGATGATCCATAGGCCGAAGCACCGCAACAAGCGCAGCCGCCCGCCACGGATCCGCTCCGGCAATCGCTGCAATGCCCGCAACAGTGCCCGGCGCGCAAAACGGCCGGGCCTATATAAAGCAACGCCGCCTCCACTCCGACCCACCGCACCGCGCAACCATTTCCATCTCGCAACCCGATCCACCGCCTGCCTCTCTCTCTCTCTCTCTCTCTCCACCGCTCCGCTCCAGCGCGCAGCGTGGCTCCGCGGGCGGGAAGCGCCGGTTCGGGGACGGCGGCGGGGGGCCTCGCCGGCGACCAGCGGGTTTGGGTATGAGAGGGGTCATTCATGCGGCGCCGACCACAAGCGTCCCCTGCGGCTTCATGGACGGGCTCCTCATCTTCGTCTTCTACCTCTCGCTTCCTATACGTGGCGGCCGCGTTAACCGCATCTAATTGCTAGCCGCCGCCGTCCCGATCGGTTCCTCGTCGCTCGCTCTCCGCCCCGATCTCCCCGTCCAAGTCGCCGTGGGGCGCAATCCGGATCGGGCTCGAGCCCCCCCGCCTTCGTTTCGTCGCTTCAGAGGATGGACAAGCCGCCTGCTAATGGCTTCGGTGGTGCCGGAGGTGCGTTTGTACCCTGTTTCTTTCCTTTTCCCCTCTGAAATGCCCTGCTTCTAAGTTTTTTTTTTTCGTTTCGATGCGTGGATCGATTTGGTGCGGCATTATTGGGTGTAGAAGATTTTTCCGTAACTATAAATGCTTCCAGCGGCACGGTGGAGCAACAACTAGTACGCTAGGAGTAGTAATAAGTTCATCGAGTTACGCCAAATGACATCATAAACTGCCGTCCTAATCATTGTTGACTGTATGACAGCTCAGCTGTGGCTTCTCCAATGCTAAAAGGCCAAATGTCACTTAAGAGAGAGAGCAAAACTATGATTTTTTTTGCGAAAGTAGAACCATGATTTGGATTCATGTGATGCATTGGTGGGGCTCCCTCCTGTACCATATGTCCAGGGAATACAAAATTAATGACGCAGAAGGAGGCTCATTATTGTGATTGTCCAGCCAAATTATTTTGGGGACCCCACCTGAATCGTTGTAGGGTACATACTGAACGGTCATGTCAATCAGCAAGAGTCTAGCATGAAGAGCATTGCCTAGAAATTAGAAGCAGGAAAATGAAAGGGATGTTCGATAAAAACGGCAAACTAGTATGTTTTACTACACTTTCAAATAAAAGACCTTGTGGTCCGAGGAGAAAAAAATCGAAGTGCCGCATCTGATGTCAGCTTGCTTCCTTGTTCTTGTTTGCTTTCTTGTGGAATATGCCGCTCCATCTATTCATCCAAATTGAGATGCTATTATGCATCGAATGATTCTATTTGGGGGGGGGTCATGATTATATAATTTCAATATTACACATTTTGTCAGCAATCAACTAGAAAGGCTGACTTATTCCTTACGTTTATTCCTAAGATTATCCTGACCCAGCAGACAAGACAATCCCCCTTCAGCTAGCCAGTACATGCCTAAGACAGCCAACCTTTCCAGCTGGAAATTTATCAATTAATTGGCCGGTAAAATATTATAGAGAAATCCTTAACTGACTATCTGATATGTGCTTATTTGGGTGACTACATGGTACTATTACAAAGTTATTGTCTTAGTTGGTTTTGAGATGTTACTTTCCTCCAAAATTTTACTGTTGGCAGATGTTAACATCAACAAAAAAATTGTGGGGGCTACATATATTTTAAAAAGGTTGATGATTTTCATTTTCTCGTACACTGAATACCATATATATTTTCCATCAGGTCTGTTTCTTCAGCACATCGACGGGAGAAACTCTTCTACCCCTTCTGTAATTGTAATTGGGGGAGGGATTTCAGGCATTGCAGCTGCTCGTGCTTTGTCTAATGCTTCAGTTAAGGTGAATTTCTAGTTTACGGTCCAAAAGTAGTCACGCTATTGGATGTTTCCATGCCCCTTTTCACTTACATACAGTTAGACAAATACAGGTCACGCTTTTGGAGTCGAGGGACCGGCTTGGCGGCCGTGTGCACACTGACTATTCTTTTGGTTGCCCAATTGACATGGGAGCATCTTGGTTAGTGCATCTCAGAGCTATTATTTTCTTTCATTTATTATCCACCTTGTTTTAAGTTTGACAAAGCATGACCTTATGCTTCTGTCTTGATTCAGGCTGCATGGTGTATGTAATGAGAATTCCTTAGCACCATTGATTAGGATGCTTGGGCTTAGATTATATCGCACTAGTGGTGATAACTCTGTGCTGTATGACCACGATTTGGAGAGGTATAATAGATAATCCATAAGGGGCAAAGCGTACGGTCTCTTCCATCTTGTTTGGCTTTTCTTTTCTTACAAGTTCCTTTTCTGTTTATTCAGTTACGCTCTATTTGATAAGCATGGTCGTCAAGTTCCCCAGGAGATAGTTACCAAAGTTGGGGAAACATTTGAGGAAATTCTTAAGGAGGTACAGATTTCATTTGCACGTTTGTATTATCTGCTCAATGCTTTAGTAGAACTATAAGCTTACTCGTTAAAATTGCAGACGGTGAAAGTAAGAGATGAAAATGCAAATGACATGGCTCTTAATCAAGCCATATCAATTGTGCTTGACAGGAATCCTCATCTGAGGTATGTGGGATTCAGAATTCAGCTAATTTTGCTACGGTGATGTGTTCATATGTTTGATGATGTCAGCTTACATTTGCAGGCTGGAGGGCTTGCACTATGAAGTGTTGCAGTGGTGCATATGCAGACTGGAGGCATGGTTTGCTACGGATACAGACAATGTATCCCTGAAAAATTGGGATCAGGTATGCTATAAGGAACTTTATAATGTTCATACACCCATATAGAAAATGCTTTATTCTCTATCCAGGATATGTTCAAGGATAAATTGCTCTGCCGAGCTATATTTTAAAATCAGCATCGCATCCTGACATGCACCATGCAAGCTTACGCTTATATGGCAAGTATAGTGAGCTTTGCAAATTTGTAGGAACATGTTCTTACTGGTGGGCATGGGCTTATGGTGAATGGCTATGATCCTGTTATCAAAGCTCTCGCTCGAGATCTTGATATTCACCTCAACCACAGGTATGCAGAAGAACTCATGTGATACTCAAGTAGTTAACATTTTTGCTGGAATACATTAATTAGTATGTATGACCCCGAATAGTTAACCTGTTATCTCCCTCTTTCTTTTTTCTTTTTTCTGCTCAGGGTCACAAAAATCATCCAGCGTTACAATAAGGTTATTGTATTTGTGGAGGATGGGGCAAGTTTTGTTGCAGATGCTGCTATAATAACTGTTCCTCTCGGCGTGCTTAAGGCAAATATCATCAAATTTGAGCCTGAGCTACCACAATGGAAACTTTCAGCAATATCTGATCTTGGTGTTGGCATCGAGAACAAGATAGCCCTTAAATTCAACACTGTATTTTGGCCCAATGTAGAAGTACTAGGTAGGGTCGCCCCAACATCAAATGCCTGTGGGTACTTTCTCAACCTCCACAAAGCCACGGGGAATCCAGTCCTGGTATGCATGGTAGCTGGAAGATTTGCATATGAAATTGAGAAGCTATCGGATGAAGAATCTGTGAAGTTTGTCATGTCTCAGCTCAGGAAAATGCTACCAGAGGCAACTGAACCAGTAAGCATTTGATATCTATTTGCACTGAAATTTCTTCAATTTTTCACTCTCTGTGCCCCCTAACCCCTTCTCCAGGTTCAGTATTTGGTTTCAAGGTGGGGCAGTGACCCGAATTCCCTTGGCTCCTACTCGTGTGACTTGGTGGGGAAACCAGCTGACTTGTATGAAAGATTATGCGCACCGGTGGGCAACCTTTTTTTCGCTGGGGAGGCCGCCTGCATCGATCACTCTGGGTCGGTACACGGAGCCTATTCGTCAGGCATTGCTGCGGCAGAGCACTGCCGAAGGCGTCTCTCAACGCAGCTAGGCATCTCCGATCCGTTCCAGGTCGGCAAGATTGTTATGAGGGAGAAGATGACTGAAGCCATGGTTCCCTTCCAGATATCCAGGCTGTAAGCGAAGAGAACGAAGTCACCTATTTGATTATTTGTGTGCCCTATTATCCCGCAGCGTAGAAGGTTAACGCTGTAGTTGCTTCGCAGCACTGCCTGTTAACGCTGTTATGTTTGTGACAGTTTGATGCAACTTCAAATAATCCTAGACTTTGGATTCTCATGTTATCACGTGCATCTCCGTTTTTCTGTCCGTGAGCTGCGCTTCTGCTCAGCTTTTGTCGACGTTTGGTAGCGACTCTTTTGACTCCCTTTCCGTGTGTGTTTGCATTCGTGGATAGACTCTGATATCGCCGTGGAAGATCAGGGTGGAGAGTTCTTTCTTGCTCTGCTATTCCGTCTGTCCGGAGTGAAGCGAATTCTGAGCGGCAAAACTGAGCTAAAACGAATCTGGAAAATACGGAGCCGAATTCTGCCTGTCCGGTGAATAGCAATAGCTCCATGATCGAGTGAACAAACAACCAAACGGATCCTTTCTGCTGTCACGATCTGCAGTTGCTATTCCTTTCAGCTGCAGCACCACGCAAAAATCATCCACGTTCCTCGGTTTTCCTGCAGCCAGGCAAGGCAATTTCCTCATGCGCGGGGAGAGAAGGCAACTTCTTCGTCTCGGCGGCGGCGGCAGAGAGCAATTTCCTCACGGCAGCCAGCAGAGAAGGCGCAACACGAAAAGGCGCCAACTGTGCCGGAAAGGCCGAGGCGGGTTCGGAAGCCGTGACGTGTCGTTCCCGACCTCTCCCGTCTGGCGGCTATATAACGCAACCCAACCATCGCCACAAAACAGGTACACCTACACCCCCCAAAAAAATATCTACGCTCGGCTCGCCGACCGGAGACCGAACCCGCCGCCCCGCGAGAAGAACCGAAGCACGACCTCCTCTTCGCCTCGACCAGATCGTCGTCGTCGGAGGAGGAGGAGATCAACAGGTGTGAGGGGGGGGGGGAACCCGAGTTGCCGGTTTGGAGCCAGATACGGGTATGAGCTGCTTCGCGCGCCGCCGCTGCACCGACGTCGCCCGCCGCCAGGACGGCCTCCTCGTCTTCGTCTTCTTCATCTCGATTCCCATACGTAGCATCAGCAGTAATTCCAATCTGAGTAGTAGTAATAGCAGTAGCGCGACTAGTCTCCTATAAGCCTTCGGCTGTCGAATCCTCTGTTTCCTGCCCTCTCTCTCTCTTCTTCTTCTTCTTCCTTGGTGGCGGCAGCGGCGGCTATGGATCCCAATGGCTTCAAAACTGGAGGTACTGAACGATTCCCCTGTACTGCATTTCATTCCGTTTTGATGAGTTTAAGCATGTTGTTAGATCTGGAGGAAAAGAAAAGGGGACGGTTTATGATGATACGAAATTTAGGGTGGGTGGGGGGGGAGGGGGTGTAATTTCTGTAAGACAGTTGGTATTTGCATGGATCTGCAGAAGCTAATTTAAAACTGACTGTTCAGGCCTTCTGCTCCCGACCATCGAGAGGCGGTGCACGTCCCCTCCATCCGTCATCGTGATCGGTGGGGGCATCTCAGGGGTCGCAGCCGCCCGTGCTCTGTCCAATTCTTCGTTCAAGGTAAGCGACGAGCTATGGCTTTCCACATAACAGTGGATCTGAGTGTCTGTTGATGTAAGCTGACTCCGATTCTCCGCGAGCAGGTGACCCTTTTGGAGTCCAGAGATCGTATCGGTGGTCGTATTCATACAGACTACTCGTTCGGATGCCCGATTGATATGGGAGCCTCATGGTTAGTTGGCTGCGCTCGAATTCCGTCCCCCCTATGAGTAGAATCTTCTCGATGGTGCATTCTAGTACTTACCTTTGTGCTGGTGCTTATTAAATTCAGGCTGCACGGTGCTTGTAAGGAGAATTCTCTGGCACCGTTGATCGGCTATCTCGGGCTGAGGTTATACCGCACTAGCGATGATAACTCTGCTCTGTACGATCATGATTGGGAGAGCTATGCTCTTTTTGATAACGAGGGAAATCAAGTCCCAAAGGAGACAGTTGCCAAAGTCGGAGAAACGTTCGAGAGAATCCTTGCGGAGGTACATAGTGAACTCATTCAAATGCTGTACTTTGGCTTTCCTTTTAGAGTATTTCTGGCTTACTCTGTGATACATGTTTCATTACAGACTGTGAAAGTTCGTGACGAGCAGGAGCATGACATGCCCCTTCTACAGGCTATTTCTATTGTGTTTGAGAGGAACCCCAGTTTAAAGTATGTATTTTTTGTACATTCCTTTGTTGTTTTACTTGATGAATCACGAAATTATTTCTGTTAGGTACTGACGGTGACTATTTTTGTAGGCTAGAAGGGCTAGATGATCAAGTCTTGCAATGGTGTGTCCGCCGGCTTGAGGCATGGTTTGCTGCAGATGCAGATGAAATATCTTTGAAAAACTGGGATCAGGTTAGTGCAGCGCAACGGTTCAGAGTGAAGTCTCCATTTGGCTGATTCTTGCATCCTGTAGAAATTCAATAGTATCTGCTTTCTATAACACAGAATTCACCAGCAGCTTAGTTCTAGGTGTCTTAATCTGACCCTTCATCTTTTTTTTTTAATCTCAGGAGCACGTTCTTACTGGTGGACATGGGCTGATGATAAATGGATACTACCCTGTAATTCAGGCTCTTGCTCAAGGTCTCGACATCCGTCTTAACCAAAGGGTCTCCAAAATTACCCGGCAGTACAATGGAGTTTTGGTCACTACAGAGGACGGAACAAACTACTTTGCCGACGCTTGCATAATCACTGTGCCACTCGGTGTTCTCAAGGCGAAGATCATCAAGTTTGAGCCTGAACTGCCCTCCTGGAAGACCTCTGCGATCGAGGACCTCGGTGTCGGTATCGAGAACAAGATCGCCATGCACTTCGACAGAGTCTTTTGGCCGAACGTGGAGGTGCTGGGAATGGTTGGCCCGACGCCTAAAGCGTGTGGATACTTCCTGAACCTCCACAAGGCCACCGGCAACCCGGTGCTCGTGTACATGGCTGCTGGAAGGTTCGCGCAGGAAGTGGAGAAGCTGTCGGACGAGGAAGCCGTCAACTTGGTCATGTCTCACCTGAAGAAGATGCTGCCAGGCGCTACTGAACCTGTAAGTGACCGTTGCGTTTTTCTGACTGCCTGTTCATGTTGTGACTGACGCATTCGCGTTTTGCTGAAACAGACGCAGTGTTTGGTGTCGCGCTGGGGTTCTGATCCGAACTCTCTCGGATCCTACTCGTGCGACATGGTCGGGAAGCCGGCCGACGTGTGCGCGAGGTTCTCGGCGCCCGTGAACAACCTGTACTTTGCCGGCGAGGCTGCCAGCGCCGACCACTCGGGGTCCGTGCACGGCGCCTACTCGTCGGGCCTCGCCGCCGCCGAGGACTGCCGGAAGCGCCTCCTGAAGCAGAAGGGCGTCCCGGACCTCGTCCAGGTCGCGGCCTGGGAGGAAGTGGCGGGCACGGTCGGCCTGCAGATTTGCAGGACTTGAACAACTCCATCAGTTCGCAGCTGCAAGAATCCAGTGGGGGCAAACAAAGAGGCGTGATCCATCCATGCCGGCACGCGGAGAGGAGCGCAGGCTTCTTAAAATTTGCATCGTTTTGTTTTGGAATAAAGTCACGAGTGGATGCCTGAGTTGATCCACTCAAAACTAAGATCATGTTACATGTATTTGAAACGTAATTATAATTGCACATTTTCATTTTACTACTAGACAGCTAGTGAGTATTGACGCGTGTTTGGGTTAGTATTCGACTTGGCTCTGTTTGCTTGATTGGGTGTCTTGTTATGGCAACGTGCAAGCACGTCGGAAGGTGAGTGCGCCCGGTCTGGCAGCCCGCTTTCATTCGCCAAGGAAAACGAAAGGGCGTCTTCTTTTTTTTAATAAGCAGGAGGTCCAGGCAGAATCTAGAAAAAAGATAACACGTGGATCCCTCTCCTCCGAGAAGACGACGACCTTAATTCTGCACGTGACGCTACATCCTAAAAATCATGGACCGCACGATGGTCCCACCGTTCGTTGGCCCACTCCTGCGTGTCGAACTCAAACGCCCAAAGCCACCAACACACACGAAGAAGAAAACAACAACAACAAAATGTTACACCCGTGGCCGGAGGTATGTCGCCGCCCGACGTGAGTGATCCAGCTTCGCCAGCGAGATTGGGTCCGCGCGACGAGTCAAGAGATACGCGAAGTTATCTGAGTCGAATGATTCTGTTTTTCTCCCTTCTCTCACGTCTTTACGGTTCAGTATTTATTTACCTTAAACTGATAATGCCCGCAATAAGTCTTGAAAGATGTTTTATACTCTTCTCCTTCCTTCATACGAATTTGATGATATTCTGCTCTCATGTCTAGACTTGTGAAGTATTTAGTTCCAGCCAACTCATCTAGAATTTCATCTACCAAGGGCATCGGAAACCTGTTTTTAATCGTCATATCATTTAGATTTCGATAATCCACACAAAGTCTTCAAGACCCATCTTTCTTTTGTACCAACAGGACCGGTGATGCAAACAGGCTAACACTGTGTTCAATCATTTCAGTCTTCAACAACTCAGCAACTTGTCTCTCAATCTCGTTTTTATGTAAAGGAGAGTATCTGTAGGGTATGGAATTCACAGGAATAGCCCCTGATAATAAACGAATAGCGTGATCAAATGGCCTTGATGGAGGCAATGACTTGGGCTCTTGAAACACATCTTGAAATTGCTTTAATACTTCCTGGACCTCATCAGGTGTTGGTTCCAATGAAGCCACACTATTTGTCGATCCACTGAATTCCACTATCGCTATAGCCCAGACATCATTTCAAGCCACCCATTTTTCTAATTGCAAGGCTGCCAGTTGAGGTAATTCATCCTGAGTGGCCAATTGGTCTCCTTGCAGTTTCACAGCTCTCCCTTTGTATGAAAATTTAATACAACCGTTAGTCCAGTCACATTGCATGGGGCTGTGTTGTGATAATCAATCGTATCCCAATATTGCATCATATGCTCCTAGTGGCAAAATTCTCATATCAGTCATAAAAGTGTACTCACTACACCACCATTCCAAACCCTGAACCATCTCATTGCTAGTCATCTCATCTTCACTAGCAACCTTTACAATCACTGGAGCACAAGGATATCTTGTCAACTTGATTTTGTCTACAAAAGTACTGTTGATGAATAATTGAGAACTGCCAGAATCCACTAACACCAGAAAGAGTTTGTTCTGTACTAAGGCTCGCAACCTCATACAGTTTTTCCCTTGTGTACCTGACAGAGCATGTGTGGACACATGGAAGCACTCTTCCCCGTTCTCATCCTCCTTCTCCAGTTGTAACAGAATATCCTCTGTCAGCCTCATCTTCAAGTCTTCTACTGTCAATACATTCCATTGCGCCTGTCCCCTTTTTGCACATCTGAGTATATGCCCTGGCTCAAATTTATCTCCACAAGCACAACACAGTCCATTCAATCGTCGATAATCTCGTAACCGTCTTTCTTTACTCAATTCAGACGTCTACCCAAGTGGTCTGTTATCGGTTCTAGTCATCCAACTTTGTTTATACCCTGTGTACTGTCTAGGGTTGTGCATCTTGTTCTTTTCCTGAAGATCTCTCTGCACCTTAGCCAACATAGCCGCCCTGGTCACTGTTAGGGGAACTTGAGATAATACCGGCCCTTGCAATTCATTCTTAAGTCCCTTAACAACTTGAGTCACATAAAAATGTCACCCAACTCCGGGTTATGCATAGCAGTGGCATAAGTGCACTCTTCAAACTCGGCTATGTATTCATCCAATCCTCCTGTCTGTCTTAGATGCAACAGATCATACATGACTTGAGGATACTCATATGCCCCAAATTTCTCCTTAACAACCTCCACAAATCTTCCCCATGATCCCAGACCTTCAGTTAGTTTAAACACTTGTAGTCATTTTGCTGCCTTATCCTCCATGTGCATAGAGGCAGCTCTCACCCAAAAGTTTTCTGCCACATTGAAAATAGCAAAATAACCTTCACACTTGTCTATCCAAATTGTGGGGTTTTCTCCCGCAAATTTTGGAAACGCCAACTTCATCAACAATCTCTCCTAAGCACCAATCTCCTTGCGCTTACTTTCCCCACTTCTCGCCACACACCTATGAGGATGAGCTGGCCCATTCTGTCGGGAATCATCCACCATCTTCCTAGTACTTCCTACTATTCTCCCTCCATCCCCTTCCTCTCCCTCTCTCTACTACCTCCAGACCTCAACTCACCATGTCTGCTACCCAACGATGACTCCTATGGATCCTCTGAAAAATTATCCATCCCTTCTGCCAGTCGTTCCAACGACAGAGCCGCCACCCTTTTCCCTGTCTCCGCCACCTGTTTGAATAATTCATCACGCTCCTTTGCGGTCTGCTCGGCTACAGACGCGGCTAGCGCTTGCTGCCCCAGCAAATCGCGCTGCACCCTATCCACCTTATCAATTTGCAGGGAAATCCCATCTAGGACAACAAACGTTTTCTCCCATCGATTTCCATCCATCCGAGATGACTCCTCCATGGCCTCCAACACAAAATGTGTTTGGACCGAAGGTTTAGCTGCTGGCGTCGTGGTGTCAACCTCCTGCTCACCCACCGAATATCCGCCTCCCGATCACCTCCCTCACCTCCAATTCCCCAAAACTTCCCGGAGCTCGCCCCCTTCCCGAAATTTAACGCTGCGAGGAAGGAGAGGCTCTGATACCAGCTGTTACACCTGTGGCCGGAGGTGCGTCGCCGCCCGACGTGAGTGATCCAGCTTCGCCGGCGAGATCGGGTCCGCGCAACGAGTCGAGAGATACACGAAGTAATCTGAGTTGAATGATTCTGTTTTTCTCCCTTCTCTCAGGTCTCCAAGGTTCAGTATTTATTTATATCCCAATAGTCTGTCCACTGAGTCCTTAACTGGCAACCCGACCCCACCTGTCATCCTCCACACGCACTAACAAAACAACCGAACACCCTTTCCTCTCGCCTCCAAACCTTATACCGACTCCTCTGGAACTTCCGCCGTCGCCGCTGGATCGACCGCCGTAACACAAGCAGCACGCTGAAATATCTCCGCACGCTAGTTCGTCCACCGAGCGGCGAGATGGCGGGGATCTCTCGCGCGATCCGGGCCTGCGCCGCCGCGTCCCGGCGGGGCCTGGCGGCGGCGGCGGCGGCGGCGTCAGCTCCGTCGAAGGAGGCCGCCGCAGCTGGGTTGAGGGCGGCGGCGGCGGCGGCGGCTGGCCGCAAGGGGCGGGATCGGGAGGGCGGGAGGCGGGTGCAGTGGGTGTTCCTGGGCTGCCCCGGCGTGGGCAAGGGCACCTACGCCAGCCGCCTCTCGCAGCTGCTCGACGTCCCCCACATCGCCACCGGCGACCTCGTCCGCGACGCGCTCGCCTCGCCCGGCCCCCTCTCCAAACAGGTAAAGCCGCTATGCGTGTCAAGTGACTCCAAAAGGATAAATTAACCGTTGGCCTGCTGGCTGTAGATAATATCTGGTCTTAGTTGTCACAATCTTATCGATGTAACCTTCTATATATCATCAGGGCCCTTGTGATCTCTTAGTATTGCGCGTCTCCACTCTCACTGCGTTCTGTCAGCTTCAATTCTTAAATTCTTAATTGCGTTGCCTCTGTTCGTTATATCCAGCTTGCAGAGATCGTCAACCATGGAAAATTGGTTTCCGATGAGATCATCATAAATCTTCTCTCAAAGCGCCTCGAAGAAGGAGAGGAAAAGGGTGAACTGGGATTCATCCTTGATGGCTTTCCTCGTACCATAAGACAAGCGGTGAGCTAGTTATTTCGCCTGACCGTAAGTATGCAGAGGCACGTACTTGCTTCATATCAGTTAGCATTTATCATTTGCATTTTCTATGGGATTATTTTATCATATAAAAAGATCTCGCCCGACCTAGGATCAGAGCTCAGAGGAAATATATGGGGATCTATAATGTTTAACGAACTTGTAGTAGTAGTTCAACTTATTGGTACCCTTTCCGTCTTCCCTATTTTATCTCACAGATGGCCAGCCTAAATCAACATATCAACCATCCATGAGTTGGTAACAGTTGTAAAGTTTACTTCGATGACCCTTCAGCAATGTACGATAGTACGATATCCATTTTGATTTCTTTCACATGTATCGATACACCATGGTCGCACTTCATACTAATAGCCAACTTAACATCAACTAAGCGTCAAGATTTACTTTTCCAATATCAGAACCGAGCTTCGTTAACATAAACTGGTCATGTGCTTGGCCAGGAAATACTTGAAGGAGTTACAGATATTGATTTGGTGATAAATCTCAAGCTCCGGGAAGAAGCTCTTCTTGCGAAATGCCTTGGTAGACGGAAGTGCAGCCAATGTGGAGGAAACTTCAATGTGGCAGATATCGATATTGAGGGTGAGAATGGTGGGCCTCGAATGTACATGCCTCCGCTACTGCCTCCTCCGCAGTGTGAGTCAAAGCTAATTACAAGAGCAGACGATACTGAAGAAGTGGTAAAGGAACGGCTACGTGTTTACCAGGATTTGGTACGTTTCAGTGGCCTGGGATTGATTTGGTAGTTTTTGTTCAGTTATGTTTTCTACTTTTTCCATCTGAGTACTCCACTTGTGCTTGTGCAGTGCACTGGTTATTTTTTTATGATAGATTGCTCAATTAAACTATAAACTTGTGTGAACGATGTTTTATATTAGGTTTCTGAAATCATGAGACATGATATTGTGTGAATATTTGCAACCATTTAGTTGTTTTGCAATTTAGAAGTTTTTCTACTGTTTCTGATTCAGTACGGTCATTTGCTCTGCAAGCTTGCATAAACTTTAGCTTGATGGATTACATTAAATCTTGAATCCTGTCTCAGTTCCTTCCATGCTAGACTGTAGCGTATCAATCAATGGCATCACAGTATCCTTTTTAAGTGAGCTGTCTGTCTTTGCAGAGTAAGCCAGTGGAGGAATTCTACAGAGCACGGGGAAAACTCTTGGAGTTCAATCTACCAGGAGGAATACCGGAGTCATGGCCCAAGTTATTGCAAGCATTAAAGTTAGATGACCCTGACAATGAACAATCAGCAGCAGCATGATTCTGATTTCAGGAAGGCGCACTATAATTCTCGCGTACGTCAAAATTAGTTAATTGCTGAGCATTCATTGCATCTATAGAAGTAGTTGATTGGAGGATCAAGATTGTTTTGATGCAGCACTCAGTTTTATATGTGATTGAATCATCGATGTAGGAATCGATGAGTGTGCTGGCTGTTATTCTCGAAAAAGCCCGTTGAAGGCAAAAAAAATTATTCAACGGTTTTTTACATTTACTTGTAGCCTGTGTGTATCATAGGCGATAAGATGCGGAAGCATTCTGATTGAAGCACTCCAGTATATCATTGAAAAAAAATCATGTACTTGCTGAGACCCTGGTGATGGAATCACTCGAGGATATAAATCAAAAAGTTATGTATGTTGTAATACATACAGATCATCGTTGTAAAATTGTGTCTCATCTGATCGTGTGCCTTATAGGTATGCATTTTGCTTGGATATATGATCTCATGAATGCGTCTTGATGCTGCTGGCACGCAGTTACCTTGGTTTGTGACCCGGCACAGGGCTATGAACTTCTAGCAGCGGTGGTGTGTACCCTTGAGAGATTGAACTGGGCAGGGAGGAATGATGGTAAAACCATCGGTGAATCATGCCCAAGACCAGGCGAAAGAGTCAGATGTAGAATTCGCCACAGGTCTGCTGAAGCAAACAGAAATAGACTGGTGAGATTGCTTAAATTCTCGTGTTGTTACGCCCTGCAATTCAATAGAATCGAGCTGGATTAAATCAGATTGCTTTCCAGCTCCAGGTCAGTTAGTAGGTTTTCTTTCCTTTTATGCTGCTACAAAGGGGCAACCAACCAACACCTCTACTCTCCGCCTACGCGCCAGCAAAAAAAGCCATGTTTTGGTGAAGAATGTTCCCTTGTCGCAGTGCTAGTGCTGTAGGAATGTGATGGGGTGATCTGCTAGGAGGGCTGAACGGTCGGTCATTCATTTTGTAGGCTGGAAGAGATGAAATCCAACATAATGCGGCGAAAAGTGAAGGCCGAAGCGCCACATCTACATGTAGAGGATTCCTGGAGTGGACCTGAGCCTAGGGCCGGCTGCTTCTGGCTGGTTCCAAGCGTGCAGCTTATTGCGGGGTCTTTCTGCTCGTGGTAAAGTAAACGACCCTAAGATTCATGTGTCACACAGACTCCACCAGAGCTCCTCGGTGGGAAGTGTGCGTGATTCTGGGACACTCGGTGCATTTTGCAAATATGCATGTTTTTGTTTCAAACAATCATTGCCAAAATAAGCTAGTACGTACTGTATACGTTGGAGCGTCTTCAGGAAAAAAAAAAGAGATTTATTTCGTCGCTTTCAGCGAACAGTGCCAGTGTGGTGCATGCTCTTCGTTTCATACCATACCCGCCACTGGGAGGGCCCGGCCCGGCCCGGCCCGGGTTCTGCCTCCGGACTACTAGTACTGCTAGTAGCTAACTGGTCCGTTGTTAGCTTTAATGCTAATCAGGAGAAAGGGCATGTCCTTGATTACCTTTTGTCTGTCGCAAGCCTAAACGCAGTTTCATAAAACCGGAAAAGAAGCGACGGGAAACGAGGCGAAACACCTCACATGAGACGACGAGAGGAGAGGAGAGGAGCTGAGCTCGTCAGCCCCCCTGCTCGATCCAGTGTCACATGGAACACTGCCACTGCACACACACTCAACGCCCTCGCGCGGCTGAAACGCTCTGCTTATGCCTCTCGCTTAACGCCACCACTAAACCCAGCGCAACGCAAGGCCGTCGCGTGTAAATACGGGCCGGTGCCGCGCGCAGAAACCAGCACCAGCTTCGCATCGCATCCCCATGCTCGTCGCCAGCGCGCCGACCCAGACACCACCCTCCTCCCCTAGCTGCTTTGCCGTATAGTTCATGTCGGCCAGCGACACCGTTGCCAAGCCAGCCCCCATGTCCGGCTCCTCGGTCCCCTCGCCCTCCTCCTCCTCCGCCGCAGCACACTTCCGCCCGCACCCGCACATGACGCCGCCCTCGCCCTCGCCCGCGCCCGCGCCGCCGCCGTCCCCGGCGTCTGCTCCGCGGGACTACCGCAAGGGCAACTGGACCCTCCACGAGACGCTCATCCTCATTACGGCCAAGCGGCTGGACGACGACCGCCGTGCCGGGGCGGGGGGCGGGATGGCCGCCGCGGGCTCGCCGCGGTCGGCGGAGCAGCGGTGGAAGTGGGTGGAGAACTACTGCTGGGGCCACGGCTGCCTCCGCAGCCAGAACCAGTGCAACGACAAGTGGGACAACCTCCTCCGCGACTACAAGAAGGTCCGCGACCACGAGGCCCGCGCCGCCGCCGCCGCCAACAACAACAACCCACCAAGGTCCTACTGGAGCATGGAGCGGCACGAGCGCAAGGACGCCAACCTCCCCACCAACCTCGCCGCCGAGGTGTTCGACGCGCTCTCGGACGTGCTCTCTCGCCGCGCCGCGCGACGTGGGGGCGCGGCGATCGCGGGCACCCCGCCCGCGCTGCCGCCGCCTTCCCCACTGAAGCCTCTTCTCGCTCATCAGCCCCGTCCTCCTCCGCCGCCGCTTCAGCTGCCACTGCCGGCGCCGGCGACGTCGGTTTCCGGTATGGTCGGCGCGCGCCCGTCCTACTTAATACAACCAGCTGTTACGCCCTATCGATCCGCGTCCATTTACTGTTCCGTCAACTGACACGTGGGGGACACGAGCCCTATTTATGCCATGCGTTATGATTGGGGGAGATCGGATGGATGGATGCTCGTATTGCGTTGGGTTGGTGTAATTATTATTTACCCCCTGCTGGGTTCGCTTTTACTCAACTTTTTACTGTGGGTTCCCCGGGGTGGTGGTAGCGGTAATAATGCTAGCTCATGCGTTGGGGTAGTAGGCGGAGAAGAATCCTGCTAGCTACAGTAGTTTATGGAGGTTCAATTCTGCTGCTGCATGCTGCTGATGCTGCAAAGAAACAAAGGTTTAAAAAGATCCATTTGTGTTGGAGCAACCGTGCAAGCACGCTAGAAGCTAATAAAAAGCAGCCTCTGAGATCATGCGTGCCATAGTTCTGACAGTTGTTTTTATGTGTAAACAGTGTGCGTCGAGTTACTGGAGTAAGTGGCATGCTGCATTTATGTAGCGACTACTCTGTCCTAACTGCTTGGGAGGTTTGGTTTTCGATGCAGGCGAGGAGGAGCTGTCCGGGTCGTCGGAGTCTGGAGACGAGGAGGGCTCGGACGACGAGCCGGAGCCGGAGCGGAAGCGGCGGCGCCTGAACCGGCTAGGTTCCAGCGTGGTGCGCGGCGCCACGGTGCTGGCGCGCACGATGGTGGCGTGCGAGGAGAAGCGGGAGCGGCGGCACCGCGAGCTCCTGGGCCTGGAGGAGCGGCGGCTGCGGCTGGAGGAGGAGCGCACGGAGGTGCGGCGCCAGGGCTTCGCGGGGCTCATCTCGGCCGTGAACGGCCTCTCCGGCGCCATCCACGCGCTCGTCTCCGATCACCGGACGAGCGGCGACTCCTCCCGCTGACCGACGACGTACGAGAACAGACCACGGTCGGTGCGATCGATGCTGGAAATTCAAAGACGACGCCGACGACGTCGTCGTCGGCCTAGCTAGCTAGCTAGTTAGTGTTTGTGATCCGGGTCGAGTCACCAAAATGTAAATAATCTGTTGATTAATTGCTGGGGAGTTTGGATTGGAGGCTGTGACTAGAAATTTTTTGGAGCTGCACCGCATCCGCATGCATGTCAGCATGTGTTTGTTTCTCCCTTTTGCTTTATTATTTATTTTTCGCGTACTTGACTGAGACTGAAAGAGAGCAGTAGACCGTAGTGCTTGCAGCCGCTGCTGTTGTTGTGGGTACGAGTATGATCGAGGAGGAAGAAGTGCTTCTGCCTGTGCTCGGGGTTTGCCGCGGACGGCGATCATTAGCTAGAGACGAGGAGAGCATGCATCCTTGCTGCTGTCACTCTGGGTACCCTGCTGGCTGCTGCTAGCTTTAGCTGGACTCGGCTGCTGCTCCCGCCATTGCTTTCTTGCCATGCGCATTGGATGGGCTCAAAGCTCACTTTCCTTCAAAGAGAGAACACAAAGTTGGAGCTCGAGCTCTCTACTACTAGTGCACCGCACGTACACGCATGCGTCGTGCCAGCTGCCAGGTCGAATCACGTCCCCCCTGTTGACGGCACACGCTCGATCTGCATCGACCAAGGCGGCACGCTGAAACTTACAGTAGTTGGCCCGATCCGGAACTGGAACGACGACGAGCCCGGCCAGTTCGCCGACACGTTTCTGTTCTTAATTATTTAACGTTAGGACAGGTTCTTTAGTTCAAAATTAAACTAAAAATCTTGTCCTAACGTCAAATAAAATAGAACGGAGGGAGTACTAGTTAGCAGCCCCGTCGGGGTCTATTGCAATACAAAGGACTACTTAAAACGTCTCCAGAGATGTAGAACGGCGAGTAATAACGGAACTACTTACTGCATCTACCAGCTACTACAGCCACGATGCTCTTGCAGACAAATTAAGGTGTTCGGTTTGCGTGTTCTTCGTCGTCGTCGTGTTGGAGCTAGTATTAGCGAGTTTGAGCTGGCTAACCCTCCTGGAAAAGAGAAGGCTTTGAGTTGAGCTGGCTCTTGTCGTTCCCTTTTCTTTTCTCCTCTTGGCCAGGCTTTGGGAAAGGGTCTACAGTAGCAGGGAAAGGCATCACGTATGCTGACCTCCCCAGCCTTTTCGGCGTAATGATCCAAAGCGTGGAGACGGCAGTACCAGTACACACGCGCATGCAAGATTTTCTGCTCTCAGCCCCCATCACCGGCTCGCCGTCAAGCTGGAGCTGGCGGAAGAGAGGCGCGGCGCGGCAGCAGAGGGGGTGGACCGCTGCGTTGTCGGCATCCGCACATCATCACCTCCCAGACTGCAGAGGTGGGGTGGGGGGGGGCAGTTTGGTCTTTCCGACAACCTCTACCACGTCGCGCTGCAGAGCGGGGGAGGGAGGACGTCCGCTCCTGGTCGGGGGCAGTTGGCGCGCGCCGCTGGAAGGATTGCACATTTGGACCGGGGTCGTTAGTGAACAAATTCTGATAGAGTGATCAGCGATTCAGTAGCTAGGGCACATAAACAGAATGCAGAGCACGGCTAGATTCAGCTAACGATAAGAGTTACAGTTCATTTTATAAATTGCATTTTTTATCCTAACGATAACAACTGAAATCATCTTTAACGTATTGGTGCCAAACGGTGACTTTGATCTTGCTTGGACAGGATGCATGCCGGTGATTATTCTTGGGTGTGTGAAGGCAGCCAACGCATGCATGGATCTCTGCTTTTTTCTTTTGGGGGTGTCAGAAAAAGGCCTGACGATCTCGGCTGTCACCGCTCTCAGCAGGGCCGTAGTCAAAGTCCCTTGACCGGCCGCAGAGAGATGCCATGCCCATGCCCATGCTGCACCCCATCCGTCCGTTCCCCGTAGCTGATCTCCCCAAAACGCCCCTCCTCCCCTCCACACAACGCCCTGCGTGAACTCGTACGCTGCTCGAGTCCGTTGTACCACCACCAGCTACTACTACTACTACCATACTGTCAGCTAGCTCGTGTATGCTGCACCATGTCGCCTTCAAGGCTTTCTCGTGTCGATGGTAAGCGAAATAATATAGAGATCGTCGTAGCAATATAGTACTTCGATCTGCTTCTCTGTTCTGTTGGGCGCCGTCTTCCTCCTAGCTCAAATAAAAAAAATTCGCATTCTACGGCGAGTTTCTGAAGAAAACCGGATGCTTTCAGACGGACCCCGGCCGGCACCCATTGGCTTGGCGCAGTGCGAATTAAGGGGACCTACACATGTCGTACAAGAGCACTAGCTAGGTGCTACTGCTGGGTGAATCAGGCAGGCAGGCAGCAGCACCACCAAGCTTAGCTAGCTAGCCCTCTCTCAGAGCATTGGATGCTACTCCTAGCTAGCTAGCTAGCAAGCTCCACTCAGCCCCCCACCGTCCGGCTTCTGGAAAAGGTCGCATGCGATGCATATGCATGCAGCCTGTAAAAGGCACGATCCTCCACGCACCAGCGTATCCCGTTCCATCCGGCTCTGTTCCGTTCAACAGCGAGCGCGCATCAGAGTTGAGAATCTCTCATGCGTAAAGACGATCCAAAGATGCGGCCAAAAAGCGGAGTAGTACGTAGCGTACCTGGCATGGTTGTACACCACGTACGCGCGAACCGAGCCAGCAGAACGCCAAACAGTCAGTCGGAGGAGGAGGAGCGAGAAGGTCCGGGCCCCTACTACACGCGTCCAGTACTACTGCAGCTGCTGCTTGGTAGTACAACGCGACGGAGGAGACGACAGAGATGGAGAGTGGATGCTGTTGAACTCAGTTCAGGCTTCAGAGGACAGTGTCAGTCATGGAGGTGCATGCGTTCGCCAGCAGTGGCCGATCTCCGGTGAGAGAATCGGGGTTTGGAATGGCGTCGCGGCGGTGCCGGTGGCGCGCGCCGGAGATATGCGGCGGTTCTATAAATGCGGGCTCCGAGCAAAACCCAAACCCCTCCCGTCTTCCCGCCGCTGCCGCCGCCGCCGCCGTGGAGTCTAGAGGAGAGAGAGAGAGAGAGAGAGAGAGAGAGAAGGGAAGCCACCACGGGGGCAATAATTCGAGGTCAGTTGCCGCGGTCGCCACCGGCCAATGCAACAGCGCGGGCAGGCAAATCATCAGCGCGGCCCCACGCTGGCAGTCAAACGTGCCCGGTCAAAACTCCAGAGGCCGTAGAGCCCCACACTACCAGCAGTACACGCACCGTTCGACGTTGCCATGTCTGAAGCGGTGATTACACAGGCCGGGCGAGCTTGTGCGCCAGAGTTCGCGTCATCATGGGCTAGCTTGGTGTTTTTTAGGGGTTCATGAAGGGAAGCAACCCACGGTAATTATGCCGGTTACCGTGTTACAGCTTGCCCTGTCTTAGTGCTGCGGCGCAAGGCAGCTGCAGCAGCGGCAAACAATGACGAGACACGAATGTCACGGTGAGGTTAACCAAAAGGCTGGGCGAGAAAAGATGGAACGGAGACCAGCAGCCACGTGTCCTAACCCCGACGCGATCACATCTCAGCATTCGTCCTCATCCATGCTAACCAGCTCGTAACTGCATACGCCTAGATCAATAATAGTTCAGGGCGAGGCGCGCATGGGCATGGCCCGATGGACTCTGGAAAATGAGCTGACGGCGTAGAAAGCCATCGGTAACAGAAGGAAGAGAGCCCGTCTCAGTTCCCGTAACCTGCGACACAGACAAGCATTCAGCACATGGGAAAGTACCAATCCAGTTAGAGCTGCTGCCTCTCTTTCAGCACTTGGCAAGACCCAAACAAGAACAAACACCGGACGTTGCACGTCGCAGTACACAGTACCGGACTATGATAAATCTGTGTATTAAATAGAGCTACGTCTTAATACTAGGGAGATGTTTACTATAGACAAAAGAAAGACGGGCAAAAGGGAATTTCCACACTGAGCTCAGGCCACAGGTTTGTCCTCAGGCTCCAAAAGCTTCAGGGCAGCAAAGGATGAAAGTTAACCCTCGACAAAACAATAACTAAGACACCTTCAAGCCCATGTAGTAACACGACGGGTTCAACACACAAGATGGAAGTGGGCCTAGTCCCACAGAAGGTTGATCATTGAGTTCGCCAGCCCAGCTTCTTTAAAAGTCAGATCACTTCGGAACTCCAGGGTCTGGGATGCTCCAGGAATGGGCTTAACAAAGTGGAAAGGCTTCTTCTCACCGTCCTCCAACTTAAGACAGCAGAATGACCACAGGTGCTGCAGTAGCAGGACAGATAAAAGCATCAGTAACAGCAAAATTAAAACAATGTGACCAGAGGAAATTGATTTTCGTCGTGTAACCTTTATAGGATCTGTGCAGAGAAAACTCCTCTGGATTCTCCGACCATCAGGTAGCCGAATTGCAATCCTGCAGACAAGATCCCTACTTCCTGTAGGTTCCTCAGGGAGAGGAGGGTAATCCAGCTTAATAGGCTCATCTTCTTCCTCATGTTCAGCCATTTCATCGGTAGCATCAGATTCTGCAGCAACTTCTTTACCCTGCTCCAGGGAAGCTGCCACTGCACGTGCTAGTTCTTCATCTTCATCTTCTACGGTCGTTTTGCCTAATATTAAAACAAAATACATTGTGAGTATCATTTTTCTTCAATTGTGCAATATGGTAAAGTAAGCAATTTTTTGAAGATGATCAGGTGATAACAGGTTACAAGCTAATAACATGAATACCATGTTAACAGCTCAATATCATATCAATACCACATTGAAATAGAAATCACTAAGGCCAATCAGCTGAAATTCAAATATAACAGCTGAAATCAAAACACTAAGGCCAATCAGCCCAATATCAATATAACAGCTGAAATCAAAATCACTAAGGCCAATCAGAGCACCCCACATCCATCAGAATCCAATATTACTTTGCTGGAATCAACGAGCAGCTCCCATGTGAGAAATGTCTAGGAAATCGTGTAAACAGTACATAATAGCACTCTGACAGAGACTGCTGACTACCAAGCGCACACATATCACACACACACAAAAATACAGCCTTCTTAACAATTTACCAAGATTTGGATATCAATACGACAGGAAAGATAATGAAACTTAGGAGATTAAATTGCATCGTTACCGACAAGACAGATCTGCTTAGTTCATAGGGTAAAACAGAATCTTCCCCTAGAGTATGCTTTCAAGCAAGAATAAAACGAGCAGCCACTGGGTATGCTTAAAAGTTCTGAGAATCTAAACTTTCCTATCTAATTGTTTTCAAACAAGAACAAAAACTAGTAGCACTGCTGATGTAAGAATCAATAAAACCACTACCTTGTTTGCCTATAGAAGTTTCCTGATCAACTTGCCTAGGGCGCTTTTGAGGTTGAACAGCATGGTGGTCGTTTGGACTGTTTTCGAGGTAAGGCAGCAAATCCTATATAACAGACAGGTTCAGAAAGAAGTAGCAGGGTAGAGACATCAAATTAAAGCTAGTAGCTACAATTTGATTTTAAGCAAACACAAGCTATAACCACGGTGCAACAAGAAAACGAAATAAGGGTAACAAAATACCTCAAGCAAACGGTCTGGGTGAACCATTCCATTCCAACCACGCATTTTTAATCCAGTGACAGGATCGATTAGGAGAATGGCAGGAATAGACATCAACTTGTAGTAGGTGCATACCTTCCTTCCCTCACTGCTGTCATGATAAACCTATGTCCCACACATTGAAACATTTTAATAGGTAAGCGACAACTCAGATTTAAACAGATATTGATCCATCTGGAGGAAAAGTGAAGCCTTCAATAGAGAAGTCTATGCGGTCAATAACTAAATATAAATCCTAATATGAAATAAGAAATCAAAATTAGAGGGTCAGGGCCCTGCCTCTGATATTGAAGCAGAAAAGACAAACCTGCCAGAAAATAAAGTTTGTTCGAATTAACTGAGCCACTGCTTCATTTCCCCAAGTGTCTCGATTAAGCTTCCACAAGGACAAGCTCAAAGTCAATACTTGAAATAATGAATAGAAGGATGATTTGAAGTAACACAGAAACAAGACGGAGCCTATTTACCATGTGAGAGCTGAATTCCTCCGTCGACTGCAAATTGATTAAAAGCCATTTGTCCAAACAAGAAGCTTCTAACTTTGCCTACATTAGAAATTTATCTGTCGGTTAAAGCATTTGCATTATTATGTTGTCATGTTTACACTCAAGAGTAGTTACGTGCACAAGCCACTGAACGATAAATCCAAAATAACTCTACTACAGACACCGGTTTGCTTTTTCACCATAAAATACAGAGAACAAAGAGCATCCTAAAACATGAATGGCATTGTTTCTTGTTGACCAATTAATCAGACCAAACAAATTGCTCTACTGCTCGAGAAATTCAACGGGATACAACACACGGGTATGTGAATTATATGTTGAGCTTGCACAGTTTCATAATAGTTGACTATATTATTGGTCACATAAACAAAAAACAAACATAACATCAGATATAGTGATAACCAACTTACCTTATCAAAGGGTCCATTAAACATCAAACCAAAAGGTGGACGGTATAGAGAAGCAAGATTGTCACGAGAACTAGACGTAGCATCCTGTTCAGAATCCCAAACAGCAGACTGTCTTGCCTCCTCTTCAAAGTTCCGAAAAGCGATTGTTGAATTTGGCCGAAGGCTGGGAGAAACGTCCAAAAAAATAAAAAACCGAATATTAATAGTAAAAGAAGTTCAAACAACACATAAGACCATAAAAATCAAATAGGTTCAAATTGGCATAATTAACGCCAAGTGTGAGCTTAATAATTCTAAGACTGAAACTATGCTACAACTTGCATTACGCAACCACATAAGTGAAATAACATTACTAAAGGTGCCCATTTAAGAAGAAAAAACTGCCAAAAAGATCTGACATGTTGAAGTGGGTAGGAATAGGAAGATAGTATGGATGTGAAAAGGTATCATATGCTGTTAAGAAACAGGCTACCAGAAATACTGGTATCCGTATCAACAGTATAATATTTCGGATTTCCTTGTTTTCAGTCGAGTGAAAATGGAGGATTCCTAAAATAGTGGCGATTGACTAAGAAGTAAAATTCTATTGGCAGCGAGTAAAACAATCGAACTCACTGTCAGGAGTTGTTTGGGAGTTTTCCCCTCTTAGCTCAAAGCTACCAGAAGCTTAAGCCACCCTGGCCATGGTCTTGTCTTAGTTTTGGCAGTGAATATGATCTTAAAGCTCCATGAGACACAACCTACTTGTTCAGTCCAAATAAGACGGGGTATATGTTTGACTACTTCTAGCAGGTTGATAGCACAGATAAGTAAGCTATGGTACGAAACAGAAGATGTCTAGGTTCCATGAAGCAACAGATCATGCAAATGGAAAATACAGCAACATGTTCAGTGTCATGAAATGCTTCACTCCCGCATCATCTCAGTAGATAACCGAACCAAGCGGCATGACTTACACGGGCAGAGGGGCATCACCA
Organism: Neostapfia colusana; assembly: GCA_030760725.1. Lineage (NCBI taxonomy): Eukaryota > Viridiplantae > Streptophyta > Magnoliopsida > Poales > Poaceae > Neostapfia > Neostapfia colusana. The sequence continues at coordinate 827,056 of JASWHV010000017.1, forward strand.
TAGAGAGTCTCCCGCTTCACAGGCAGCGGCGCACGAACATCGTCCTCCTCCCCGAGTCCCTGCAACATTCCATCCCCCAGCGCCGCCGCTGGTGGTGGGGCGAACCTGCCAATCGCAGCACATAAACACCCAATCAGAAACACCTCCACGATCCACTCACAACAAAAGCCCTAGAAGCTCCCATATGCCCACCTCAACGCCTCCTCCGCCCCCGACGCGGCCGCGGCCGCTGGGGGCGCCGGATGCGACGCGAGGGCGGACTCGCCGTTGATGAAGAAGAGTTGCAGGGCCTCCTCCAGGTTCCAGTTCGAAATCTGTGGAGTGGAAATATCAGGGATCACATGAAATTGCTCGAACCGGAAGGAATCGCCCAGAAGCTTGGTGGTTGGGTTTAGGGGAACCTGAAGGAATTGGGTTGCGATTTCCGCGGTCTGGCCGGCGGCGATCTCCAGGAAGTCGGAGACGAGCTTGCCCTTCAGGTCCGTCGGGGGATCGCCGGCCATGGCGGCGTAGCCGGCTCCGCAAGATCCCTTGGTCACTGGTGACTAGTGTTTGGTGAGTCGGGTGGGGTTGGAATGGGGAGGAGTGGAAAGTAAGGCAGGGGGAGTGGGAAACGTGCGAGATGAGGAAGACGATCCGGTGGCGGTGGAGCGGAACGCGGGGTCGTGGAAGAAAGAAACGGCCCGTCAGAATGGTGGGTTCGCGTCTTAGGCCTCTGGAATCGTCATTGATGGGCTTTATCACCAAGTGCTCGTGTTTGTACGAGTGGGCCCGATGCATACTGACATATTCATCGGAAAATGAGAACGTGGGCTAGATTGTAAGGTATAGTGGGCTTGGGCCTTTGAAAATAGAGCGAGAATGAAAATTGCAGCCCACGGGAGCCCGTGCCCGGAGGTTCCAAGCGCCATCACGAAGTGAAGTGACGATGTTTGGCCATGGCCACGCCTCTTGCCATCTCCAAGATCTTGCCGGCGGCCATGAAGCGGCTCGCCGTCCTCGCCGTCCCCGTCCTCCTGCTCCTCCTCTCCCTCTCCTTCTTCCTCCTCAGACCCACCTACCGGCTTCTCTCCCCCTCCGCGCAAGCCCTCAACCCCGACCGCCGCCTCAGAGTCTACGTCGCTGACCTCCCCCGCTCGCTCAACTACGGCCTACTCGACCGCTACTGGTCCCTACCTACCGCCGACTCCCGCATCCCGGCCACCTCCGACCCGGACCACCCGGCCCCGCACGACCACCCGCCCTACCCCGAGAGCCCCCTCATCAAGCAGTACAGCGCCGAGTACTGGCTCCTCGCCTCCCTCCGCACGCCGGCCGCGGCCGCCGTGAGGGTCGTCGCAGACTGGAGGGTGGCCGATGTCGTGTTCGTGCCCTTCTTCGCGACGCTGTCCGCGGAGATGGAGCTCGGGTGGGGAACCAAGGGCGCCTTCCGCAGGAAGGAGGGCAACGACGACTACCGGCGGCAGCGGGAGGTAGTCGACCGCGTTACCGCGCATCCTGCGTGGCGGCGGTCTGGCGGCCGTGACCACGTTTTCGTCCTGACAGGTAATTCAGATGTGGCTGGCGAGAGTTAGCTGATTGACTCTGCAGCTACAAGCTGATGAACATCTTAAATTATCCTGTGTACTTTTTTGTTGCTTATATTTGGTTAGACGTGATTCGATCTTCCTGAATCAGGCATAATAAAAATAAGGCTGGATGTCATCATGGAGGACTCCTCGCAGTTCACTAACTCACCAGCTAGAAATTACTCACTTCCCAGGACTTGTTCATTTTGAGATACTACTATACTAGTAACTATTTTGATTGCTTTAGTGTCTAGAAATTACTCAGCTTCCCGCAGCACAGACTCTTGTTCGTTCGAGATGCTTGTACCTATTTTGGGTACTTTATTAGTGTCCTTGATAGATCTATCAAGCTTTCAGCCGAGAAAGTTAGATATATTGACTTGCTGTCTCTTACAGTTTACAGCGCTCGCAACTGTGTATACATGCCATCAGATTGTTAATCAACTATTAGAAAGCATTAGAAGTGGTAGAGCAAATGATGTAAGCTCTGCAATAGTGTGAATATGTTTGAACATGTCTACAGTACTGTCATTGTGAAGGTTGATCAGTGTAGCAGCTTATTGTTCTTTTGCATGCTCAGGTTATGTTAAGTACTGAAGCATTATTTGACAGACCCTGTGGCTATGTGGCACGTCCGGGCAGAGATTGCTCCTGCAATTCTTTTGGTGGTTGATTTTGGGGGATGGTACAGGCTGGATTCAAAATCTAGTAGAAACTCGTCTCACATGATACAACATACTCAAGTGTCACTACTTAAGGATGTTATTGTGCCTTACATGCATTTGCTTCCTACACTGAGCTTATCAGAGAATAAAGATCGTCCCACCCTTCTATATTTCAAGGGAGCAAGGCATAGGCATCGGGTTTGTACCTTCCTTTATCACACTATTTAGCAGTTCGTACATGTTGTCTGTTTGACATTGTTTATCTGCAACCCGTCCAAATTGAACTGAACTATTCATTAGTGCTTCATAATCATTTTCATATTGAAATAAAAGCCTACTATTAATTGCACTTCTTTGTGTTATCTGCTTCCACGTCCTCGCTAGTTCTATCATTTGAGCACTGTGCTTTTAACAAGACTTGATCACAATGACCTTATATTTTGTGGGCTATGTGATGAACCTGTACATATCATTTGGAGAGATTGCGAGAAATTTATGCAGCTTACATTATTACAACTCTGACATAGTTTGTATGTTTGTACTGATTTCCATGTATAAATATTCCAATCGGGTAGTGCCAAAACAAACAATCTGAGCAGTCTGAGTAAACTGTCAACATTATTGATTCGGTATCTCGATGAACTGTTTACCTTCAGCATTGAGTTTTTTCCCTTTCTTTTCAGGGTGGTTTGGTGCGGGAGAAATTATGGGATTTGCTAGATAATGAGCCTGATATTATCATGGAAGAAGGTTTTCCTAACGCCACAGGACGTGAACAATCAATAAAAGGGATGCGGTCATCAGAGTTTTGCTTGCACCCAGCTGGCGACACTCCAACTTCATGTCGTCTCTTTGATGCTATTGCCAGTCTTTGCATACCAGTCATTGTCAGCGATGAGGTTGAGCTCCCTTTCGAAGGGATGATAGACTACACAGAATTCTCCATCTTTGTTTCAGTCAGTAACGCATTGAGACCCGGGTGGCTAACCAACTACTTAAGAAATATTTCCAAGCAACAGAAGGATAAGTTCCGAAGAAACCTGGGTCACATCCAACATATGTTTGAGTATGACATTAGCTACTCTAGCAGCAATGGCCCTGTACCTCCAGATGGTGCTGTCAGCTACATATGGAAGAAGATACATCAGAAATTGCCGATGATTCGGGAAGCGGCTACTCGGGAGAAGCGGAAGCCTGATGGTGCATCGATACCACTCCGGTGTCATTGTACATGAACTTTTCTTAGCTGCAGATACCTCACGGGAATGCTTGCGGGAATGAAAAAAAAATACTCTAAGTTTATTCTTTTTTTGGGCGCTAGTTGCAAACATGAGGATGCAACAATAGAAGTATGTTTTGTAATCAAATTGTTTTAGATGTGGTTTTCCACGCCATTTTATGTGTTATTGGAGTGAGTTTATGTGCGCTAAGTAAAAATCATATTGGTAATTCCCATTTGAATAAAAAAATAGAATTCTTGATTATACTTCAATAAGATCTCGCACATAATATAGTCCACTGTTGAAACTTTTTTTTGCAGAAATAATATGCTTGAAGAGTGAAGTTGATGCTGCCATACTCTCTTAAACAGAACTCAGCTGTTATGCTGAACTAAATTAAATTTCCGTAATTTTTTCAAACAGAAATCAAGCTGGATCTTATAATAGATCATATCCATTCATTTCCTTAATGGAAATAAAATAACCATCCATTTCCTGCCGCAGATTTGCTACGTGAAAGTCGACCACGGCCTTGATTTCTCCAAAAGTCTGCTGCATCAGATTTGCGTTGGTTTGGTTAATTTGAATGCGTGTTTTCCTGAAGTCTATCAAGGGGAATTAGAGATCGGACGGTTGATACGGTCACAAAAACGTGACACGACTCGACGGTCACGTAGCACGGCACGAACTGTTCCAAGCCACGGATTTCGAAACGAGTCAGGCCACACGGCCCATGGGAACCTGATCTCTGCTCGAATCGAAACAGTGGCCCAACCCCAGCCCGTTCGGCCTGTGGCCTGTGGGCGTTCCTCATCCGGACCCGTACAGGCCCAACCTAAACTCTCTCTCTCCTTCTCCCCACTCCGATCTCCCTCTCTCTCTCTCTACAAGCTCCGCCGGAATTCTGTCATCGTGCAGCTCGTGTTCCCACTCCCACCTCGCAGCCCGTCGAATTCGCCCCACGAAAGGACAGCAGGATGGCGAAGAAGAAAGCAGCGCCGCCGCCCAAGCTCCGCAAGCCGAAGCGCGAGGCGGTAGGGGACTATGCTTCAATGCCCCCAATCGTCGCGCTTGGGGTCCTCTCCGGGCCAGGAGTAATCTGACTCGGTATTTCCTTCCGCTCGTTATCGATTCCCGTGCAGGTGAAGAAGTCTGGGAAGACGGCTGACATGACGGAGTTCAGGGCGCAGCTGGACTCCCTTGGCCTGAAGATCATAGAAGTGACTGCAGATGGCAACTGCTTCTTCAGGTTAAGGATTGACTTCTTTTGGAACAATCCGTTACGCTTATCTTTATCGTATCAAGAAGAAGAGGCTGATCCCTTATGAACAGAGTACTATTGCATTTCATGAGATACGCATCCTTTTGAGTTATATGACTACTCATTGTAGTCTGCAGGGCAATGGGTGACCAACTTGAAGGCAGTGAGGAAGAGCACATGAAGTACCGGACAATGGTTGTTGAATACATTGTGGTATGCAAGAGAAAAATCTTGTAATTTTCTTCTTTTAATTTCTGCACAGTGCTTATAGTCGGGATTTCAGGAATTAGAGGAGGGTTTTATTGCACACACCATGTCGCTGGTTGCATATATGGGCATTGGACTATCTGTGCTTCATGATTCTTCTTTTATGTGTATACAGAAACACCGCGAGGAGTTTGAGCCATTTATCGAGGATGAAGTTCCGTTTGACGAATACTGCAGCAACATGCTGAAGGATGGGACTTGGGCTGGCCATATGGAGTTGCAAGCAGCTTCCCTTGTCACAAGAAGAAACATATGCATTCACATGGTGACTTTGCAATACAAGCCTTGCTTTCTGTGTTATTGATCACGAATGATGTAGTTGAGCAGTCTATATTCTGTATTTTTTTTGTTGGCATCAACTATATATTATAAGCATGAATTAACCGGGCACAATGTACAGTACTGAACTACTGTTTGATCTGCAGCTTAACTCACCACGTTGGTACATAAACAATTTTGCTGGCCATGAAGCTACCAATATGGTTAATTTGTAAGTTAAAGTATTATTTAACTCACTACACTGTTAGTACTGGGCAGATAATGGTAAAAGTCATCTGATTCTTACGCAGTAACATAGACTCTAAAATGGTTACCTGTAATTTCTTGCCAATACAGGTCTTATCATAATGGCGAGCACTACAACAGCGTCAGGCTAAGAGAAGATCCATGTCAGGGTCCTGCAATGCCAGTTACTATCAAGGTTTTTTGTTGTGAGATGTGTAAATGGTCCATTCAGTTTTGTCTTGAAAGAGGCCTGTGCCTTGCCACTTACTTTCTTTCCATTTCTTTTGTAACTGACAGGCGGATATCAATGTATCTAGCACAAACAACAATGCTCAAACAAAAGCAAAGGATCTGAAGAAATCCTCAAACAGATCAACCTATGATCACACATCTGTTAAATTGGTCATGACCGGAACTGGGTGTTCTGATGCTGCTGCAGTTGAGCATGTACGGACTTGATAATTGTTGTTTCTTACAGTGCAATTGTGCATTTACTTTAGGTTGTTTGTTACTAATCATTATCTTCCATGACAAATTTGCAATTATTATGCAGGTCTTGGAAGAAATGGACGGTGATGTTGATGCAGCCATTGAGTACATGATAGCTGAACGACTCACGGTGCGTACTGATGACGCAGAAGGGAACCCTCGCATGGACAATGCATATAATGGTAAGTCCTCCAACTGTCATGATTATTGAGACACCACAAAACTTACATGCCAGATTCTTATTTTATTCCAATTGTGTCCCTGCCAAAATATGATTCTTCCTTGCTTTCCATCTGAGTGTGTGCTTAATTCACCCCTGAAGTTGAGGGGTTTAAGTTTAATACTATGGATAATTGGTAGATGGCGCTGTATTCTGTATGAGTTCTGGTTGCATGTTTCATTTTCATTCCATCTTGATTGACCAGATTCCCAGTCATTAGGAACATCAGTGTCACTTGCAGGAGCATCTATTTGCTACCTTTGTGCTGTTGATGTGTTTCATTCACATCTTGTGAAATCAGTGTTTAAAAAAGCAGTGGAGAAAAGCAAGTGGGGGAGCTCCGCCTAGCACCTAGGCGTGTCGCAAAAAGCGGAGTCAAACCTAGACATGTAATTTTTTAAAACTTGAGAAGGATGAATACTTCAATGTTCAATCAGTGAGACTAGATGTTTACATACCATTTCCTTACATCTGACTTCCTATTAAACATGCTGGACCATTCACCTCGGGCGTCGAAGTGGCTGAAGACATCCTAGTTCAAATTAAGCTTCAAATAGGCTCAGGAGTAAAAGCAACATGTAAACAGTAGCAGCAGTGCAGCATTGAACTCAAATCAACAAGCAAGTAAGCTAGTACCTGATGGAGTGCTAGTGCAACAGCAGCAGCAAGCTGATGGAGAGGAGAGCATGCAGCAATGCAGGTGACGACTACCGGATTCACAGCAAATGCCCCAAATCAACTCTGCACATAAAATCAAACCAACGATGAAGATGTGCGCCGCTAGAACGAACGACTTGCTAGCTTGCTGCAGAGTCGATAAGGAGGAGGTAACGGTGGGACTCGGATCCGATGCATGCCGTACCTGTTCTGGGGCAATCGTAGGAGATGTGGCAGTCCCCGCTGCAGTTGTAGCACCCGCAGCCACCACCACTCTGGGTGTAGTCCCTGGCCAACAGGGGATGATGGCCGGCGGGCTGGATCTTGGAAGGCGCAGGCAGGATCGGTGATGGTGCGTGCGAGATCTGGAATGGACCTGCTCGGTTTAGCCAGTCGCCGCACGGGAGAAGAGGGGAGGGGAGGGGAAATCGCTAGGTCAAGGCGCTCTTTTTTATATGGCAGCGAAAGCGGAAAATGAGGAAAATTTGTGCTTAGTTGCGTCCGCCGTTTAATATCAACTCTGCAAAAGCGATGCGCTTGCCTGCCACGCAGCGCCTAGGCAGCACGCAAGCACCGACGCGGCCGCTTTTTTAAACACTGTGCGAAATGGCTGAAGGGAGCTAACGTTGGAGACAGAATCCCTGTCAACAGAAGATCTCAGTTCATAAGGGATCGTAGTAGATGTTGTAGAATGAATTTAAGATGTATATATTTGGCCAACTGCTTGTAGACTAATTATGGGAAGTTTGGTTAGATTTTCAATTTCTGTTTGATTTCTCATCATGTCGTACCTGTTCAATCAAGATCCAGATCTCTAAAATGAGTGCACTTTTGTATTCATTTGTTGTATATGCTTTTACATTCAACTTATTCTGTATCCATGTGAGGTTGCCATATTGAATTCTTGGGTTCAAGCTCCTACCCTCCTTACTAGAATTAACGACACACAGTTCATTCAGTGTATTTTCATCTTTTTTCTCCTATCATTTCTGTATGTTTGAAGTGTAACAACTTGTAGCAGCTGAACTTAGGCAAGATGAGAATGGTGTGGTCGAGCAAAAGGATGAAACTAGTTGTTCTAGCAAAGATCAAACAGTTGAAAACTCCAAAAATCCACATTCTAAGAAGGTAACTCTCATGTGGACGATTCCTAACTCATTACTCAATGTCAAATTTATTATGGTTTCATCGTCTTGAATGAAACAAATGTTGTCTTTCTATTGTTGTTTTTATACAGGAAAAATCCAGAACAAAGGATTGCTCCTGTGGATCTACAAAGAAGCACAAGGTGGCTTGTAGTTTAGCCACGGCTGCATCATCAAGAGAACCTCATCCAAGGTATAAATAACTTGCTAATGTTTCCACCCTCATGTAGCCTTTCAAATATTCCACGGTGTGCATTGAGTTTATCCCATTGTTTGAATTGCACATCAAATTCTTAAAAAAAAATCACTGCAGATAGTGTACCTGTAGGCTACACCTCTGTATCCATGTATAAGAATTTTACTGATGACACATGTGTAGTTACTAGTTACACAGTCTATTGTCCATGAAAACTAGATGGTTTGTCAACAATGTTGAAGCGCCATAAACTGAGTGAAGTGCTGCATACCAGGGCCAAAGGTGGTCAAGGGAGAGGCCAGAAAGGAAAAAAGCAAAAGAAGAAAGAACAAGCCGAAGCAAAACTTGTCCGAGATCCTATAACTGTAGCAGACCTAGGCGCCCTTTGCATCTGAAAGTTCTGAACACTGATTGAACCATGAAGCAAACAGTTTAATTAAGCAGGAAATACACCATGAGGCCAGAAAGGAAAGAAGCAAAAAGAGGAAAGAACAAGAGCAAAACTTGAACCATGGAGCAGCCGTTTAAGCAGGAAATACACCATCCTCTTTACGAGAGGACAGCTGTACTACAGCCGCGTGTCACAAGTTTGTTGCAGTCAGATCGTAATCTGCCAGAGTTGTGCTCACAGTCACAGTGCCCGACAAACAGCTCACCGAACTTTCGGGCAAGGGTTATTTACATCCTAGTCGCCCCCAATGATTTGTAGCTTAGACACATATGAGCTATTGCCTGTAAAGATGCTAGAAGATTATAGTTTCTTTTAATTTTTCTCTTGGAACAATGCAACAAAGTTACAGCATCTGATAAACTTTAAAACAAAATCAAAATCTTGTCAGAGTTATTTGCACGGAGGTGGGTCGTCGATCGATGGGTAGCAAGTAGGCCTAGCACGCGACGCTCCAGCTACTTTGGCAGTTATGCTTGACCATTGATCCGGTAGAGCAAGAACACAAGGATGATTACCTGAGAGTGCGACGAAGATCATGAACTGTGGCTTGGACGAGGACGACGAGCAGCTGCGCAGCCCACCAGGTCGGCGGTTAATTAGTCCTGATCGACCTGCGTGTGCCTTGTTGCCACTTGCCAGGGAGTCCGCGTGAGCCACGAGAACTCCGGCTGGCTGACTCCACGGATAAACGGGACAGAACGATCTGGAAGGGCAGAACCATCCGGGTAGCAGAAACACGGCGGCTTTAACCAAATTAATAAGGCAGATTTCAAGAAACAACAGGTCTTAGAATCATTGCAACACAAAACCACATGTTCTTAAGTTTTTTCTTTTTTACATAAAACCACAGCTTCTAGGACCAAATAACGCTAAATCATGGATTTTTTAGAACTTCCTTTCATGGGTGAATGCTGTGTAAAGAAACTGTCAGATAGAAAATCATAACTGCTGAGTTTATCAGTGAACTGGAGTAACTGTTTGTTCCACTTTTGTTTAGCAGGTGAAGCAATAGTTCACCTGCTTAAAACCCAGAGGCGTGGCAGTAGAAACCTGAATATGAAGCTAAATCGTGTCGTACAGTTATGGCACACCTTTTGCAAACCTACAAGACGACCTGCCACCCAGGACAGATTGCTCAATAAGAAGCTGAATGAGAATGGCTGTAGAAAGAAAAAAGCATTGCTGCCTCCAACCTTGATGATTGAACATTGGACACTAAAGTTACAGCTATTGAGCAACAGCCTCAAGAAACAAAATACAATGAAAATAATGATGTTACAGCACAGATATCTCACATGCACTGATGAAAATGTGTAACAGCTAACAGACACCCCATTAGTTCAGTCCATCTGTCAAAATGATCTGATATTCCTTTACAGCTTCATGAAACTATACTTCGACAAGCAAAGACGAAAAATCAGATGTCTAGAGCACATTTTCAAGAGCTGAATTGTTCCCAAGTAAAACCGATCTATCATTTCTGCCATGAGTGGCTCGTCTATGCAGTGGGGGTGCGTAAACAGTTATTGGGAGGACCCATTCACCCTTTTCTCTTTTTTCAACAAAAAGCGGGTGCTTATACCTGGCAAAAAAAAATTACACATTCAAACTAGCAGCAGCAGACTATGAAGAGATATACACATCCTGAGCATCAGATTAACTTAAACAAAATTGCTCCACTCAAAGTGAAATAGCTTTACTATACAGATATCTTTTTTCGAGGAATTTTCAGAGACCTGTGGCATGTGCATTCAAATCAACGAAAATGAAATATTCATGGCAAAATTAGCAGACGTATGAAATACAGGATTGTTCTGGCGCATAGAATATTTAACGTTATGATATACCTAGCTAGGTCCGTTCCTTCTGGGGTTGTGAAGAACTCAAACCGAAGAGACCACTGTACAGAGACCTTTGAGGTAGAAAATGACATAGGACCATCAATGGGAATGGAAAATAGAAAGCTTGTCTGGTGAAGATCTGCAACAACCTCATGATGTTCACTGTGCAGCTGCACATGGAGTCCAAAAAAAGAGAAGACGGTGAACCAACTCATAAAATTAACATAAAAAGCCAACACAAAAAAGGAGTTTAGATGGAATAGAGAGCATATGACATCTCATATTGCTGGAATCCATGCAAAATGTCATTATCAGGTAATATACAAGATGTGTCTTTAGGTTTTTTTCTTCATGATCTAGACCTGTCGTCTGCAATGTTTACTTTTTATCAGTTGTGTGCAATGTTTTATGGCAACAAAACAGATCCCTTTTTCTTATATATAAAAAATACCAGCATGCCAAGTATGATAAAGCTAAACTAAACTATCCAATATAAGATTGTATAAACTTCATGAGCTCATGAAGACTCAAGAGTAGAGTTAGGTGGCATTTTATTCGGAACTGATGTTAAGTACAACTCTTTCAACTGAAACATCTGCAAAACGGATTTGTACAAAATGTTCTGCAAACTCATTGAGAAATTGGTAACTATAAATGAATTTTAAACTAGACAATTGTTCAAGCCACAAGTAAATGATTGCTCTGATGCCAGAAAAAAAGCATCATAATGGTCTACTGGATCGCTTCGAAAAGGGTGCATTGGGTTCTGGATCCTTATGATTTAGTTCAAACTTTAAATGCAGAAAAACTACCTTGGTTATTGTTGGTGAGCTCCTTCTTGAAGGATGCAATGCACGAGGATTAATTGTTTCTGATGTTTCCAAGGTTACTGATACCTGAAATGAACCGAAAGTTATCAACTTGAAGTTCCATTTCATACATCTTTTACATATTTAACTTGCTCTTTTACCTCAAGGCACCTTCGTGTTCCAGTTCCATGAAAAAAAGTGAGCGCTCCACCAATCTGCAGTTGGAAAATGAGATAACTGTTTCTATAACAACAAAGAGCAGTAATAGGTGCAATGAAACAAACTAGAGTACCATATCACCAAAGTAATAGGTTGAGTCAGAATTCTTTGGTGAAAAACGAAGCAATACTTGATCATCTATTCTTATATTATATGATCTCCCTCTCGTAAAGCCTTCAGCTAGGAAAAGTAAAAAAATAAGGGCAATTTAGTATGTGAATTATTCCTCAAAAAAATTCAGGATGTGAATCAATTCAGCCACATTGTAGTAATTATATCAATACATACAACAATTATGTAAAGTGATGAAGTGTGAATGTAAAATGTCACATAAAAAACAAAGTGTAAATGTATAATGGATCTAGAGCAGGAACATGATGGCTTACATCCAGCTGGTTCAACATGTTTCGGAGTAAGGGGAAGCCCAACATCATCTTTTGGGTGATCAGAATCTGGACAAGACCTTTGCCCATTCAATGGAGGATCCGACAGGAGGCGGTTTAGCTTCCTTTGAGGTGTGGCTAAACCTGTTTGTGTCATTTATTTAGTTAAACACAAGCCATAAACTCATTTACACATTCACATCAAATTATGGCTGTCTTCTGAGGAAGTACCATGTAAAGGTTGCATTATCACGTGCTAGAATTAAAGAAAAATTGCAATGCATCTGCATCTAACTTGTCCTTGAAGATGACACACCAATACACATAAATTTATGGCCACCTTCTGAGGGAGAACCATGTAAATATTGCATTGCCACATAATAGAATTAAAGAAATGACAATACATCTGCATCTTTTTTTTCCTTGAGGATGATGCACCACTAACACGAAAAATAAACAGATACAGTAGTTGCTAAATACATTCAATAAAGCAAGACATAGTAGAAAATTTTCATGCCTTTCGGGTATTTCTTTACCTCCATCAGGATCATCTGATATCTCTGAAACTGACAGTCGAGGAATTGGACTGTATGATGGAAAATTTGGTGGTTCTACTTGATTATACAATGGCTCGCTTGTGGAGAGGCGTGATGACAAGGACTGCATCGACAACGAGTTCCTGAGGGAGAATTCAGGATTTGCTTTGGAAGGATTGTATGAGGAAATGGACGAAACTTCATCTTTTGAACTATCATATCCTTCTTCTAGATCAGTATTTTCATTTGCTTTGGTCTGCAATTACAGAAAGAGCAATCAAGTAAATACATCAACATTTCTTGAGTCACATGATTTAGTTAAACTACTGTCTACATCTGGATGCAAAGTACCTAGCACCCAACTAGTGTATAAATAAACATTTAGCCAACTCATGTAGGAAAACAAGAAGAATAACTGAGAGATGAAATCTGGGAGCCGCTCACAAGCATACATAGGAACTCACCCATTCTGAATCTTCATCTTTCTCCCTCCAAAATATGGCCAGTTGATCAACAGAGAACGGTGAAGTCCCTGAAACATCTGTCAATGACTTCAGAACCCACATATATCAAGGAATTGTTGCTACCCTTATTGGATAATTCATATAAAACACGACACATGTTTTATGTAATAATACTTGTTTAATACGAATATACAAACCATTAAGCTTGCAGATTGACTAACCTTCTTCACTTAGTAGGGTGCTGCTTTTCTGGGAAACACGTATCTGTAGTGGGACACGCGCTTCCTACAAAAACCAAGTGAGTTTTGGTCTATTACTCTGACAAAAGGTACTTGGATGCATTGAAGAAATCTTGATAAACAAGAACTGAAGTGGCATCAAGTGGCTTGCAAATCTGTTGTTAAGCTGTGATGATGATTTATGAACAAATCATCTTAAAGCCAGCATAAGAACAACAAGGACATGTCTCTATCGTAAGCAATGAAAGTATTCACATTAACAAGCAAGCATTCTTGAAGAAGCTAAGGAAATTAAAAGTAGAGCAAGTGTTTGCCGTCTCCTAAAGAAAATTAACAAGGTACAAAAAGTGTTGCAATCATACGTACAACTGCAAAAATATTACTTCTGGTGTTGTAGTTTTGACTGTAAACACTGCTAGTGCCAGCACATCATTGATTGTTGGTTACAATATAATAAAGTTACCCATTTTTTTTTTGTGTGTGTGTGTGGGGGGGGGGGGGTATGATGTCTATCCTTCAAAGTTCTCATTTCACTCACGTGTGCATGCGGTCAACCCCTCTACTTGAACGCCTCCAAATGATGGCCTCTTGCAAAAGGGCCATGGCACATGTCTCCACAAGGTTATAAAATTGATGTGACACTAGCTCTGAAGAATCGATTATTTAAGAAAACCTACTAGTGTTAGTTTGTAGGCCTGCCATTATAGACAAAAAAGTTTGCTCTATCTATGTAAATATATGCAGCTGTGTGTTCTGCACCATGTGTCATTTTTTCTGTGTACGACAGTGCATTGACTTTCAACAACCACATCAACCAAGAATGCCCAGGTCAGATAGGAGCTCAAATAGTCAATTTGAAGAAAAGTATAGGTTGCTTATTTCCAGTCATCAGGTCAGCGCTTCCAATTTTTTAGCATAAATCATGCAGATTCTAAACGGGTCGAAGAAAAACAAGCAGACAACTCACCAATTGAACTGCACCATTCATGGGGACTTTATTTTGGTCTCCATTACCCAATACAATTGACCTTCCAAACAATGCACCTCTGACAAAATAAATATAGCGGATACTGATACCCCTATAAGATGGAGGCAGAATCTTCGGGAGTTCCACACGTACAATGTCTGCATATGATGTTTTAACTTTAAAAATCTTACAATGTCACACATCAATCACAAAGTCTAAAAATCCAAATAACACACCACACACACATGAGCAGTTCAACACCAATGGAAGAAAATGCCTGATTAAGTGATATGGTATATAAAAAAGTAGATATGGAAGAAACTGTTTCAAGTCATTATTAAAAACTATGCAAGGATGCATAACAAGACAAAAAATCAAGCATGGTTCACTTAACATAACATTCTAAAAGGACCCAACATTCATTAGTCGTTTGAGATGTATGTGCATAAAACATCAACTATGTGCAATATGCTTGTCATGACCCTCTGTGACAGAATTATTTCCATAAATCTTTAACAGAACAGCATTTGACTTCAAAATATTACTGATATATACTCACATATACTTGATGTTTTATTTTGTCTATGAAGTCAAGGACTTCAATAACTTCATATTACCGAGTAAATCAATGGTGGAACAGCAGAACTATCTATAAGGTGGCTTGAGTTAGACAACAGGTGAGGGATGATGGCAAAGAACTGGCAGCATTGGCGAAGTGTAAAACAATCTACTAGCATGGCAGTTTCTCATTATTAGCGTACTTACAACAACAAAGCCTTTGTCCCAAGCACGTTGGGGTCGGCTAGACATGAAACCCAATTTTTTTTAAAAATAAAGTAAAAGAGAGGAAGAGATATAAGAGTAACAAAAAAAATAAGATTCTGGCACATGAATTGCTACTTTCCATGCAGTCCTACCATGAGCTAAGTCTCTAGATACATTCCAATCTCTCAAGTCTCGTTTTACTGCCTCCTCCCAAGTCAACCTTGGTCGTTTTCTCATTATTAGCGTGAAAAGAAGAAAATAACACATAAATAACAAATGAAATCATCTATGTTTCAAGCGAAATAGAATGTAACGTTGGCACGTGAAACTGAATGGGCACTCCAAAACAAGATATTGCTTACATGTTTTTGTTTGCCCAGGAGCAATAACCACCTTAGAGACCAGTGAAGGTGTTGAACTATCCAGAAATAGACGTTCACCTACGGTTACAATCACAGTGCACAAGAGGATTATCAGGGGGAGAAAGCACAAAGATCAACTCCTTTCATTATAAAGAGATACAGGCAAGTTTATGAGCTGAAGATGAAATCCCCAATCATGGAAAAAGAGAAGAGAAGGATAAATACTTGAGCTGTGGAAACATGCACTGATTAAAGAACAGGAACAAATGATGACTGAGCAACCTTTAGGCTACCAAAACTTGCAAAGCAGGATGAAAAAAAAACTTGAAATAATAATCAAAGGACGAAGTACTTATGGAGAAGAGAGAAAAGCAATCATATAGCAACCCAATGCCACCAGGAAAATGATCTTTCAAAAAAAAAGACTGCCAGGAAAATGTTTCATTTACACAGTAACATGGTAACCAAAGTATACCTCTCCTTTGTTTAGACCCTGGTAAGGGCTTTGGAACAGAGAACCATTGGCTATCTAGCTTCTCAATCCCTTTAAGCTCGAAAGAGAGAGAATCTAACAATAGCGAAGGCACATCTTCGCCTGAAATTGTCTGTCCTGCATCATCCTTGAAACTAGCAGGATTGAAGATTTCTACAGTCACGGTGACTGAATCACCAGGTCTGTACACCTCCTTATCTGTCTGGAGCTTCAACGTTGGCGACAGCTGCTGCTTGGCAGCTGAATCAACCTTCCTGTCTTCAAACCATCCAACACTTTTTAGGAAGGAAAATCCTTGAGGAAGTGGAAGCTTCAGTGACATCTCATCAAGAGTATCAGGTCAGCAGATCAAACTCAACGGAATTTTCTCACTGCATCAAAGAAGAAGAATACAGAGGAAGTCAGTCGGTGTGAAGCCATATGCCCTGATTTTTAGTTACCAGCAAAAGAGATGCATCCTTTCCTTTGTCCAGTTACGACTTAAAACCGACGATACAACCGACCTGGATATTAACGGTCAACTAATTTATGGAAGCTCGTAGTAATCCGTAACACAGGAGAAAACTGAGGAATAAGCCAAACCACTGTGTCCTCTAACAAGTAACAACTCAAAAAATAAACTCCTTCACGAACAGACATTGCTGATGCGCTGAATGGCACGCACACAACCAGCAGACCTATCCGATGACAAGTATCCATGGTAACAGCAAACGAAACACCAGCTCTAGACGGCTGCACTGAGGGAACCAGCACCCGACAGGGAACGACCAGGAGAGGACGTACGTACGTGAAGCCGAAGATTCGATCCGTCCCTCCCCGACGACGTGATTTGACGACCGAACGGCGGATCCGCTGCTGGTTCAGACGGATCTGAGCCTCGTTCGACGCGCGCCCCGCCTCCACGAAGGTGGGGGGGGGGGGGGGGGCGGACCGTCCAACCGGGCAAGGCGAGGCGAGGCGGTCCCCCTTCGCCTTGACCGCCGGGTGATGCCCGCCTCCGCTCCTCCTCCGATGGCGAGGTGAGACGGGACGGTCCGGTCCCTTTTCACCTGATCGAAGATGTGATCCCGGGCACCCGGATGTGCGTCGCGCGCTGCTGACTGCTGCTGCTGCGTGCGCGTGCCTGCGTCATGAGGAAGACGAAGGGGGTATGTGGGCCTGATAACGGGCCGAGAAAATGAAATAGAGGTATGGGCTGGACTGCTTGCTGGGCAAAGGCCCACTCGGCACAGAAAGATTGAAGGCCCATTTTGCACAGGAGAAGACCAAACAGACTGCTTCTGGTAGTATAGTATCATCAAATAATTATGTTTTGAGCTATTTCCATTTGAATTTCCGTGTTCCAATCTCGTGTGGCATTAGTTAAGGGGTTGTCCATCGCGTAGGGCAATGGGTCTTGATGATTGTCGAGAGAATATCATAACCCTCACTCAGTCAGGTGTGATTGATTGAGGGACCTGGAATACCACTAGGATGAATCATGGGGGCCCGCGATATTTGAATTCCCAGATTCATTCATGGTCGACGTCACATGCTTAGACGTTCACGCCGGAACAATGAGCGCACGCGACAACACGGCGAAGGGACACCAGCCGAGGTCGTTTTCCTTCCCGGGCCTATCGTTGCCCATCGTCGACGGCTCTCTTAGCCAGCAAACAAAAAAAAAAAGCAAAGAGAGCTTAGCCGATAATCCAAACCGACCCAAACCAAACTCTCCTCTCGGCGGGGCGCCTATAAATCGACGCCGCGCTCAAGCCCCCGAACCCGCACCCCGGCCGGACGCTCGTCTCCGTCACGTCCCCCCCCCTCCCCCACCTCACGACGCCACACCGCCGTCACCATGCCCCTCCTCCGGGCCCTCGCCGCCCTCCTCCTCCTCCTCGCGGCCTCCGCGGCGGCCTCCGACATGTCCATCGTCTCCTACAACGAGGAGCACGGCGCGCGGGGGCTCGAGCGCACCGAGGAGGACGAGGCGCGCGCCGCGTACGAGCTCTGGCTCGCCCGCCACGCCCGCGACTACGGCGCGCTCGCCGAGTACGACCGCCGCTTCCGCGTCTTCCGGGACAACCTCAGGTTCGTCGACGCGCACAACGCGCGCGCCGGCGAGCACGGCTTCCGCCTCGGCATGAACGCCTTCGCCGATCTCACCAACGACGAGTTCCGCGCCGCCTACCTCGGCGCCAGGCCCGTCCAGAGGGACCGCGCCGCCGGGGAGAGGTACCGCCACCACGGCGTCGAGGAGCTGCCGGAGGCCATCGACTGGAGGGAGAAGGGGGCCGTTGCTCCCGTCAAGAACCAGGGACAATGCGGTGAGTGATTCCCCCCCCGTTCCTGGACTTGCGGTTCATCAGTTTTGCTAGGGAGAGATCACATGATGCGACTCCTTACTCTCTCTCTCCCTCTCTACTAACGCTAACTTTGGATCTAAGTACGCCGATGTCGCTTTAGAGATCTTTTAAATCTGGCAACCCACTGCCGATGCGCACTAATACCTGTTTTTTTTTTAAAAAAAAAAGACATTTCTTTTGTCGTAATGATTGTTGGGAGATGATGATTTAAAAGTCGATTCAACTCTTGCTTGGATTGTTTAAATTGCTCCCACAGTAATTGTCTACAAGATGTTCCTTTTTTTTTCATTCCTTACTTCTGGAGGAGCTTGCTTCTGGGGGAAGCAAGGGCCTATGGACTCTGCACCTTATTAAGCCTGCTTTCTATTAGATACGCCCTGCGTACTTACCTTATTTTGAAGATTCCAGTGTAGCTATCTTCCAAACTGTTTTTCTGGTTTTGGACCGCCCTTTTTGGGTTGCTTTCTGTTGCGGCCCTCCTATTTGTTGCATCTACCAGTCAGACGGGCGTGCTGACTGTCATGGCTACAGCAGCAATGATAATCTCTTCTAGTTCATGCTAACGATGATAAAAAGGGCCAACGCAGTCCAGAGAAAAGAGATAGATATCTTTTACTGCATATGATAATTTATCATACTATCCTGGTGAAGTTGATTCACCTACTTATCGTCAGTAGCGTATGCTCATACTGTCCTGAAAAGATATGACTTTTCAATGATTCTAATTTGTTGGTTGTTAATTGATGGTGCAGGAAGCTGCTGGGCTTTCTCTGCTGTAAGCACAGTTGAAAGCATTAACCAGCTTGTCACTGGAGAGATGGTCACTTTGTCTGAGCAAGAGCTTGTGGAGTGCTCAACCAACGGAGGAAACAGTGGTTGCAACGGTGGGCTTATGGATGATGCCTTCGACTTTATCATAAAGAATGGAGGGATCGACACTGAAGATGACTACCCCTACAAGGCCGTGGATGGCAGATGCGACATCAACAGGGTACATCTCTTTAGTCCCTTCTAAGCTGCCCTCGATAATATGATGTTTGCTCCTCCTATTCAGATTGGTATGATGATCGCTGCAGAAAAATGCCAAGGTTGTGAGTATCGATGGCTTTGAAGATGTTCCTGCAAATGATGAGAAGTCATTACAGAAGGCAGTTGCTCACCAGCCAGTCAGTGTTGCCATTGAGGCTGGTGGTCGCGAGTTCCAGCTTTATAAATCGGTAAACAAACTTTCTGTAGCAACCATCCTATTTTTGTGCCCAAAGGAGATTGTTGGGTGTTGGTTTAATTCATGCATTCATGTTACAGGGGGTCTTCAGTGGAAGGTGTGGTACAGAGCTTGACCATGGTGTGGTTGCAGTAGGCTATGGCACCGAGAACGGCAAGGACTACTGGATTGTCCGCAACTCATGGGGTCCTAAGTGGGGTGAGGCTGGGTACATCCGCATGGAACGCAACATCAATGTCACCAACGGGAAGTGTGGGATTGCCATGATGGCATCCTACCCCACCAAGACCGGTGGAAACCCGCCCAAGCCGTCTCCGACACCTCCAACACCACCTCCTCCAGTTGCCCCTGACAATGTTTGCGATGAGAACTTCTCATGCGAAGCAGGCAGTACCTGCTGCTGTGCATTTGGCTTCAGGAATGTCTGCTTGGTCTGGGGTTGCTGTCCTATTGAAGGTGCCACCTGCTGCAAGGATCATGCCAGCTGCTGCCCGCCAGACTACCCTGTCTGCAACACCAGGGCACGAACTTGCTCAGCGGTAATCTCATCTCATCACGTCATATTTTACTTAAGTATTGTGATATCTTGCTTCTTCTGTTTCATCTGTAACATATACAAGTTAGACTGTTATCCCACTGCCACACAACATTCAGTAGCCAACGGAAGAATCCCTTTCATTACACTTTAATGAAAGGGCTAAACATTAGGTGTTACGTTTTACCTCTGCTTAAGATTGACCATTTAAAAAAAAATTGACATGCGCTATCTGTTCGTTGTTTGAATTATGCAGAACAAAAACAGTCCTCTGAGCGTGAAGGCCTTGAAGCGCACCCTCGCCAAGCTGAACATCGCATGAACTCCTCCAGACTCTGGAGAAGGATGGGACTGCTCGGAGCTTTTCTAATTCCGTGGTTCCAGGCCCTGCTCATAATTTGAGCAAGACATGGCCTTCGTTAATCTACCGTATATGTTCTAGCAGTATTTATCTTCCATGAATCTCTGTAAATAACTAGCTACCGTTTGTACTATGATCGTGTCCTCAAGAATTTATCATGATGAATTGTTTTGTAATTCATCAAGCTCTAAGCCTCGAGTTGGTGAATTTGCTTGTTTGGATCAGCGTTGAAATCCATCGTGGTCTTGGGAGTGCTACCGAATTTGGTTGTTTTACGAATCAATTCGTTGTCTGCCCCATCTCCGACCTGAGCCACACAAAAGACACAAGGGTTGTGCCTGGCTTGACTGGCCTAAACTAAACAGGGGCGAATTCGGTTGACATCCATCCCAATTCGATCCCACAACGATTGTTCTTATTGAGGCGACACGATCATGCGATCAGAAGAGCAGAACGCTGACAAGTTTGTCGAGAGCGTATCAGTTCCCGGCGCCTTCGCGGCTGCCATGCGCCGTCGCCGGCAGCGCGGCCCCGGCCTCGGCATGCGGCCTGTACCCGGGCAGTTCGCAGGGGATGTGCGGCACGAAGGGGCAGTGCCGTGGCGGGTCGGCGTAGAACCAGGTGCACTCGAGCAGCGGCCGCTGGTCGGGGAAGCCCAGGATGCAGTTGCGGCGCACGTCCAGCACCCGGCTCCGCACCAGCTCCATGCAGTGGTGCCCCACGGAGTGGAAGTAGTTGTCCGACAGCGACAGGTTCGTGAGCTTCCCCGTCCTGGCCAGCAGGCAGAGCACGTCGGGGACGTGCCCGTACAGCTGGTTCCCGGCCAGGTTGATCTCCTCGACGCTGTCCAGGCACCCGAACGACAGCGGGATGGGACCCGTGATCTCGTTGCCGCCGGCGTCGAACAGCGTCAGCCCCTCCACCAGCCCGATCTCGTAGGGGAGGCACCCGGAGAGGTCGTTGTTGAGGAACAGCACCTCGGACAGGTGCCCCGACGTGTTGAAGATGGAGCGCGGGATGGGGCCGGTGAACCGGTTGTTGGCCACCGCGAGGTACTCGGCCGTGGTGCTGCCGAAGGTGTCCGGGATGCCGCCGGTGAAGCCGTTGTTGTTGAGGAACAGCGCCTCGACGCTGAGGCCGAACACCGTGGGCGGGACGGCGCCGGCGAAGCGGTTGAAGCGGAGGTCGAGGAAGAGGAGGCCGCCGAGGGGCACCACCGCGTCCGGGAACGCGCCGGAGAAGTTGTTGTTGGAGAGGTCCAGCTCGTAGAAGAAGGGCAGGCCGGCGAGGTCCGGGACGTCGCCGGACAAGTTGTTGGAGTTGGCGTGGAACAGCGCCAGGTCCGGGAACGCGTCCAGGAACCCGGCCAGCGACGGCGCGCACAGCCCGAAGCCGTTGAAGTCGATGGACGCGACGGTCAGCGTCGCGTCCGCGTTCGGGGGGTAGTCGCAGTAGAAGCCCTTGTACATGCCGCCGCCGGTGAAGCTGTCGCAGAGCTTGGTGCCCACCCACGTGGCCGTCACGCCCAGCGGGTCGCACGTGACGGCGCGCTTGAACGCCTGGATCACCGGGTACAGCGCCGCCAGCTTCTGGTTCAAGAACTCCCACGGCGGCGGCGTAGGCCCGCACCCGCACCCTTCGACCGCACCCGGCGGCGCCGGCGCCGGACCACCGCCACCGGCTCCCGTGACGTTCACGCCGCTGGCGGGTGGCCAAGACGGCGCATTGCCGGTCCTGACGAACCCGGCGTGGTTGGAGCCGCCGAGAACACCGTGCAGCAGCGCCCCGGCGAGCACAAGAACAACCACAACGGCACGTCTTCCCGCCATTTCTCCACGCTGCCGGAACACCAAGACTTGCAATGGCGCCGTTTACGCCCTGTCCCGGCACAAGCGCAATGGAATGGGATGGTGGCGGCTGTGGTGGGGAAGATGCTGGGATATAAGAACGATGAGATGGGTCCATGATTCCATGGAGACGGAAGCAGCAATGGATTAGTGGAGCAACACAGCGCGGGCTGCTTTAGTAGCCAAAAAAAGAGGTGGGAATTGGAGAAGGGACCGCCGGAGTGGTGAGATGGCACGCAGCACGCAGAGCACGAGCACACGCGGATTAGTGGGGTTGGCAGTTCATTAGTCTCCATCGGCGGTAGGAGAGGAGACGAAGGCGGAGAAGCCGCAGCAACGGTGTTGCGGTGCAGAGTGCACCACCACTGGGCTTGGTAATGGCTAGCGAGCTACTCGTGCTGCTTTGGTCAAGGCTTTCCGGTAGAGCTGATGAGCATGGTGGCCGTCGGGGAAGACGACGGGAGGATGGAAACGGCGTTCCGGGTATCGGCTTTCCGCGACAGAAGGGCAGGTATATTATCTGATTGTTGTGGCCATGTTTACATACCCCGGAAAGTTTGTCCAGAATGTGTGTGATATCGTCATGTTCTAGTCATGTTTCGAGAATTCCACGGCAGGCCGTGAGGAACCTTGTGCTCCGTATTCTTATCATCTAGCTTCCGATGATCGAACCATTACATACAGAAAACGCGTGCACTACAGATTCTGGAGTGTGTTCTTTTTGGTTGAATGGGAACTGAGCTTGGCTTAGTTGGAGGCTGACTCTAATGGTGGATTGGCAAAATGAGTAGGTTAATAGATGTTTGGGTCCCCATAAACTCGAATTTTAATGTCTATTTGGTCGTTATTTTTTAAATGAAAAACCGACTAGCTTCTCCTAGCTTGGATCTTTTTTTTTCCTTTTTGCTTGAACGACGCTCACAATTATTAGCTATCCGAACAAGAATTAACGAACTCATGCCGCTCTAACTTTTGTACCTCAAACCTTTGCTTTCCGACAATTTGATGGCAACTACGAGGTCTGTATGCCAGCAGTGGTTTTTGAAAAGAAAAATCTTTTGACTACACCAGCTTGACCCAGCGACCCTGGTCTAACAAAAGCATATGGGCATCATAAATCATAATTCCACCAAATCAATATGGTTAACTGACAGCCACTTTGCATATGACCAGGCATCAATACCTATAATTGCCCTCACAGCAAAGAGTTTACACGAAATACCGTATGGACGAGCGAAAATTTTGAACTTTAAATGACTTTAAGTTAAGATTTAGGGTCGATAAACGCTTCTATTCTGCTCTGCAGCGTCGTGCAGTTGCTGATAACATTTTACCAGAGTGCATAAAACAACTAGCTTGCAGCACGCATGTACATTTGCAACTGACCAAGAAAAACAGAACTGGGGAAAAAATACCCATCCGTTCACATGGTTTAATCGTATGTAACACATCTTACTAGGTAGTGTTTCAGAAAATGGGTGCCAGTAGGTGGGCATCAGGTGAGCCCCACAAAAGACATCCTCAGAAGCAGCCTAGCAATAATATTCAATGACAGCAAGATCGTATGACTAAGTGTGCAAGTAACCCACACCCTTGTACGCAAGAGTTGCAACATCCCAATATAATTGCAAGTAAGATATCTACCCATAGTAACAAACCTCATTCTAGCAAGAAAAGAAAAAGTATACATGCCATTCCATCTCACTAGATTTGAACCCCGTGCATCAAAATTTCATCAGTGTATCCAAAATTAATATTAGGTGGAGGTTCACAAGTGTAGAGACTAGAGAGTCAAAGATAAGAGACCCATGGCCCAATCTGTTGGAAAACCATTGACGCTCCTGATAAAACACAATTAACCATGAGTAAGAATAGTAGAAATTATCAAGAACACAACGATGAGATTTCCAAAAACATTTGGGTTACATAGGCGTGAACTTAGACGCCAGGAAATGCACTGTTGCCAGGGAGAAACAACAACTGCAAAATACAAAGAGGAAGTTACTCTATTCCAATGGATTGGTTCAGACACATTTTCTTTATAATTGTTCAGAAACAATTGTTGTACACCAGAATGAGCCTAAATAGCATAAGACACTTATGTTAAACCTAGATTCAGGCATAGGTAGTTTGCAAGAGCTGGGGCCTTATTTGCACTCTGAGCAAAGCAACTAGCATGAAATTTTGGTGAACTTTGTTACTATTACAATAGTCTTCCTTTTATTATTTTACAAAGCATTTGTCTCAAGCATGTTGAGGTAGGCTAGATATGAATCCAAACTGGGTTTCATGTTCATAGTAATGGCTGGTTTTGAGTAACCATGGAAAATGTATCACTGTCAGTTACAAGAAAAGCTAATCAAGCAGTCCATTTTGTTGCCAGCTGCTAGCACAAAGCTCAGCTTATTCAAACTTGGGGGTTACCACAAGCCAGGATTGGTGGCTTGAAAGTGATCCCAATACCATCTATAATATATTTACAGCCAATATGAAAAATAATTGAAGAGTGGTAATAGGATTAGGAGCTCTAGCACAGCATAATCATGCAATAGAAGCTCATGTAAAACAGGAAATACTTTGTAGTATTATAACTCGACAAAATTTGGAACAGAAACGGAACACAGAAGGTTGCACTTGCCCTTATAAGGCCCTAGCTACCTTTTATATCTTCTCACTTTTCAGTTTTTTTCTCCCTAAAATGATAGGTAGAATCTCAAGCAGTTGTCTTTCACAGCATTTCTGGTTTCTAAAATCATTACATAGGCTTGAAACCTTATTTTTACAAATCAAAGAATAATCCTTCCCCAGGTCCCACAATCTGTGAGAGCTTTCAGCACTGGGACACCCTTTTTTAAAAGAATAATCCTTCACGCCCAACTGGTTCTGTCCCGACTAGTATTCCTATGAATTGTGCTTATGAGATCCGTTCTGTGCTATGACTGAGTTGTGACAAAATCTAACCAATCCAGTCATCCGCATATGAATATAATGTATCTCAAGATCATCCACATTATCATTTTAGAGACGTGATATGTCTACTACATTATAAGGAATATACCATGGAAGTGGTTCTATTGGATTAGCAGCATGCCATGAACAAGTAAAATACTACACAAGTCATGTTGACACTCACTGAAATACAGCAAGCATTTTTTTACTCAGCCTTCTTTTCCTTGGTTGATTGTCCAGTCCTGCTAATGATGGTGTTTAAGTGCCTCGACAGGACACTGTGTGCTAGACCAAGCTTTTCATCAACATGATCCTGGTACCTCTCATACAATGGTGGAACCAACAGACAAATCACTACCCCTAGAAAAAAATGCAAATGTGACACTAGCTTAGTTCACAATAACAACTACAAAAGAACAGTTGACTCAAACACATGAGATGTCCATAAAGCTATAATCCACAGAACTTACCAATGTAAATGAGCGTGAGGAAATTAAAGAGCATTCCAACATATGAAACCACCCACAAAATCAGTATGACCTTTTTTGAAAGGAAAAGGAGCATTCAGAGTCAGATACAGTACAAAGAGGCATGTGCAAGAATCTCCAGATAAAGATTAAAGAGAGATACCTGAATAAAAACTTTTCTGTCTCTCTTGATGGCAATTTCACGCCCAATGGCCAGCACCCTATTGATCCATACAATAGCATGATCTGCAGCTTTCTCGACGACCGCATCTGAAACCTCTAGATTTGGAAGAGGTGGAAGTGGTCTGCAGAAGGAAAAAATATGTATCATCATTTAAGTAACTTTGTGACAATGAAAGTACACTACTAGCCACCGTTTAGAATTTTCTAGCTTCATATGACTATATTATTCTGTGTTCTACAACCTTCTCTATTCCTACCTTCATTCAACAACCCCGAATGCTGTAAGACATGTACTCTATATTCTGTTGCTTGGTAATTGAAAAGGGGGGAGTCAAGTCTAAAAACTACAAAAGAAAGCACAAGAGACAAAAGTACAGAATCAATTCGCTTTGCAGTTCAGCGATAAAATGGGAGACTTACAAAAATGAAGTACAAGTTAAGTTTGGGCAGTAAACACACATTAATATCTTGAATTATATGACTGTTTTCTACAGGTTAACAGACCAACACAATGACTGAATGCCACAAGTTTTTGAAGCTAATATGGACCATGACCAATTTGAAAAGGACAACTAAAGAAACACCTAGGTGATCCTTAGACAGAAGAGTACAGTTACATGCTACGTAGAAAAATGCCGCATGCTAGCACAAGGGAATGTGCAACTGTTTGCCTAACTTACCTGTAAAGTAAAGCAAGGCCTTTGCTTTGCAACAAAGGGATCATGCATTGGTGTACTTGAAGCATGATTGCTTGAAATAACTATGTAATAAAGGCATAAGCAGACCCAAACACAATGGTAAGTAAGAGGATCCCCTGCATTACTATGAAGGCAGATGAAGCCTTGATTGCACTCAACAGCACTTATGGATCAACTCCAGATTATTCGGAAGCCATAAGGACACAACATGTACTGAAATGTAACTAGTGAGATCCTCGAGCTCACAAATGCTACACAATACTCTTATTTGAAAAAAACATGGAATAATTTGGTATTGAGCTTATCCAATAGCATAAGACAGCACATCTACATGACATAGAGTAGATAATTATTGTAATTTGACATGGAACACCACGCCTACAACTACAGCAAAGCAGTTTACGACTCTAGATCGGATCTCAGATATGTGCGTCGCGGAGCAGGAGCATCGACAGCTAGGTAAGGGTAACGGAGTAACCGACCTGTTGAGCAGCGATGCGGACTTGGCCCAGAAGAAGAGGATGGCGACGAGGAGGAGCAGGGCGTTGGCCAGGACCGAGAGGAGGCTGTAGCCCGCGCGCTCGAAGACGAACCAGACCGCCGTGGCGCCCAGCACGGCCGCCACCGAGGCGTTCCTCCGCCGCCACAGCAGCATGTCGGCGACTGGACCGGGAACCAACCGCGGGACAGGAGCAGTCAAGAGATCGGTGCGGGATTCCACGGTGGTAAGACGGCATTGTGGAGAGAGAGGAGAGGGGGAGCGTACCTGCGCCGCCGCCGAGGAGGGCGTGGAGAGATCGGCCGTGCGTGGCCATGGGGATCGCCGGGGTTAGGGTTCGGCGAGGCGTGGACGGAGGAATCTTTATGGTTTCCTGTTTGGCTGCTTTGAAATGGGTAGGACGGAGGAATCTGGTGGGCTGCCTAGGTCCGTGCTCCGTGGTGGTGGTGATGGAGCAGGCGAGACGAATAATCCGTGAGTGACATGTGGGTCCAGTTCGTGGAGCCCAAAACTTGTAAATGGCCGTAGTTTTCTAAAATAGGCTTTAAAATGCAGTTTTGTAATATTTAGTTTAAATTAAACTAAAATTTTATCTTAAACATCATTTATTTCAGAACGGAGGGAGTATAACGTTATGAAATAGGCTTTTCTGAATCTTTCTGTATTCAAAACTACCCCGGTATTCAATTTCTGAAATTTTCTGTATTCAAAACAACCCCGGTAGTTCGATGCAGCAAGGTTGTTTCATGCTGCTTTTCTCTCCAGTGCTGGCCACTTTCGTGCTGATTTTTTTTTGAATTGCCTCTTCCTTCCATGCGGTCCCTCGAGTGACATCAATATTAGTGGGGGAGCACCGAACGTGTGCTGGTTTTTAGTGAAACTAACGAGGCTTCTTCACATCGGAAAGAACAGCGTGAAGCTGCAGACAACAGACCGGTCATAATATCCCATCTTATCTTCTTGGCGTCGTGATACGAAAACGAAATTACAGAGCAGAAAAAAAAAGTACCAGGCAATTGGGTCAGATTCTTTTGTGGAATTTGCAAATCTCGTGAACCACAAATTTTACAAACATTAGCATGATTTTTGAGTAAAAACTTTCGGCTAATTGCCACATTCGAATCCGGGAGTTTGTGCTCCCGTTCGTTTCTACCCGAAATACTCGCAGTCTTCGCATGACGTTTCGTTCAGTTGGAAGCAAGTCCAGGTTCAGAGAACCTCTCCGTAGAAGCAGCGCTCACACATAAACCTCCCGCCACTGCCCCGGCGTCCCCGCCGCCAGCCAGCTTCAGCCATGGCCGCGGAGGCAGAGTGGGGCTTCCACCCGCTCGACGAGGCGTCCCTGGTCGCCTACATCAAGGCCACGCCGGCCCTCGCCTCGCGCCTCGGGGGCGGCCTCGACTCCATCACCGTCAGGGAGGTCGGCGACGGCAACCTCAACTTCGTCTACATCGTCACCTCCGACGCCGGCGCCATCGTCGTCAAGCAGGCAAGGCGCTCGCCTCTCATCTCACCATCACCACAGCCCTTTTCCTGGAACCCTTCGTCTTCGCTTCACCTGACGGCGGGCGAACTGAACGCAGGCGCTCCCGTACGTGCGCTGCGTGGGGGACTCGTGGCCGATGACGAGGGAGCGCGCCTACTTCGAGGCCTCGGCGCTGCGGGACCACGGCCGCCTGTGCCCGGACCACGCGCCGGAGGTCTACCACTTCGACCGGGCCATGTCGCTCATCGGGATGCGCTACATCGAGCCCCCGCACGTCATCCTCCGCAAGGGCCTCGTCGCCGGCATCGAGTACCCGCGGCTTGCCGAGCACGTGTCGGATTACATGGCCAAGACGCTCTTCTTCACTTCCATGATCTACAACACCACAACGGATCATAAGAAAGGAGGTGAGTAGCTCGCGCATTGACTTGTACTGTTGTGCCTGCAAATTGGGGGGAAAAGTACATCAACCCGATTACCTGATGGCCTGTGAATTGCTACCGTTGCAGTTGCTCAGTACTGTGAGAATGTGGAGATGTGTAGGCTCACGGAGCAAGTTGTGTTCTCGGACCCGTACAGAGTCTCCAAATTGAACCGGTGGACTTCGCCACATCTCGACAAAGATGCTGAGGCAGTTCGAGAGGATGATGCTCTGAAGTTGGAAGTAGCTGAACTGAAATCGATGTAGGTGGACTAGTAAATACAAATCAGTGTAATGCCTGCTGCCTCTTTTTTGACATGGGAAACATGACTTGTTTGATTCGAAACTGCAGGTTTATTGAGAGAGCTCAGGCCCTGATTCATGGTGATCTCCATACCGGTTCCATCATGGTGACCCCAGATTCTACCCAAGTCATTGATCCTGAATTTGCATTC
Organism: Neostapfia colusana; assembly: GCA_030760725.1. Taxonomy (NCBI): domain Eukaryota; kingdom Viridiplantae; phylum Streptophyta; class Magnoliopsida; order Poales; family Poaceae; genus Neostapfia; species Neostapfia colusana. The sequence continues at coordinate 856,251 of JASWHV010000017.1, forward strand.
TACGGGCCCATGGGTTTTGACATTGGGGCCTTCCTAGGAAACCTGATTTTGGCATACTTTGCTCAGGATGGACACGCTGATCAAGCAAATGATCGTAAGGTAGGAATAAATTTGATTGCTTGTCATCTTTGCAGCCCCAGTAGTAGGGACAGTATGTTATATTCACACAATGAGGCCATTTCAGTCACTTACCAGTGACTTGTGGTTACTGGTCCCTAAATTTTTTTTGGTACTTTGTTGATGATGTGAAACATAGCTGGGAAATTTGTGTAGTTTAGCTTGTTTCAACACCGTTAGATAATAAAACCTCCTATATTCCAGCCTACTTTTTATCCGAAAGCTCGGTAGGATAGATATTTATAATATGATGCTACGTCTTCAATGAAAATAAATATTTGACCTCTGTTTTTTATTGATGTCGTTAGGACAATGCTTTTAGATCAAGAATGAACTAGATATGCTGTCCTAACGTCATCAATTAAAAACCGGAGTAAGTACAAAATTTTACAACCCCCAAATATGCTATGCATTATATAATGGCATCTTCAGTATTATATAATGGCAAATTGGCACTGACAGAATCTCAGTTTATTATTAACTACCTCCAGACTATTTCTTTGTCTTTAGGACAATTGATGCAGTTCAATCTGCAAGATACTTCCATATGAACCCACCGTTTCTTATCCTCTGTAGGCTTATAAGAAGTGGATCTTGAAGACAATTGAAGACACCTGGAATTTGTTTCATAAGAAGTTTGTTGAACTATGGAATAAACACAAAGAAGGGAATGGGGAGGCATATCTGCCTGATATATTCAACAATTCGGACCTGTTGAGCATTGCTCAGAAGAAGTACATGACAAACATATTCCATGATAGCCTTGGATTTGGTTCAGCCAAGATGATCAGGTAACTACAAAGTAGGCTGCTGAATAATATTTTGCTTGAAAGAAAAGTTTTTTAAACAAGTTTGTTTCTCTCATTTACTTCCTTTCTAAGGTCAGCTTTGATGTAACATATCTTTTCCACTGTGTTTATTGTACCAAGATATATTATTTTGTCTTTTGCGTGATTCCTGCTTGGATGTTGTGTCTTAAACTCTGATCTTGCATCCGTAGGAGAATACTTGGAATTGCTCATGTTGAGGATTTGGAGGCCATTAAGGATGATAACAAGAGAGCACTGTGTGAGCGTGCTGCCCTCAATTGTGCAAAGACTGTCCTGAAGGGGAGACACCAATTTGAGAACATTGAGCAAGTCATTGTGCATATTCAATCATTCGATCAGGACTGACCAGCTATATATTTGGAGTCTGAGACCAGGAGACTTTGCTCGAGGTGCAGTGTGCACACTTGAACATCGATGAATTATTGTTCTGAAGCACTGTTGGTTATTTGTTTGTACTTTTAAAACATGGATTATGAGGAGGGACCTCCCTGTCCCGTTCTTCTCAAAATTGAGCTGTGTACACTAGTAGGGAAAAAACACCTGGCATAGCAGGAACTGAATAAGATGTACGAGATATGCCCACATCTGTCTCAATAGACGTATTACCAATAAATCTATTTGATATTTTTTGGAAAAAAGTACCTTGATATATTCTTCTGACAAAGAGATGTGCTTATTTGCCATCTAGATCTGCTGATGTTCTTGTGGTGGTGTCTGGAGGAGGATACATCTGGTTGCTGTCAGAACTTCAGTTCACTGGTTGATGCGGTTCCTTGACACATTCAGTACATTTTTGGACGACAAGTCTTTCAGTCATGCCATTGAGCTGACTGAGAGTCCCAATCCCTGAATGGCCTGCCAATCCCCATTCAGCTTTAGCTATTCAAAGGAGAATGCGAACATGTGATCCCCGTTCAAGGCGTCAAGGTCAACCCATTCTCTCTAGTCAACAAACAGTGACAATTTGATGGAGGCTATAATGTCAAGATGCTGGTAGAATTTGGTAGGGCAACCAAGTACCAAACCAATCTACCAATAAGCGGATCGCGTAACCACCCCAGATCGACGCATTTCAGCCCGGCCCGGCCCGGCCCGGCCCGGCCGATGACGAGCCTGGTCCGCTTTCTCTTCACCCTCGGCGCGGCCATCGCCGCAGCCTCCCTCCTCGCCGCCTCCCTCCGCCGCCGCGCGCGGCCGTCCGACCTCCCCGCCCAGCTTGTCCCGTCCTCCCACATGGCGGGACGCAACCGGAGCTTCATACTCTGGCTGCACGGCCTCGGCGACTCCGGCCCGGCCAACGAGCCCATCCGCACCTTCTTCTCCGCCCCGGAGTTCCGCCTCACCAAGTGGGCGTTCCCCTCCGCCCCAAACGCCCCTGTCTCCTGCAACCGTGAGCCTCTTCTTCAGCTTTTCCCTAAACGCGCCTAATAAGCATCAGCTAAGTCCCAAGTACACTTTTGCCCCCCTTGCAGATGGTGCAGTAATGCCATCGTGGTTCGATATTCACGAGTTGCCTCTGAACGCTGTGAGTTCACCTTATACCACTTGTAAAACAGATATCTGAATATGGTGTTAGATGTTGATCTGGTCGAAATTTTAAACGAGTAGGGTTCTCCGCAAGATGAGAGAGGGGTTCTCAAGGCCGTGGAAAATGTGCACGCCATGATAAACAAGGAAGTAGCCGATGGTGTCAACCCTGATAACATATTTGTCTGTGGGTTTAGCCAAGGAGGTTAGAATGGCATTGTACATCGAACTGGAAGTTTGTTGGATTTGGTAAAGTTTTCAAAGTGCTGAGAACTAAGTCGTGGAATGTGGCTTTGCACTTTGCAGGTGCTTTGACACTAGCTAGTGTTTTGCTTTATCCCAAGACACTAGGTGGAGGAGCAGTGTTCAGCGGTTGGGTGCCTTTCGGTTCATCAGTCATCGAGAGGATTTCACCTGAAGCAAGGAAGGTAATCTATATCTTCGTCCCTTTGCCACCCTTTTTAGTGAAAAATCATAAGTTGCATTTGTTGCAAGGAAGCTTAAATATATAATAGGATGGTAAAAACTGCTGAATGACAAGACTGGTGATGTTTGATATCTTGGAACCTGGTTGCTACCTTAAGATTTGAAATTGTCGCTCCTATTCCTACGCATTAAAAACTGATGGAATGTGTGCAGATGTGCTCAATTTTAGGACTTTGGTGTTAGGGGGCAGGATAGAAAAATAAGTTATTTGTATATTGTAATGGCAAATATGTTAGACCGATCACTGGATGGGGATTGTGTTACAAGAGATGATCTTACTGAAGGAGGGGGCATCAGTGGAATATGTCTTGTATTTGGAATAACTAAGTAGGCTTCTGTTGAGTGGAAGGTATGCGTTAGATTATTATATTGTTATAGGTGGTCTTCAAGACATCTATGCATACATAGTCTTTGCTTTCCTATAGAGCTTGTAATCCTTCGTCTTGTTGACCCTGTACAGTATGATTATCACATAAGGGCAAAAAAGTATGTACATGATATCCTTCTCTGCTGTTCCTGTAAAACTAGATCGACCATTGCACAATGGAGACTATGTTACAACCTAATTTTTATATGTCAACAACTTATATATTATCTGTATGTATTTTCTTTTGTGGGAAGTTATCCTTTTTTTCTAAAAGAAAAAAAAAACTCACTAGCCTAACAGGTTGATAGGCATTGAGGAAAGCACTTCCGAGCAATGCATTCGACTTCAAAGAAAGTTGAATTCTTCGCTGTTAAAGCATAAGTTTGGGAACAAATCTAAATTTTTAATATGTCCGTTAGTTCATCTGACTGTTCTTCTCACATTTTTTCTACTTTACAGACACCTATTCTTTGGTCCCATGGAATGGCTGACAGAACAGTACTATTTGAAGCTGGTCAAGCTGGTCCACCATTCTTGCAAAGTGTTGGTGTTAGTTGTGAATTTAAGGTAGATATCTGCATGATCTTTTTTTAACCTGTTCTACATCCCGTTTCAGAGAACGTTCCGCCTCTGAAAGCTCTGAATAACCAACTTAACAATACCTCATATGCATTTTATTAGGCGTATCCGGATCTTGGTCACTCGATTTCCAAGGAGGAGCTGCATACTCTCGAGTCGTGGATCAAGAGTCGTCTCAAGGCCTCTCAAGAGAAGGACGGTTAACATGATTAGTTTAGGTCGCCATCACTTCCCCAGCATGTCTAAGTCGTACTATTTGATCTTTCCGACTTGGCATCGTGCAACTTATTATATGAGACTCCTCAGATTCATTGTGTCCAAGGTCATAATGGACGGATGGACTACGTCGCTATGGGTCCAGGAATTTTTCTAGATATGGCCAAGTGCAGCTGGCACAAATTAGTGAAATAAATCCTGATAGTAGCTCTGTTTCTCTAACTGGCTGTCTATTAATATCATTATCGTGGTCTCCATATTTGGGCCATTTCCTGGTGTCTCCAATCGAAGTATCGGTGCCAGAGACACCTTGAGAGCGGCATGTCGAAGCCGAACGTAAGCTAGTAGCAAGATACTAACTATACTGGATTCTTCTGCTGGCCAGGACGTGTCCGAACATGCTTCTGATATGCAACAAGGCCCCATCTCGCGTACAATGATGTCCAGCCCAGGTTCGTTTGCTCGTACTGAACATGCTTCCGTTTCCCTGGTTCCAGGCTCTGACGTGTTCGTGTCATACTACTTGGTTGTGTGTCTCTCCGCGCTCATGATTCCCATCAGCCTAAAGCGCCTAGCTAACTAAGCTGCCCAATCGCCCTCCGTCAGCGGCACGTTCCTTGCTTCCACGGACTTTTACCGGCAACCACAGAAGTCCAGGTGACGACCATTTCGTCGACCTCAAGTCATGATGACCATTTCAAGGCGCACGAGACAGTCGTGGCTGCTGCTGGACGCTTGGACTCTTGCTGCTCGAATCATCCGTGACCCTGATCGAGTCTGATTGCCTGATTCCGTCATGTTGGAGTCTGCATTTTTCGGAAGAAAACTTGACTTCCACCGGTCGTTTTACGAACTGTAGAGGTGTATACCATCAAGTCGTAAACACACAGTTTCTTATGATCCTTTCCCGCCCTCCCCTTTTATTCTGAACAATGCTGATATGATCTCTCTCTCTCTCTCTCTCTCTCTCTTTTTCCCCTGAGATTCACGAGAAAAATTCGCAGGGTACGAGCAGACGAGGTTAACGGGTGTTTGTGTTCGTCCGAAACGGTCAGTCACGACGCTAGGTTCCAGCCTGTCCCTCGAGATTCAGGACAGCGGCAGTGCTGACCACAACCTGCCGGGCTCGCCGGGCGCACGGGCCCACCCGCGTCCAATTACTAGGAGTATACTCCACTCCATTCCACGGGGTACATAACGACGCTCGTGCCAGCCACAGCCCCTAGAGAAACTGCGGTGGGGGCAGCAAAGAAAACTGCGGCGTACTAGAGCAAAGCGGAGCGGGAGCGGATAGAAAAAAAAAAACGCGACGCGTTCTCCCAGCCCTGGCGCCCTTTCGAGGATTCCAACGCGACGCGAACGAAAGCCAGACTCCCCGCTCCTCGTGCTTGCCGCCTCTCCTCTCCTCTCCTATCCTCTGTCCCCTCTCAATCACCTGTCCCGTTCACCACGCCAACATTTTTTTCTTTCCAAGTGTGCGTCTCAGATTACTGCTACTGCCACTCTACAGTTCTACCTAGCGGCAAACGCCAAACCAGGGTAGAGATAAACCCAGTAGCCAAGACCTGACTCACGACTAGGGGCTGCAAGACCTACACGGTGCGTCATCGTCGTGAGCGACGTGCTCTCGGTCTTGTAAACCCAACGAGACGGAGAATCTTCCCCTGAACACAGTTCGATCGACGACGGTGTGGAGGGTTGTTTGCCTGAGCACGACCACACTGTTCTCGCTCAAGAACACACGCTGCTGGCCTCTCTTGGTCTACTGGCCAAATTACAAGTACGGAGTACTACTACTACTGTGCTGCTACAGTGTAATGTACTGTCAGTACCACAGAGGTACGTACGGTACAGGGTAGCATCGTCTGGCCCGGTTCGCCGGCTTTCTCTCCCCCGCGTCCGCGTTCGCGGCGTCGCTGTTGGCGCTGACTCGGCATGGGCCCACGGCGCGGCGAGACAGCGACCGGTCGGTGCACTCCACGTCGCCGAATTCGAACGAGATCGACCCTCGAGTTTCGAACGAGATCGACCAAAAATCGCCGCAGCGCCTCGCCTCGCCTGCGTCGTGAAGCGGCTCCTCCTCATCCTTTCCGCGAATCCAATCCAAGCAGCGAGCGAAAACACCAGCAGCAGCAGCAGCATTCAAGAGCATGCCGCCCTCTTCTATTCATTGCTTTGGCAGTCGTCCTCGGAATGCAGCAGCAGCAGCGTACTGTACGTAGGACGCAGCAGAGCAGAGACGAGGCAGGGAAAGCATTGGATGAGCAGCCCATAAATCGGCGCCGGGTCGGTGCGTGTCTGTCATCAACCAACCAACCCCTGCTCCATGTCTCCCTCTCTCTCTCTCTCTCTCGCGTCCCACCCACCCAGATCATCAAAAGCTTCGCTTCGCTTCGCTTCCCCAGCCTAACCGCTGCAGTGAGACTTCGCCTCTCCTGGGACTCTACGGACGCCACCACGGTCACATCAGTTCTGGCCAATCAATGGGACGACGCACGCAGTACTGCTGCTATACTGCTAGTACTACGCAACTCGCTCGCTCTTCAGTTCGCTCCTATAACCAGCCAGTGTGATGTGATACGAGTAGTGAAAAAAAAACAAGGCTGGACAGCGAGATTCCGTATTATGGAAAGTTAAGTAAACTTTAACATTGAACGGAAATCTTTGCAAACGGATCGGACGGCCGGACGGACGGACGGGGCAAGTGAAGTTTGTGGAGTACACGTCCTTGCCGGGTAGAGTGAAACTCATCAACTACTGCAAGGGTTGGTCACGGCCAGCTTTCACTTTGCAAGCATGGCAGTTTCTTTCGCTTTACTTTCAACAGGAGTACTTACTACCGATGCAGCAGGGAGAGGGGTAGACGCCTCCCCCAATGGTTTTTCCTTTTTTTTCTTTCTGGCCTTTTGCACCGTCCAGTAAACAACTGGTCGATGAAAAAAAATAAAGGCTCACCGATCAACGGCACTGTTTAAAAGAAAAAGGGAAAAAAAGGAAAGAAAATTGTCTTTTGGGGCTCAAGAACACTCGGCATGAAAGAAAAATGCTGTTCTGGAAATCTTGGATCATACTGGCTGCTCTTGTAGCTCCATGATTATCAAAATGCTGTTCTGGAAATCTTGATCAACAATGATTATTATGATTTTGAAAGAGATACTAGTTATTTGGTGCGGGGCGAAGAGAACAGCACAAAGGGACTAAATCAAAGATGCTGCTCCTAACGATTCCATTATACAGGGAGATGAACCCCACTATATAATGCAGGCAACACACGCTTACCGGAAAAAAAGAGAAAAAAACTAGCGGCTTCGCACATATGCTTCGCTTTTCTTAGTAGAGGAGAAATGGACAACTAGGCAGGCATAACTTGATACCTCCACCAATTGCAGGCACACACTTGCAACCTTTTTTTTTTACAAAAGCTACGCAGACATCTTCCTCCTCAACTCAAAGAGGCACAGTTGGAGGAGTCCCATCAATGAACGCACATGAATCACGAGGTCGTGCTAACAATAACATCTGGCGAAGGAAAATGGTTCGAGCGGAGAGGGAAAGGATCATGTTCTCTTGCGAGAAGTTCATTGTTGAACCAAAGGAGCAAAAATATGGTACAGAGGAGGATGAAGGGGGAGGGGGAGCTGAAATCGGATGAGATGGTGCTGGTTTCCTCCCCGTTTCAGTCCCCGCGTGCTCGTCAGAGTGCAAGAACGAAATTAACCGAGCGAAAGAAAACAAAAAAGAGGAAAAGGGCGTGGAGCAGCGATGCTCTCGATCAAAACAGCTACTACTGGTACTGACCTGCTTGGCGGTCTCCTTCCTTCCTTCCCCTAATCTAATAAGAACAAGCGAGCAGCTGGCGTAGCAGCAGCAGCTCGGGCAGGGGCAGCGCAGGAACCATTAGTTCCAGGCGCCCCACACCTTCTCACCGATGAAGCGCACCAGCCTCCCCACCGTGCTCTCCTCGGCGTTGCGGTCACTGTCGCCGGCGACCGAGTCGTCGTCCTCGTCGCCGTCCATGCTGCTGCCCCCTTCTTCCTCCTCCTCCTCGTCGTCGCCGTCGCCCTCGTACTCGCCGTCCCTCCCGGCGTCGTCGCAGCAGTCCGGGTGGTGGAGCTCCACGCCGACGTCCGCCTCCATTGCGGCGGCGGCGGCGTCGTCGCTGCCGCGGCGTCCGCGGCGCCGGCGGCGGGACGGGGCCGCCCCGCCCCCGCCCTCCTCGACGGCGTCGATGATGCGGTGGATGAGGTGGCGGTTGGGGGACGCGTCCCAGCGCGCCCAGAAGCTCTTGTAGCAGCCGAAGCAGGCGCAGCCCATCTCCGGCGGGTGGGTCCCGCGGCGCCGGAGGGGGCGGGCCCCGGCCGCGCCGCCGCAGGACAGCAGGTAGGCCAGCACCTCCTGCTCCTCGGCGGTCAGCGCGGACGCCAGGGCCAGCACGGCGGCCGGCAGCGCGACCGCCGACGGCGCCGGGTGCACCCGGCGGCCCTTCCCCTGGTACAGCTTCTTCATCTCACTCACTCGCCTTGAACGCCCGGAGTAGCGTCAGGTGTTAGGTGCGCACCAGCTGCTCGATGGAAAGCCAAGGGGGAGGGGTTGGTGGCGGCGGCTAAGACGTTGCTGTTGGGAGTAGCTGCGGGATGGCGGCCGCGCAGCTCGTCGTCTCCTCTCTCTACTCGCTAGCTCTCTTGCTCCGCTTGCCTTTCTGGGGGCCGGACAACCAAGGAGGAAGATGAGGAGTTGGGTTTGGTGGGTGGGAACCAGCTGCTCTAGCTCCTCTAGTACGGGGTGGGACGAGACGGGAATCTGGCTGGCTGGGTATCTGCTCCCCCTCCTCCTCCTCCTCCTCCAGTCCGTCCAACCGCGGCGGCGGAGTGAGACGGTCGCAACGGAAGCCGGTCTTTGTTATGACCACGTAAACGGAGTAAGATTTCGAGGCCCAAGCCCAAGAACCCAACTTCAGAAACCAAGATAGAAAAGACCTCTCGGCGACACCAGCCGTGGATTAACAACAATCGGGAACATCCAGGAAGAGAGGGAAACGTGCGACCTTTTCATCGGACCAACCAAGTCGCCGGGAACCCGTCCATCCTTCAGTCGTAGGGGTTCCTGAACTTCTTCAGGAGTTCCGGAATGTCGTACGCCAGCATGTCGTCCACGCCTTGAACCATCTTGGGCCGCAGCTTCTCGAACCTGTCGAAGTTGTAAGCGCTTAGGATTTCTCTGTACTCCTCCACGCTAGGAAAGTCTCCCGCCGGCAAGTGCAGCTCCTTCTGGACCTGCACGATAGAATAGAACCAAGCATTCAGCTTCAGACGTTCAGACTGCCCTGCTACTATGATTAGCCGATAGCAGCAGAAACGCGGGATGGGTAACCTTGGCGAACTGTTCGTCCAGATTGTCAAGCAGCTTCTGCTGAGCCTTGGCCTTGCCCATCAGGGCCGGCATCTCTTTCTTCAGATGACTGATTATATGAGCATGGACTTTGGCAGCCCTCGCACGCTTCACAAATTCGTTGATCTAATAACGTATACCAAAAGGAAAGAAAAAAAACAGTCACACGGTTTAGCTCAAGTGAACTAATTGAAAAAGTGTTATAGATAAAATAGTACATGCGGTGATGTTTCTCACCCGACGATCACAAGCCTTCTTCGGGATGTCATTCAGGTCGGAGAGCAAGTCATCTTGTTCTTTCTGGAACAGCTCCTTGCCCAGTGGGCCAGCTGCTGTCTCCTTGATCGGCTTATCGTTGAATGAACTTGACGAGTTAAAATATTTTATTTTAGTACTTTTTCAGTGACACCAATGCAGTCGATGAATTGCCAAATGTAGGGGCACTAGTGAGGATGGCCGTACCCTATGTAGACACGCATGACTTCTGGTGTGTTCAGGACTTTCCCCAGCGACCATAACAGTGCTCCGTAGACTCTCATCAGCTGAAAATATTATTTTTCCAACAGAAAAGCTATCATTTTCACAAGAAGACACATGCCCAATGAGACTTGAACTAATTCTTTAAAAATATTAAATAAGTTGCATTTTGTTGTAGATTTCAAAAGTATAGTGTACTCCGAAGTCAGAAAAGTGGAATATGTTGACGTACTGAGAGACAGAAAAAGGCATGGCGATAAAAAGGGAAACGTTCACCTGCTGGGCGTCAACTTGGTCCGCCTTGTTGAGAACAATGCGTATTTTGTCATCATGGCCACGGAGCGACCCAATCACACGCTTGAACTCATCGCTGATATCAAGCTTGTGAGGATCAAACAGGAGAAGAATAAGATCACACTTGGCGGCAAACCATGATGTAACTCCGGTGAAATCGTAACTGCGCTGGGTTCGCTGCTTTTCCCCTGACAAAACTCCAGGAGTGTCCACGAAGGTTACATGCTCTAGTAACTTTACAAGGAAAATGGAAAGTTTAGTTTCGTTCACAAAAAAAAACACAGTGAAATCAAATGCTCGGTAGAGAGAGAGAGATCATACTGGATGCGGCATCTGAGAACACTCAAACTTTGATAAAAATGCCGTTCCGAAAGATGACAGCCCACTGTACGGCATGTCAGCTTGGACGGCAATTGTGTTTCCCGGAATGCATCTTTCATCTGGCCCGGACTGTAGAGGTGGAAATAAGTATCATAAGAATGGGAGCAACGGGAAAAGATACTTACGGAAGTAGAATATGATAAATAGAGATGAATAAAAGTTCATGCAAAGCCATTGAAACTTTTATGAGAGAACTTACAGTGATGACAACAAATCTGTCTGTTGTAGGCTCTGGTCCGATATGAGCCCCTACACAAGGAATATTACAGCTTCCGTTAACAGATAATTCGAGAGATTGCTTGAGACGGAGGAAAATGAAAATTGGACTAATAAAAAACGAGGGAGACGCACAAAGATCCAACTAGCTTACCTGGATAACTTGTCTTCAGTAAATGCTTTATGAATGTGGTTTTCCCGGTAGAGTATTGGCCCAAGAGCATGACCATTGGCTTCGCATCAAAATCGCTGCTAGTCTACAAATGCGATGTATTTTGAAATAAAAATACATTAATGGAGAAACAGAAGCAATAACATGTGCTATTTCAGCAATGCAATCATTATTTGCACTTTATAGTTTTAAAAACACGAGAAGAAATATATTGTTTCACAGAAACATCCCTCCTTTGTCACTGTCCTCCCAAGGGAGAGATAATGCCTTGACATTAATATCTGAACAGCACAGAACAATACTTTGCGTGACAGAGATAACCCGGCCTTAAAAAGGTTATGAAGACTAAACAAAAGGGTGGTAACTACCAGTAACGGTGAAACAAAGTCGTGGAACTGATAAGTTTTCTCGAGAGGCCTCAACTTCTCAATGTATGATTTCTTTAGCCCATCGATGATTGAAGTAACTGATTTTAAAGGAATCTGTAAGGAAAAATGTTAAATTAACCTACTGAACAGCGAAAAAATTAAGAAACGAATACATCAAGTAATTAGCATGCATGCAGCTTGACGCACCTTCTTTCCTGACTTGGAGTTAAACCAGGTGGCCGATATAAGTGATTCTGATGGATGGCATGCTGCATAATTTGTGAGAACAGGACTAATAGATTGTGAAATATCTTTTTTTTTCGAATAATAATTGTAGAGAAAAGGTTAAGTTCTTCTATTAATATGGTAACGATACATACCGACGATAGCAGAGTTGCCCTTGCTCGCAGAGTTCTTTTTCTTCGGGGTCGTATAGTAGAAGATGAAGATAAATAAATAAGGTTGTTCTATTGTTGCAGTTTGTTGCAAGTTTAATTAAAAGATAAACATAGGCGTACTAGTTTTTTGTCCAGGCCTTCCATTACAGGGGGCTGCAGCCTCTCCAAATCTGCAAAATAAAACAGTCAGCCACATCCTTCTGACGGATCCGTCAGTATTTAAATCTATTACGAATTTGTTCCACCTGCATTTTGAATGGTGTCTTGACTGATCTCATTCCCTGCCTGTGCGAGGGAAACCAGCTGCGCATTTGACATTCGTACCCGGTTTAACATACGTAGAAGAACAAGCCATATATATATGTAGCAATTATATTGAAGCAGGGTCCGGTATCACGATGTATCATGTGCAAACCTGCATCGCAGTCATAAACTCGTAGAATCCAAGATACCCCTGACGTTTGGAATCAGCGATCGCCCAGACCTGAAGATTGAAAGGAAACGTTCTAGTTACGTCGCAGGGATGCAGAGCACCCTGTAATCTATTTTTTTTATTGCCGACCCACCTGCTTCAGCTCTGGCCTGGAGAGATTGGACATCGCGAAGAACTTGAGCGCGTCGTTCCCCGTCAGGCGCCCGTCCGAGTCTTGGACCACGCCGGGGAAACGAAACCGAACGATTTCAGCACCGATCATCTGGAAATCGTACCGTACGAGTGTGCGACAGGGGGAGGGAGGGGGGGCGCGTGACGCGACGGGTCGCGGATCGTACCGTCGTCGGCGAGGGAGAACCAGCTGAGGTAGGTGTCGCGCTGCTCCTTGAGGGTCCATTTCTTGGGCGACGCGTCCGATCCCATCTCTTCTCCCCGGCTCGCTTCACCTCCTTCCTTCTCCGCCGGGGAGGAGAGAGAGAGAGAGAGGAGGCGAACGACGAGAGAGAGGGAAAGGATGGAAGGGCAGGCGAGGCTGTGCCTGAGGGATGAATGCCACGCCACGGACGGCGGCAGGCGGGTGAGCGTTTTGCCGCGAGTGGAATGGCGTTCGCCGCGGCAAACGCGGCGTTGCGCATCGCCCGCGCCGGCCGTTGGCCCCTGCCTTGACCCGGCCGGCATCACGTTCACGTGCTGGGCTGCTGCCTCCGATCCTAAGTACTAAGTGCCGTGACCCAGATTCTGTAACGGCCTGCCGCGTCCAGCCCACGAGAAATTGAAAGTTGAGGCCCGAATCAAGCGGCCCAGCAGCCATCACAGTCACCACGCGGGGGCGCGGGCGCGCCCGGTGCGGTCAAATGCGGGGGCCCGCGGGCCTATGGTCGCAGCGGCGCGTCACGTCGCATCAAAAGACGCTGCTGCGCTCTTGGGAAGCGCGTGACCTGTGCCGGCGCCGCGCCGTGTATCTGACCGTCCCCCCCCCCCCACCACTGACTTGTGGGTCCCCCACAGAGAAAGGACGTGGGAGCCACTTCTCCGGCTGGGCGATTGGAGATGGGTAGGTTGAGTGGTGTGCGGTTCCCGACGGCGGGCGCCGCCGCTGGCTGCAACTGAGACGATGCTGCGGCACGGCAAGCGGCTGCTGATTGCTGCGTGACGTGACCGGTCACCTGCCCGTCGCCGTGATTTTGGGGTGGGGACGTTTCATGCCAGAACTGCACACACAGAGAGAGAGAGAGAGAGAGCTTCACGATGGTTATGTAGCGCGGTGCTTCTCAATGTCAAATAGCCATCCACGACATTCGATCTATGATGGTCATAGCTAAATTCAAACGGATCAGTGGACGGTTGACCGGACTGCCTTGATTTCGTGAACCGACTTGTTATGCCTGAGTAAGTAGTGAATGAATTGCAGCACGGACGATCGGATTCGAATCCCACGGCAGCCATATCGTCATCCCGTACAGGTACAAGCGCGAGGTTTAACTGCTCTTTGGATGCACCCAATCTTCTGCTCGGTGCGGTGCGGTGCAGCCGTAGTCCGTTCCACTCACCGAGTAGAGTAGAGCAATGGCGGCAGCAGCGCCTAAGACTAAAGACCGGGCGATAATAAAACACAAAGCTGCGACTGCGAGCAAAGACGCGGGAGAACAAAGCGAGGTCGGCGACGAAAGCCAAAATCAAATCGGAAAAGAAAAGTAGGAGTAGTAAATGGAGGCATCAGCTGGGGACGGAGACGAGGACGGGTGCGGAAGGTGGGAAGCGGCTGGCTGCCCAAAGCCACCTCGCCCGCGTCTCCTCCCACCACCACCACCACTAACACGACGACGCCCGCCTTCTTCTACCCCCCCACCCCCTCCTCCACGGCCACCAGACCGCCCTCTCCTCGTAGCCGGATCGCCTTTGCCGCCCTGCCAAATCCCGCGCGTCGAGGAGTTCTCGAGAGTCGGTAAAAGCATATATACGATGCGCGACACGGCGGCGGCGGCGGCGGCGGCGGCCCCGCGGTACAGGGGCGTGCGGAAGCGGCCGTGGGGCCGGTTCGCGGCGGAGATCCGCGACCCGGCCAAGCGCGCGCGCGTCTGGCTCGGCACCTTCGACTCCGCCGAGGCCGCCGCGCGCGCCTACGACGTCGCCGCGCGGAACCTGCGCGGCCCGCTCGCCAGGACCAACTTCCCCGCCCCCAGCCTCCCGCCGGCTTCCCGCCGCGCCCCGGCGCCGGCGCCGGCCGCCGCCCCGACGTGCAGCTCCAGCTCGACCGTCGAGTCGTCCAGCGGGGGGCCTAAGCCCGCCGCCGCGGCGGCGCGGCCGCGCGCCCCGCGTCCGGCACCGCCCGACGCCGGCTGCCGCAGCGACTGCGCCTCCTCGGCCTCCGTCGTGGACGACGGCGACGACGCCTCCACCGTCCGGTCACGCGCGCCGTTCGACCTCAACCTCCCGCCGCCGGTGCACGGGGACCTTGACCCGTGCACGGAGCTGCGGCTCTTCCTCTGAATGATAATATCCATCAACATCACCAATTGAAAAAGGCGATCTTTTTCTTCCTTTCTCGGTTCATTTAGATGGTGTCGTGTTAACGGAGCTTGTACCACACTATTCTTCACGCGATAAGAATGGCGATAGCTTGATTAGATTGGTGCAGAGCTGTGCAGCTTCAGGCCGGAGATCCTCGAGAGTTCTCTCTCTCTTTTTTTTTAAAACAGCCTCTTGTATGTGGATCTGCTGCCGTCTTCCTGCCGATTCCCTATGTACACCGGGTGAGTGAGAGCATCTAAGAAGTTCCGTGAATTAACATGAAACCTTGATACAATTTTTGAGGTATTTTTCCTGTACGGTGTGTTCTTTTCGTTTAGCGCTTGTTTGTTTTAGATCGATCAGCTGAAGATTCAAGAAAGTTTCAAAAAACGTGATATGCTTGAGTTTCAATTCGCCGGCAGTAACCGTGTTATCTCCATGTCATTGATGATGAACTCTAAGTCTAGACTAATAGGCGACGACCACGGATTACTAATTTGAAAAAATCGGCAGAGTATTCTTTTAAATTAATGTAGTACAAAGAATACGGTTCAAATACAGCAAGGATACGGTTGCAATACGTTTTCTTTACGGGAAATTTTTTAGTAGAATCCTTTTTCGACCCTCCGGCGGCCCCGCGCGCAGGTCGCTACTCGATCGCAACCACAAGCTTGCACCACCCTCGCCGGCGCCCGTTCGTTTCGTACCGAGCAAGTTGGTCGCGCTCGCCGTGGGGAAGAAGAGGAAGAGGAAGTGAAGCCGAATCGGCCCGCTCGCTCCCCAAATCCCCCCAAAACTCTCGAAGCCTCCACCCAAATCGAACTCGAACGTCCTCGGAAAGGCGAGCAGCGCCGAGATCGGGGGGAGAGGAGATGGTGGTGCGGCGGCTGGGCCGCGCGGTGCTGACGGCCCCCAACATCCGGAGGCGGGCGTCCAACTCCTGGGCCGCCGTCCGCGACACCTTCTTCTCCACCAAGGTGACCTCCTAGCCCCGACCGATTCGCCTCCCTCGCTAACGTCTCCGTCTTCGTGCGATTGACGACTCGTGTGTGGCCGTTCGATGGCTGCAGGAAGTGTTCGAGAACCACCGCATAGTTTTCACCGTCGGTACCTCCATCGCCTCCATCGTCACGGCATGGGCTGGTACGCTCCTGCCCGCTTCCTGCTCTATGAGAGCTCGCCAGTTCGGGTATCGGCCGCTTTTAGGTTTCAGTACTGCTCATTGGTCGCTGGAAGTTCAGTCTGATTGATTATTTGATTAGGTTGGGTTTCCCAAACATTGTTGGCTTTAGACTGTTGCTGAATGGTGACTGGGCAAGTGCTGAAATCCTCTGCCACTTCATTTGCTAGGATTAGAGGACACCTCAACTAGAACAAATGCTGCATTAGAACAGCGGTTTCTGTGATGTTGATGTAGTTGGACTTTTTTTTGGCTCCCATGATTATATTCCTTTAGATTCATTACGGAACCCCACACTTCAATTTGTATGAAACAACTTATATAGATTGAGGTTCAAAGCTTCCTTCCACCATCTGATTGTCACTCATAATGCTGAATTGAAGTTTTTCAACTGCACTCAACGGAGGATAAATTTAACCACTGGACATTTTTTTCCTATCACCGTAATGCATGCCTTTTGCAGTAAAAATTTCAAGATTCTCGAGTTACATTGTTAGAAGAATTAACAGATAAATAATGCAAATTAATCCTTGCAGGCTATTCACTACGTCATATGCAACAATCAAGGATGGACAGGAGGCTTCAGAAAATTGAAGAAGCTGTAAGCAATTCATAATAACCATTAAACACTTTCCTATTACTCTCTGAACACCGTGTTAACTTTTTTTTTCTCATGTGTATGTGATTTTCTAAGCGTAGTATATGGGGCGTACTTGGATTGCTAGTTGACTACCATCAATATTTTGTAGTTACTTTGTTCTACTGACTTGGAGCTTATGCATTTTTTGTTCTTTAAACAGTTGAAGGATAGTCACAAAGTCGAACATGAAGAGATAAAGAAGATTGTAGCTTCCAGCAATGTTAGCATTCCAGCCTGTGTAGCCACAGCATTGACAACAACAGTTGTTGGGTATGTTCATGCTGCTGATACATAAATTTACTGTTGTCCTTCATCATTATCCTGTTCGATTGCACAAGCATGTGAGTTTGTGCAATTCTGTTGCATCACGGTGTCACACATATGTTACTTTCAACATAGATTATGATACCCTGATGCTTAACCAAGCTTATTGCCAATATGTTCAGTACTTGACACATGAAAGGAGTCCATGATGATTATAATGTGTCCGCATCAGTACTTGACATGTTGGTTTTATAATTACTTGTTTAGGTTAGCAAGACGTTAGAAGATGATATTTCTCTCAAATTAGCATTTCTTGATTTCTGAAACCCATTTTTTCTTTATTAGCACAGATAATGGAATAATATTGTTACTTGTTTTGCAAATTTGTACACTCTGCCGACCATTTCCATTTATAGCACCACTGGGACTGAACCAAGTTTTCTACTCAAAACTTAAGTGTCATATTTTGACTGTGATGTATATAACCAGAAGGTCCAGAACATGAAATTCTATGCATAAGCCACGCATTCGGTTACTCCCTTGCAGTACCCAATGGCAACAATTTAAAACTGGAGGGAGTAGTTTTGAATCAGTGTTGAAATATAAATACTCTTACATTTGGAACCCATTCCCAATTCTATATCATGCTGTAACTTAATTTTCTGCTATGTAGCATATGACATATTGCAAGGCAAGTAAATCCATTATGTGTATTCTTTTTCATCTGATGACAGTTACACAGGCTGCCTGTGTGTCTGCATAAACCTAAACTAATGTGTTATCTTGTGGATTTGCCAGGTACGCACTAGGGTGGCGAGGTGGAGCTTGGTACGCTCGTAGAGCCTTCCGAAAGGAGCAACAAAAGCTGATGGGTCAAATCAAGTCGCATCATAGTCATAGATGGCACTGGCGGCCCTTCAGTAGACTCAAGAACAAACTCAGAAGCAGAGCGTCCAAGACCAAGGGTGCCAACGCCCCTCAGTTGTCGGGCCCAAGCACTGATGCCCCTGTAAATAGCGGGGCGTCTGCTAGTGTTGGCAATAATCATCAGACAGCAGGCTGTGCATAAGTAATAGAAGTCGTAAACGCATAATCAATACGCATTACGACTGAGTCTATGATTGGTAGTTAGTCAGCTTTACGGTGGATTATTTGTAGCATTAACGGTCATAATGCACTCAGCAGACTCAGCTGTGACATGAAAAGATTCAGTGCCTCCAATTTGTGCCAAGGTTCTGAGAATTGAGACGATCTCGTGGAGATATAAACATGTCATTTTTTTAGATCCGTGCATCATGTTGTTGTCCATAGAAAAGAAACTTGCAAGCTCCAATCTGACGATTACACAATCCATAAAAAGCGTGTACCATTGCAGCAATGCTACAGGCCTGACCACCCACGCATGGTCATGCTGCTTGTGCCACCCGTGCTTGCTGGCGTTTCCTCACGCATTGTTGCGCCCACCATTGGATTCACAATCAGAAAAAAGAACAAGTGTGTACATGGCTATTTAGACTGGAACACACTGGATTTGCTTCCCGTGTTCTGACCTATAATATTGATGTCTCGTTGCTTTGTACACTCACGAATACAAGCGCGAACCCTCACCAAAGCTCCATAGAAATAAGAACACTGAACATGGACGGCCACCATAAAATGTATTTCCCACACCAGTGTACAGGCAATCATCATTTACTTCAACAAGCCGTTATATAATTTTTTATCAGCTATATTCTCGGAATTGTTCTCATACGACTACGATTGTTGTAACGTTAAGACTATCTGTGAATGTAACTATGTAAGCATACGCAGAAGTGACGTGTAGCAGAATGGACCAATATTTCGTGCTCATCACATCTTGCATGCTTTCTCATCTTTGCATTCACCCTGCGTAAGGATAAAACAGTCAGCCTACTGAAAGTTATGCTCACTCAAACGCAACAGTTCTATCATAATACATAGGTTTCAGGAAGAGGTCTAGACGCGAGAGGAGACGAGCTCATGAGTAGGTGGCGAACTTACTGCCTCTTTTCTGGATGCGATGATCTCTTCTAGTGAAGGTCGACCTGCAATAATAGGACGGATTATTATAAATTTTGTTCACTCTTGTGCAAAACATTCAATATACTTCGTTGCCGGTAATTTCCATTAAAATGGTTCAGACCCAACTACCAAAATACATGTAACGTCATCAAGAATCAAATACACACAAGGTTCTTATCAGTTAAACCTGTAATTCGCATACGGTATTTGGCCCACACACCATATACTGCATTTGCTATGGTAGCCACCTGCAGAGTATGGAACAGTATGAATAAAAGGAGTAAAAATGCCACAGAATAAAACTTAATATAGAAGGCATGGAACTAAACAGTAACAGTCCAAACTGAATGAAACAAGCTGATCATGTGTTTTACTCTCAGTAAGTGTGTGTGGAACTTACAGGTTCATACTTGGTAACAGCATAAACCCACCCAAGTCCTACTTCTTCATACAGCCTTCTAAATGCCTGCAATTATAACAACAGCTGTTGCCTTTTTAAAACAGAGGGAATATGTACGTAAAATATAACTGATGCATAGACCACAATTCATTCTTTATTAGGATGGCACTACAGATTCAAAGGATTTTTAACGTGGTTACTATCAGTAATCAGTATTTTGAGCATAATTCATAAGAGCTAGACAGTGAGCTTGTGTATCATCAAAAGAGAACCATGTTGATTCATGAATCTTCTAGAAACTTGACAGCATCAGCACAGAAGCGTGTAGTTTGTTGGTCACTGGGTATTGAAGTAGCCACAGGAGAAACCTGCGTGTTACAAACTTGTGGTGCTGATTTCATTCATTGGTTCCATGTCTAATTCATTTTATTTAGCTGCAAAAATATGTTGAAACTAGTCTATTTCACATTCAACAGTTTATCAGGCAGCAAGACAGTGAAGTCTGCCTTTTGAAAATGGACAACTTTGGAAAATTTTAGCAGGAAATGCTGTGAGTGTAATACCTCAACATCTGTGATGATAGTTCCATTCGACTCGATGGCATGTATCCTCCCCATGGCCTGAAAGCAGAAAAAAATTTTCTTACAGAAGATAAACAAATGGGCATGATGCTTTACCCACTGATTTAATTGCCAATTTACACAACACAAAGCTAACGGTTAGTCTGATTCCGGGTGGAAATTTGCTAATGAATACTGCTCCTATGCTGTTTCAAAAACTGAACTTCTGAAACCATACAGCAGTTGTGTAGTATATGAGGATTCAGGCCGTTGACATGCTTTACAGTTTACTTTTCACCTTTTTGAGAGAGCATATATGCACAACCACTAATGTGCTAACATGTACCAAACTTAGTAGCACCAAACAGCACATGTGAAAGATCCAAAATCAAGTGCTTAAGTAAGGAAAAAAGGTCATAATTCAATATTTTTCAGCATACACAGATAAATTCATTGCAGTTTTCCACATTGGTGATTGTCAGTGAGGTTTTTCACTAGCTTTTAAAACACCAAAATATGACATGACCAATTTCATTCAGAAGAATGCACAACACGAGGAAAGAAACAAGGGAATAAGTGCAATAAAGTAATACACACAGTTTCGTAGTCAAGGCCCTGATTCTCCTCTGGAGAGTAATCTTTCGAGCTTATGTCAACAAATTTTATAGCCCCGTAGGATTCGTCTCTTTCTCTCAGCATGTTTACCTGCACAGGAATCAGTACTCAGTACAAGCATATTTAGTTGCTTTGATATCAGTACAATGTCTGCTGCTTCCCAACCACCATAAACAATGCAGGAAATCCATAAAAAATAAATACGAGTCAAAATGTGACATTCAAGAGCTAGTAGAGCACATAGAGGTCTTAGCAAGCCAAACACTGGTGAACATGTCCCAAAATAATAAGGTCCGTAATGGAGAATTCTGTAGTCAGCACTCAAATGTCCCTGAATATGGGTTCAGATATCTCAGCTAGTTAGCTGGAGTTCTTAGATATACAGCTGGCAAAATTTTCAGAGAGAGAAGAAACTATTGCATTTTCCAATGTTTGAGGTGATTAAATAAATGCAGCTACTGTTTCTGTAATTGGACTGAGACGAAACAGCTAGTGACACAGCATAAGCTATCTATATAGCATACATCAAACAATTAGGAATGTCACCATTCAGTTATATACAGCCATCAGGTGATGAATATTCATTGCCTCATTGGAAATCGAAGTTTCGTTCTTCCTAAGCCGCATCCTAGAAATATATAGCTTATGCCATGATGGAACATAACAATTCCATTTGCTGTACAGCATACCTCACGCATACAGAGTGGACAATCACCATCATAGAGCATCTTGATCCTCCAACCTTTTGAAGAATTCTCCCCATCCTTCAAGTTTGATGTAGGGGATGCTTTGACGTCGGAAGCTTGGCATCTGTAAGCTGAAGTTCAATTCGCATTTAGTAACAGGATCCATCGTATAAGACACACACCTAATAGTAGTATCACTCTTTTTCGTACCAGGGGAGCAAATCCCCATGCCTCGATATGCTACTTGTTTGAGTTATTATCTCCATCCCTTTGCACGAATGGTGTCCGAGATCAAGCCAAACAACAGCATCACCACCAAGCAGTTGGCGCGAAAAAAAAAGGCAAAAACAAAACAACAGCATACTGGTTCTGATCGAACTCGAAGCAATCGATTTGGATCAACACTGGATTCATGACTAAGCACGGCCCTATAATCCCCCTTTCCCTCTAAAACACGAGATGGCTGGCCTGCTTACCATTCAGCGCAGCACGTCGAGAGGCGCCGACCGCTGCGGCGTCCCACCGCCCCGGCGGCAGGAGGCGCGTCGCGGCACGCGGGCGCGCGCGGGGCAGCGCGGCTCCCAGGCGGGCCAGCGAGCTCGCCATCGATCTCTCTCTCTCTCTCTGACTTCCTGGCGACGTCTCCGTGAGCGTGTGGTGAGTGGGGAGGCTGCGAATCGCAAACACGTGGCCGCCGATTCAAATGGGGTTTGTTCCTGATCGACCTTGCTCCACCGCGACCTTCTTTCTCGCGTCGCGCCGTTCCTCCGCACCGCCAGTCTGCCCACATTTTTCTCCATTTTATTTTTTAAAACACGATACGAATTTGAATCGATTTTGCACACTCCGAGCATTATACAAGCCATCCATCGATTTTGAACAGAAGAGATGCTTTCTCAAAATCCAAGATTGTAAAACTAGGATTCAGTCTACTTTCGCATGCAGAATGTACGCGTGTGCGTGCATGCGGCGAGAGGAAAACTTGCAGAGACTCCCTCCTCCGAAACCATCTGACGACGAGAACGCCTCGTAAATAGCAGTGCCGCATAGCAGTATGGACTAGGGCGCAGACAGGGTCCACGTGGCGGCCCCCACGTCATCCGGCCCCGGCCAATTGCTCTTATCCAGATCGCCGTGGACAAGAGGGGCCATGCCATGTCCTCGCGAGCGATTTCGACGGCCGCGCGTGCAAGCACGGCTCATCATCATCATGATTGATGCCCGTCCCAGATTTTTATCTTTTGCAGGCAAACCCTCGTAAGTTTTAAATTCAAGTTAGCCCCCATGTAAAGCCCCCTCCCTGACTCGTTTATTCCGAACGAGGAAGAAGAAGACTGTAGCCAGCCATCCACGGTGAAGCTTACATTCAAATACAGTATCATACAGGGAGTTTGCTGATCAGGAAATCATTTGTGTCCTCTTGTTTCTTGGATGAGGTAGAAAACCAACCGAAACCCAGCGGAATCCGTTGGGCTGCAGCGGGTGCGCGAGTTGCAGGAGAGGACAGAACTCGGGGCCTCGGGGAGCGAAAAGGTAGATGGATTGAGGAACCGGGCTCTGCCTCTGCTCCGCCGCCACCGCCTCGGCCGCCGATCGCTGGGCCGTTGCGGCTATCCCCCACGCCCGCTTCTCCACCCGCACCATACCAGCCTATGGTGAGCACTGAGATTTAACTGCACGTCTCTCATTTCATCTGAATTCTTACTTTTTTCATGGCCGAGACAGTTCGATCGATGCTGAGACCGTAGGAGGGTTGTGATCTTTTAGGTGCTTGGTGGTCGAGGGATTGAGTGGAAAGTTGATTCTTTTTTGGAGGGTTGTTGGTGATTTGCAGGCGTGAGCCGATGATAGCAACAAGAGCGCGCCTTCCCCTCTCCCTGACGGCGTCGGCCACCCCGCACGGCGCGCGCGCCAAGAAGAGGAAGAAGCCATGTCCCCCAACCTGGACGGCGCCGTCAACGCCCAGGTGCCGGCGCTGCTCCTGAGGCGCCTCTTCGGCGTGGGGCGGCGGGATGAGGCCAAGCAGTTGCCGCGGCCGCCGCCGGTGGGGCGCCGCCGTGTGTTCGTGCAGACGGAGACCGGCTGCGTTCTCGG
Organism: Neostapfia colusana; assembly: GCA_030760725.1. NCBI lineage: Eukaryota > Viridiplantae > Streptophyta > Magnoliopsida > Poales > Poaceae > Neostapfia > Neostapfia colusana. The sequence continues at coordinate 879,493 of JASWHV010000017.1, forward strand.
CATGGATCTGGACCGCAAGGACGACGCGCACACCGTCAAGCGCCGGTTGCAGCTCGCGCTCAACGTGCCCACCGGCGAGACCTCGCTCACGTTCGGCGACCGCGTCCTGGAGAACGACCTCTCCTTCATACGGCGGGACTCACCGCTGCTGCTCACCCGGAACAGCATCAACCGGAGTTGCTCCACCCCGTGCTTCTGCCCGGCCTCCAAGGACTTCGAGCAAAAGGACTGCAGCGGCTTGGTTGAGATACTTGGGTGCTCCAGCAGCTGTATCCGTGTGAAGCGCATGGTCGACGACGTGGTGAACGCAATCAGCAGCGGCGTGGATCCAGTACCCATTGACAGTGGCCTTGGTGGCTCCTACTACTTCAGGAATGTCGCCGGGGACAGGGTCGCCATCGTGAAGCCCACGGATGAGGAGCCTTTTGCACCAAACAATCCTAAGGGTTTCGTCGGAAGAGCGCTTGGGCAACCAGGGCTGAAGAAATCTGTGCGAGTGGGAGAGACAGGGTTCAGGGAGGTTGCGGCATACCTGCTGGACCATGAAAATTTTGCAAATGTGCCTGCGACAGCTCTGGTGAAGATAACACACTCCATTTTCAATATAAACTGTCCAGTGAACGGTGGAAGTCCAGCACCAGCTCATGACCAGAAACAGCAAGTTAATAGCAAGATTGCTTCGTTCCAGCAGTTCGTTGCCCATGACTTTGACGCGAACGACTATGGCACCTCGAGCTTCCCTGTTGTTGCTGTTCATAGAATTGGCATACTAGATATCAGAATCTTCAACACGGACAGGCATGCCGGCAATGTGCTGGTGAGGAAGCATAACGGTGGCACAGGCCGCTTCGGTTACCAGACGGAGCTGTTCCCGATTGATCATGGCCTCTGCTTACCAGAGAACCTGGAGGACCCTTATTTCGAGTGGATACACTGGGCCCAGGCATCGATTCCATTCTCCGAGGAAAAGCTTGAGTACATCAGAAATCTTGACCCGATGAAGGATGTGGCGATGCTACGCAGAGAACTCCCCATGATGCGCGAGGCGTGCCTACGTGTCCTGGTCCTGTGCACAATCTTTCTTAAAGAGGCTGCAGCTTCCGGTCTTTGCTTGGCAGAGATAGGCGAGATGATGACCAGGGAATTCAGGGGGGTGGAGGAGGAACCAAGCCAGCTGGAGGTTTTCTGTATGGAGGCCAGGAAGCGAGTAGTAGAGTGGGAGCCACTCTCTGCCGCAGCTGAACAAGTAGAGGACATTGATTCCCAGTTCTCAGTGGACATGCTAGGAGAATACAATGGTGTAATTAGATCACCAAGGTTCAATGGCTCAAGTATGAAGGGGTCTAGTTTCAGGAACCCTCTTTCAAAGCTCGTGGAGAGTCTCCACGAGGGCAATGACGACCATGAGGACCGATATGAGTCTGATAGAGCCTTGTCTTCTGGATCGAGTACTCGCATCATTCCTAACAAAGCTACAGGCCAGAGTTGCAATGCTACAAGAAGTGCCATGAACAGGAGTGCGGATGAACAGCTTTCATCAAGTATGTGCTTTGTCAGGCTGTCAGACATGAGTGCCGAGGAGTGGAGTCTCTTCCTCGAGAGGTTCCAGGAACTGCTGAAGGAAAAGCTGCATGAGCACGCCAAGGTAGCTGCAGGTGAGAGGGTGAAGCAACGCCTGGGCACTTCTTGCAAGTTTTGAGTAGGCAATAGAGCGTGAGAGAAGAAAATATGTACTGCTTGTCTATGAAGTACAGGACGAAGATACCATCATATGAGACACGTTCAACTTTATGCAACGATCTTGGATGTAACTTGTATGCTCATCAGATAGATAGGATCGAAAGAGCAGTGATGGGTGCGGAGAACTGCTCTCCATGCATGTTTAAGAAGTGAACCGCCTAATAATAAATGTATCAGCCTGTGTGTGCTGGGTTGATGCTCTGGATACTACTGTATGAAATTTTTTAGCTGTTGCTGCATATTCTTTGTAATTTGTACTCTGAGCAGTGTAAATATTTCACATTTTATGTAAATGTTTACCTGATGTGGAATATCTTGGATGTGCAGTTGTCTGCTTGGTTGGTTCTGTCTCTAAAATTCTTCAAGATCAGAAGGGCAGTGAATGTCTATTAGTTAGGTTTTAGTAGGCAGATGCTTAAGAAATGGTTGCCAGCCTGTGTATATATATTGGTTTGATGCTAGACACTCGTATACTAAATTAGTTGTCTTAAACGTCATTTATTTCAGAACGGAGGGAGTACTTAATTGTGAAATGTCTTATTAGCTGGTGCTGAACATTCGTGGCTTCGTGCTGTGAGCTGTGTAGATGTTGCACACCGGGACGTGCTCGTGTGTTGGCTTCTCCCGGTGTTTTCTAATTCAGTGATGAAAATTGATCGGTACTTGGATCTGTTCAGAAGGAAGAGGAGGAGAAAAAAAAAGAACTCCAACCTGAATACGTGACGAAATACCCAAACCCAAATCGTTATCGCTTCCCCGGCCACCGGCCGGCCCCTCCCCTCGCCGTCCCGCCGCTGCTCGCACATCTAGGTTCTACCCGCGCGCGGGAAGAGGAGAGCTTCCTGAACCCGTCCCAATGGCGTGGGGCGTGACCCCGCGGCCGCCCTCGTCGAAGGTGCAGGCCCTCTACGAGCTCTGCAAGCGCACCTTCCCCTCCCCTTCCACCGCCGGCGCCTCGTCCTCTCCCCCGCCCGCGGCCTCCATCCGCAGCATCTCCTCCCTCATGGGTAACCTCCGCCTCCCCGTTACGAATTCCTGGCACGTTCCCTTGTCTATATGTGGTGATGCAGTCGCTGATGGAAGGCAGTTAAGCTCATGTTCGCGCAAATTTTTATCTTTTCTGTGATCCTGCAATAAGAACGAGTTAAGATCATGCTAGCGAACGAGGTATTAGCAAACTATCAGTAGCACCCCAGTGTTCATTCCTGTGGGAGCGAATTTTTAGGTTAGGGTAAAAGAGGCCAATCTGGTCCTGCACATGCAGAGATGGACGGATCCGGTGGGCTCCTTGTGTCGGGATTAGGGCAGGCTCAAAACATCGGAAAATATGATCCACGGGAGCGGCACCCCACGCGTTGCAGGGGTGGCTTTTCGTTACCTTTATTGGCCGGTTCTGGTTGCGCTCTTTTTAATTACAATACCATGGGAAAGTCTTTCTCCATTGGTCGAGTTCTTTTTTTTTCTTTTTTTAAGAATGAACTAACCCTTGCCACCTGTTCTACTTTAGTTACATGGTGATATTTTCTGATGTTCAGATACAATCACTCCTGCTGATGTTGGACTCACAGATGGTAATACTGAGGATGACAGAGGGCATGGTTTTTTTGAGTCCAACTTCCTGAAGAGTTCATCAAGGGTAGCTCGATGGGCGCAGCCTATAACATATTTACATGTCTATGAGTGTGACACTTTCTCTGTAAGTTCACTGCTGAAAAGTTGTACTATAACCACTTGCCCTATAGGCTAACAACTACACTGGCAAATATAATATTGCTAATGAACTTTTGATTTGAAATCGTGAATCATACTATTTATGCATGTCAAGCTTGTGAACTGTGCAATTACAAGTATTTTCTGCACATTTCCCTAAATACAGCTACGGCCTACGTTGCATTTTTTTGATAAAGTACAGTGCATTTCTATCTGTGAACTTGGATAGTAATAATTGTTTGGTTCCATTAAATTGCTAGCAATGCTCTCCATTGTGGATCCATGGTTCAGCTGTGATAAATTACCCTAGCAAGCTATTCATGCATCTTTTGAATTTGCTTGGCAGAATTTCTCTTTTGCCGGGACTACTATGTAAATGGCACTTATAGGTAGACTGGTAGAGTGGTCTTTGACATGGGAGGAGGTGGTAAAACAAGACGAGGGGATTTGAATGTACCTAGAGATTTGACCCATGATAGGACTGCATGAAAATCAGCAATTCATCCTTCTAAGATAATAAAACGTAACCACGAGGGAGATTACGAATATTCCAAGCATATACATCTGAGGCCAGTAAGCTAAGGATAGACGAAATCCAGTAAGACAGTCAGAAGCGAACTCCGATTACCTACCTGTTAGCGCTACCAGATTCTATGTGCAATCTTAGTTTACTCGTACTTTGTTCACTCCTCTCTCTCTCTTCCTTTTTCTTTTTATAAAGAAAGAATTAAAATCGGTGGGTTTTCATATATAGCCTACCCCAACGTGCTTTGGGACAAAGGCTTTGTTGTTGTGGTCTTTAACGCCTCTTTTGTCTCATATATAATTTGCAGATTGGAATATTCTGCTTACCAACTTCCGCCGTCATTCCTCTCCATGACCATCCAGGAATGACTGTATTGAGTAAAATCCTTTATGGTTCTATGCATGTGAAATCATATGACTGGATAGAGCCCACTGTTCTAGCAAGTAGCCAGCCAGGTTAGTATCCTGCTTTTTAGGGTATTTATCATATTGTTCAATACATGTTAATATTTCATTGCAGAATTATGGCCTCATTTATGCGAATAGCAATTTCATACGCGTTCATTCAATTGTGTCATTTACTGGTGTTAGAGTGAAATCATTTTAGATTGCTTATTATAATGCCTTTGGCCTTCCTGATCTTCAGAAAATAAGATATTTTATTGCTGAAAGATTTTTTCTCCCCTGATATACAGCAAGATTGGCCAAGTTACATATGGATGATGTTCTTACATCTTCATGTCCGACTTCTGTTTTGTATCCCCAAAGTGGCGGGAACTTACACTGCTTCACTTCAGTAGCTTCTTGTGCTGTTCTTGATGTCCTTGCCCCACCATATTCTGAAGATGCTGGTCGGATTTGCACATATTTTCATGATTATCCATTTGCTAGCCTCTGTAAGTGAACCTCTCTCTGTCATCATGTTATAAGGTTCTTGTTGTTAGTTGTTATGGTTTTGGGTTTCTTGGCTGAATTTGAGTATAGGATGTCAGGACTGTGGACAGCAGACAGGATCAGGGCCTTGGGGTCAGCCTGCCATGGTGACGTTGTTGTGTCTATAAATAGAGGGAGGGAGGGGGGGAGGGAGGGAGCAGTAAACAGTGATCTTGTAACTGATAAAGGAATATTGGTTCCACCCCCTAGGGTTTTTTTGGTGTGGCTCCTGCTGTTGCCATGGGCACCTGGCATAATGCTAGACCCACACACCCTCTGTCTTTTTATTACTGGAAGCGTCATATTAACCATCTTAAGTATTGATATTGTTTAAAAAGGTATATTGGTCCTGGATAATAATTTCCACATTCCTGCTTTGTGGGCTGGGGATTATGATCAGGAGGAGAATGAACTGTTTGTTCTGCTTATTCAATTGACTTAGCATATTGAGTAGAATTTCTGATTGATTGATTTTGTCATACTTAATCCCATGAGAGTATTAGCGTAGGTGTAAGATACTCTTTATTAGTGAGGAGGCTAGGAGTGAGTCATGTTTTTGATAGAGAAGTAAATCATATATGCAGTAAAACAGAAGCATCGAATTAGGACTAGAACCAACAATTGCCAGCACAATGGCTTTTGTGAATCAATTAATAGCGCAATGAAACATCATGAAACTTAACCCCTGAAATTTTAGAATCCTTTCTAATACTATTTAGAGGCCTACCATTTTATGAAGTGGGTATGCATATGTCACCTTGGAAGGGGGACAGATATGCAGGACTACTAATTGCCCCTCTGATGGAATGCAAGATTTCCGTAGATGAGAGGTCTGTCCTCATGCCAAAGCCCTCTGGTGGTGAATTTTGATGTGGGTCAGGATTATCCTATTGAGATATATAGCAGTGTCAGGTACATAGCTATTATTTCTACTGGTGTGGTGTTTTTGTACTTTAGATAACTGGTTGTCTCCCATTTAGCCTTTTGGGAAGGGCTCTTCATGTAGTATATGTTCTATTAGTGTTCTGAGAATCTTGGATTTGTCGTTAGCTGTAGTAGTTTGCAGTATGTTTTGATTTTCTCATGGTCACTTGATGCTCGAACAGCAGCAGCTGGAGACACAAGGGTAGTTGGTAGCGCAGATAACTATGCATGGATTGAGGCCATAAACACCCCAGTGAACATTTACATGCGCCCTGGCATGTATACCGGTCCAAGCATACAGGTATTGCCTAAAGCTTTTTACATGTCACCATTGCTATTCGATCCACCATATCAATTTGGCGAAGAACGTACATGAACTAAGTTTATTGCCCCTTTTCTTCCAGGAACATGAGCCGTAAGCAACACACAATGATCTGGAGCATCAGGAAGTTCCTCGGTGTCACCTTGCTGATAGAGTTGCAATGCGTCGCTGTAAATGTACTAACTTTGATATCACATCCTGCCCTTCGTTCTCCTTTGTTGGTGTATCAGTAGCGAGGAGAGAAGTTTTCACCGTAATACCCTTTTCAGTTTAGTGGAGGGGTTCACAAATTTTAGTGGTCTGAGTAGCTGAGAAGAGTTTGTCGGTTCTTTATGTTCTGCGGTGCTGGCATGAGCTTCATGTAAATTTCTGATGCTGGTGTGGTGCATTGTATTGTGAACTTGATACTCCATCCGTTCTGAAATAAATGATGTTTAGGACAGCAAATTTAGTTTAATTTATACTAAATTTGCTGTTCTAAACGTCATTTATTTCAGAACGGAGAGAGTATGTGGTTAGGTGCATAGCCATGGAATGCGTAATGAATGACCATCGATCGGGCTTAGAGGGGTAAAAAGATTTCTAACCCAAATTGCTAAAGTGATAAAAGGATGTAACCAGTGCTAATTAAAGTCTCCCATAAATAAATTATGGCCTGGAAATGCCTGCGCAGCTCATTATACTCGTGATCACGTAAGAGAGCGTTGTGTTATGCTCACTAATAATTAAGAGATCTGGGAACGTCGAAATGGCAAGATGGATCAGAAGTGCTTTGTAGAACCATCTCCATCTGAAGGAAGAGAGTGGCATGCATGGCGCCTGGTCGGAGAGCCTGAGAACGCGTCTACCGGCCGGGGCCGGAAGTAGAAAGGCCCGCCGGAGTCGCCACACGTCGCACCACCGCGGCCGGTGGCTAAAAACGGGCAATGCTGGGCGATCACCAAAAATAGCCGCCGGCCACCACCTCCTCACGCGTATAAATAACACAACCCGGCGCCTTGGCTTCTTCGCATCAGCTCTACCACCACCACCACGACAAGCACGCAACGCAACACGAAGCCGAAACGAAGCACGCGCTGCAGCTACAGCTAGCTCGGGAAAGAAGAAGGAGGAAAAACAAAAGGCGGCCATGGCCCGTGCCCTCGCCCTCGCCGTGATCCTCCTCGCCGCCGCCGCGGTGGCGCCGTTCGCGGAGGCCAAGTCCGTCACGGCCTCGATCAGCACCGCGGGCGCCTCCGTGTCGGAGAGCGCCGACGCGCCCAGCCCGGCGGAGGCCCCGGCCGACGGGCCAACAAGCGCCCCCGGCCCGTCTCCGTCGTCGTCCGAGGGGCCGAGCGCCGCTGACGCGTAGGGGGAGGCGATCCGATCCCATCCGATCCGACCGGGTCGTTCCACACGATCGAGTCGCGATCACCAGTGACCCGTCCGATCCGTACGTCGTCATGCAAATAAGATCGAGACGCGCGGCGACCCCCTAGCTTCACCAATTCATGGCCGTTTCATTTGGAGCCTCACTCACTTTCACAGTGTTGTATCACGCAGGGCGCTCGTTTTTGTTCGATTTTACGTTTCGCATTTCAAACTTCGCTCACGCTCGCAAGACATTGCGACGTACGTACGGCTAGCTAGCTGTTGTGTACGTGTACCCATGCATGTTCTAATCATTTAAGCCGATTTTCCGTTGTCTAAAAAACATGTCCTAAGTCGGCCGGTCGATGCCGTCGTCGTCTGATGCAGTGGACTGAGTTAAGTGCATTTTTATCTTCAACATATAATCCCTGTCTTCAGCTCCGGCCACTTTGCCTTTCCTGGAATCTGCAGCAGACGTTCGCGTACGTGCAGTTGATAAAAGTTTGTCGCGTTTCATCTCATGCGTGAGAGATTAGGACGCGGGAGGATGCTTGAACTGACACTTCGATCAAGGATTCTTTCCTATGTGTCCTAATTTTACGTGTTCGTCGTGCGTGCCTGATCAATGTGTCGCACGCACGCACGCACGCCGCCGTCTTCTTGTCAGGAAGATCTGGAACATGAATACCACAGGCCGGGTCCGCAAAAGTGATCATCCGAACCAGCCATGGTTCTTTGATCGAGCCTCCGGCCGGTCGCGGTGGCTCCGTTTAATTAGCCGACGCCATGATCGACATCACTCCGAGATCAGCTAGCTCCTCAGGCGCGCGCCTGGGACCTGTCTGGTCGGCGACGCTGGTAACGCGTCGTCCGGAACGCGGCGGTGCAGTGCAGGGGGGGGGGGGGGGGGGGGGGGCGAGACGCCGGGTGTGGGACGGTAAATTAAATACCGACCACTCCCTGAGCACTCTATTGCCTTGCAGCATACCACTAGTTTGGTTAATTGGGATCCCGACGACACCTCTATATCTATGTGCGTATCCATCACTCCCTCCATTCTGAAATAAATGATGTTTAAGATCAAAGAATTAGTCTATTTTAAACTAGATTAACTATCCTAAACGTTATTTATTTAAGAACAATGCGAGGTCCAGCAAGTAATTCAGTTGCATACTTCTGCACATCTCACACCACGCTTTCGCTGATTCCACGCAACTCATCACTCCCCTCCTCTTCCAAAGAAAGCTGCGTGAACTCATTGGCCAAGTTGATTTCCACGGGACGTGCCGCATTGCTATCCTTGCAGTGGCCTAACTGATCATTTGACGTATCCTTATCCATCGCTGTCCAGCAAGAACAAGAAGAAGAAAGGTTTAAAAAAACACTAACAAAAGAACACTTCTGTAGCCTTATTATTACAGCCTCACATGTGTCCTTCTCTTCGGAAGCGCCTTGCTGGCAGCTCACGAGAGATCGATGCGATTTTTGGGCCCGCAGTCGGCACGGGAATCGGGGTGGAGAAGTACCAGGAGGAGAGTGGACTACGGGCACGGGGCTCGAAGTCGCAGGTAGAGGTCCATCCCGGCCGGAGATGGAGGCGGCGGCGGCAACATCCTTGGCGACCGGTGCTCTGCTTCGTCCAGACCTTCGGTGCCCATTTTCACAGTTGGAGGACGAGTACGAATGACGTGTGAATCCAACACGTCTTCCTGTACTATCAAATCCTCAGCGATCGAGCAGGAAGAGCAACGACTTTGGGTCTCCTTTCCGTCCTAAAAAGAAATCCGGAAAGGCGAACCCTGTGCTGCGCGTAAGCATCACGCCAGTCGTCGCCGCACGCGGGATCCCCTAATCCGACGGCCGACGTCCGTCCACCGCCCTATAAAACGAGCACCCGAGCACCCAAATCCCCCCGATTCCTCCCATTTCTGGCCGAGCCCTCACGACGCGCCGTCGCCGCCGCCGCGTCCCCCCTCCGGAAGACAGGAAGGCGGCCGCCGCACCCGCCCCGGGCGGACCCCTTCCCGGTTCGGTCCGATCGATCGGTACGTTCTCCCAGGAACCCCTACACGTTACTCGATCTGGGGAGAGCCTTGGGTTAGGTTTTGATCCGTGATTTCGTTTTGGGGATTTTAAGGTTTGATCCATGGCGTCGAAGAGGATCCTCAAGGAGTTGAAGGACCTGCAGAAGGACCCGCCCACGTCATGCAGCGCAGGTGATTTTCCCTCTCTCGCGCGCGATGGATTGCGTCCAGATCTTCCCGAATTATGTTGCGATGAACACGTTGTTCGCTAGTGTTTAGTATCTGTTGATTTTAGAGGTTTGACTCATAGATGCTGTAGTTAGACTGCGATGCTGTTAGTTAGATTGCTACTTCCACGGTGGTCTTTGGGTGACTTGGTTTCTGGAATTCAAGAGCCCCTGGTACAGTCTAATTTTGCCTGTGTTAGTTACTATCAGGGTAATTCTAGAAATGGTTGGCATGATCCGTTGTTTCACAATGGCCCATCAGGGTTATTCTTCCGGTGATTTGCTTTTTTTGTTGGTTCAATGTTCGATGATATATAAACAGGTTTAATTATCACCGATTCACCACATAGTGGACTTGTCAGTTTCATCTTATCACACCAGATGTTGTCTACGATCAGCAAAAACAGCAGCGCTAGAATATAAGTATCTAGCAACCATTAGAAGAAATTTACCATGAAGTCCTAAGTACAGTTGTCTATGACAAACAGTCATTCTTTAGACTCAGAACTCGAATAAAATATATCACTGCTTGTTGTTAAAGATCAGCATGGATGCATCATTAAATGGCTCTCTTTATGAGCTGGAGGTTGCATTGGATGGTGTTCTCTACTCATGTGAATTTTGAAATACATAGCATTCATGGTATATTCTGCAAACACTCTTCATGTTCTTCTGTTTGGTGTAATGTACCTGGCTCTATCAGCTGCTGGATGCTTTTGTATTCTCTGTTTACTGTAGTGTCATTATCAGTTGGTGATATGGTTTTTGCTCCAATTATTTTTCAATGGCTGAATCGGTTTGTTCATGTTGGATGTGGATCTTTCCTAACATGGACGAGAACAACTTCCAATCATTCATTTACCCTTTGTTCACTCCGTGACTGTTACCTGTTTTACCCCTTTCATAGTTTTGGCTGTATAGTCTCACTAGTTCTTTTTTTTTCAGGTCCTGTGGGCGAGGACATGTTCCACTGGCAAGCCACTATAATGGGGCCCTCAGACAGCCCTTTTGCTGGCGGTGTATTCTTAGTGAACATTCACTTCCCACCGGATTATCCATTCAAACCACCGAAGGTAACTTCTCTAAGTAACAGTTTTTTTACTATGGCCTTGTATTTGTAGTTCTTTCTTGGGATTCAAGCTATGGGTTGTAAATCAGTTTACCTTTAAACTTTGACCATATGCAGATTGACAAGCAATCAAATGTTACGAGTTTATTCATCATGAGAAGTGTTCCCATTATGTGTAGTTCCCAATAATTGAAACACCATCAACGACTTATATTTCGGACACCTCAGATAACATTCTTTTCAATTAATCATGTACTGGGTTCTAATGTTTGGTTTTTTGCAGGTCTCGTTCCGCACCAAGGTGTTCCACCCGAACATTAACAGCAACGGCAGCATTTGCCTTGACATTCTCAAGGAACAGTGGAGCCCTGCCCTCACCATATCAAAGGTTAGCAGATCCACTTTTCTATCCTAACTATGCACATTCTTTTTGTTACTGAATATTTATATCCTTTCCTAAATATGCAGGTTCTTCTGTCAATCTGTTCTCTGCTCACGGACCCAAACCCGGATGACCCACTTGTGCCTGAGATCGCTCACATGTACAAGACTGATAGGGCCAAATATGAGTCCACTGCACGCTCCTGGACTCAGAAGTATGCCATGGGGTAAGAGGGCCAACTGGTAGATGTGCTGAAACCCCGCAAGTTATCATCTAAATAACCAGCCATGTCTCTCCCCCGACCTAGTATGAATGGACTTTTGAGGGCTATTGTCTCCTGTTGAACTAATGTTATAACCTTGTGAAGTCCGTTTGATTCTGGTAGTCTGTTCTACCTGACTGTTCCGTTATCTGAAGTTGCTTCCTTAATTTATATGATATGTGGTGTCCATTGGTTAAAATAATTGTTTGGTTTGCTTTCGTTTCTAAACCAAAAAGGAAGCGAATAAAAGATAATTTGTCATCTGCCCTGTACTTGTTTTGAATTCAAACATCCAGCTGACGGGAAGAGATGTTTACCAAACATTCATTTGACTGAGTGTCGCTATCATAACTCAATTAAAGACATGCTTTTCATAAGTGAAGAGGAAATGTTGGTCATCCAACTGATTGGGAAGTCCAAATGAACGTCATGGTTTTAAAAAATGACAATATATCTAGAGTAAATAATCTTCATGCTTTTAAAAATGGCAGTATATCTAGCGTAGATAATCTTTTATGGTTCTAATATGTTGATAAACATTTATGATCATCCGATACATGATTAGAGGTGGTGAAGACCCACATATCCGTTTAATGTTTTAAGACCTAAGTGATATGTGAATCTTCCATCACCTATAATCGTGATATCATCAGCTATAATCGTGATATCAGGTGATTTAAGATGTTAACACCACAAAGACTACTTACACTCAAGATGTTGGCTTTGAAAATATGACCCAGTTTGTCAATTGCCCTTTTGAATTTATAACCCAAACCAAAGCGCTGTGAAAAGATTAACCTTCATTTCAAAAAAAAATAAGGGGTTAGCCTTCCAGTCAGTTTTGGTGTCATTCTGTAGCGTTTTGTTGACTACTTCACTATTGCAGATATATTTCCTCCTTCAGTTGTCTAAGCCGATCAAGCCAGCACATGGCCAACCCGCACAGGTGATGCAATTCAAATAAATAGAAAAAAGTTAAAATCGTGACGATTGCATTTTTACAAAGGTTTATTTCTCATTGAGATCGTAAATGGAAGATATTTATCAATTAGATAGGACACTTAATTAAACAGCTCTATATCAGCAGACTTCTACGACTGGCGTATCCACAGGCCAGAACCACATAAAGTGGTTTCATGGAATTATACAGGCATAGTGGTTTCATGGTGGCGGCAGCAAAAAAAAAAGAAAAAAGTGAAACGATGATTTATTGCATGTTGCAGCATTATGATTTCATACTATACCAAATTCCAAAAGACGTAATTACATAGACGACTTCAGTCCAGGCCACGAAAGAATTGGTCTGCTGAACGATGAGCAAAAGAATTCCATTCTGTTGACATCCTATAACAATTGACTTACAAAAATGTCCTATAACGACAATTGACCTACTGCATTTGCTTATAATCCAGATTTACATGAGATGTACTTTAATATTCGTTCTTTCACATACCAGTCGAACAGATGCCAATAAGATATGTACTCAAATATTCATCCTTTTATACCAGTGGAATAGATGCCCATATGATTGGGAGCACCCGCCACCACACGGAAATCCCATGTTTTATTTAGCGGGTTCTTATTACCATGCGCTCACAAAAGATGGACCGTTTCGGCGTATCTTCTGGCGGAACTGCTTCTTCTTTAAGCACCATGCCTCAGTAAAGGTACTCACCTAAAATTCGAGTAGCAAAAAGTGAATGAAAGTGAATCAGCAATGAACTGAATAATAACTCTAGGTTCCATATCCTTACATTGCCAATCATCTTGGCACCAAACCAGGCCGAATCGGTGCCAAATGCAGGAGGAAGTACCCTTATTCCTTCTGAAATATATGACGGAAGAAGTTGGTGGAGCTCTTTCTCCAGCCTCTCTGTTATGTTATGAGATGTCTGTAAGTGTCACTAAAATAAACACAAACCAGAATGGCAGAATGTATTGTCCAACAACAACAACAACAAAGCCTTTGTCACAAGCACGTTAAGGTAGGCTAGATATCCATAGGAATGGCTGGTTGTGATGTTGGCTCGCCAAGCCTATCACAACCCTCCTCCTTCAACCGGGCTTGGGACAGGCTATACCTAGAGGGGCATAGGCGGAGTTTTTGGCAGAATGTATTGTCCATTATCATTTGATGCTTGTATTAATGCCCATTCATATCCAACAAGCAGTTCAATATTATAATGCAAAGGGAAAATACCTGGCAACCCCGGGAAGCATGATGATCCACCAGCTAAAACAACCGTCTTGTACCAGTTTTCATCACCGACCACGTCTGAATTATAGCAGTGATCCATACATAGAGATATTGCTTTATGCAAGCCCATAGCACGTCTGCAAGGTCAACATTGAGCAACCATAACTGAATTGTAGTGAAAGCACAAATTAAGCTATATGCAAGATAACATACATCCCCCCAATATGGGGCTGAAAAAGGATTTCTGTGGTCTTGAATCTTTCTTCTGACAGAGTGAACCACCCTTCACCATCGACCTCACAAGAAGCATGTGTGTCTTTGTGTAGTTCAGCATCATAATCAACGGCTACGTAACAAAGTTTCTTCACATGTGAAAGAGAGAGAAATAGTCCATCAGTTGCGCTCCTTGATATTTATGCTCAAATGGATGGCCACCAGATAATAGGTTTAAAACACAATTAACTGCTCCGTGGCCATTAGATGATATTTGCAGGTAATTCAATTATTGTAGCATAAATGAACTTTACCTCCTTGATGGTTCGAACGGTGTAGAGTGACTCACAAGATATATTTCTCTGTTGCATTAGCTCCTTAAGAAACCCAGTAAGTTTAAGGGCGCCTTGCCCCACAGTTTCAACACCTATCTCATACATTACTCTACCTTGAAAGACTGTAGAAAACATTAACAAAATGAAGCAATGTTAATGACATCAATATGAGCAATTTCAAGCATGTAAACGACATCACTGGTGTTTCCTACTCTCAGAAGAAAATACATTAGATATCAGAAAATTTTAGTGCAACTACTAGCTCTGAACGAAAGAGAGGTGTATGAATAATTACTTACTGGGAACAACAGAGGTGACATTGAATCCAATGTGGACAACGATACCCGAGGTTCGTTTAGAAGCATACAAAGCAAGAACTGCCTGGAAAGCAAAAGTCAATGAGCTCACAGGTCACAAAATTCCACAAGAATAGTTGTATGTCACATTAGTGAAGTACATGAAACGAAAATATTTGACACCTCACTATCAGAAAAAGATGACATGCATCTACAAGGACACCACATATGAGAATATGATTTTGAATATTTGTTGGGTGGCCCAGCTTGACTACAGCTTGTGATTCAGAATTGCAGTGGCGGAGTCAGACGTACAACGCAGGAGGGGACAACTAGCGGAAGCAGCATAAACTAATCAATAGATTTATGACGTCAATATTTTTGGGGCACCTGAGAATTTTGATTCGGATTTTGGAAGGACAACCAAGTAAATTTACTTGTAGATTGTTCTCTGGACATAGGCCAGCTGTGCTGAGATGCTAGGTTCTTCAAGAATTTTTCTGTGTCTGTGTGTGTTGAGGCGGGGGGGGGGGGGGGGATGGGGGTTATCTATGGAAGGTAGATTATAGGGCCAAAAATGCTTCAAGACGAGAGGTGACTGGGAAAAAGAAATAAGGAGCTGATAAATATGTATAAAGTGGGTTTAAGAATTTAAGAATCAAGGTGAATGTAAGAATGCATACTTGATCAACAGCGCAAACAGCAGGAACATTCATATCAAACAAGATGGAGTACAATGTCTCCACGTATTGCTTCCTTGAAGCCCTAGCAGACTCAGTATCTGTGATAAATAGAATTAGTCCCATAGGCACCTGAATTTGTAGGGTTCAGTAAAACATTATTGACTTCAATGTAAGAAACATTTTTTTGGGAGAGAGTAGATGACCAGGCAGCACTGAACATTAATATCTTGCTTGCAATAAAACAAAATCAATGGTGGCAAGTTATATGGTCACAGAGCAGGAATAGAAACTACAAAGTTGGATCAAGAGAGAATGCAAACCATCAGAGTGGCAAAGTGGAAGGACAACAATAATTGGTTGATTTGAAGGCTTTACTTGCATCCTGTAGAAGTCAAGAATAAGAAGGATAATTAAATTAATATGTCTTTGGCAATAATTTAGTGCAGACATCGTATTAGATAATTCATAAGGAAAAAAATTAATGGACTTGTAACATCCTAACGACTTCAAGCAAAATCGGCAATGAAGAAATGAATTAAAGATTGGTTTCCATAATTCAGTTTGTTAGTTTCTTTTCTGTAACAGGCTACAACAAATGTCAATAATTGAGAATCAGAATCGATTAGATTTTTAGCTGGATGTGCATCATTATACTGTAGTACAAGAAAGAAAACTGGGATAACAGGTATCATCTCATGGAGTTTGGGTTCCTAAGATAAAAAATTCATATGAATGTAATGCAATTCAATTTTTCACAATATGGAGCAGATGCTTTTTCCCGGACTATATATTCATATTCTGGGTCTTAGTTCAAGATTTCCTGCGCTACCACAAAAATACCTGGTGCTCCGCATAACGGTTCCCGGAATTGGGCACGATTTATTTCCTATCATGTGCTATAAGGAAAAATATGAAACATGAGTGATCAACAGCAACTATGCAGGAAGCAATACAAATGAGGACACGTCCTAAAACACATGTAAATACGCATGCAGATGTCTGCTAGAAATGGTGCCGATAATTGGACAATAGTCAAACATTTTTCATTGACAGAACATAAGTGTTTAATATAAATTACGCAATACTGATTCAGATTAATAATAATGCCCTTAAAGACAAGCAAGGGTCATAACTGGACAGCATACAGTAGCCAGGGCTAAAATGTTTAACTGGGACACAATAAAAAGCATACTACTACAAAAGCGTACTAGATTGAGACCTGGTATAGATTGTCGAGAAGAAGTGACGAAGCCTTGCGTACATAGGCAATTCAATGTTACCGAATTCCTGCATGATTATCCCACCAGGCATAGAAATGAATAACGTTGTTCATCAACGTCACATGTCTTTAGGATGCGACCCTGACCACTGATCACCATATCTTACCAAGAACGTAGCACAACGACCTGAGGGAGCAGCGTACTTGCTCCAGCCATACTTGCAATACCCTGATCCACCTTCAATAGCGAAACAACACAGAACATGGTAAGATGTACTCCCATTCAATGCACATGTAAAGAGCTAAAACTTTGATATACTATTATGGTAATCTAACACGAATGTAATGCATTAAGTTTGCATAGCCGTCAACGGTGTACAGATAGTAATACTGTTTAACTTGCTATGCAAATATACAAAGTAGTCAAATTAGGTAAACACCATGTGCTCCAATGTTTTTATTTTACTTTTCTAAGGAAAGAGCACAGTCTAATGCTTGTTTTGATTGAGCACGCAGTACTGGCTATTGAAAGGATGACAAAAATGTAGAGCAAGTATTGTGAGGAATAAGCTGGTTTCTTACCATCCACTATTACAGAACCTGGAACAGCAACTCGGAGGCCATAAATCTGCTTGAACGACAACTGCGGGGTGCTATCATGGTACAGCCTACATAACATAGCGATGTTATTAGGTAGAACACGAAGCGCGGGGCAAATTGACGGGAGGGGGCGGCACGGCTCGCACCTGGGGTGCGATGCAGGGTCGGCCGCAAGGTGCGTCTCGGCGAAGACGACGAGGTCCCAGGGCTCGGGGCCGAGGCGCAGGAAGAAGGCCCAGAGGCCGTTGTCGGAGGCGAGGACGCGCCAGGCGCGGCAGACGGCGGTGGAGCGCGCGGCGTCGAAGGGCCCCAGCAGGCGCAGGATCTGGGCGAGCACGTCGGTCGGGACGGCGTCGAGCGCGCCCAGCGACAGCGGGCCGTGGTACTCGACCGGCGGCGCGTTGCGGCCCCGCGGGGAGGCGGCCGGGTCGGGCGCCGCGCGGGCCCACACCCTGCGGAGCAGCATCGCCATGACGAAACGGGATTGGAACGGACTGGGGCTCGGTCTGTTGGTTGGGTTCGCTCGCCGGCGTCACGGACACGGGGCGCGAGGGGGGGGGGTGTCTCGGTGGCGCTACATGTGCGGACGCGGACAGGGCACGCGCGCGCGCGGCGCGGGCGGGCGGGCGGGGAGGAGAAGGAAGAGGAGAGAGGCCGAGCCGAAGCGGAAGCCACCAGAAGCTGTGGAACGGACGGCGGGGGAGGTGAACCGGGACGCCCCGCTCGCGCATGGCATGCGGTCGCGTCATCGTGTGGCCCGCGGGGCTGGTGCTCGGGGTGAGCTTCTGCGACCGGTAGTAGCCTTTGGCTCGGGTCACTGACACGCTGGGGTCCGCATGGCGGTGTCCGTGTGCTAGTCTAGCTCAGCGGGATTCCGTGATCAATAAACACGAGAACAGCCTTAATAAATTGGAAAGGTAATGACACGGACTCACTGAGTGTGAAGGTTTTGGGATTCTCTGTGCACGTTGTTTAAGTGGGCTATTTGGCTGTGAGTGTATCGACGATAGATTGCCCATCGCATGAACTGAGATCGATATTTTGAGCTGCGGTACCTCACTTTTGCTCTGAAGCCTTGATGGGATTGCCACTTGTTGGTGTTCTCGTATTTCCTCTTCTTCTAGCGGGCCTCATTGTATACAGTAACAGCATGCACGTACAACCATACGGTTGAAGATTCATTCGAAAGCATACATTTTTTCCATTTGAACCTCACGCTTTTCACCTAAGTAAAAACGGACCTCAACGAACACAATTCCAACTTAGTAAGATTTTTCACCAGATTGACAAATATTCGCATTAGATGGCGACTGATAAATCTGTTAGTGCTTGGAGTGACGGATGATACCATCAACTTATTGGTCGTTTCTTCCTGTCTTTTGCACGTGATAAGCATCATATTATTGGGAAACCGGCTGAGCTTTGGATCTGCCAATTAGTTACCTCATGGACAGGTGGTAGGAGGCTGCCGTTATTCATTTGGTCAACTTTTCCGTTGCTTCTGGATCATTCCAGAGCAATTAAGGCTTCCTTTGACACTAACCACATCGATCGGCAGAGTCCCATAAACAGTTCGTCATCCATATCATGTGTGTGTTCGTTATTACTCAGCTTCAGGTACCGAACAAGATGGTAAACTATGCTTAGTAGTATTTACTTTGCGGTTTCATTCCTCAAAAAAAAATACATATATACGCATCACTCAACACGTCGATGAGCAGTGACACTGCATATATAATTCCTGTCATATACACACTAATGACCATATAACGAACGAACGATCGATGGATGGATCGACGGGCCAACGAACCCAGCGGATGGCGATGAGCGCAGCAGCGCCCAACCACCACACCCGGCTCATCATCAGGTCCTGATGAGTACCTGCAGCGTGATGGCTGACGACGAAGCGGAAGCGGCAGGATCAAGAAGGCCAAGCGCAACCGTACAAAACCGGCCGGCCACCGGATGGCGCGGCGCCATCAGCAGATGACGCACGAGTTGGGGTCCTCCTCGGCGCTGTGGACGACGTACTGCGGGTAGGGCGGCTGCTGCTGCTGGTGGTGGTAGTAGACGGGGTGCTGCTGCGCGTACCACTGCGGCGGCGGGTACCACAGGAGCGGCTTATTGGGGGCGTCCTTCTTCTCGCCGCCGCCGCCGCCGCCGTCCTTCTTGTCGCCGCCGCCGCCTTCTTTCTTGTCCCCGTCCTTCTTCTTCTCAGGCCAATCGCCGATGGAGACGATGTGTGCGGACGGCCAGCCGTTCTTGCGCAGCTTGGTCACGACGTCGACGGGGTCGACCGGGCCGATCACCGTCATCTTGCCGTCCTTCACGTCCACGGAGAGCGAGTCGATGCCTGAGGTCGAAGCGTCATCAGAATTAATTCGGACAGGGATCGCAATCGCGCGCATCCACGACTTGGAAGAAGAAGAAGAGGAGGAGGAGGAGGAGCAAGTAGTGGGTAATAGTACCATGGAGAGTGGAGACTGCTTTGAGCGCCTTCTGCTTGTCCTTGTAGTCGTGGAGGTCCAGCTTCAGCACGATCTTCTGCAGCCGTATGAACAGCGCGAGATCCCGTTAAAAGCAATCGAGACGAACGGGACGGAACTAATGGAGCTCGAAGTCTGAAGCGATCGATGATTACCTTGGCGGCCATAGTACCAGCTGACTAACTGCTGGGACTGCTAGCTCCTTGTTCCCGCCTTCAGCGCGCTCCGGCGGTGTATGTCGATCGAGTCAGCAAGAGGAGCGCGACGAATGGACTGGGTTTGGAACGGCGTGTGACGTTCGGTGAACTCGATGGTAACGAACAGAGCTAGCTAGTTTAATGAGGACGGCAAGAAGAGGGGAGGCCTGGAGAGAGTTTATAGCCGGGAGGAGGAGGAGGAGGAGGAGGAGGAGCCCCGTGGCCGTAGCGGACGGCAAGGCCCGGCACATCAAGGTCAAGGCGTCCACGTCGCGGCCCCGGGGGTGGCGGGCTGACGACTTCTCGGCCCGGCCGCCACGGCTGACGCGCCGCGAGAGGCGAGACCAGCGAAGCGGGCCGCGGGTCTCTGCGGCGACGACGGATCGCCCGAGGAAGCCACGACGAAGGCAGCTGGCCCGGGGGGGAAGGTCCCGTGACGACGCGGTAGCCAAACCAAACCCAAGGGCGCGCGGTGTTCCGTCGCCGCTCGGCTTGGACTCGTGCGCGCGTGGGGTGGGTGGGCGGGCGTGGTGAGCGAAGTCGCGGGCCGTGCCGTGCGGAAGGCGCCGAGTGAGATGAGACATTGAGATGATCATCAAGCCAAGCCAGGAACGGGCCAGTGGGTCGGAGTCGTCGAGCCCGCGAGCGAGCTGCCCCCCGAGTCATCGTCCTAGCTCTTCCGGGCTCCATGGCTCTGATCTGCACCGTCTCGACTGACCTGTGAGTGTGAGCTCGGATTACTTATTATTCAGCCCGTCCACGACGCGGAGGATGCTTCTAGACACCACACCGGTCGGACAGTACACTGTGCATGTCCTCAGTGCGTGGCCGTACCGCCGCCAGGTAGCTAAGCTAGCTAGGCCGTTAGCGAGGCCGAAAACATGCCTAACGATCAAGACGGCGGCGACAGTAACTGCCACTCCAAGGCTCCCCTCCAACCAAGCTCGTCTGGCCGCTGGACGACAGAACTGCTCCAAGGAAGGGAAGAGCTGAAGCAGCCAGCGGCCGAGTTGACTCGATCGTGGGGTCTCCTCTCCTGCACCGACCCGTTCCTTCAGAATTAGTACGTGCTCCGACTAATCACGTGGCGGCCACCGGGGGGTGGGCGGCATCAGATCAGCAGGCCGTGAATTCTTCGTTGCGTTGGTGGCTGCAGACACCCCGCGTCAGATCAGAGACCTTAATTGGAGAGCAAGCAGCTAGCTACTGGAACCTTTGTAGTCTCCGACAGATCTCACAGAATCAGCTGGTGCTCGCCACATGATCTGGCGCTGGTTAGTCAAGCATTCAGCGCACGCTCTCTTAATTTTGTACCGGGTCCGTATTCGCACGCGTCACTCTCTCCGGTGCTCGAGACTTCGAAAACGACGTCGATCTTACTGAAAACGTTTCGGCGAGAACGTCTTATCTGCTGTCAGTGTATCCGTACCCACACACGTTAATGCTCTCTTCGTTGTTTCATTGATATGGTTATGAAAAAGGTGTTGTTATCAGCTGACCAAGAATTTTGGGAGTCCCTGCATTCACAGAAAAAAAAAAGCAATCGATATTTTATTTGCCACAGCAGCAGCAGCAGCAGCATGCAAGTGGGCTGTTAAGAAGCTGAGGTTAGGCCGAAACAGGGGAAGCTACGAGCCACCAGCTGTACGCTCCTGACTGTTCAGCCACAGTCTATCTGCTCGAACAGGCCCAACCAAGACAGGAGACAGCGTCAGTGCCGGCCGAAAGCTTATCGAGATGATAGGTCAAACTTTCTTATTACCACGAGAAAAAATAAAACTATATTTTCTGCATTGAAAATTTGAAAACGAGAGAGCACGTACGATAGGGTGTTATTTTCTAATTTATCGATTTTCCCTATTATTTCTATAATTCATGAACAAATTATTACTACTACTACTATTTTTCTTTTAAAAAAAGCCGGGAAGTGGTCAGAACAGTTGGGCTGGGGATGGATTGAAGAGACTGTTGGGCTGACTGAGATGGACCTCACCCTACGTTTCTACGCACACTCTGGCCCATTTAAGATCCGGAAACCCAACCTCCACCCCCCTCCCGTTCGGGCCATGGCGCTGCCGCCCTCCGCCTCCGCGACGGCACCGGGCCGCACCGGCGAGCGGTGGCCGCCGCTGGAGTCCTGTCCCGACGTCTTCAACCAGGTCCGCCCGCCTGCCTGTACCTACCGCTGTAACCATGAATCCGAACGACATCGTGCTCACCTCTTCTCCCTGGTCGCGGCGCGGTGGCTCCCGCGCTCGCAGTTCATGTGGTCGCTGGGCGTCCCGGAGGACGAGGCGGAGTTCCACGACGTGTACGGGCTTGACGAGGACGCGCTGGGGATGGTGCCACAGCCTGTGGTCGCCGTCATCCTCTGCTTCCCGGACCCACCCCAGGTGGATCACGCTCTGACGCTTCAGTTACTTTTGGTCCCTCTCTCCATTTCGGAGACATTTAGGCACTCGTCCTGGACGTAACCAACGCCCTGTGACTCTGTGATTGCTTATTTTGTGCCAGCAACCCACATTTCCTCAAGTTGCTTCCCACAAAAGAGAACCGATAGTCGCTAGGTCCCCTGTTTGAGTGCAGGTATCTGATTAGTCATCGAGCCTCACATTACTTGTGTTTTGTAGTAATGTAACCCACTGCAGATGAGATAGCCACGTTCTGCTGCAAATGTTGGTATCATGTCTCAACGAGAAATGACTGATGATTATTGAGCAAATAAACAAATTTTTCTATATGTTTTGACCCTTCTTGTCTAAAAGGGAAGATGTTTGATGACATGTGGGGGCATAACCGGTTATAAACTTCTAGTGGCAACTGCATTCAACTTTACCTGCGGCATATATTGCATCCCATCCGGAAATTCTTGTTTGCGAGGAATGTACAAAGGTTGATGTTTATGAGGAATGCAAAGAAATCCTTTGGATATAAGTTCCAAGCCTAGGTTGCCAGTGTTTTGTTTAAATTCACCCTTGTTCCTCTGCTTTGATGCAGGATGCAATCCATCCTTCAGGACAAGTCTTATCTACTGCAGACAAGGTGAGCAATTGTGTTTCTCGTGAGTGCCATATCTTTTCGTATCTTGTTAGTTTCTGTAACAAGCTTCTGATAATTTTACATCAAACCACACATTTTCCTTTGACAGTACATGTTTGCTTCATGCCTTGCGCAACAGGAAGCTCGGGATCAGGTGTATTTCATGCAACAGATTGAGTCACTGGGAAATGCTTGTGGAACTATCGCCCTACTCCATGCTGTTGGGAACGCATCCTCAGAAATCAGTTTAGGTATGCTTCTGTCTGTTCGGCACGAGCCACTGGTTGTTAGGGTGTAACATGAGGTTAAATGCTGATTAGATAACACATCAAGAATATATGCAGTGCACAAAGATCTGCACAATGCTTGCAATCTCTTCATCCTCTAATACTTAGATGGACAAACTTATCTGGTCTCTTGCAGTGAAAAATTCATGTTTGGATATGTTCTTCCGATCAACAACCAGCCTGGATGCACATGAGGTACCTGTTTTTTGAAGTTGGGCCCCTTACCAGTCTAGCTTTATCAGCCTAACAGTTTTTCTTTCTTAATATTTTAAATCATGCTTTTCAGCGTGCTGTGTTTCTTGAGAAGGATGATGCCATGGCAAGGGCTCATTCGTTGGCTGCCAGTGCTGGTTCCACAGAGGTACCAGTTTCTTTGCATATGTGAATTGAGATTCAATCTGGGAAATACCAAACAATAAATGCAGATATATTTCTCTTGAAGTGTAACTTAAAGTTCTGAGTTGAAC
Source organism: Neostapfia colusana (assembly GCA_030760725.1). Classification (NCBI taxonomy): domain Eukaryota; kingdom Viridiplantae; phylum Streptophyta; class Magnoliopsida; order Poales; family Poaceae; genus Neostapfia; species Neostapfia colusana. The sequence goes on from JASWHV010000017.1 coordinate 902,980, forward strand.
ACCACATGTTTGACACATGTCATTCTTTCTCCCCACATGTAAGATCTTCTTAATGCTGAGGGCATGCATGTACAACTCTAACCCAGGTGGATTATTGGGCCATCCATTTTTATTGATTGAATTCAGATTTGGACACTCCACCCACTCCCTGTTGAGTGTTGACTGTAAAAAAAAACAGTGTTCATTTGGTGAGGGAGAAAATAATCATAAAGATTAAACTTGTGTCTTAGTGTCTTAGTGTACAGGTATAAAGTATTGTTATGATTTGAGACCGTTTTGCTTACCTGTGGGTTTCAACCAGAGTTTGTCAAGACAGAAGACAAAGAAACAGAAAATATAAGAAGAATATTTTTCTGCGATTCTTTTCATCATTTTGGTGATTATATTTTAACCGATATAATTGGGTACTGGTTGTAGGTCTGTGGTGTGGTAGAAGAGCACTTTATCTCTTTTGTGACTGTCAATGGTAGGCTAATTTTTTTAATACTTTTCTCCATCTGTTTGTTATTTGTTTCATATTTGCACATCAACGAGGAAATCGTTTTGATCGTAGGAACACTTTATGAGCTCGATGGAATGAAGCATGGACCAATAAAGCATGGCTTCTCATCTTCAAAAAGCTTACTGAAGGTACTGCCAATTATGGAGTAGGTTCTTCACATCCTATTGCATTTTTTTGAAACTGGGTGTTGGTATACTTCCAAAGCTTTCCTGTTTTCCTTCTTGGCTGTTACAACCTAGTTCAATCTTGGGTACATTACAAACCATCTCCTTGCCTATTATATGGCGATGTTACTAGACTTAGATAAGCTCAGGAAACATTACCTCGACACATGAATCTCCATGTTTTCACTACCATTGGTAAATGGTGATGACTAGCGAATAGATGCTACTGCCAAATTTATAATGTAAGTTCAGAGCCACAATATTACATTCTCTTCCAAAATCCAAAGTGCCGATAAACGACATTTTATCATCTCGGCCCAGTACTTGTAACATAAGGACATAAGGTATAATGTATTGTTTATTGGCATGATAGAGGAACTAATAAGTTCTATGGATAGGGTGCATTTCAAGAACACATATATCATCCATGTGTGCTGGACGTATTTGGATAACCTGATCATGTATTTTTTAATATTCTGATTTCCTTAGTTGCATCTATATTTTTTTTCTTTCCGTGCTTACAATGGTATGCACCAGGATACTGTGCACATCATCAAGGCCATCATGCACAACATTCCCAATTCAATCAACTTCAATGTCATGGTGCTATCAAGAAAATCAAAAGAGTGATGGTGTTATTTCTTAAACTGATTGCTGATGGAGAGTCGAAGGGAAGGTGATTAGGTCTGGAGCTTCCATGGAATTTCTACTCTTTAAAGGTTGTTTAGAGTTTTTGTGTTTCTCTCCCTGTTCTCCGTGCACACTCTCAAAGGTACCATTTCACTCAGCCATTTTGTTTTTCTTCTATTGCAGCAGTTCAGCCTAATTAGCAATTTTCCTGATGCTTTCAGTATTAAAGTTAGCAACTATGCCTGGTATGATTGCATTAATAGGTTTTTAGCTAGGCACCTGAAACCATTGGCTGAACTCAGATATGAAGCCTGACCAGCGTAGTTGTTACTTTGATTCCACCCGTACAGACGGAAATGGCTGCTGCATCAGCCTCCAGCCCACCACTACCTTCCCACTCTTCAGTGGAAGCCAATTCAACTTCCTAAGTTGATTGTGCCCCTCTTGGACTGGTAAAATCCTTTGGCAACTAAAACTGGCCCAGATGATCTCTACAGGTAGAAGAGATGCCAATTTGTCGAGAATAGTAAAAGTTTCGTGATACATTCAACAGTGAAAATAAGTAATTTACTTCTAAGATGGAAATAAGTAATCCACATCTTTTATTCTTTCCCCCCCCTTTCCTTTTCACCAACTACTCCCTCCGTTTCGATTTATTTGACGCTGGTTAGTTCATTTTCAAACTAACTAGCGCCAAATAAATCGAAATGGAGGGAGTAGCACCTTTAAAATCAGTCTCTGTTACAGGCAAGTAACATCATGTGCACTAGCAGGTACCGTCAGCGTTGTCACCGGGTGGTTATGGCCGGGAAAGTGCGATTTTGGGCGATTGGCTATTTGGCCGTCAACCACTACAACTAATGGTAGTCGTCGATCCTTTTGGACTTATGATGGCCAAAATGCTGATGGCCCGTCCTAAGTTGACGCCTACATGCGCGCGCTTGCCGGCCAGTGAGTAGTAGGGCAAAATGTTGAATTAAGCGGAGCTTGGTGGGTCGAAACCGCCACGGGGACTAGCTCGCCTTACCAGACTTGACTCAAAAAAAAAGGGAGAGCTTGTAAGAACGAATTCAGCGAGCGGCCCAAGCAGTAGCAGAACTCGATTCGGGCCCACCGACCCCTACACTCTACCAGGGGAAGAAAGGGGATGCGGAATCCGCGTCTGCGGCGAAGGGGGTGAAAAATGGAGGCGTCCGCGGAGGCGGGGGCCGCCGCCGCGGCGCGGACGCTGCGGTGGGCGGCCCGGGCGGGGCACCTGGCCGGCGTCCCGCGCGCCGCGGTGTTCGCCGCCGTTGGCGCGTTCGCCAAGGCGTACGCCTCGATGCTCAACACCACCACCGTCCACAACGCCGGCGCCCTCCTCCGGCTCGTCTCGTCGCGGCCTCCCGGCACGCCGCTCCTCACCGTCAGCAACCACATGTCCACGTAAGCCACCTACACTCTTATCTCGTCTCTCGCGCTTCCCATGTATTGTTCTCGATGCTTGCCGCTCTAGCTAGACGCAGGCAGTAGCGGATCAGTCGATCCGAGATGAACTCTGCTGCTACGTATGCTTGATCTGTCGTAGTTCTAGCTGCTGGTTGTCAAATCTGGGCCATTCCAGTCCGGACGAAGGGTGGTCCTTGCTTGATGAGATTTACGCCAGCATCCCTGCTGCTACATATCAATGGAGCTTGTGTTGATTTAGGTACACGACCTACTGTAGATATCGGACTACCTCTCTAGCATACGTGGATGAGTAAAACTTCTGAGCATTTGCACTCCCTGAAAATCGTTGCCCATGTCTAGGATAGATACGTGGCCCTGGGGTAGCCCCTGGCTTCTATGTGTTGCAGACTTGCAATGTTGGCTTTTAACTTGAATTGTTCAAGAATATGCGTTATATAAGATCTAAGCATGAGTGAAGCTTTAAATGATTTTTTTACCTGTGATTACTAATCCTTTTTTCTTAGAAAAAATTCTTTTCCTCCCTTATCATAACAGAGCCACCATGACCAGTTGACATCCATTGTACATCAGAAATGTCTAAAGAAACTACTATGACCCTTTTTGTTTACCACAGGATGTACAGTTTAACAGTACAAACAGCGAAAAGATCGGCCCTTTGCAAGTGTTGTGACAGTATGTTGTCGAACTTTACATGTTTTATGTATATGTGCCAATGATAGCTATGGCTCGTTAACCATGTAAAGTTTGATGTATGCAAATTCTATTTTTTGACGATTTTGGTGACCTTGAGGTTATTTTATAATTGTTTGTATCAGGGTAGATGACCCGCTTATGTGGGGATTCAAGGGTTTTCCTACTACTGATCCAAAGCTTGGAAGGTGGGTACTAACAGCAGAAGATATATGCTTCAAGAATGTAGTCATGTCTTACATGTTTCGACTTGGTGAGCCGCTGTACATTTCATTTGCATCCTTGTATTCGTTGTATTCAATCTTTGTTTTACGGTATTGTATCAAATGATGTTGATGCTATATGACATACTCTATGTAGTGGTACGAACAACAATGATATCATATGTCCTCTGTTATCTCCGGTTCAGCTGCTATTTGAATGCTCAGTGCTTGCTATCTTTTCCATTGGTATTAATCTTATTTTGTTTTCATGTGCTTTTAAGGTGTGACATTTGTGTCATTGTGCATATTGTAGTTTGATCATTGACAAAATACTTGCATGTACAGGGAAATGCATACCGATCACGAGAGGTGCTGGAATCTATCAAGACCATATGAATGAAGCCCTTGAAGTGCTTAGCAATGGAGGCTGGGTATGACGTTTTTTTTTTCAATTTAGTACCAATGATTCTGTGATTAGCAACTAGTACATTACAGTTTGGCCTTTCCTTAATTCCAAATTTTGTTATGACGTATTCAAACAGTTGCATTCATTCCCTGAAGGAAAAATAGCCCAAGATCATCAGCCAATCAGAAGAATAAAGTGGGGAACTGCCAGTCTTATTGTCCGAGCACCTATTGCTCCAATAGTTTTGCCAATCGTTCACTCTGGTTTTGAAAAGGTATGTGGAACTGATATGTGAACCTTTTAACATGCTTTGCATCTCCTAGGCTCCTAGCGCTAGCAGAACTAATTGAAGACATCACATAATGATAAATAAAACGTTCATTCTGAAGCATTCTTAGCATCTTGGCATTTACTTCCAGGTCATGCCAGAGAAGTCATTCTTTGGAGGGCGGCCACCAGTTCCACTCATCAACAAGGAGATAGATATCATCGTTGGAGAGCCGATTGAGTTTGATCTGGCAGGCTTGAAGCAGGCCGCTTCATCGGTACCCCAAGATTCACCCTCTGAAAGGAAGGGATGGCCAACCATCCAACGGGGTGAGCTAGACGAGGCTGCTCAGAGATGGCTTTACCAGAAGATGTCTGATAAGATTCAATCCGTGATGGAGAACTTGCGGAAAACTCTTCTCAACTTGAAACGTCATTGACCTTTTTTGATCTTCATCCACGGCGCAGTGGCAGACATGTCTTTTTTTTTCTTTCCATTTTTCAAAAGAGTGAATTGGTTAGGATTCATAAACTAGCTCTGATTGTTGCATAAACAAATGAGCAAATCGAGAGTATGGATGCGCGTCTCCCTCCCCTGCTGAAGCATAAAACCAAAGCGGAGAGAGTAGATTAGAGCCGAGATTGTCACTATATTTGGAGCCTTGTTTTTGATCGGCTGTACTCTTGAAAGATTTCTTTCACCATCATTTATGATCAACTATTTAATATCAATCATTTACAGAGGCATAAATAAGGCCATCATGCGTTCAGTTGCATATAATTTTTTTTCGTCGCTATCAAAAATGAGCATTACCTTTTTCTTTCCCCCCCCATGGAATCCACTGAAAACGAACCTGCGTTTGGTAAGCAAGGTTGCCAAAACAGGAGCATCCCAGAGCCCTAGCATACGTCCAACCGTGTAGATCTTTGGATTCTGCTGAGGTCCAGATCTTTGATAGCCAATTCTCGAACTCGGGAGGTAGAAAGAAAAAGAAAAAGACCAATGGAGAGAATCACATGCGGCGGCGGCACGGCACTGCAGCACGGCGAAGCGAAACCTGTTGCGCCTTGCCTGCGCATGCGAGGCCGCACCTCGATCGTCGTCCTGCAGCTGTCGTCGAGCTGGGCTGGGCTGAGCTGCGCTGAGCTGAACCGATTCGCTCGTCCAGTCGTGGCTCGCCAGACAGACAGATCGACCCACTCCAGCAGACGTGACGCCCACTAACGCCACGCGAGCTGTCCATGCCGCGTGAGAAATGAGATCCTGCCAGACTCGCCCCACGGTTAATTAAGGGGGGGGGGGGGAAGATAAGCGTGGATTAACAACAAGATGGAGTGCCGGCCAGACGGCGGGAATGGATGCGGCGCATCTACTGGAAGGAAAAAGGAACAGAGCAACTGTTGTGGCCGCCCTGCTTTGGTTCCAGCTTCGAAAGCCACCGTTTGTTTGGTTGGTTGGGGCTTGGGGGCTGACGACTGCCGATGCATGCGTCGTGTTAATCCACCGGTATTAGCACGTACGTACGTACTCCCGTACCATGGATCGATCGACACATGGCACAGGTCTTCTCGCCTGGCTCTGTCCCTTTTTTTCACGTGGCGGGTCGGTCCGAAAGGACGAGACACGGCAACAAAAATAAGCAAAAGGGGGTTGTGATGTCAGCAGCTGGCACTGCGCTAGATCGATCTCGTCTGGAGAAGGAGGCAGCTCTGTTGGGGGAGGGGGTACATTGCGCGCTCGCTCGACGCAAGGTATAGATAGATAGCGTCCAAGGTAGTAGATAGACGACGCCCGCCGTGGTCAAAGCGAGTAGCATTACCATCCGCTGTGTGCTTGCAAGGCTCATCATATCGTGCACGCACACGGGTGGGTGGTGGTGGTGCTCGTACCTCAGCCGAGCGTGATGCCGATGAACCTGGGACCGTGCGATCCAACAGGCCTGCCACGGCCTCGTCTGCAGAGGAAGCTGCTGACGCTGTCTGGTCCGTGCGTAAGCAGGAGCAGGGGGACCGTTTGGGTACAAAGTCCAAGACAGACGGTTGGATGGCCTTCCGGGGAGGCAGTGTGACGCCAATGGTTCACTTTCACCCGTCCCATGGCCATGGCATACGGATACGGACCGAGCTAAGCTAGCAGACGGCAATGTTGCTGTCGATTCTGGTACGCGCACGGCACGGGGAAGGGAAGGGGCCCGGGAGAATGACCCCGAAACGAAAATCATGGGAGGGAGGAGGAGTAATTCCACTCTCCATTCCATTCCATTGCATCCCCTGGCTGGGCAGGCTGGGGTCATCTCAAACCGTCCCCCGCGCCGCACCGCACCTCGCCTCGGCGCGTGATTTGATTTTTCCTTCTTTAATCCGGGCACACCACTCCTCGTGAGCCCCCAGCAGCGAGTCCACACCACGCCTCGCCTCGTTCTCGCCTCCCCCCGCCTCGCGTCTCTGGATCTCGTCCTGCCGGCCGGGGACGGACGCGGCGGCGACCCGGTCCGACGCACCCCCCCGCTCCCCGCCGCGCTCGTCTAGCCCTGCTTCCGTAGTCTTAAAACAGCCCTCCGCATTGCCTTGCTGCTGCCGGGATTCGCTCCATTTGTTGGGCGCTCGCTCGCTCGCCGAGCCGAGTTGGAAGGAGGGGAGGAGCCGGCCGGCCGGCCGCTCCTGCTGGGTTCGCTTCGCGTCGCTCGATCTGAGGCCGCCTTTCTCCGAGCCCGCCGGATTGGTCGGAGGCCTCGCGCTGATGGCGATTGGAGCTCGGTGACCTCGTGGTGGCTGCTGCACGAGTCTCGGGAGTTCAGGCTTCGAAGGCGCTAGCTAGCTAGCTAGCTACCTAGTTCCCGAGTCGAGGAGGGGAAACCGGGAGATGGCAGCCGGCGGGGTGGGGTCCGCGCAGCACCAGCCGCCGAACGGCGGCAGCAGCGGCGGTGCTGGGGCTGTGGCGACCGCCACTCCGGTGCACGGCTCGGCGACATCCGCCGTCAACGGCGCCGGCGACGGGTACGACAGCGACGGATACAGCTTCGCGCCGCCGTGAGTGCTAGCCTCCCCCCGCTTTTTTTTTTTCTCTCTCGTGTTGCTGTGCTCTTTAACTCCTGGTACTGCGATTACCCAGTTGCTTTCTTCCGCGTGATTTAGTCCGGTATTGGTTCGTTACTCTGATTTTTTTAATGTAATTACATTTCATCATCAGCAAAGAGGTCAACCCACCCTAGTGGAAAAGTAGAGTAAAAGTTGGGTTGATGCTTGCGGCCGATATTTATCTTACTGCTATTTCGCGTTAATGTCACTAAACTAGCTGTTTGCTCTGCTCGTAATCCATGATGGCCTACCACCCTACCTGTTAAATGCGTTGGGTACCACCAGCTTTGTGCTTGTTTTGAAGCGAAGACACTAGGCGGTGGTACCCTGCTTTCCTCTGGCTCACACTTGGGAATGCGGCCTCTGTTTGTTTGGTGAGATGGAATGACTGGAGTTACTGTTTTGCAGTACGCCATCAACTTTGTCAATGTCCATACCTCCGGAGCTGGCTGGAGCAATTCCACTGATTGATAGATTCCAGGTGCGTGCCTTCTTGATTCCGACATTCCCAGTAACCTGAGACGTTTTCACGGACTTTGGAAAAGGGAGAACACATTCCCTGCATGCTTTATAACTATGGATCATTCTGCAGGCAATCAAAATGTTATAGCTATAGTTTTAATAGTTTAATATTATCAACTGTCACTAGTACGAATTAGTATGACCCCCACATTGATAATAACGCGACAGGTGGAGGGATTTCTCAAGGCAATGCAGAAACAGATTCATTCGGCTGGAAAACGTGGATTTTTTTCAAAAAAATCTGTGGGGCCCCAAGCTCGTGAGAAGTTCACATTGGAAGATATGTTGTGCTTTCAAAAGGTGATGTTGTCGAATCTCTTTCCATCAGTGAGCTTACACTGCTGCACTTACTGAACTTTATCTGTCTTCTTCTGAAATCCTATGCAAAAAGCACAAAGTCGTATCATCAAACGTCTTTCATATCATCGTGGCTTACTAATACAGTGCTTTTTTGTATGTCTTTCTCAGGACCCTATTCCTACTTCATTATTGAAAATAAGTAGCGACCTTGTAAGCCGCTCAATTAAGTTGTTCCATGTCATACTGAAGTACATGGGCATTGATTCGCCTGCAATAATAAGTATGGATGAAAGAATAGAACTTGTTGCCAAGCTTTATAAGCATACATTGAAGCGCTCTGAACTTCGCGATGAGCTCTTTGCACAGATTTCAAAACAAACACGTAACAATCCAGATAGGTAAGTCAAGGGTTCCTCATAGATGGCAATCACTAGTAGATATCTTTCTTATTTTAGGATTCATATGTTTTCTCTTTTTCTACATACAGGTGTTGGTCAATAAGAGCTTGGGAGCTTATGTATCTTTGTGCATCGTCCATGCCACCAAGCAAAGATATTGGGGCATACTTGTCTGAATATGTTCACTATATTGCTCATGGGGCCACAACTGATTCTGATGTTCGTGTTCTAGCATTGAACACGCTAAATGCACTGAAACGTTCAATTAAGGCTGGCCCTAGGGTTACAATTCCTGCACGGGAGGAGATAGAAGCTCTTTTAACCAGCCGGAAGCTTACAACAATTGTATTTTTCTTAGATGAGACTTTTGAGGAAATCACCTACGACATGGCAACAACTGTTGCTGACGCTGTTGAGGTACATGCACTTTTCCTCAGTTATTGGTTTTAGAATTGATATATGCCAATTACTGTGAGGAGTCTTTTAGAAGAATGTGACTAGCTAGAATGTGCATGATATTAAAGACTTCTTTTGTCATGAGTTATTTCTGCTATTTGTTCCAATCTATTGCTATAAATAATGATGATTGGTTCAAGTTGGATAAATGCATTTCAGGCTGTAGAAAACTGACAAAGAGTCCGTTAGGCACAGCATATCTGATTCTTGCCAGCTTGCTGCTTTGTGCAGCTAATTAATACTATGAAAGCAAGCAGTCTTACATTGCTAAGATCAGGATTTTAGATCTCACATGCAAATGTCATACTTTGGTGCTTATTTCCACATAGATGGCATTGTGGTTACTACTTAAGTTGCTCAATATTATGGATCCTAAAACTAATGAATTTTGTGGTTTGATGACGCCATAGTTTTACTTCAGTTCAGTACATTTAGTGTTAGTTGGCTTAAGTAGATGTTCAACCGCACCTCAACTAATCGTTTTTATTTTATCATTGTGCTTTTCTAAATACATTTATCTTGTTTATTATGAAAATTGTACAAGAGCATTGAGATTGTAAGTCTTAAGGAAATAAAATACGCTTTAATTACAGGAACTTGCTGGCATTATCAAACTTTCAGTATATTCTAGTTTCAGCTTATTCGAATGCCGAAAGGTTGTTAATGGAACAAAGTCTTCAGAAGTTGGCAATGGTATATCTTTTCTTCATGGCGTCTCTATGGATTTTTCTTAACTTTTACAACTTAGCACATTTGGTCTGGATATGATGGAGGCATTAGCGGAAGCTTTTTTCACATGTTTTTTTAATTTCTTATGCAGAGGAATATATTGGATTAGATGATAACAAATATATTGGTGACTTGCTATCTGAATTCAAGTCAGCTAAGGATCGTAATAAAGGAGAAATTTTGCACTGCAAACTTGTATTCAAAAAGCGCCTCTTTCGTGAATCTGATGAGGCTGTGACTGATCCAATGTTCGTTCAGCTATCGTATGTGCAGGTACTACCGTACTAGTTTGGTAGTGATCTCACAGCTAATTAGAGCGCCACCAATTCGTAGGCTATACAAGTAATATTATTTCCAGGGTAACACTAATGTTGTGTTGTTCTGCAGTTGCAACATGATTATATTTTAGGAAACTATCCGGTCGGCAGAGATGATGCTGCACAACTCTCCGCCCTGCAGATATTGGTTGAGATTGGTTTCATCGATAATCCTGAGTCTTGTGTGTAAGTATTTTATAAGGTCCTACTGAATGTCACCTTGCCGAATAGTATTTCCTGTGGTAACTAGAATAATCAATTAGTATTTCCCATGGTAACTAGAAAAATTTGCCGCCTCCATCTCATTTCCTTGATCCTTTTTTAGTGAATGGATATCGCTTCTAGAGAGGTTTCTACCTAGACAAGTTGCAATCACAAGAGCGAAGCGAGACTGGGAGCTTGACATCATTTCACGCTATCAGTTAATGGTACTTATCTGGCTACGCAAAATTAACATTTATCAGGCAATCAGTGAATTTGCATTTTTTTATACACTACTACAAAGCCACATGATATCTCGCAATTACCTGAGTACTTTGTTGTTTTTCAGGAACACTTATCGAAAGATGATGCACGACAACAGTTTCTTCGGATCTTGAGAACTCTTCCATATGGGAACTCAGTTTTCTTCAGTGTTCGGAAGATTGATGATCCAATAGGACTTCTACCTGGAAGAATCATTCTAGGAATCAACAAACGAGGGGTCGGATCCTATCCCTCTGACAATCATTGTATTTTCTTTGTCTTAAGTTAACCTGACCTTTTATTTCTGCATGAATGCAGGTTCACTTTTTCCGTCCAGTTCCCAAGGAGTACCTACATTCTGCAGAGCTAAGAGACATTATGCAATTTGGGAGTAGCAACACTGCTGTTTTCTTTAAGATGCGAGTTGCTGGTGTTCTTCATATCTTTCAGTTTGAAACTAAGCAGGTATTTAAAGCTCCTAGGAATATGTACCTACATACATATGTGTTCTATGCAATCCTTTTATATCACCCATATCTGTCAAAATGACCATATTTTTTTCTTTTTTAGGGTGAGGAAATATGTGTAGCGCTTCAGACGCATATAAATGATGTCATGCTCCGCAGATATTCGAAAGCACGCTCTGCTACTAGTGCTACTTCTCAAAATGATGTTACACAACCATATAAGCCACCAAATGTCGAAATATATGAGAAACGTGTCCATGAACTGACAAAGGTAGTTGATGAATCCCAGAAGAAAGCAGATCAGGTCAGTAGTTTTTTGTGAATGCATGTTTTATCCCACTTGTTAATAAATGATGGTTCAGAGATAAGATTATTAAGTCAAATGATGAGTATTTGGTAAAGAAGATGGCTTGATATCATAATAATCTGGTTTTAGCATAAAATTCTTTAGGTGCCTGTTTGTAGAGTTTCCAAGAATATCTGTAATTATCATAAATGCTAAGTGTCAGAATTCTCAAGTCTATTTTGAACTCCCAGCTAACACTGTAGCAATGATAATGCTCCAATGATTTATCTTTTTGCACATGGACTGAAAAGTCCAAATATTAGTAGGGCGGTGTCTTCCAGATCTATACTTCATTTTACGCCTACTCAAGGATGGCATTACCCACAATAAATGGCCACTCAAAATTTACATAAATATAGCTCATTTCTGGTTGAGCTCTTCTTAAAAAGAAAACTATTGGGGCGTACTCCCCCCACCTGCCGAATGCTTTAGTTCATTTTCTTTTAAATTCTCAAGGAATCACTGGTCCTTATTTAATGTTCAGTTGTGGGAGGACTTGCAACTGAAGACAAAGCAAGAAACAAAGATGCAAGAAGAACTCGAGGGGTTAAGAGACACCTTGCAATCGGAAAGACAAAATTTTACAGAAGTTAAAAGTGAGCTGGATAAGCTGAAATCTCTATGTGCTGAAAAAGAATCTGCTTTGCAGGTATGATGATAGATTTATTGGCTTAGTTAGACCATTTGCTTCACCTAACTTTCAATTTTATTAGGCTGCACTGATGGAAAAAAGCAGACTGGAGACCAGGTTAATAAGTGGTCAGGGCCAGGCAGAAAGTAATAACAAAACAGAAATGTCGAGTAATCGCCGTGAGAGGGATACTCTGACAACTGTAGGCAGTGTCAATAGTGATATTGAGGTATCTATGACTTGTATACCTTTTTTGGCCACACATTTTCAATGATGTTAAAAACCTATGGTATACTTAAATATTTAATTCTTCTTGTGTTGGAAAAGCTGCTCACCAAGCTCAAGGACGAGCTAAAATCATGCCAAAAGGAACTTGATGTATCGAAAGAAATCTCAAGGAGACTAACGATGGAAAAGAATCTGCTTGATCAGAAGGTTCAAAGGCTTGAGAGAATGAAAAGCGAAGAGGTTATTTCCTCATTTAGTTATCTGATTTATCCCTTTCATGTTCTATTTTCACAGTGAAAGCTTCATTTCATATATCTAAAATATGTATACTATAATTATGCAGAAGAGTACAATGGAAAAGGTTTACGGGGATGAATGTCGTAAGCTGAAATCTCAGATCAGTGAATTGGAGCAGAAATTGGAAGTTGCAACACGATCCTTAAATGTTGCTGAATCAAATCTTGCCATACGAAACGCCGAGGTGGATACATTGCAAAATAGTCTAAAAGAACTTGATGAGTTAAGAGAGTTCAAAGCGGTATGAGATTTACAATAATAAATTTGTTTTTTGAGTTCTTTCAAGTAAGAACTATATACTATTTCATTTTGCTCATTTCAGGATGTTGACAGAAAGAACCAGCAAACTGCTGAGATTCTTAAAAGGCAAGGGGCACAATTGGTTGAACTCGAAAATCTTTATAAGCAAGAACAGGTATTGCGGAAGCGCTACTACAACACAATTGAAGGTACACCTGAATAAATTGTTCGTACTTAATTAACTTTTTGTGGTTTAGATATGTCTGTACTTAGTTGTTACGACTGTCACAGATATGAAAGGAAAAATAAGAGTCTATTGTCGCTTGCGTCCACTAAGTGACAAGGAGCAATCTTTGGAGGAAAGAAGCATAGTTTGCAGTCCTGATGAATTCACAATTGCACATCCTTGGAAAGATGACAAGTCGAAGCAGCATATATATGATCGTGTTTTTGATGCAAACACCACACAAGAAGAAGTCTTCGAGGACACTAAGGTGAGATATTTAAACATTTCTCTATCATGTTAATACTATTCTTAATATTGTCCCCTTTGGGTTTGAAACGGGTTTTTTGGCCTTATATGAATGCAGTATCTGGTACAATCAGCTGTTGATGGATATAATGTTTGTATATTTGCTTATGGACAAACGGGTTCAGGGAAAACTTTCACAATTTATGGTTCAGAAAACAATCCTGGTCTTACACTGAGGGCCACATCTGAGCTTTTTAGGGTGATAAAGCGCGATGGTAACAAATATTCATTTTCATTGAAGGTAATGACAATTTATTTTCATGTGTATTCCAAATACTTGTCATGTAACTTACTCTTTGTTTTGCTTATCTTTGCATAATGTTTCGTACTCTTGACTAATAGTTCAGTACAAAATTCTTGATTTTACATTGATTGGGAGGATAAAGTAACTTTAAAGACACTTACAGTACCTGATATGTTTAACATGTTCCGCAAATCCTTAATCCCCCTTCTGCATTATCCTTGTTGATCACATTTCATATATTGTGCAGGCATATATGGTGGAACTATATCAAGATAACCTTGTAGATTTGTTGTTGCCTAGAAATTCAAGGCCACAGAAATTAGAGATAAAAAAGGATCCTAAGGTATATGATCTCTTTTATTCACATTCATTTCATTTTCCTTGCAGCACATCGTAGGTAATAGTGAAATGGTTCTCTGTTTGCACATTTGTTTTTCCTCATTTCATTCGACCTTTCTTTTCATGCTTTGTAGCTTTGTATATATTAATATATTTCCTACTTTAAACTACTTTTCATTGCTGCAAGTACACTTTGTCAGTTTGTTTTGGATAAATAACAAAACTTGTTATAGTGTGTATAAGATAGTGTATGACGCTTGTATGAATTCTTAAGTAGGTATAATGTGTAGGTAAGGTGATTTGAACTGGGTTAAGGTTTGGTAAAGCCGTCAGTGGGAAGCCCAGGCGACGACTAGAGAGAGCAGGCGCTCAATGAAGGCACTAGGGGGAGGAGGAACTCAAACGAGGGGATGCGGCTGATACAGCAGGAGTACATGTGAACCTTTTGCTAAAAATAATGAGTACACAGGAACCTTTCTTTAGACTAGTTTTTTTCTTACCTCTAATCCTCCCTGGCTGACTCCCTTTAAAGACAGCGACACTAGGCCATGGTCCTTTCTCCAGATATTTATATAACTAGCTAACAGCGCAATCCTGCCTAGCTAACACTTGATCCAACTCCTAGCTAACTAATCAGTACAGCTAATCCCTGGCTTTCTTTTTACACGGATTTTTTTGACATCATGCCTGGCTGTTTTGGACGTGCTGCTCCTCGTGGGACCCTGCAATGGTGGCGGCTGTGTAGCTGGGCTGGACCAAGGCCCTTAATTTATCGCACATTATAGGGATCACACTATCTTAATCATGTAGTTTCACTTTGAGAAATATAGTCATTTTCATTTATTAACATGCCACCTGCTAAACTTGTACTCCTTTTAGGGTGTTGTCACTGTTGAGAATGCAACGGTTGTGAGCATTTCAAGTATTGAAGAACTGAGGTCAATAATCTCAAGAGGTTCTGAGAGAAGGCATACTGCTGGTACAAACATGAATGATGAGAGCTCAAGGTCTCATTTAATCCTTTCAATCATTATTGAAAGTACTAATCTGCAGACTCAGTCATATGCAAGAGGAAAGGTATGGAAAACATCTCACCAATTTGCTCGAATCTAGTGGCTAATTCCCCCCCCCCCCTTTACTTCTGACCTACACATTACCTATTGTAGAATCAAATGCACCTTTTCCCCTTGTTGGGGATGTTAGGAATGTTCTTTGTAAAACAAAAGGCTATCATGTCTTAACTGCTCTATAAAATTATACTCACAAGACTCGTGACCCTTCTGTAGATATTGGCCCTAGTATTCTATTTATTAACCTATTTTGTTGTATGCATCCTTATTTCTGCAATTGTTGTGGATGCGTTTGTGGGCCGCCAATATGGTCGCTGTGGGGCCCACAAAGCCCACAACTAGGCCGGCCAGACCCTGCAGCTGCACCAGGAGGATATTTAGAAGAATTAATTACATAAGGTTTAGGAATAAAAGGGAGTTATAGATTGAGTCAGTTTAGATAGAAAGAAATAGACTAAAAAAGGGAAGAAAAGAATCCTAGTCAGTTTGGGGGATTATCCCCAAACCGACTAGGAGTAGGGTGCGGCCAAGGGGGGGTCCTGTCCCCCCTTTATAAGCAGCCCCCCTCCCTCATGTTTTGAGCATCCAGGAAAAAATAAGAATCCCCGTTGAGGGTTGTTCTTCTCCTTGGATCACGGTGGCTTTGAACCCTAACCCTAGCCGCCGTGACCAGCTACTTTGTCCCCCACGTTACGTACTGCGCAGCTGCCCCCACGCCTCCTCGCTGTTGGTTTCTCCCCTGCGCAGCCCTAAGCGCAGCCAAGGGATCTCCCCCCCTCCCTGTTTCTCAGCAGCAATGGGTATCTATTTTATGCTGATTTGAATACATATTATTTTGTGTGATTGAATACAAATAGTTGATTCAATTTTATTTTGTCCTTTTGTAAATGTACCATGATAGCCTTTATGTTCTGTCTCTATTTTATTGATAGGATCAGTTAAAATGGATATCCTGCAGCGAACATTCTTGTATGCACAAAAAATTTTAAAATAATATACTAAGAAGCTGCTAAGTTAGGCTCCTGTTTGCAATGTTATATTTCCTGAGATGCCAACAGCTTTTCCTATGAAAGAGAGGCACTGACTGCGTTCTTATGCTTGAGCAGCTAAGTTTTGTGGACCTTGCTGGTTCCGAGAGAGTGAAAAAATCTGGTTCAGCTGGAAAGCAGCTGAAAGAAGCACAAAGCATAAACAAATCTCTTTCAGCATTGGCTGATGTTATTGGTGCTTTATCATCTGATGGACAACATATACCTTACCGGAACCATAAGTTGACAATGCTTATGAGTGATTCTCTCGGAGGCAATGCAAAGACCTTAATGTTTGTGAATGTTTCACCAGCAGAGTCTAATTTGGAGGAGACTTACAACTCACTTATGTACGTACTGGCACTGCTCACTTTTCATGTGTTTTCATCCCTTTCATCTTTACGGTTGCTGTCACTGGCGTCTTTCTGATATATTCGTTTTCGTTCCCAATGAGTTAAATGTCTTGTTTGTCTTCAATTTTTTTCAAGTTTATTCCAGTATTGATCATTCCTGTGACGGTGCAATGGCCTTGTGCAGCTGCTGACATGTTTCCTTTTAACCATTTATAGGTACGCTTCTCGGGTTCGTTGCATTGTTAATGATACGAGCAAGCATGTTGCCCCGAAAGAAATTATGAGGTTGAAGAAGTTGATTTCTTATTGGAAGGAGCAAGCAGGCAAGCGGAGTGAAGATGACGACCTGGAGGAAATA
Organism: Neostapfia colusana; assembly: GCA_030760725.1. NCBI lineage: Eukaryota > Viridiplantae > Streptophyta > Magnoliopsida > Poales > Poaceae > Neostapfia > Neostapfia colusana. The sequence continues at coordinate 919,689 of JASWHV010000017.1, forward strand.
CAAGAAGAGAGAACCTCAAAAGAGAAACCAGACAATCGCTGACCGGTACCCACCATCAGTGATGTCCGTCTCATGTGCTGAATGCTTGTGGTTGCATTCTTGCATTACCTGAAGACCTATTGATCCTGATGGGGAAGTGCGACAGCTACAAGAAGTGCTGCGATTGCAATCCGACAGAAGGTTACAACATCATCTGACAAGTGACAAGTGTTGTACACTAATTGTATAGTTACGTGTTATATTATGTGGCAGCGATGCCCGTTTGTACAAAGAGCGGTGTAGCACACATTCATAGAAGGGGAAAAAGTTGTTAGGACTAAAACCTTTCCTTTTGGGGGGTTGCTGCGCCTCGACGGCTGCTGACCACGTATTAGCATTGTAGCTTGATTTGGGCGTTCTCTCAGTCTTCAGCCTTCTTTTGTCGATTATTTTTACCCCTTATTCTTATCAGATCAATCGGCTATGAATGTCAGTTTCCCAAATTCTAGTCCAATGATGAGATGGCGCAGGTTGTTTACAGTATTGTGCCTCCCAGACTCGCCTTTATTTACTTTATGGGGCCTTTGCGAATTAGAAGATAATGATGCCAGGTGTCACACTGTGAATGGCCTAGCCCATGAATACAAGAGACAATGTTCAATATGATTTTTTTTTCTCACAAAATTGGACCATTGGTTAGTCTTTGTTGTCATGAATGATTAAGTAGAGCGGCGGCTAAAAAGTATTATGTGCATCACCTCCATGAAGTTGACCTCTTTTCAAAGCTGAGCCCGGCCCTCATTTTTGTTCGTGTCTGCTCGGCCCGGCGTCAATCTCTCACTACCGGGCCTCTGGGTGACCGCCGAATATAGTTCATTTTGCTCGGCCCGGCGCCAATTCAATAAGAACAGGGCTCAGTTTCTCCTCCGTCCCATACTAGCCCGATTTGGCCGACCATCCCAACTTCGTTCCTTGTTGTTGTAGGCAAAGTAGGTGACCTACCTATGGCGCATTACCATCCAACGAGAGCACAAGATCAAGAAAGCCAGGGCGGCTACGCGCACAGCGGAGCAGGCGCAGCAGCTGGTAGCCAAAGCGCCGGCACTTGCATTGGAGCGAGGTGTCACCTCAAGCCCTCCCCCCATGAGCATGTCCTCATGGTTGTGCCCCTGATCTTGTGCCTGCTAACGGTGCCACCATTAGCATCAATATTTAGTACGTATAATGATTATTGCTATCCAACAATCATAAGATTGATTTTCATTAACAGCTAGGCAGGCATGCTGTCGAGATAGAATAAGATGAACAATCATATGATCCGTGGAACACATATATAAAGAAAAGGCCAGTACGAATTTTGGTGGATCATTTTCCCCCTAAAAATTAAATGCTAATCACCATATCATATTTACAATTCGCACCATTACTAAACAGTAATAGCATTCAGTTCTAAGCATGACCGAGCTGGTTACAAATCTGATGCACGAGAGAATCAGAGTGGGGGGCTAACGAATTAGTGGTAACTTCGCATGCATGAAAACGTTCATGCATGGAATTAAGCTATTCACTCGTACCTTGCGCGCTTCAATTCCTCGAGGTCGATGATTCTTCGTCCTCTCGCGCGTCAAGGCTCTCCTCCTCCTCCTCCTCATTCCCCGCCGCGTCTTCCACCGCAGCTTGCAGATCGCCGACGGTAATCCCCTCCTCCGCCACGTCGTCGTCGTCGACGGCGTCGTTGTTCTCCGACGACAGGAACCGCTCCAACGACTCGCAAGCGTACGACGCCGAGAAGCTGCCCTCGTCGTTCCCCGCGAGCGGGCCGTTGTCGGTGACCCCAGAGTCCGGCGAGGAGGAGGCTTGGGTGGAGCCGCGGACGCCCGAGCCCGTGAGCCAGCCGCGGCGGGCCCCGCTCCAGTTGCGGGGCCCGGCGACAAAGGCGGCGTAGGCGCCGCTGAACTCGTCTGGTGGCAGGTCGAGGTCGAAGTCGTCGAGGTTGAAGGAGTCGATGTCGAAGAAGTCGGCGTCCTCCCCGTCGGCGACGACGTCCTCCGGGGCGGGGTCCATGGCAGCAACCGTCGAGAGCGAGGCGGTTGGTTGGTTCCTTTCGATGGAGATGCGCGCGGCGCGGTGCGGTGCGGTGCGGGAACGGGAGCCTTTATAGAGGAACGTGAGGTGGTGAAGGAGGTCAGTTTCGGTTCGGTTCCTTTCTTGTCGCGCACGGAGTTTGAACTCTTCGACTTGGAGCGAGAAAAAAAAAGTTACTAGAAAGTTATCCGGGCGCGTGAATCGCCGCGGTGGGGCCGGAGCTTGCTTGCTTTGCGCGGCGTGGATGGATTGCACGCATCGACGTGGCGGTGGCGAGATCGAAACGGAAGCGGCCCACAGGTTGCCGAGCGCCCTTCGCATTGGGCTCGATTTGCGTTCTCTCTTTAGGTGGTCTTGGGCCGAAGGGCCGAAGGTGGAGGAGACTGTTGGGCTGGGTCTAAACATACTTGGCCGTTGAAAAGCAGCCCATCGTGACCAGTAAAGTGAGCTTCGCATCCTTTTTTTTTTCCTTCTTCTTCTTCTCAACAAGTTGACCTTGCACTCATCGGATACCGCAGCACGAGGTTCGAGCCGCTCCAGGAATCCCAACCACCGTCTCGTGGTGTCGTCTCGTCTCGTCTCGTAGTACCACACGGCTCATCGCACGCACACCACACGGGCGGGCGAGATTAATCACATCGCAACGGCCGGCCGGACGGCTCGCATCACCTGTCCTCAACGCCCAGCTGCCATCGTCCAGCGCGCGGCGACCTCACCTGCTCCGCCATCGCAACGCACGCGCTCGACGCCGTGCATGGAGAAGGTCGCCAGACCACGGCTGCAAACCGCGTGACTCTCCCTCCAGCGCGCGGCCGTACGTGTTGCCAGCAGTTCCGGAGCATGGAGCAGCAGGGATCATATGAATCTCTTCTTAATTAGCTCGCTGTCACTAGAAAGCTTTCTCATATATCTCACATATACTACTATATAACTGCAGTCTGATCGAGGACGTGCGGCGTTCCAAGTGTTTTGGATCTCAGAGCCGATAGATCCAATGATGGAGGTCGACGAGAATAATTCTTCCACCATGATCTTTAGCTGTAGAAAAGCTTTAAACCTCTGGCGTTTTTCTTGACGAAAGCCAGTGAGGAAGCTTAATTTGTGACGAATTCCCAATGTTATTTGTGAGTGTGTCTCCATGGGACAGGTATGAAGGCGCGCGTAGCTTCGACCAAAGAACTCGCAGTAACACGGATCGGCAGCTCTCCCTTTTAGTACAGAACAATAAATCTAATTCAATTTAAACTAAATTAGTTGTATTAAACGTCACTTAATTCAGAATAGAGGGAGTAGTAGTTGACCTGTACGGTCCGGTTAGGAATTTTTATTACTTCGTCATATCCTAGAGTAGGTACGTGCATACTCGGATTCGTTGACTAGCTAGCTAGGCCCAACCAAAATGAGACTCAACAACATATGCCAGTCGTTGACTTATCAATTAATCTCAAGAATGACTTTTGAACGTATGAGTTATTGCTATCTATCTATATGCATCGTCTGGTTGTTCAACCGTGCGCGTTCACGCGGGCGCAAACACGTACCACAGCTTTTCAGCAGGATAAAAGGTCCAGGAGAACCAGGTCTACGCACTCTGTTTGGAGGACGATAGACGAGGATATGAACAAAGATGAAGCGTACGTTGCCCAGGTTTCCAATTTAATTTTAAACTAATGGACGTTATTTATTTTGAAACAAAGAGAGTATGTTTATCATATTAAGAAGCTCTTTGTGCAAAATGGTCTGAGATCTACAGTTTTCTCTTTTTGATCAGCCATGCATATGCCAACTTCCCCATCTATATGCAGAATTAGATGCAGATCGAAGTCCACACTTGTTGCAGTTGCAGCTGGCCGGTTTTGCACTTTGCAGCTTTCGTATGAAACATTAATCTTTTGCGCATATCTTTGCATGAACATAGACATTAATTCCGATAGAACCCTACATGACCGTTGGATCACTGATCAGACGAGTGACACGCCGCGACACTGGGTGAACCAGAGGCCGGCGCGCACAAGATCCAACGGCTCGATCGAAACCCCCGGAGTGTCTATAAAAGCCTCTTCCTCCCTCCCCCCTCCCAACGTCCTCTCCATCTCCGTCGTCCTCGCTCGCGTCTCCCTCCACTCTCCAGAGGCCAGCCGTTGGTGTGCACGCCACTCGCTCACCTCGCCATGAAGCACGCGGCGAGGCTCTCGTCCCGAGCCGCCGCCGGGTCGTCGTCGGGGATTTCCGCGCACAGGCTCTCCCGCGCCATCGCGAAGGCGCCGCCGCGGAAGATCAGGATCGTGCACGTCCTGGCGCCGGAGATCATCAAGACGGAGGCCCGGAACTTCCGCGAGCTCGTCCAGCGGCTCACGGGGAAGCCCGCCCCGAACGGCGCCTACGCGGCGGCGTCCTCCTCCCAGGACGCGTCGTCGTCGTCCCCGCCGGCCTCGTACGACGACACGGCCGGTGACGAGGGCCCCGGCGTTGCGGCGGTGATCAAGGCGGAGGGGAAGGAGGAGGCCGAGACGTCGTCGGGAGGAGGGTGCCGCCTGCGCGCCCTCGGGGCGCAAGACGGCAGCAACGAGTTGTTCTTCCAAGGGCTCGAGGACTTCCTCTTCAGCTCCTGCAACATGGACGGCATTAGCTTCTGATCAGGTGCATGCACTGGAGGAGCTGACCATCTTCCCAACTCCTTGATCGGTCTCTCGATTCTTGATCAGAGATTATAAACGCGAGACGGAGATCTGAAATTACGCTCGATTTGATCGTCAAACATTCATTTCCTCTGCTTCGTTTGTTGTCCATCTGTCTCTCTGTTCTCAGCTGTCTGTCGACCGTATTGCTAGGAGAATAGAAATGCACATTTAGCTTGTTTCCTCGGAAGAATTATAATTCATTAAACACATTCGATCGTGTTTGTTCGAACTTGTACCCCTATTTTCTGGGAGACCGGTGACTGGAAGCGCAGGCCGTGACAATCCTCTGCACTCTGCAGTGCAGTGTCAGGCCTGTCAGGACTCGGGTACAGAAATAAACTTGCCGCGCGCGTTCACTGATGTTGCATCAGCTGCTGCGCTGATAAGAGCAGGGCAGCCTTTGTATTAGTAAAGCATAATTGGACATGTAACAAAATGACACCTGTCCTGCATGCCATTGAGCAATACTAGCCCATTCATAGGGTTAGAATGCGGCAGTTGGGTAGCGAAATCTGGGGAGAAAACCAGCTCAGACTTATGTGTCTGTCCATCTAGCGAACTGAAATAATTAGGCCCCTTTAAAATTACTTACATTCAAGCGGTCTTTAACATATCGTATGCGCAACTTCTGAGAAAACAGACCAAAAAGAAAAAGGAAGCAAAGAATCATGAACATGAGCTATGAGTGGAGTTCCGATCAGTGTCAAGGCATTAGCTTTCATATTCTGACACTACTGCATCTGCTGTACCATCAGCTGGATTTGGTTGTGGCCCCTCCAGTCTGGTTAAGACATCAGGTGCTCCAGCAGCATCCCTGATAATCTATAAGAGAACACAGCACAACCATGAGGTTAAGACGTTAGGTGCTCCAGCAGCGTCTCTGGTAATCTAAAAGAGAAGACATCACAGCCATGAGAAACTTTTGTGATTCTTTCAGGGAAAATGACACGAGATTTAAACCATCCATTTATCCATGCAACATGAGCAGCAAATCCAAATCAAAGACTTCAAGGCAAAAGTCATCCCCAGCAGCCTGGTGGATATTTTCTAAATTGCAACCTGGTGGATATTGATTATGACAAGGACAGTAGCATCAAAAGGACAACAGAACGAAACTGACAGTTAAGCTGGACGACATATAATTAACAGCATCTTATCCGTCGCCAGGGACAAAAGCTGATACGTATATGTATTTTCGATAACTGACACTTAGGGCATGCCACCTCCAAATCATATGTTTTAATTAAGTTTTAAGCAATTTCCCCTTCTGTTAGCTATTGTGGATAGCAATCTTTTAAGTAATAGACTTGAGGACATCAAATTGAACATGAAAAATGACTGACAACAAACATTTGTTTCTGGCCCGGCCATCATTCTTCAACTCAAAGTGTTTTAGAAGTTTGACAAGGGCAGAACCATCACTTCAACAAGTGCATGCTAGTCTATCTGTTCTATTCTCTATTTCCGTTAGCAATGTAACGAAAGGCTTCCATTTGCTAAATAAAAAGTGACTTAGCCAACACTAAGTATTTGATGTAATTATACGCAGACAACAATATATCTTAGTAGATATGATTTTAATGTCACTATACTTATTGAAGAAACATACCAATATTTCTTCATCCAAGTAAGAGATCATGAATAAGCGTTGGAATGTTCCACCTGTAATTAAGGAAAGGCAAGTAATGTAAGTACCTGATTCATGGAATACGGTTATTAAATTGACATGCCATCATGGCGTGAATACTAATGTAACTATGATGACACAGTATAATCCAACCTGGTATGCTGAGCTAATTGAAATGTGAATGGAATGACTGTCAGGCATCAGGTAAATATTGCAGGTGGACGAATTGGGTAGCACCAGAGGAACAGTTGTGCCATAAGCCCATAAACAAGGTTCCAGCAATGAGGAAAAGCAATGCCACGAGATAGCATGGGTCAGTGGTGCTACAGCTCCCATTCAGCCTTTATTACACCTAGTTCATATTCCAAACTTCATATGTTTAAAATAAAAAGGGAAAATGAAATTTCAGAAAAGAGTTATTGTCCCTATAAAAAACAATGAAACCAGCTCTTTGCCAAAAGTTGGAATCAACTTCCCTACAATTTTAGAACTGGCTTCCATTGTTTGGTTGAATTGCTTAATATGCTATAATTGTTTTTTTGAATTGATTTGCTCTTTCCTCCCCTTGCACTCTCTCTACTTTGAATCACAAGCATGAGAGATGACACAGCAAGCAACTCAATATTTCACATTGATCTCATGGCTTCCCACATCATGGCACAAACTTATACAGGAATAGTGAACCGGCACACCTAAAGAGTACAACTCACAATTAACTCACAGTTGTTAGCAGGCAGTAGGTCCTCCAACACTGGACATGTCCGTGCCTAATGTATAGGATTCTGACAATGATATTATTCTATTGTTTTCAAAAACTACAATGATATTATTCGAGTCCTGGAAACAGCCTCTTGCCAAAATGCAGTGAAAGGTTGCGTACAAAAGACCCTAGTGGGTCGGACCCTTCCCCGAACCCTGCGCAAGCAGGAGCTATATGTACCGGGCTGCCCTTTCCTTTCTTTTACAATGATAGTATTATAAACCAGCATATTGCTGCAAGAGTATAATGCCCGTGTACTTACTAAGTGGCAATTTAAGCCCCTCTGCTGCAGCATCCCTTATGGGGTTAGGAAGTTGTTGTAGAGCTCCTGCAGCTTGTCCAATTAAGCCCTTTAGTTGTTCAGGCATTGTTTCTTCACTGATTTTGGGAACCTCTATAAGACCCTCAATGTAGTTCTCTTTCATCCTGATGGGACCCTCCACGGACAACTGAGTGGTTAGTAGGAACTTGCCTTGTATCTGGGAAAAGGAAAGAAATGTAAGCACATGATAGCAACGAGGGAGTTTTCCTGAACCATATAGAAACATACTGCTTCCTGATAATGCAAAAAATTAATAGCCGGCTATAATTGACTTGATTATAAGAACATGGAAGCCTTTTGACACAGTCTACTACTAATATGAAGACACATTGTGTCTTAATTTAAAAGAGGAACCCAACATTTTGTAAGCAGAGACTACCCTACACTTGAACGGCATAACATGTGCACACTAGTAGTGGTATTACCGTATTTAAGAACTTGAGGTCAGATGAAATCTTGGAGTATCCATCCTTGATCAACACATCAAGTCTCATAAAGTGTGCAACAGTTGTAGGTGACCTCCTAAAAACAGAACATACTGTAAGCATAAACCTGGAGAAGCTTAATTTAAATTAAGTGGCAAGTAAGGGAAAATATGATATGACTTGTATCAATAAAAAGGGACGTACTGAAACAAAAACCGAGCTGCAAATGCTCCAGGACTGTTGTCACCGAACCATTCAAAGTTCCATCTACCTTCCAGAAAGGGTGATCTGAAAAGATGAAGAGATGTAATGCAATACAGATCAATGCACTACGCTCAGAGTATAATCAGTTTCCTCAGAAATGAAGCAAAGCTCCTCTCAGCTCATCACTTAAACTCTTGGGTTATTATGCTAAGTATCATTAAAAGCCTACTTCAGTAATATAAACTCTTCAGCCGAGTCATAAAAAACTTACGTTGTGGGGCGTGGAGTGGGGTTCAGGCGTTCAAGTCCAACAATTCGCTCATTGACATCGATCCTCTGCATCTCCGTGGTCTTCCCACTAACCAAGGCTTGAAATCCTCCAGCGTCCTTAAACTGAAATCGGGAGTATTTACATGCCCAAGTTGGGAAATAAACTCGAAGCTCAGCATCCACCAAAGAGTATTACTGGCTAAAACTGTGGATGCAGAACCTAACACACAGATGCACGAGGTTATCCTTTACGAGCTCATCCGCTGTAGGGTGTAGTTAATGGTTGCGAAACTGATACCAACGCCTCCAATTGGCAGGGTAACTGAGGTTTGAGCAGGATTAAGTGGACCAGTACGTTAATCACTGAGCGATCAATTCTCTGCGAAGAGCAATCGAGTCGTGCTACGCGAGTGCGAGAAGAGGGGGAGGGACAAAGAGCTCACCGCGAGGAGGAGGGACTCCTTGGCGGAGAGGCGCTCCATCTCGCGCGCGTAGCTGGCGGCCGGGCCCCCCTGGAACGTCTGCGCCGTGGCCAAGCAGCGCCCTGATGCGGCGTGGCGGGGGCGTCGGGGCGACAGGCGCACACGGCCATGGCGGTGGCCGCGGAGGGAGGGCAGCAGCGCAGGAGAGACCGGGGTAAGGGCCACGGCGGCCGCCATGCGGAACGACCTGAAGTTTCGAGATGAGTTATGGATTTCTCTCTCTCTCTCTCGCAGTCGCGCGAACTGTGCTGCCGCGGTGGTGGTGGTGGTGCTGAATTGCTGCAGGCAGCTTGTGCTGCCGACGTGGAAATCGCAAGAAATAGCAGAGAAAAAGGATAAGATTTTTTTTGCAATGTTCACACAGCAAACGTAGGGACAAATGGACAATCACACGGGTTCTGGAAACATCGTACCACTGGTGAAGTTGTTAATCTTATGCTGGGAGTTGTAGCACGAATAAGCACGACCACGCATCAACCTACACGCAGCCTCGAACAACTGACGCTGCTCATCGAAATGCTCAACAGAGAACTCTACCACGGCACAAGGGACCGAAGATTTCTCACTCTCAAAATATCAAGAAAACTGATTCTAAAACATGATCCACAAAAACGCAATACAAGGGACTATCAGCCTAGAGCTGCAACGAGAATAGTCAGAGTAGCCAATGGAGGGCCGGTGCAGGTCACCCAAGACGCGTGTACAACTCATGCTCGGAGAAGCTGGAACCGTCAGGCGGGGGCTCTCCGCTGCTCGCTCTCACCATGAGCAAAGTGGCACCGGTCGCCGAAAGTGCAGGTACCCTTCAGGAAGTTCTCGCACAGCTTTGTCTTGTAGTTGCTCCTGCCTCCAGGGCCAGCGCCACCTCGGCCTGCCGGAGCTGTGGCACTTGAAAGATTTTTCGCGGGCATGCTGGCGCTGATGGTCGCGATGAGATCACTCACCATGTTGCTGGCTTGCTTGATCTGGTCAAAATTGCCTTCCAGCTCGATATTCTTCAGGTTTGGATCTGACTCGTGGTCACGAATTGATAGCTTGACTCCGGTAACTCGGGATATATGCTTTGTGTTGGCCCCACCCTTGCCAATTATACCACCGGCAAGAGACGCATCAACACTAATCTTGGCAGTCGCTGAAGCACCAAAGTTTCCTGCCGGAGGACCCATGGTAGTTTGCGGACGAGGTTCAGGTCGGCCTCCAAATCGACCACCCATAGGAGGACCATCATGAGATACGTAGACCGGCTTGCCAAGTTCCCTCTCACCATGGGCAAAATGGCACTTGTCACCAAATTTGCAGCCTTCAGCAGTATTGTACTTGGTGCACATGCGTGTCTTGGCCGTCGAAGCTGGATGAGAAATAGCAACACCAGCATAGCCAACAGGAACCCTTGTTGGTGCAGGCACAGCAGGGCTGCCTAGGTTGAGCATTTTTGCAACTGCTGGATATCCACCAGGGACAAAGTGCGAAAAATGACATCCCTCACCAAAAGGGCACCCAATGGTACTGCACCATTTAGCCAAAAAAAAAGAGATTAGTTACGAAGTTGTACCCAAAGATCTTCAGTATGCAGGAACTTGAGTTGGAATTACAACTAGTTCATAAAATGACATGCCCTAATAAATGCATATAACGAATGAAATGAAGCCACAGGGAACATCATACTGCAGATAAAAAATGCATTTTGATCATGGTCAGATGAATCGTTTCTCAATCAACATTAAAATGCCTTGTAACCTACTAATTTTAGAGATAAAATAGAAGGAATCATGGAGCAAAAACGGCAATTTCAACCACTGAGACGGTTAAATGCAGCTTGAGTATGATGAATTACGGTTTATAATATTTCATGCATCTTCTGCATCAAAAAATTATAACTGAAGAGGATCCATTTGTAACTGTAACATAAAGCGAACAATACATGTTACCATCCTGATGTTATTTCTGATAGGTTAAGGTTATAACCTGAAATACTTGGTGCAAGGCTTCGATTTGCTTGATAGACCAGTTTGAAATGACTCCGTGTCTGTTGCATAAAATTAATTGCATTTTCTCACTTGTTAGAGGTTTGAATTATTAATCTTTTAATCAAGTAAGCATATAGAATTTATATCCAAAGGATGTGAAAATGAACAAAATTTTATATGGTATAAAGATGATATTCTGTGGTAATTATCCTGCAGAAAATACTCATGATTATACACTGAACATAATTGAAACGCAAATACTAGTAATAAGATTCCTAAACTGATAAATACCATGTGTCTGCATTCTGCATTGTTTTTTCATATTGCTTGAATTGGTGTGCTGTCAAGTTACCTTTTTACCAAGATTCAGGAGCCAAAAGGTGCAACGATTCATAAACGTTATTCCTGGTTGTTTCTTTTGTAACATATTATTAGACTATCCTTTTATTCTTTGTATTGAGAAAAACAATCACCTAGGTAAAGCTTCTACTATTACAACATCTGAACTCCTACATGAGATGTTCAGTCTTTCGGTTTCCGGAAGCTATTTATGCAGCGTTCCCTGCTATATCTTGGCAGTCTTACGAACAAGGGTGCGTTCTAGGCAGCAATATCTCCTTATCATGAGGCTCCTGCACTTTTCTTCCAATAGATGTTACTGTATGTTATCTCTTTAGACCACCTTCGCTTATAAACTACTACTAAAGCACAAACCAACAGTAAAAGTCCGATCTAGATAGGAAGTATTTACCGCACTGGATAGATAAAAGACGGCACGCAGCATTGGGCTGGAGGGAAAATTCTGAGTTTGCAATTCTAAGTTGGGGCTGCTGGGTCGAAGCAAGCAAAGCTGAACTGTTTGAGCAAAATATAGCTACCCCGCACACAAATAATACGTAGACACCAGTACCACGGATGCATTGCGCAACATCAAGCGCAAGCGATCACCAGAATAATCTCGCAACAAGCTCACCGAACAAGCGTCAAGCCTTGGATCAATACTACACCAGAGAACGTAGGCGCCCGCAGATCCAGTCGCGTAGCTCGAACGAGGCGTGAGCAGCTAACGTTTCCAAGCACGCATGGGATGGGAGGCGAGTAAGGCACGGCGGGAGCAGTAACGACGACTCACCTCTCGAGCGCTTCCCACCGGCGGCGGCGGCGGCGGCGACCCCGTTGTCCGTCTCCGGGCGGGACCTCTTGCGAGCGGCGGCGGCGGCCTCCATTGCCGGCCCGCGCGTCTGGAAGAGGCGTGCCGGAACCCTAGGCTGGCGACTGGGAGGAAAGAAAGGATTGCCACGAAGTGGGTCGCGCGGGTTATGGCGTCGGGCCTGCTTAGGGAAGTCGGGCTTTCGGCCTCGAGAGAGGGGGTTGCTTGCTCGCGACGAGTTTAGTAAGTAGTATTTGAGCCCAACTTGTACTGGGCTTTGCGCCGCTTTGAATTTGCACTCGTTTCGGACGTGGAGTTCAGTGTATCTTTGAATTTGCCTCTTTTTTTGTCACTTGCTCTTCACGTTTGAAACATGATCCGCTCAAAAACATGGCATGCATGGCCGCACCTCGCGATGAACTTCTCCGCGAGCCTGTCGATCTAGCTCATCGTTCGAATCACTCCCGCCGCTGGCAACAACATCTTCGATCCTCGTCTTCTCAGCAACCAGATAGGTCAAACTAATCATCCGGGATTAACTTAAATTATCCGACTGCTGTGCTACGCGACGCGATGCAGCCCGGGGGTTGACACAAGGACTGCACACCTGGCTTCCCATGCATGTCGTTTGCGCCGATCGTGCCAACGACGACGAACCCGGGGAAACTAAACAAGGGCTTCCGGGAGGGAGAACGAGCCAACCGGGGCAGCGCCAGCCAGCTACACATGCGCATCCAGATAAGACTCTCCTTCGATCTGAATCCTCTCCACGTCGGCACGTACGCCCGCCCGCACGTCCAAACCTCGTCGACTCGCACAAGTTCCGTCGTCGTCCGGATGCTCAACGGCCAGGCCACTTCTCCGGCCTGCTGCTCTTTCTCTCCAGTGTCAGCTGTGACGTTAACCTTTTTTTTTTTGCAAGGTCTCGTGCATACCAACCAACATTCAGGTACCTTTTGCCAACCAGATGAAGGACTTTTTTTTTTCATGTGGACTGCAGATTTAACATTAGATTTTGTAATTTCATGGCACAACATCTAGTTAAATCCGACGGTGGCAAAGGATATGGACCAACTGGGCAGGCATCTCTTGGATCTGCGGTAAGAAGAAGAGTAGGAATCCTCTCTAGAAGAAGACTTGATCAAACGAGAGGCAGCAGGGTCTTCGCCAACAACTGATTGGAATAAATGAAGCAGAAACAGGGTTCGACGACATTACCATGTTGTTTGATTGGTGCTTACCAAGAACCATAGCACAAAGAGGCTTTTAATCCTTACTGAAAGCACAAGAGACTCAATTTCTTACTATTATTATGTCCCTTTCATGTTTCTTAAATAGATTGGCGGTTGGAGACAAACAACACATCCAGGAAGGTTCGAATTGGAAACATTGTTTAATTCAACATTTATCCTGTCCCACCGGAATACTAGGTGGATATCTTTGCATCTTATCATTCTTGTCAGCTGCCAAGAGATCAAAGCCAAACTAGCTAGCATGCAAGGATTTTAAGGTGAGACGGTGAAAAGATCAAAGCCCTTGTTTTGTTTGTCCCCTAGCCTGTCTGACTTGGAAAGGTGTACTTTATGTACTAGGTGGATATCTTTGCATCTTATTATTCTTGTCAGCTGCTTCTTGCTTTGGTCCCCGGTAGGAGGCCCCTGCAGAGGGAGAAGTTCATATTACAATTGGGATGATCAGGGCCCATCTGTGCTCCTGTTCTTCCTCTCCAGTTCTCCTGCAGATTCCAGTCCTTCCCCCAGATGCAGGGTGAGAAAGAGAATAGCTAAGAAGTTTCAGCTGAATGCACACACATCTGGTGCCTCCAAGTTGTAAGTTGCAGTTGCTCTAACCATATCTGCTGATGTACATGGAACTATTCCTTCCTACTAGTACTTTTTTTGTTTCAAAAAGGCTATTCCTTCCTACTACTACTACTACTACTTGCTTGCATTGCCGTGTTTTTCTTGTTGCTTCCATCTCCACCCTGCTGCTCGTCGGCTGTTTTGGTTATTCCCAAGATTTGCTGTGTGTGTTCCGGAGGCATGCACTCACCGCCGTCGAATTATTCTCATCGTGTTGCGAGACACGCCACCGGGAATCTAGACCGGTGCAGGATCTAATTCTGCCACTAAAGCTGCTTAATAAATGGAACCCTGCATCCTCCCTATTTAAGCATCGCCGTGGATTGTGCTAATCCTTCTCTTCTACTGCTCCTGATCGGATCTTAATTCGTTGCTGAGACCTGCCGTTTCAGGTCTCAGATAACGATAACATCATGGACTGTCCATCTATTAAAGTTCATTGTGGAAAAACTGATAGTAGATGTTAGTTGTAATTTCTTTCTCTGCTTGCTTGTTCTGTTCAGGGACTCTGCGATCACTGCGATGAACGCCAAGAAGATCAGGCTGCACGACGACCACCACTACGGGTATCAGATGTGCGACCCCCAGTTGTTTCAGAGCACCGCCGCTGGCCTCTCCTTCCACCCGGGGTTCATGAGCTCCATGCCACCGCAGAATGGCGGCGGCGCGGGCAGCTGGCCGCGCGAGGAGTACAGCCCGATGCCGAGATCGGTGCTCGCGACGCAGGGCGGCTGCGTCAGCTCCGACACGGAGGCGTTCTTCGCTACCGAGCACCTGCTCGGCATGGCGCGGTTCGATCGCGCTCTCCCGCAGCAGATGGCAGCTCTCAGGACAGCACCATTCGGGCGGTCACCGGAACCCGATCTGCTTTACCGGTCAGTCGGCCCGCCACAGCTCCGCGACGACTCGGTGAGGACGTACTACGTCCCGCCGCAGCAGCCGGACGCCGCGAAGGCGCCTCCTGCACTCATGCTTCCATTGCAGCAGCAGGAGGAGCAAGTGCACGGGCTTCTAGGCGGCGAACCCAAAAACCACTCCTTTTCGCCTTATGTAAGTGAAGTACACTACAGTAAAATCATGGATACAACTCTTCATTCCTAGCATGCATATAGCATTCCATGCATGATCACGGTTGTCCCCCAAGGTCGCGGCGAGCACGCTCCTCCCGGCGATGGAGGCGCCGAGCATGCAGAGTTCGATGGACAGCACGTTGTCCAGGAGCTGCGATATGGTTGCACCAACGACCCACGCCGGCAGCGCCATCACCGCGTCGGGGCAGGTCCCGCCGAGCAAGACGCGGATCCGGTGGACGCAGGACCTCCACGAGCGGTTCGTCCACTGCGTGAACCAGCTGGGCGGCGCAGACAGTAAGCGTCCTTACCTGAAATCGTTTTCGTTCCTGACGTCCAATCAGGTCTCTGCTCGGATTTTGCTATTGGTCTCTCTCTCTCTCTCTCTCTCTCTCTCTCTCATGGTGTGTAGTTCTTGTCTTGTTTCTGTCTGTATGGCACCCTCAGAGGCGACCCCGAAGGGGATTCTGAGGCTGATGAACTCTGATGGCCTCACGATCTACCACATCAAAAGCCACCTTCAGGTCAAATTTGAAAATATGTTATTAGTGTGACAAAATCGCAGGATGCTCCCGTTGAATTTAGCTAACAACTCGCTACTCTCCTCCTCTTCTTGGATTTCAGAAATACCGCATAGCCAAGTACATGCCAGCTTCATCTGAAGGTATACAAATCCCACAAAAAAAAAAAAGAACAGTTACCAATCTGTTCAGTATTTTTTTGTAAAAAATAAAAAGAAAAAGAAAGAAAGATGTTGTTCAGTATTCTAATCGTGTCAAAGCCAAGCTTTATTCCGTCATCGTTTGTTGGTTCCTGACACACATGTTGCTTGCCATCCTGTTTAGATTCCAGGCCCAAACCGTCATGTCGTCATTCTGTTGACACCTCGTCATTGCTGGCTGACACATGTGGTCATTTCGTTGTCGATATTGCAGGGAAACAGGAGAAAAGAGCGGCGGCAGGAAACGACGTGCTGAACCTCGACCCAAACACGTGCCTCCCCTTTCGCCTTCTACCTTTGCAAAAGATCCTAGTGGAACGCACAGTGTATCCGTGACTTTGACACACAAATTAGCACGCACTATAATGTCAGGTTGCCCTTTTCTTGCAGTGGAGTGCAAATCACAGAGGCACTGCGCGTCCAGCTCGACGTGCAGAGGCGCCTCCACGAGCAGCTCGAGGTGCTCTGTCTATGTGTGAAACACTACAATGAAAGAGAAATTAAAAAAAAAAGTCCAGATATAGGTTCTAGATATTCGTGTTCGTGGCACATATAAGTAACTTTTCGATGATATTTTTGCAGATCCAGCGAAACCTGCAGCTGAGGATCGAAGAGCAAGGCAAGAGGCTGCAGAAGATGTTTGAGGAGCAGCTGAAGGCGAGCAAGAGCGTGTTGTTGGGGCCGCGGGAGGAGTTGCAGGGTGCCGGCGCCGCCTTCGCTGGACTCAACGAGCAGGAGGAGGAAGACGCGTTCGACGACGACGTGCGGCTGCCGTCCGTGGCCAGCAGCGGCTACAAGGACGCGGTGTTCCCGTCGAAGATAAGCTAGCTAGCAGCCTCGATCGTGGTGTATCTGGTACGTAGTCTGCTTTGTACTCGTAGACAAATGTTGGCGTAGTCCTCGATGTAGGATAATACTTGCAATGTTTGGGTACCTTTTGTTTTTGCCAAATTTAGTTTGTCGGCATTTTTTTGTAAAAATAATATTGGAATCACATGGGATCGATGGAGAATGCCCGTTCTCCGTCAAGGTGTCACCACACATCAGGGATTCTGTGTGACATTTTCAGACCTCGAGATGTAAGCTGCTCCTAATAAGTCATTGCCGCATATGTGTAGTTGTTCTTTGATCGCTTTCATGAGAATTCGTTATGACGTGTGCTTTATTTTATGGCTCCCTCTGTCCTCTCTCTTTTTTTTTGTTCTGTCTCCCTCGCGCTGCAGATCTTCCAGTGGACCACGGAGGTGGGTATCGAGGCGCAGGGCAAGAAGCTGCAGCTTCCGCTTCGGTTTTGCTGTCTGAATTACGGCGTTCTTCGAGCTTGTGGCGCGAGTCGGCGAACAATCCAATCAAAGTCGTTGCCCCCCTCAAATTCGTGCCATGGACTATCATATCAGAGTTCGCTGGGGGTTCGGCCCATACAGAAACACACACTTTGGGCTCGCAGCTTCCATAGTGACATGGGTCCATGTCAGTTTACGGACCAACCGAGCCACATAGCGAGAGCTGTGAAGACGTGTTGATCAATGCTGCTCTTGTTGCATCAAACAAGGGCTGATTAGAGTGTTGCTCCCTCAAGAAACGGAGGAAGTACCAAACAGCTTTGGAGTATTAAAAGGTTGATCAGATTTTATTCATGATTGGTAGCACTGAAACCTGCTACTCGTGCCGTCGTTGTTTTGTCGAGGTGCTCCGAAATGCAGTGGGAACTCATGTACAAACAGTCATTCCGTTTTACTTTGGCATTCGCAGTCGCTGAGGGAACTAGTTAACGAGTCTCAAAGACGCACTACTACTTCTAAAAGCGAAAAGGAAGATGACGCGCGCACAGAAAATTTCTTAATCACCTTATCTTCTAGAAGAAGAAACTACCCGTAACCTTTGCCCTCCACTTGGACTGGTGGGTAGATTGCCTCAACATATATAACAAATAAAAACATTATGCCCTTTTTTAAAAAGTTCAACCTTGCACTCAAACAGAAAACTTTACACAGTCAACCATGATAATTTTGACATTTAGGTACTAACACTGCAGATTCAGTAAAGGTTACACTACACTCCGACGCAGCAGCCAGTAGACACAACAAATTACAGGCTACCACAAACAATCTGATCGTCTGACACAATTCATATAACCCATAAAATTGAAGAAATGCATAAGCTATGCTGTCCATTTTGTCAAGAACGCCATATTGTAATGTTAGGCCTATCTGCCACACTGCAATCCTAGATCTGCATGAAGCGAAGAAAGGTAGAATAAGACAAAGCACACACACACACACACGAGTTCATCATACTATGATTCGAGCAGATAGTAAACCTCTAACGTGTGTGGTGTTATCAATTATCACTAAAATTTGTTAGGGCAAACGTTCTTCATTCCTAACATCTGAACTGAAATCAGCAAATGCGTCAACAGATAAGAGGAGTAAAGCTTGAACCTGACCAGTTAATAAGGATTTGCTATGTCTTCTTGAGAAAATGGTGAGAAAGCATTTCTGATAATGCTGACATAGGAATGCTCTCACAGCCGAAGAGCTCTTGAAGTTTTGAATCACATAATATCGATCCACTAATGACATCCTGTGCAAAATTAGCAAGAGCAATAAATTTATATGGTGTATGAAAGACATGATTTATAGTCTCCGCAACCACTTGATGAAGAAGAAACACATAAGGAAATAGAACAAATGAAGATATCCAGATAAATGAATGTCTACGTGATGGTCTGTGTCTTCCATTATAGGCCCAAAACATTCCAGGACCAACATACCTATATTTCCTAGATACCTGCATAAACAACCGTCACTTTTACATACTGAGATTCTAGCATTAACAAGAAGGTAATGACCCCAGCTAGTCATTCTTCAGTTTTCAAGGTTATACTATTTCTAAGAAATAGTTAATGCAATAATTTTGAAGGGCAGGCCTGGCGCAGTGGTAGAGTCTCTCCACTTGTGACCTTGAGGTTCTGGGTTCGAATCAGCCTCCTTGCAAAATAAGCAAGGGGAAGGCTGCCTAGAAATTCCCTTCCCCAGACCCCACAACGTGTGGGAGCTTTCAGCACCAAGTATGCCCTTTTTTTAGTTACTGCAATAATTTTCTTAAGAAAATGTCCTGAAAATTAATTGCAGCAAAAGCAGAACAACTGGTACAAGTAGCCTGCAAACAAAAAAGGCAGACCCATTCATCCATACCTCAAGTTGATTTGCTTTTATGTAATCCCAGAGATATTTCAGAGCATCATCTTGAGGTACCATTTCTTCTGTTCCAATAAACTTAGCTAGTGCATCAGAAATAACCATGGAGGTTTGATTGAGAGGGGGGCCAGGTTGAGGAGCCATGGTGGGAGCCTTTGTTCTTTTTACTTCACGATTTTGATCTTCTGCAATGCCAACATAAAGTACTTGATAAGGATTACAAGAAGAAATGAGCAATGCAAATACAAATTAGCATATGTTGACCAAAAGAAATAGGAGCACGTACTTGGGTCAAGCGGTGTTATGTGCTTAGCCAACAATTTATTCATCTTAAACATGTCAGTAGCATCAGTTCCAAAAACAACACGAAGTTCATCATTGCAAATTATTTTCCTTTTGTCATCAGGATCTTGAAGATTGTTCTGCCTGATATAAGCCCACAGCTGCTTCACAATCTGAATACAGAATTATGTTAGTTTCATAGACTGTATCATGATCATTCAAAGGGTGCCTCAAGAGCACAGAATGTGTCATTTCCACTGTCATGGAAAAATAGGGGATACCTGAGTTCTTGACATGGCAGTCTCGCCAACAATTGTCTGAAGCTCCGGTGAAATCGCACAAACTTTATTTAAACCACCAGGTCCACCTCTTTTCCGCTTAGAAGCACTAGAAGAAACCAATCAATTATCAGTGCTATCTCCAAAAGGAAAAGTCGCATGATACTGTAGCAGAGTACCAAAGCAGTTTACATGCAAGAATACAAAAATAGGAAAACAAATCTCAAGAAACACCAGGTTTCGGCACCGCTTTAACATAAAACCAGTAAACCACAGGTTCTATATTTTTTTGCATGAAACCACAGAACCTGGGACCAAGTTACACTAAACCACAGATTTTACATGGGACTGTCTCCTAACATGCTGGGTCCACTCCCAAGAGCTGATGTCGCTTCCCGACCCAAATGATTTGGAGATAGACGACACACAAGCAAACTGACGTGGCTACTGGCTCCTTTCTGTACATGGTGCTTTTGTTTCAAAACTGATCCCATGTATTCAGATTCTTCGGTCAACAAAAGATCTAGTAATATGGTTTTGTACTGTCTCATATGAAGCCAAATAAGCCTCAAAATGAGGAAACATGCACACAAATATTCAACAGAACTAGGGAATGAGGTTGAAGCAACCAGTGGTTGTTCTAACTACAAAACATTCCATGCTTACAAATGATTCTCTGGCAAAATTGAAATCTTAAATTTGGGTAGCCACATCGATCGACTTAGGCAGCCACATCAGTAATCAGTTACTGGGAGTGGGCCCAGCACATCAGGAGATATTCTCCTTGTAAAATCCATGGTTTAGTATTACTTGGTCCTAGAAGCTGTGGTTTCATGCAAAAAAAATATAGAACTTGTGGTTTTGTGTTGCAATGGTTTTAAAACCTGGTGACTCTTGAAATTTGCTCAAAATAAAACATCCACAATCTCAACTAGTTACAAAAAACGATAAGAGAATTAATCTGTTATTCCAGTCCCCTTCTCCTATCCCTGCCCTTGTGATGCAGCTGCCGCCTTCAATGAGGCCACGCCACCTGGGTCCAGAGTCATCTAGTTGGTACACGACAGAAACTAGGAACCCTAGACAACAACTCTCAAAGCAGGAACAAGGCCTATTTTGCCAAAAGTGCACAAAGCACATATATATAAGTACTATAGCCTATGCAGTTAATCTGTAAATTTCTGACCAGATCCAGAGAATCAAATGTTGAGGATCACGGTGGAAGTTCCTAATAATAACAATGTGTAAATAACTGAGACAAAAGCTTATTGATGTACTCTTCAAGTACCCCCAAACATTTGAAGTCAACATTGTTTTCTGCTTCTTGCAGGGGCACACTAAGAAAGTGTTTGAAAATGACAAGTGAAGCTACTGGGACTTTCATCCACAAAAGACAAGGCAGAAAATAGGAATCCAAAAAGAGAATGAAAACAGTTAGTTACATTCAGTTATTTTTTGAAGCTGAAAGGGATGATACAAATCCAAACCAATCCACAAAGACAACAGGTATCACTTTACAAATGCTTGGTACATTCTAGTAAACTGCAAATCTGATTGCCATTTTATAGCTTATACAAGCAGTATCCACATAATTGTCTTTTTTTGCTTTACTAAAAACTTTTTGCAAAAACAACATGATAGGTACATGAGTCAAACTAACCATGCCTAAATGTACCCCCTGGTTCGCCAGTTTTAGCAGAACTACTCAAGTGCATAAATTGAAAACTAAACAGTTACTAAGCAAATTACCTCTAACCAAAAGGCAGAATATGCCAACCTAAGCAGAACACCATAAACAGTACAGCACATAGCAACGAACTACTACTTTTATAAACTAAAAACAGACAAACCTTGTTGAGGAGAAGGTTTAACCCTAACCCTAGCTTAGCCACAATGTCATTTCATGACTGCAAATGGTATTGCCAGTGTATAAACCTGGAATCTTCACTATTGGCGACGCCAATTGAATGAAATGACTAATTACATCTCAAAACAAAATTAGACTTAGCTAATTGGTGGAGATAAATATGAACAAGCTCGATCTGGGGAAAGAAAACCCTAATTAAATGCACAGCCCACCTTTCCTTGTTGTCGCCGGCGGCCTGCACTGCAGCGGTGGGGGAAGCAGTGCTCCCAGCCCCAGGGGCCGGCTGCTGGAAGGAGACGGTCCCACCAGAGGCGGCCCCACCCAGGCCGGTGGTGTAGCGGAAGGCGAGCGGCGGCGGCGGGTAGAACGCCATGGCGGGCACGGCCGGCGGCGAAGAGACCGCGGGGACGGTGGCACCGGAGACGACGGCGGGCAGCTGCGTCATGGGCTGGAAGATGAGCTGGGGCTGGAGCACCGCGAGCTGCTGCTGTTGCATCTGCTGCGGCTGCGACGGCACCTGCGCCACGACCTGACCCTGAGGCTGAGCCTGCGGCACGGGGGCCGCGCTGATCTGAGGCGAAGGGGTCTGGGCTTTCGGCGGCGGCGGCTGGAGGCGCGGGCCGAAGAAGAGGTCCATCTGGTCGCGGATGAAGGGCGCCTTGTGGGAGAGGTCCATGCCGAGCTTGGCCTCCGCCTGCTGCAGCACGGCGGCGAGCGAGGCCTCCCCGGAGCCGCCGGCGGAGCCACGGAGGACGGACTCGACGCAGCTAGCGATCTCCTGGTCGGAAACCATGGCGGGAGCGGGGGGAAAAATCAAATCTCGCCAAAACCCCCTTTCCCTCCCACGATTCCCCGCTCTCTCTCTCTCTCCCCCCGCCTCTCTCTGTGTCTCTGCGCGCTTGGTCTCCCTTCCTTTCTCTCTCTCTCTCTCCTCGGCCTCTCTCGTCGTCTTTATCTCTCCTCTTGGTCAGCCTGCCATTTTTTAAGTAGGGCACATTTCGTCGGGAGTGGAGGAAAAGATAAGGAAAAGGACAAGTCGCGTAGCGCACCTTCAATCTTGTGACGCCGTCTCTGACGGCTGGGGCCATAAGAGTCTGGACCCACGTGTCACTGAGGCAGGTGGACAATCGTAGCGTGTCGAGACGGAGAGGTTGGAGAGGGCGCGGTGCGGAATGACGAGAGTGCCCCCACGGTTTTGGATCCGGTAGTTGAGTGGGTATGGGTGCGGTTCTCTGCGCCAGTGGGCCCGAGCGCAACGCCTCGCCGTGGAAGAAAAACGGGGACGAGTGATCATGGGCTGGACCCATATGGGACGGTCTGCTTCCTGCCAAAATGGCCCGACATTTGCGTCAGTACGATGGCCCGGTCCGATAAAAAAATTACTCCCTCCGTTATATCGGTTAGTTCAATTTTGAATAATACAAAACGGAAGGACTATCATACTAATGTTGTCCTTATTACCGTGCATGTGATCTTCATTTGATTACATTTTGTTATGACATGAATATTATGTATGAGCCTGTAAATAGAACGTGGCAAAGGGTTGTTACACCGAATATGCATACACGAATGCACCAGATTTAGATAATCTCCTTTGTACAAAAAATTGTGTCTAGAACTTCTCGTTGTTGTTTTGTTAGGGTAATAGATAAAATAGAATGGGGTTTATATGAAACATATTAAAAGTTCTTTTGCTGGTTAGCAGGAAAGGGGTATTAGTGGGTGAGAGTCTGTAAATGTATTTCCTTCAATATATTATCTGGAGGAGGGACGTTAGTAGTAGGATGTAAATTAGATGACTAGAAAGAAGGATTAATCCTCATCATTCATTATAACTCACAACTTGATTCCTCACACTTAAACACAAGAAATAAACTATTCTCACCGTTCTAAATTATTTAACGCTGGTCACTTGAAACGAAAGTGAAACAAAACTTCTCACTGAATTCTGTCTTTCATCTTTCAGAAAGAAACACTTAGTGAATAAAGATTAGTAATCTAACTTTCGCTTAACTCTCCTTCTACTCACTCCTCCAACTCACTTTCCATTTGACATCAATTGTCAAATGGTATTATAAATCTAATAGTGTGCCATATAAAATTTCAATACTACAATGCAGCGTGCATCCAAGGCACTACACATCAAACAAATGTAGATATGGACCTGCTATCACGGTACCACAATGCAGAATTTAACACTGATATGATGCTGCTTACAGACGAACAGACGACAAACAAAAACCTCTCTAAATCCTCAAAACCCTAGCACACCGTACCAGATCCCCTTCCTTCCCCCGCATTTTTCTTCCACAAGGGGAGAAAATGGCGTCCACCCTCGTCCACCTCCGGGGCGCGCCACCCGGCGGGTGTCGGAGCCAACCGCGGACGAGGCGGCCCCGCCACGCGACCGTTCGGTGCTCGTTCGCGCCGGTGGAGACGGCGAGGATAAAGGTGGTGGGCGTCGGCGGCGGCGGCAACAACGCTGTCAACCGCATGATCGGCAGCGGCCTCCAGGTAATGGCGGCGCCCACTGGCCAACTCCTCCTGGAACTGGGCTTACTTTCTCCGTCCTACGGGCCATCCAGATATTGCTGTGCCTGTGAACTTCAGAGCAATCTTCTTCTTACACTTCGTCTTCTCCATCCGATTCCCTGCCGCCGTTCATAAGAATGTTGTAGTCCAGCATCTAAGGTTTGTTTGTGCCAATTTGTAAAGCCTGATAACTCGATGTGAACTTAAGAACGAGTTCGCAAATTTATCGCTCCTTCCTGGCCAATTTATGCTTATCTCGCACTGTAATAATCTCAACGTTTATGAATGTTAAAATTCAGTATATGAATTGACTCAGAGAATTTCTTTTTGTTCTCATGTCTTCAATAAATAACGGCTGGATTCTGAAATTTCAGGGCATTGAATTTTATGCTATAAATACAGATTCTCAGGCACTTTTCAATTCACAAGCGCAACATCCTCTCCAAATTGGAGAGCAGTTGACTCGTGGTTTAGGTAATGTTATTTGCATTCAGATCAATTGAATGAAGTGAGCAATGGAACAGATGGGTCATGTAAATCCTATAGATTTTCAACGAAACTATTGTAGCTGCTAACTGGATTCACTAACATCACACACACAGGTACTGGTGGAAATCCTAATCTAGGAGAGCAGGCGGCTGAGGAATCAAAAGAAGCCATAGCCAATGCCCTCAGTGATTCAGATCTTGTCTTCATAACAGCTGGAATGGGAGGGGGTACTGGATCCGGTGCTGCTCCTGTTGTTGCCCAGATATCAAAGGAAGCTGGTTATCTTACTGTTGGTGTTGTCACCTATCCATTCAGCTTTGAAGGCCGTAAGCGCTCTCTACAGGCAAGTATCTATGTTAGCCCCCTCGTGAATCCAAGTTCAAATTGTTGCAAGTCATTTGCAATATTATGTTACTTGGAGGCAGCATAAATTTGAAACCTCTATAATTACAATTTGATGCATGTTTTGCTGATCATATGGCAACTAGGAGGTCAGGTTCACCTAAAATCCATTCATTTTCAGTTCTTTCTTTTCTGGATGTATCATGACTAACAACACAACAACAACAAAGCCTTTTCCCGACCAAGTTGGGGTGGGCTTCTAATTGCAAATATCTGGGTGTCTGATTAAGGGATATTGCTTGTGAGAGTATAATAAAATACATTTCAGTATCAAGCCTGTGAATTCTTATAGCTGTTGGGACTTTTGCATTTCTCTGTACTATCTTTTTGGTTACAGACCAAACTTTCTTTTTCAAATAGTTACTTGATTTTGTATGTACCCATTTCAGGCGCTGGAAGCATTAGAAAAGCTGGAAAAGAGCGTAGACACACTTATTGTGATTCCGAATGATAAGTTACTAGATGTAGCGGATGAAAACATGCCCCTGCAAGATGCGTTTCTCCTTGCAGATGATGTCCTTCGTCAAGGTGTGCAAGGAATATCAGACATTATCACGGTTGGTGGCTTTTTCCTATGATGCATAAACATGATTGTTAATTAAGACCATGTAACTTACATGAGAGAAAAAAACAGATACCTGGACTAGTCAATGTTGATTTTGCCGATGTGAAAGCTGTCATGAAAAATTCTGGAACTGCCATGCTTGGTGTTGGTGTCTCCTCTAGCAAAAATCGGGCCCAAGAAGCTGCTGAGCAGGCAACCCTTGCTCCTCTGATTGGATCATCCATCGAGGCAGCCACGGGCGTGGTGTACAACATCACTGGCGGGAAGGATATCACTTTGCAAGAAGTGAACAAGGTGTCCCAGGTGCGTCCAGGATTCCTCACTAGTGTTTCCTTGATTCCATGGAGCAATTAAATATTGGGTATTTCAAGTAGAAGAATCGAGCATGTGAATATTTGAATCATAGAGGCCACACTTTCCACTGGCACCAGCATTTACATGTGTATGATGTATTTGCAAACACATACCCTAACTGCAAGTAGTAACTTGTGCACCTTTTACAGATCGTGACAAGCTTGGCTGATCCGTCTGCGAACATAATATTTGGTGCCGTCGTTGATGACCGTTACACTGGTGAGATACACGTGACAATCATCGCGACAGGATTCCCCCAGTCCTTCCAGAAGTCTCTTTTGGTCGACCCGAAGGGAGCAAGGATAGTTGAGGCCAAAGAAAAAGCAGCAAGCCTCGCCCATAAAGCAGCAGCTGCCGCGGTTCAACCAGCGCCGGTGTCCACTTGGTCCCGAAGGCTCTTCTCCTGAGCTCATCTGGTCGTGCAAACTACCTTGTCAAGCTTTGACTCGTAGGGCATTAAAGAGTTGTGATGTCTCGAGGGCTCGTTTTAGCCGTCTGGAGATTTGTAGAATGGGCTAGTGTCACGTTAGTTGTTAGATTCAGTTTCACTGTATGTATTTGTTCGATTCAGATTCAACACGGTGAGATAGACTGCCATGCTCCGCGTAGCACTGTTTTTACATAAGATGTTTGACCTGGTTACAGAAAAATGTTTGGTTGGCATGCGACTGGGGTTTTGTATTATGTTTGGCCTGTTTGTATACCCATTTGCACAGTTACTGGCTGATATGCCTTGTGTTGTGTTGCCAGTTCGCTGTTGTTAAAAGAATATCGAACTGCATGCCCTTGGGTCGTGAAGGGTAACAAAAGTTTGGGTATCAGATGATAATTGCTTTGCTGGAACGGGACGTACCAAGAATGAATGTCTACTACATGTTTATTCTTTGACCTTAGGAAAAATATATGTAATCATCTGTTTTAAATTAAATGGCGTTTAAGATAACTAATTCAGCTTAAATTAAATTAATTTTTTGTCATAAACATCATTTATTTCAGAACAGCCCAGTAGTACCCGGCTCGTGCTCCATCAGCCATAATCGGGCTGGGCATTCGCGGCTGTTGAAAGCCTGTGGAGCATGGAAAGGGCCCCACTGGTGTCCCTCTCGTCAGGGGATTTTGGACTGCGACCTCCGCGGGAGAGGCTCCATTACCGCGGCGCCAAGGCCTACCGCTGCGACACCGGAAAGGCGGCGAGCCCTGTCGCCTACGTCCGCTGCAACCGCTTCGCTCCGTCGAAAAACGAGGCGGCGGCGAGAACTGGCGGCACTACAAGAGCGGCGTCTACGCGGGGCCGTACGGCACGGAAGCTAACCACTACGTGATGCTGCTTGTTGGCTACGGGGAGGCCGGGGACAGGGTCAGGTATCGCCGCCAACCAAGAATCTAGTCCTGTGAAATTGTGACGCGAGGCTCCCCTCGCATGATCGTTTGTTGCCCCGGGTAAAAAAAATAAAACGATAAAGCTTAACTCGGGTACCAAATATATCTCCGACCAGAGATTCTCTTCGAGTTCTGATACATCATTGATCTGACAAGTTCCAACTGTAACGTCGATCACCACTGTATGGCAAATTGGGCATTCAAGGTCATGCAAACGTTGGCTGCTTCACAGCGCTTCATCATAAAATAATCCTTCTGAATTTGTGTCCGGCTTACAGATGCCATTTCATTGAACAAATCATATTGTCATGACATGTTATTCTCAATACAGCCCTGTTTATTTGACCCCGCTTGCCAATGCCACCGAGGCAGTGCACTGTTCTCGGACCTTACAGTCCCACAACCTAGAGACTGGTCTTCTATTTTTTTTTACATTCCATAAGTTTGAAAGGATCACCAGGAAACAAACAAACAAAAAAAAGATGTGGTTTCACTTGCATCAGCGAGCAACTTATTGCAGACGCCAGCAGATTGCTCAAAATTGAAGGCTACTGTTCATCCAAAGAGTGATCGGGTCTTGTTTCGCTCTAGACGAGCCTCCCTCTGCAAAACACCAAAATAGTGAGGCCGGAATATATTCAACAGAAGGGTACAATATGGAATGCAAAATGGTGGCAATCAAATGCATGTCTTATCTCAGGGCCAGGAAAAAAAGGGGTAAAGAGCAAATCAGGAAGGTGGACAAGCACTATGAAAGGCTCGGAAGACTAGCTAGGACGGAGAATAATGATAGCAAGAGGTTTGTAAATGCACGTATGATGACTCAGTGTTCAGGGTCAGGCCACTGAAGTCCAGGATTCTGACTTTGGAGCGAACGGTGCTATATGTGTACCTGTATCCGTACATTCGAAGTGCAAGAGGAACAAAGCATTAATCAAGTCACTAGCATAACTCGTGCAGTAAGGAGGAACAGCAAGCTGTATGCAGATGAGGCAGTGGACTAAAAAGCACGGTTACCAATTCACCCAACGAGATAACCACGGAAATGGAGGTGTTAGCATTAACAATGTATCAAAGAAACATGAAGAATCGTTTCCCTTAACTCATAAGCACGTCAATATCGATAGTTTTGAACTCAAATAAGCACAACCGGGATGATATGTCAAAAAGATAGATTACAGCACCAGGATTCTATTTCATGAAAAAATCACTTTTCCCTTTATCATAAGTGCATATATCCACTGACTTTCATGCCAATGGCAAACATGGTATATTGTTATACCAACAAGGAATCTCAGAGCCATGTTAAATGCGGATCCATACTGAACTGATACGTGTTTGACATAGAAGGACCAGTTTACATGGTTAGAAGGCGGTCTGCAACAAAGCCTTGGGGTGAGGTTTTCTAGGATACATCTTAAGTGCCTAGAGCTTTTAAAGGAGGCAAATTTGGAGAATAAGGCCTAAACTTGATCAGTTGGAGCATTTCAAACCGGTAGCAGGAAGTACTACAGGACGTGCAACAATTGGAGCGATCCATCGCGTATCAGCTCCAAAGACTGAAATGAAATCGAGAGCAGAACAACAAACCTCCTTCTTCTTGCACTCCTTGTAATCGTCAAACTGCTGCTGGCACTTGCTCTTGTCTTGGTTGGCCTCTAAACCTTAAGGAACGACAGCAGCATCAGCGAGCCAACCACCAAACACGCACGATATTATCAAGAACAGACAAGTGCAAGGGTGCGAACGGGCCGCGCAGAGGGGGAGATGGCGGCGGCCGGGTTGGGATTTAGGGAGGGCGGGTAGTTGGGAACGTACACTTGAGTGAGGCGGTGTACTGGGGGAAGCAGGCTGAGTCGGCGATCCTGGCGGCGCTGGGGTACGGCGGGTTCGAAGCGGCTGGGGAGGAGGCGCCGTGGGTGGGGGGATCCGAGGCCGCCTGCGCCGTCGCCATGGCGCCGTCTTCCTCCTCCTCTCGTCTCTCCCCCTGCTCTTTCCTTTCCTCTCCATTATCGGCCATACGGGTTGCTTATTTGGGCTTAAACAAGGCCTACAAAGTTGGCCCACGGATCAATACTTTTCCAAAAAGGCCCATCGCTAGCGTCAAAACAATCCGCTCTCGGGGTAGCGTCAAAAAAAAAAACTCTCAAGACGGTGCTGAGATTATGTCAAAAAATGATGTGCCGGTTACAGTAATCAGACAGTACGAGCACCATGTGATAAGCGTCATCTCCAAAATTCAAGTAGGCTCCACTAAGGTTTAACTAGTCCAGTCCAAAAACTACTCGGCAACGGATGAGCTGCGTGTCTCAGTTGGCAAGATGCAGAAGCAAACAGTGCACATCATTGCACCCAAAAAAATCATTAAGAAAGGCCCTAACACTAGTACTATAACCTGACCAGACATTTGATTATCATATAAGACTGCAAGCAACCAAGCCCGGCGAGAAGGCCAGATCTAGGCCTCCATATTCTAGTATCCTGTGTACAGTTACTGCAGAAGCTAAACCATCATTAACATATAATTTGCGGTTTCTTTGCAGGTAGTTCTCCACTGAAGGAGGACAAGGAAGGCGTCACCTTGTGGGGGAGTAGATTCTGCTCACGAATCAGACCCGATCGGATCTTGAACCTCTCAATGCTCCATTCAAGACGCGGACGAGTAAGTAATTACACACACGGTAAAAAAAGAATTATACTAATCAGCACATGGCGGCACGCCTGCCTGCAAGTGGGTAATTGACTCTCTGATAATTGAGACGTGCGGGCTATTAATCCCCGCGTCTTCAGCAAAGTAGAATCAGAAACGGAGCAATCAGAGAGACAGAGCGAGAGGTGGCTTGTCCACTTGGCGCTCGTCCCCCCGGGGCAGCCATGGCGGGGCTTCGTCTCGCCGTCGCCGTCGCCTTCCACCTCTGCCTCCTTGCGTCTTCCTCCTCCGCCACCACGGGCACAGCCCGCGATGGCAGGACCGCCTACCACTTCCAGCCCGCCAAGAATTGGCAGAACGGTGAGCACGACGCTGACTTCTCGATCCCGCGCTGTTATCGCTTGGTTCAACGACAGAATTTTTAGCTGAATCGATTCGTGTGATTTTCTTGACGCGTTCCAACTGCTGATCCGGATGGTTTCCCTGGCTGCTACGAATGACGCCGAGCAGATCCCAACGGTATGTGCGGCCTTCCTGGTGCCCTGGTATTCTTTCGTTTTACAATCCGACAGCTTTTGATTTATGCTTACTAGTTAGTGGGACATGTTTAGAGCGATGTTTAATTTAACCGGCAAATTGCATTCCAGAATTTAGCAAAAAAATTGAGTTAAACAAACTTTTCTTTGGCTGATATCGAGAGATGCAAGCTCCTGGCCACTAGTAGCGAACAGCTTAAACCTGTCCACTGATGATAAGAACTGAAGGAAGAAACGAGTCAGAAAGGTGCTTGTGTGGTCCGCAATGATAGGATAGGGTAATTGATTTGATTGGTTTGCCAAGTGTTCCTGCCACTGTGACCGTGCTTGGAGTTTGAGGCGTCTGATGGCATTCTACTGACACGTCAGCTTACCTGGTCTATGCCTCTGATTAGCCGCCACCCTGAACAAACTGGAATACTCCAACTGCAGTATTTCAGTTTGCTGAACAAAAATCACCTCGAGTAACTTTCAGCTAGAGATTCCCAGTTTGCAGCCAACTTAACTAATTCATTCAGGCAAAAAAATAAAAAATAAAATAAAAAGAAAAGAGGAAACTGCTGCAGTTCTACCTATTGTGTTGCCCTGAACAGTGAGCTACGTCATCATGGACTGAAAAATTACAATTGTTTTGCTTCCGTTGAACAAACAAATAGGCCCGATGTACCACAACGGCCTGTACCACTTCTTCTACCAGTACAATCCTCACGGCGCGCTGTGGGACATCGGCAACCTCTCCTGGGGCCACTCCGTCTCCGGCGACCTCGTGAACTGGGCCACCCTCGAGAACGGGCTCGACCCGACGGCGCCCTTCGACATCAACGGCTGCTGGTCGGGCTCCGCCACCATCCTGCCCAGCGGCACCCCCGCCATTCTCTACACCGGCATCGACGCCAACAACTCGCAAGTGCAGAACGTGGCCTTCCCCAAGAACCCGGCCGACCCGCTCCTCCGCGAGTGGGTCAAGCCCGACTACAACCCGGTGATCCCGCTCCCGGCCGACGTCCCCGGCGACAAGTTCCGCGACCCGTCGACGGCGTGGCTCGGCCGCGACGGGCTGTGGCGCGTCGCCGTGTCCGGCGAGGTCAGCGGCGTGGCCTCCACGCTGATCTACCGGAGCAACCAGACCGCGGAGTTCCGCAACTGGGAGCGGGACGCCGCGCCGCTGCACTCCTCCAACGCCTCCGGCATGGTGGAGTGCCCCGACCTGTTCCCGGTGAAGGTGAAGGGCGCGGACGGGCTCGACACGTCGGCGAACGGATTCGGCGTCAAGCACGTCCTCAAGCTCAGCGTGATGGACACGCTCCAGGACTATTACATGGTCGGGCAGTACGACGACGCGACGGACACGTTCGTGCCGGAGGAGCCCGAGCGCGGCGACGACGTGCGCAGCTGGCGGCGGCTCGACTACGGGCACGTGTACGCGTCCAAGTCCTTCTTCGACGCGCGCCAGGACCGGCGCGTGCTGTGGGCTTGGGCCAACGAGTCCGACAGCCAGGCCGACGACGTCGCCAGAGGCTGGTCCGGCGTGCAGACGTTCCCGAGGAAGGTGTGGTTGGACAAGGACGGGAAGCAGCTGCTTCAGTGGCCCATCGAGGAGATTGAATCTCTGAGGAGGACACTCATCGGCGTGCGGAAGACGATGCTGAACGCCGGAGCAATGAACGAGATCGTCGGCGTCGGCGGCTCGCAGGTGGACGTCGAGGTGTCGTTCAAGATCCGAAGCCTGGAGAAGGCCGAGGTGCTCAACGCCAACGATCTGCTGGACCCTCAGCAACTGTGCGGGCAGAAGGGCGCCTCCGTGCCGGGCGGCGTCGGGCCGTTCGGTCTGATCGTGATGGCGTCCGGCGACCTGCAGGAGCACACTGCCGTGTTCTTCAGGGTGTTCCAGTACAATGACACTTACAAGGTGCTCTTTTGTACTGACCTGACAAGGTAAGTTACTCAAGTGAACACTGTTTATAGTTTGTTAATATCAAGATCGCCGAAACATAACATTTTCTTTTGCACCTCCATGAAACCATAATTAGGTCCTCTACGAAAGCAGGGGTGTACAAGCCACCCTACGGAGGATTTGTGGACATCGACGTGGAGGAGCACAAGAAGATCAAACTAAGAACCCTGGTGAGCTCATGGCCACGCACTGCTGCTCTATCTCAGTGATTTGCCCTGCTCAACACATGCGATGCTTCGAATAAGACATCATATTCATATACTCTTCCCTTTTTTGAAAAAAAAATCTGCAGATTGACCACTCGGTGGTCGAGAGTTTCGGCGCTGGTGGACGGGCCGCCATCACGGCTCGGGTGTACCCAGAACACGCAGCCACGAGCAGCAGCCACCTGTTCGTGTTCAACAATGGCAGTGACGCGGTGAGGGTGTGCAAGCTCCGGGCGTGGGAGCTCGCAACGGCAAGCGTGAACGTCGGAGACAACGACTTGATCCTGTCCGAGCTTCTCAAGAGTCGAAGTGAGTCCTCCTAGAGAGCTTCGTACTAGCCCGGCGCCGACGGCTGTAGCTTAGTTAATTTGATTTCCAAGCCGTCGGAGGAGTGAATTTGATTTTGTAAAGCATTTGATTTGAAAGATACTCTTTCCGTTTTAAAATATTTGACGTTGGTTAATTTAATTTTAAATTAACTAGCGTTAAATATTTTAAAACGGAGGTAGTACTGGGAAGAAGATACGCCTGTTTAAAATAAGCAAATATTTTCAACTTGTGTTCCTTGGAAATGACTTGAGATCAGTCGATCTACGCTGGGTACACAAAGTGCAAAAATCCAGATCGATGCACAAACTATAGGGCCGGGTATTTTCAGAATGTGCCGCTTGCCATTTTGTAGAGAATAAAAGCCAGTTGCTTCCTCCAATTTTATTCATTAGTGTCCAGGGGTTCTGGCTACTTGATATGATGCATCTTTTCATTAAAAAAATCTAAAAAAACTCATGTATGCAGCGCATATACACTGGTGGAAACCTGCAAAGGATGAACTTGTTATCCATTGCACCATAGTCGACAGTTGGTCGTTTCTCTTCCTGGTGGAGCAAACCTAGATATCAGATTCCATACGAACTGCGACGAGCTAGGCTTTAACTCCCTTGTCATTTTGGTCGATTGGGAAATCTGGAAGCACATGAATGATTGTGTTTTCGATGGGCAAAATAGTCAAATTCGTCCTTCATCTTTAGTCATAAGCTCAATAGTCATTGAACTTTAAAAAGGAGCAATTTAGGCCATGAAGTTTGGTTTTAAGTCTAAAGTCATCCATAAGCTGAGTTGGCAGTCCACGTCAGCATGTCCAGTCATTGAGATTTGTCTCCTAGTTACGATAAATCCATATTTCTACTATAATATTAAACTTTTGAAACTTTTTAAAATAAAATCTCTATTAGGATGAAAGTAGAGTAATTATTGAATAGTCTTCTGACCTATTTAGTCATATCTATAAGTCATGTTATTATCGAATTCAGTAGAAAATAACAAAAAATGTTAGGGAACAAGATAATATATATCCATTACCATTTACAACAACATATACATATTTATACGCATGAATAGTTGTGTAGATAATTCACCATAAAATAATTTTGATGGTCGAACATGCCACATGGACTGCCACCTTGGATCAGGAATGAGTTTGAAATCAAAGTTCAGAGACTAAATTGACCTGTTTTAATGTTGAAGAATAAAATTGAACATCATACTAAAGATGAGGGATGATGTTGGGTATTTTGGCTTTTCGATGTATGGAGCGACAACGTGTTCCCACCACTATTAAATTAACAGCTCCGTAATCGTCCTGTGTATCGATCGGTTTACCACAAAGTGAAGCGGCACTCAGCCATGGATGCTTAGGTACCAATCAAAAGACTTTGGCACATGGTCGGTACGTCGTTAAAACAAGTAGTAAACCCGGAGACTTGACTGCTGATTATTGCGGCCGGCGTCTTCTTCCATTTACAAACCGCGCCTGCAGCAGGTATAAAACGCTCGTCGTCCGGCCATGGCCATGGCGTGGGTTTCGCTTGACAAGCTTCCTCTTCATCCTCCCCGTGACCCCGATCCACGCCATGGACGGAAAGCAGCAGTGGCGCCGAGGGGGGAGGACTGCCTACCACTTCCAGCCTCCCAAGAACTGGATGAACGGTACGTCTCCACAGCGCTTGATCGTGTTACAGGAGCTGCTCCGGCCAGTAAACGATGACTATTTTTCTCCTGCTTTTCCACGGCGTCTGGATCTCTCGATTTGGACGAACGGAACATGCATATGGATGAAACCCGACAGATCCAAATGGTACGTATTTTTGTTCTTTTCTCCGTGCTCTGTCGATATTTCCATGGTCCTTTTAACATGTTCTTTCACTTCTGCAAAGCCAAACCAGTCCCCGCTCTGTTCTGTCGGAATCTCGTATATATGATTCAACTTCAAACTTCATCGAGAAATTTGGACGTGCTCCACGAATTATTTGCCGGCTTTTTATGGTTTACTTAGAACAAACGAACTCGAGAACTGAACGGGGCAGTGATTTCTGGCAGGGCCCTTCTACCACAACGGGATATATCACCTGTTGTACCAGTACAACCCGGGCGGTCCGACGTGGGGCACCGGGAGGCTCTCCTGGGGCCACTCCGTCTCCGGCGACCTCGTAAACTGGGCCTTCCTCGGCACCGCGCTCGATCCGACATCTCCGTTCGACGCCGACGGCTGCTGGTCAGGCTCGGTAACCGTCCTCCCCGACGGCCGGCCGGCGATCCTCTACACCGGGCGCGACACCAACACGGTGCAGGTGCAGAACGTGGCGTTCGCCAAGAACCCCTCCGACCCGCTCCTCCGCGAGTGGATCAAGGCCAGCTGCAACCCTGTCATCCCGCAGCCGGCGGACGTCACCGGCAACAACTTCCGCGACCCGTCCACGGCGTGGCTCGGCCGCGACGGCCTGTGGAGGTTCGCCGTCGCCGGCGAGGTCGACGGCGTGGGCTCCACGCTCGTCTACCGCAGCGGCGACTTCCTTCGCTGGGAGCGGAACGCCGCGCCGCTGCACGCCTCGCCGCACCTCCCCGCCTTCGAGTGCCCCGACCTGTTCCCCGTGGCGGTGGACGGCACGGAGGGGCTCGACGCGTCGGTCAGCGCCGGCCCCGGGGTGAGGCACGTCCTCAAGCTCAGCAAGATCTCCGACGAGGACTACTACATGGTCGGCCGGTACGACGACACGGAGGACACCTTCGTGCCGGCGGAGGAGGAGCGCGGCGACGACGTCCGGAACTGGCGCCGGATCGACCACGGCCACCTGTTCGGGGCCAAGTCCTTCTTCGACGCGCGCAAGAACCGGCGCGTGCTCTGGGCTTGGGTCGACGAGACGGACGGCCAGCCTGACCATGTCGTCAAAGGCTGGACCGGCATTCAGGTCATTACGGCCTCCCGCATGCATGTTCCTCGCCGATCTGACCGGCCGGTCCCCAAACATCGACTAACTTGCTCGTGTGATCTCTCTCTCTCTCTCTCTCTCTCTCTCTCTCTCTCTCTCTCTCTCTCTCGAACAGACGTTTCCGAGAGCGCTGTGGCTGGACAGCGACGGGAAACAGCTGGTGCAGTGGCCCATCGAAGAGATCGAGACCCTGAGGACGAACAAACGAGTCGTTCTGCAGGGCGCGGGCTTGGGTTCCGGCGGGCTGCACGAGATCGCCGGCATCCAAGCCCTGCAGGCGGACGTGGAGGTGGTCTTCGAGATTCCAAACCTGGAGGAGGCCGAGAAGCTCGACCCCAGCTGGCTACAAGATCCCCGGCCGAAGCTGTGCGCGGAGAAGGGCGCCTCCGCGCAGGGCGGCAGCGTCGGGCCCTTCGGGCTCGTCGTGATGGCGTCCGGCGACATGGAGGAGCACACCTCCGTCTTCTTCAGGGTGTTCAAGCACGATGACAACACGTACAAGGTCCTCATGTGCACCGATCTCACAAGGTACGTACGTACTTCCAGCTGCACCTTGTTCCCATGAACATTTTTTTCTGTTGACTCGTACGGAACATAGATAACACCTTGCACGCTTGGCGTATAGGTCGTCTACAAAACAGGGGGTGCTCAAACCAGTTTACGGAGGATTTGTGGACGTGGACGTGGGGAAGGACAGGAGCATATCGTTGAGGACGCTGGTGAGTTCTGCACCGTATATACTGCGCTTCACTTTTTTCACCAATCTGAGATTCTTAGTCGAGATCTAATTATCTGCCTGACAGTAACCAGACTAACACTTGTCTATTTTTAACCAAAAAAAAAAGATCGATCACTCTGTCATTGAGAGTTTTGGAGGTGGAGGTCGCACGTGCATCACGGCTCGAGTGTACCCTGAGCACGTCGCAACAGGTGGTACTCACCTCCACGTGTTCAACAATGGACGGAGCGCAGTGAAGGTGTCCAAGCTCGAAGCCTGGGAGCTCCGGGCAGCAGCGGTCAATGTCGAAGATGACGGCTTGATTGCATGAAACATAATTTCCTCCGTCTTAAATAAATTATGATGGGTACATTATGAACTCCGGGGCATATTTGGAGCATCCTGTTCCTGTGTCCAGAGGAACCCGTGTGCATCTTGATTCACGAGGCGAAAAAATTGTCAGTGTGTTTTGTTTTGTCCTAGCAGCATGTACATGTCTCAAGTGATTTTTTGTTTTCACAAGAATCATACGGGGGGATTTCGTAAACAATCCGATTTCACGGGAAAAACACGAGATTCAGAAAACAAAACCCTCCATTCCAAAGAAGGCCTGAGTCTATGCTCTCTAGCCGTTCTTCTCTAATTTTCAAAAGGGGAAATCATCATACTACCAGAAATGCGGGGGGGTTTCTGACCTTGACGCTTCATCGGTCTTGAGAAGAGTGCGCTCCACGGTAAATTAAAAAAAATCCAAGATTACTCGTCGACTAGTCTAGTGGGTAAGCATGTTTGGGCATGGCTCAACAGACTTGCTCGTTGTCTATTCCTCTAGTCAAGTAAAAAACAAGTACTAAACCAGGAGACCTGGGGCCTATCGTGGTTAGAAGTCTAGTGCAACTTGCCAATGAACCATATCTTTTAGCAGCTATAAGAATAAGACACTCTCATGCCGGCCTGATAAGAATGTGATCAGGATGCTTACGTGTGAATATAATATTAGCGTGACAGCAGGTTCGTCCCTAGTGGCAAATATAAAACGTAGGTCGCATGGCGGCAGGCGCGGGTCATAAACTTATTCATTAAACAAGATACTATGAAAGCTATAGGTTGATTTTTCTTGTCTTTTGAATGTTTATAGAGTAACAGAAGCACTAATTAACACCAACTTCAACGGTCAGCTGCTACTCGATCCCAGCGCTATGCATCTCCGGTTTTCTCGAATCCTTCCGCCATTTTCTGCTCGATCTTTTGAGGGGGCTTCTTTTTGGGCGCCTGATCGGAAGGTGGATAGGCTCTGATTACCAGTTGGGTTTGACCCTGCTTGCTCGCTGCTCAGGATCACATAAGGGGAAAAGAAGGCTATGGTTAGGGATTTGAGATAGAATTTGGAATAGATAAGATAAGGTTAAGGTTCATCATCGATGTATGTCCTTCCACCGTTAGTCGGTCCAAAGCCCATTACAAGGACACAAACGCAAGCCACCCTTACAAGGCACATGAACTGCTGTGTGCTTCTTACGATGGGTTCATATAGTGCTCAGCGGCCGGGTTGATCATGATGAATTGCAGCTAGGACAAACCGGCAAGTTTGCTAAAACATGTAACCGCTTCATTTCATTTTATTTAGCCTGCCGAAACGGCGTTCTTCTCAATTGAATAAACCGTTACAAAAGATATATAGCTACCACTACAGCATATGTGGATCTAACAGTACGACCATCAGCTGGGACGATTGCATGCACAGACGACGACAGTTTAATTAGCCTAGTCCGTCGAATAGCAGCAGTTCTTGAACGTGTCCATGTCGCGGCTGAAGAGCGGCACGTAGGCGTCCACGCTGCCGTCTCCAACGAAGGACGGCAAGAGGATGAGCAGGCCCTCCACCGGCAGGTAGCTAGGCATGAAGAAGAAGGGCCGGCCGCCGCCGAAGTCGAGGTCGTAGAACGGGATCCGCAGCCAGCTGTCCACCTCGATGTTCGGGCTCAGCACCATCTCCTCCGCGTCCGCCGTCGCCACCAGCCGCTCCTTCTCCACCGCGCCGGAGCCGGCGGCGAAGTCGATGAACGACTTGAAGTAGCGGTCGTTGATCCGCGCCACCTCCCGGTTGATCAGCTCCACGGCGTGCTGCAGGGGCCTCCCCACCAGCTCCCCGGCCTTGGCCGTGGGCCGGGCCCACAGCACGAGGTTGCCGGTGTAGCCCTCCGGCACCTGCGGGCTCATCCGCGCTCGCCCGTCGACGGCGATGGCCACGCTGGTTGCCTGGTTCTCGTCCAGCCCGCGGGCCGTGGTCATACACCGCCAGAGGTGGGCCACCACGCACTGCAGCGTGCTGTACGGCCGGTGCGCGCCCGCCGACGCCTGGGACTTGAGCCTGGAGATGAGCTCCCTGCTGAAGTGCACCTTCTGTATCACCACCTCGTCGTCCTCGCCGGCGGCGTGGCCGCCGTCCACGTCATCACCGGCGCGCTTCTCGTACGGCTTGAACTCGACGCCGCGGTGCTCGAACTCCACCTGCGGCGGGTCGCGGGGCGCGAAGAAGGAGTCGCGGTCGTGCACGGGTGCCGGGTCGAGCGCGGCCCCGCGGGTGGCCTGGCTCCACGCGAGGAAGAAGTTGTTGGTGGCGCGGCCGTCGGCGACGATGTGCTGCGTGGTGAACCCCACGACCATGGACCCGCACGCGAACCGCGTGACCTGGATGAGCATCAGCTCCGCCGCGTCGTCGTCGCCGCTCGGGTGCAGGCTCAGCACCTCGGGCGTCGGCCTGAGCGGCATGACGCTGTCGAGCGCGACGTCGGCCGTCGCCTCGACGAACCGCGCGCCCTCGTCGTTGAGCAGGATCGCGCGGTTGCCGCCGGCGTCCGCGCCGAGCCGCCCCGCCCACTCGCGGTACTCGGCCAGGACCTTGGCCAGACCGGCCTCGAGCACGGCGTTCGCCGGAGCCGGCGGGTGGAACGCGTAGATGACGGAGATGTACGTGTCGAAGTTGGCCTTGTCGAACACCGTGAGCGGAACCACGTCGGTGGTGGTTCCGGGCGCGACCCCGCCGGCGTAGGCCGGCTTGACACACTTGGTTGACTGCACGGTGATCTTCATCGTCGTCTCTGCCTACTAGCTGGAGAACGTACTACGTGCGATGGAGGTTGGATGTGTCCAAGTGCCCGGAGCTGTTGAGATGATGTCTGATTGGATGGTGCGGCGGATGAGATAGATAGCTCCCAGTGCAGCGCTTATATAGAGCGTGACCGAGAGGGACGCATGCATGCATGCATGCGACGACGCGACCGGGAGAGGTAGGTGGCATTCGAACACAATACACGCGCGTGTCAACAAGTTGTACAAGTCAAAACAGGTTTCACCAAAGAACTCACGCAAGGGAAAGGAAGGAAGTTGGTGAGCAAATTAAAGGGGGAAACGAGACGCCACGTTCAAATTTACTCTCATCATTCGGTTGAAAGCGACTAGGATGAGTGTGGCGCGCTCGGCCATGCAGCACTGATCTGGAGCACACCACGAACGTTCTCTACCATACGAAGCACTGATCTGCTTTTCCGTGACATTTTGGTGCAATATGAAGCACGATAGAGCTAGCGACCCGAGCAACTCCAGCGATATATGTCATTCAACTGTTCAATATTACCTAGTCAGATGTTATATGCAATGCATGCGTCTGAACGGATCCAACTTGGCTGCTGGCTGCTGCTGCTTTTAGAAAGTCTGCACCACCCAAACCATATCTGATGATGAGTCAAAGTAACGATCTTCCTGCTCGCAAGTGGCTGCAGGCTTGGAAGTTCCATCGTCTTTCCCTTGGCTAGTCAATAGGAGGGGGGGGGGGGGGGGGGCAGATTAAATATTTCATCTAAAACTCATCAGGGGTTTATTCCGTAGCCACCACTTTTCGACATCTCCACTTCCCAGCCATTTCATCCGTTCATTTTTATTTAATGTTAGTTTATTTTTAAAATCAACCAATATCTCAAAACAAAAGAAACGGATAGAGTACTATATTTTTACTGTCTTATGCCCTGTCACACAGGTGAACATTCTGCTCGTGTGGGAGTCGAAGGTCGGACCATCAAAATAATTACGGGTGATTTTAAGAGAACATTGATCACAACTTTAGATTGTAAAAGTCCTCGATGAGTCTTCAAATATCACCTGTAAAATAATAACCCCTCACTGCTGCTGTGGTGTGCATGGATGGCGTGCACCCAGCCACTGGTGACGAGCCCCAACAGACGAATTAAGTGTGGTATCGTGCAAACTATTGACTTTCAATAATAAAAAAACCGGGAAGGATGACATCTTCGTGCAAAACAAAACATCCCTGTGCTTGCATTGTCGCGCGCACCTGGTTTCCTCTATCGTTCCTGTGAAGCCGTCGCGTCAAAGGTGAGCAGAAAACAGGTGACCGCACCATGATTTAGAAACGTGCGGCATCTGCGCGCGGGGTCTCGACTGAAAAGAAGAAGAAGAGCGAAAGGAACAGGCCGATCGAACGCTAATAATAAGATAATAAACCTGTGTCTGTGTGGCCTCAGTTTCACGATTCCGCGCAACGTCACCAAAACACGTACGTACTGCCTGCCTGCCTTTGTCAATGTATTCCGTTTCTGACTTCCTGTGCAGCAGTTGGTGAGTCGTCTTGTTGTGCGCACGAGGCGGCGCGTAGACGAACGTGTGTGGCCGTTCGTGTGGAGTCGAGCGTTCAGCACGTAGAGTCGGTGTCCATCCACGGGTTGGTTGGGGAACCGGTAGCCTTGACCACCTGATCTGATGATAAGCGCTGACCAAGCGGATGCATGGCATGGATGATGAACGCACAACTGACAGTATTACACGACTGATCTTGTAGAAGAAGAAGAAAAAAAAAGATGCCGAGAAATCCCCATTAGACTTGATCTGGGTAAGCATGATGATTAATAAATCGATCAAGTGTTGTGCTGAACTGTTCTCCTGCTCCGTTCGACTACACCTACCGCCGCCGCGACTCTGACCGACTGATTTTTCTTTGGCAAGTGGAATCGTCTTTTCTTTTGCGGGCTAACAACCGTTAGACCGACGACCGGTCCGACCGTCACCGTCGGTGACGACTGGCTTGCGCTGCGTGCCCGGTGCCAGTGGTCTTAAGAGACGACTCGGACAGTACGTCTTGGAGTTGGAGGCCCGTTCGGCCCGGCTTAATAAAGGCCCAGATCTGCGGCCCCTTCGCTATCTGCGGTTTTCCGGCTGACCTCCATCTCCATGACGTGTCGACGAACCGTGTCGATCTGCCAGGCTACACGCGCTACGGATAGGTTTGCAGGAGGAACGCAGATCCACAGACAGCCCTTCTCGTTCAGCTTCAGCACCGGACGGACCGCCGGGAACGAACATGCGACGGCAGTGGTCGTCGCTCGGCACACGAGACAAAGGAAAAATGAC
The DNA here is from genome assembly GCA_030760725.1 of Neostapfia colusana. Lineage (NCBI taxonomy): Eukaryota > Viridiplantae > Streptophyta > Magnoliopsida > Poales > Poaceae > Neostapfia > Neostapfia colusana. Next base: position 961,397 of record JASWHV010000017.1, read on the forward strand.
CCGGGCGTCACATCCGCGCGGGGGCCGCCACGGCACGGCAGCAGGCATCGATGGATCCGGCCTTTTTTACCCCTGCCCGCCCCGCCCCGCCCCGCCGTACGCAGGCGCGCGCGTGCTCCTCGGCACCCGCGCCCCCGATCGGACCGACGCGTCCATGGGTTCCAAACCAACCCCGCTTGCTTCGGAGACCGAGGCGTGGCGTCGCATGCGGCGACACAGCCCCGGCACGCGTCCACGCCCAGCCCATGGTGCCAGTCCGCTTCGCCTTTGCTCTCTCTCTCTCGCTCTCGCGTCGGATTCCATGGTTTTTTGGAACGTCTCGCTCCGTCGTCGGAGCCCGCCTCAGCAGCGACGGACCACCGACTCCGTCTCCTCCTTTTGGACCTCCAGGTCGGGCTCTGCTTGGCCACTGACTAGTACCGTAGCCATCCAATGTTTCGTAAACAAAAAAATATATACACCTCTGTCAAATCTGTTGTAAGAACCCAGATTAAAAAGCCTGTCTAATCATGTGCAAGATTCCAAGGCTTCATTACATTAGCAGCAGCTACTGCTGGCTGCTTGTTTTTTACGGAGTATTCCCTGGCGCCGCACGGCTTTCCGCGTGACAAAATGGTTGGAGCTCAGGGCTTCCGCTCAAAGCTCATCATTAGCGCCGCGGTGCGGTGATACGACCGGGGATAATGCTGTTAATGTTCCGCCACTCTGCTCACTTCCCCCCGTTCGCTGCCAGTTTATATTTTTTTCCAGTTCTCCATGACAAAGTGCCTAGATTCTCCGCGGCCAGGCAGGCTGACCCATACGGAGGTTGCAAGCCCAACTACGGCATCGTTTTCCAACAAGCACACACGCAGATAGATGCAGCTACCTCTCGAGCGCTCAAGCCTGTAGTACTAGTACACGGTACTGTGCGTACGAAAAGTGCTTACCACTTCGACGGGCGAGCGGAAAGCCGATGAAACCGTGCCACGCTTTCACGTAGGCAGGCACAAGCTGTATTTCACGTAGGCACAAGCTACGGGATAGGACGCAGGCCGCGATTTGAGTTTTTTTTTGTTTTTTTGCAAAGTTCCTATCGCGGCGACCGCGTGGCCGTCGCCTGCCTTTTGACGATCCCCTGGGATGTGCGAGGAAAAGGTGCCGCGCTGCGTGCTCGCCATCGAGCACGCACGCGCCGCCACTGTGACTCGCGCGCGCCACGGAAACGCATCCCTGGCGTGCGCCGTCCTAGACTGATCCCTTGTAATGTCCACACGGTGAACGCCAGCCTAGCCGAACACGTTCAAGGGAGCCAGGCGAACTGACCAGACCCCCCGCGGTTTTGTAAGCAAAGCAAGGCATCTGCGACGTGTGTTCACTGTGCGCTAGCAGCTACTGGATCAAAGCAGCCATGGAGCACTGTCGCGGTCTTGGCGAATTCCGAGGCGTGGAAAGGGGCCGTCTGCATGATTACTAGGAGCAGCAGCTGCTGCTGCTGCTGTTGCCCGTTCTCTGCGCTGCTTTTGATTCCCTCACCCCCATCTCTCTCTCTCTCTCTCGCCTGTGACGTGCTGACGTCATGCGACACGTCCTGTCCCCCGCCATGGCTCACCCCGCACAACATTCCCGGGATTTTGCTACCCGCTGCCCCCTCCATCCCGGCCCACCCTCCCCCTCTCTCGTCGTCGTCCCGCCTCGCCGCTCCATCACCGGCACCAGGCGCAGCGTCGCCGGCCGGGAACTGCCATCTGGTGCGATGGTGCTCGTGAGAGCTCGTCAGCGCCCGTTCCGGCTCATCGGTCCGGAAGAGAGGCAGGCAGGGCTCGTCAGCCTCCGCCGGCTGACGCCATCGGTTCGCAGAGGCCGAGGAGGCACGTACGTTGGTGCCTGGCCGGCACTGCAGCTCGGGGCCTCGTGGCCGGAAGCGTTCGCGGCAGTCGACGCGCCCTGTCCACCGCCGTGGCGTACGTGCTGTCAAGTTGCTTGGAAAACCTGTCTGTACTTGGCTCGTAGCTACAGTAGGCCTCTGGGGATCGTAAGGCGGCAGCGTCACGTTTTGGCAGCTCGCGGCCGTGCTGACGCGCAACGCGACGGTCGGGCCTGGCCGTTTGGGCTGGCGCGCGCGGCTACGTACGTGCGTGCGTCGTGTGTCCGTGTGCAAGCGACGGTACAGGCATGCAACGGACGGAGCAGCAGTGCATGCGCCCGTGTAGGCGAGCTCGATCGACGAGCTTCCTTCCTCCTGCCCGAGACCAAACTGCATGCGGACTGCCCAACGGGATCGAAATCGGATTCGTTCTGCCCCGAGGCGGCCAGCCGGGCTCGCCGCCGTACGTCGTGTCTTTTGCACGTCGGGCTGCGACTGAGCTTGAATCCAGACACCAAATATTGAAGCGCCGGCCGGCCGGCCTGCTTGCCTCGTGGTGAGAAGCGGACATATGGCTGTATGCCTGCCAGAATGTGTGCTGTTCACTCGTCAATTTCCATGGATGGGAATGGGAAGCGTGATGAGACGAGTCCGATAACCGTTTCACTCAACAACTACACGGTTACCAGGTGAGTATAGTAAACAGAAGTTTGACAGTTGCTAACATCCGTAGTATATACCGGACCGGACCGGAGGAATATTGATGATTGCAGCGATCGATTGCACCCTCATCTTTTAGATTGAAGGCGTGTCTTCCTACCTGTGTCGTCAACCCCTTCGCCACGCATGAAAAGCCAAAAAGGTGAGCGAGCTGTCGTCGTTTGAAAACGCACTCGAGACGCGCTGCTGCACCTGATGCATGCACGTCAAGTACGCGAGCTGAGGCGCGTGCTCAAGTCAAAAGGGAAGATGCCGCATTTCGATCGAACGTACTATTAGTGCAGGTTTACTCGGTCGGAACTAACCGTAAACCTGACATTTTTTTTTCGATCCCGTCGTGTTGTTGTACTTGCAGTAACGCTCTGCGAAACGCAGCTAGCATAGCATGCACGCGTTTCGCAGACCCGGCACCACGCGCGCGCGGATGAAAAAAAGGGCGGTGAAAAAAAGCCACGAATGAAATGTTTTCGAGCTAGCTAGTAGCGGAGAGCACCGCCGTTGTTGTTGTTGTTCCTCTGTTAGATCGTGCCATCGTGGTGATGATGAGCAACCGGACATGATTCCTCATGTTGATCCTGGCATGCATGGGGAAGTAAAAGCGACTTTTTATCGTCACCAGCGAAAAGAGAGCCAGCAGCTACCTCTTTTTCACATTATGAATATGCGTTTTCACTTTTCGAGGCGCGCGCGGCGGAGACAGCATGTATATATACTCTACAAGTAGATGCATGCATGGCTTGTCGATCTCGTACTACTACTACTACGACGTACGTGGATACGAAAGAGAGCAAGTATACGCGTACATACTGTACGGAACAGCGTTAGCCCTGTTCCATAACTTGTACTACTACGTACGTCCGGTGCCCGCAGTGGGGTTGTAGTCCAAGCCCAACCAAACACGACGGGCAACCGGGCTCGTGCGTGTCATACGCCCGCTGCCTGCCGTGTGCTGCTGAGCTGAGCTGAGCAAAGCCTGCGACGCCACGGCGTCGTCGTCTGGCGTCGTCGCGAGAGACCCCGTCCGTCCGTCCGTCCGTCCGTCAGACGAGACGGTACGCGTAGTAGCCGCGTGCTTCGACGACGGACCCGATCGATCGCGCGCAGCAAAGCATGCCTGCGCAAATGAGGAATCATGGCGTCTCCGGCCCCCGCCCCTCGAAAGCTCGGCATCTTTCGCCCAAAGCCGCAGCCGCGGGCCAGCACTCACCGGTCATCATCACCAGCAGCTGCAACTGCGACGCGAACGCAAGGGAAGCGAACGCGAGGGAAGGGAAGAAGGGCCCGGGAGGAGAGAGAGAGAGAGATCGTATCATCGCCGTCGTGTAGCTAGTAGCCCCCCCACCAGCCTACGCCCACGCCACGCGCGCCACCTACCATGCAAGTACCACCAGTTCACTGTTCAAACCACGGCACCACCTCGTCTCCTCGCGTGCTCCTCCCCTCGGCGTGCCGTGCCACCACGCCCCTTCCTCGCTTTGCCCTTTATCAGAAGCATCCCCTGGCCTGGCGCGCTTGGCGCCTGGCGTCCCCATGCCTTCCTCGCTCGGTTAGTGGGGCGGTAGTATTTATCAGGGCGAGGAGCCGGGCTAGCCTCCTCACTCCTCCCCCACTCGCTCGCCTGCTTGGTTGGTTGCCGCTCGATCGTCTCCAGACTTGTTTGCATTCGGATTCGGCGTCGCCCCTAGGAGGAGACACGACGACAAGCCGAGGTGGGTTCCGTTCTTGTCATTCTTCTCGCTTTGTCTCACGCTGGCTTGTCCCCCTCCCCAGCCAGCCTGCCTCTTCCGGAAATGGAGTCGATCGAGCCGTCTTTTTTCTTGCTCGTTGTCTTAATCTGATTCACAATGGAGCTGTTCTTGACGAGTGCTCTGCTCTCGGCGCCGCTCCCGTTCGCCGCATTGCCGTTCCTGAGGCCATGCCTGAGACACCTCGCCACCTGGGAACGAAAGCCACTAGCGTCCGTGTGTTCCGGACGCGCGGCGCCATGCTTCATGCCGTTGCAGCTTCGCCGCTCACCTCAGCCAGGGCAGGGGCCGGGCGCCAACTGGCATTTGGTCGAGCTCGAAGATTCATGGTGCCATGCCCATTTCCCTCTGCGCCTAGGCCTAGCCCTGCTCGGCTTTACTCCTACACGGCCGTAGAGGCACGCGTAGCGTGGCGTGAAAATACATTACAAAAGCTGCCTGCTTTCTTGAGAAAGGGCGGTCGCGTTAGCCATGGGGACCAAACCCGAGCTTCGCCTAGCATTTGGGGGCCATCTTGTTCACCTGTCCTTTACTTCTCCTCTTCTCTGCCTCTTCCTCTCACAAACCGCTTCGCCTGTCTCACAGTGGCATGCAGGCATTTTCGTGAGTTTTGAGCAATGGTGAAGCGTGTGTAAGCCGGGGACTGAGCACTCGTAAGGATCTCGGCAATCAGGAAAGCCCGCGGATTTTCAGCTTCGGTTCGGCGGATTTCTGGAGATGGCGTCCGCGCTGGAGAAGACCACGTCGGGCGTTCTGAGGAATGCGGCGGCCTTGCTCGACGAAATGCAGCTCATGGGAGAAACGCAGGGTGAGTGCGCGGATTTCAGATACTGCTGCCGCGTCGTACTGATGCTGAATTTCCGTCGCATTTAGGCGTGATGCTAATGTTTCCTGTGCTTCCATCAGGTTCCAAGAAAGTGGCGATCAACTCCGAGCTCTGGCACGCGTGTGCCGGGCCGCTGGTGTGCTTGCCGCAGCGGGGCAGCCTGGTGTACTACTTCCCTCAAGGGCACAGCGAGCAGGTTCCAATGGATACTGAATATTCTGTCCCGGTTTATTTCGTTTTCATACAATGCCTGCGGTTGCCACTCCCATGGATTATAGACTTATAGACCCCAATCTGGTTGATTATTAAGTTTATTGACCTCATCCACGGAATGCTTGCTGATTAGCCTAAATTCGCGAAATACGCTTGGAACAATCAATGCTGAAGCTCTTCTATTGCAGGTTACGGCTACCACTAGGAAGACTCTGAATTCTCGCATCCCAAACTATCCAAGCCTCTCATCTCAGCTGCTATGCCAAGTCCATAACATCACTTTGCATGTAAGTGTGTATAAAAATCCTGGTCCAATGTTTGGGTGGCTCATGTGTATCTCTTCATTTATGATGGAACGTGTGCCTTACAGTCTGACAAGGAGACTGATGAGATTTACGCGCAGATGACCCTTCAACCAGTGCACTCAGTAAGTAAATACTACTAAGTAGTGCTATTTCTCTTGAACAATTAAATAGTTTTTTTCTAATGCATTTGATGTGAGTCTTTGTCTTCATAGTGTGCATTTTGAGATATTTCAGAAACAACATGTACACGCCAACTTTATCTAAGCCTAACGAAGAAAATAAATTTCAGACGGAACAACTAGAAATTCCAGGAGCTGATGGGCCTTTATTCTTTTAGAAATTAATAGAATTTGGCACTAATTGCGGCCTCTATTTTTGCCCTCCATTTTAGGAGACTGATGTCTTCCCTATTCCATCCCTTGGTGCTTATGCCAAAAGCAAGCACCCCACCGAATATTTCTGCAAAAATCTGACTGCAAGTGATACAAGTACACATGGTGGTTTCTCAGTCCCGCGAAGGGCTGCAGAGAAGTTGTTTCCACAACTCGTATGATTTTTTTGTCCACATTCTGTTTACTCGGCTGATCCTTTTGAACGCTTCAGCTCATATCTATGTTTTGAATCCTCAGGATTACTCAATGCAACCTCCTAACCAGGAGCTTATCGTTCGAGATTTGCATGATAACATGTGGACATTCCGTCACATTTATCGTGGTAGGGTCGAACACTATTCCTACTTGGTTTTATGTTAACTCGTGGATAAAAACTGCAGGCTATCTTGGGCCTCTTTCTAATTTTTCCTACGTTCATGTTCCTTTCAGGGCAGCCAAAGAGACATCTCCTAACAACTGGATGGAGTCTCTTTGTAGGTGCAAAACGGCTCAAAGCTGGGGACTCCGTTTTATTTATCAGGTACCAACGAACTATCCTCTCGTGTCCTGATTTTCCTCCGCCAACCTTAGCCACTTCCAGCTGCCCTAGCTTTCTGGCGATAAACTCGCCCAATAAACAAGTCCACAGCTGGTGACAAAAAAATGTTTGTACAGGGATGAGAAGTCACAACTTCTTGTGGGAGTTAGGCGAGCTATACGACAACAATCGGCTTTGTCATCATCTGTTCTGTCTACTGATAGTATGCACATAGGTGTTCTTGCTGCTGCAGCTCATGCGGCATCAAGCGGCGGCTCATTTACTATCTACTACAATCCTAGGTGCGTAATTTTATATAGTCGCATTGCTTGTTATTTGAAATGCTTTTCTGGTAGGCTATTTCACATACACTTATATTCTTAAAATATCTTTAGGACAAGCCCCTCGCCATTTGTGATTCCTCTGGCAAGGTACAATAAGGCCACGTATATGCAACCATCAGTTGGAATGAGATTTGCTATGATGTTTGAAACGGAGGAGTCAAGCAAACGAAGGTTTGTCTTCTTGCTATTTTTTTTCATATGCATGTAGCATTTTCCTTATTCTGATTTAATTATCTGATTTTTTATGCACTTAGCTAGAATTTATGTCTATTAATATGAACGGTGAATGAGGGTACTTCTCACTTTCAAAGTTCAAAATAATATAAAAAATAAACGATTCCTTCAATCTCAGCTATGCAGAAGTAAACTACACCACAAATTCTCTGGAAATAGGAGTTCAGCTTGAGTATTTGTCAAATATACTGCACAGATTTGAGACAGTAAAGTTGGTCTATGTTGCAGATGCACAGGTACAATCATGGGAATTAGTGACTACGATCCCATACGATGGCCGAACTCAAAATGGCGCAACTTGCAGGTTGAATGGGACGAACATGGGTATGGAGAAAGACCTGAACGAGTTAGTATATGGGATATTGAAACTCCGGAAAACTCCCTTGTGTTCTCTTCTCCTTCAATGAATTCAAAGCGCCAATGCCTTCCCAGTTACGGAGGTACTGCTTGCTACCATTCTCTAGGTGTGGTAAGGTTCGTACGGAAATATGAAATAATCTGTTCTATTTTCCAATTGCAGTTCCTGGGTTGCAAGTTGGATCTGCAAATCTGTCATTAATTCCAAGGGCACAAGGAAATCCTTATGGTAACTTCCAAAACATGCCGACGATCGGCTCAGAATTGGCTTTGATGCTTCTCAACCAATCTGGCCAGAACCTGGGGAATCCACTTAATTGTCACCAATCCTCTTTTTCTAGTATTATTCAAAATGTGAAGCACAGTTATGTTCCTCCATCGACATTTGGTACTTCCGTTGGTTCAATAAATCAAGAAGGCAGGCCCCCAAATGAAACTCAGCAGCAGTTGAGTACTGCTAACATACAGAGAGTTGAGCAAGAAAGCTACAGAGTTCAGCCAGGCATTGATTCAATTCCTGTGCAGGAGTTGAATGTAGCAAGAGAGACAAGAAATGCTGATTCATACTCAGGTCAAAGTATTTCAGGGCAAAATAGTAAGGGTGAGCCTAGAAACAAAGCTCGACGAAGCAAGAAGGGATCATCCCGCAAAACCATTTCAGATAAGTCAGAACTTTGTTCAGTTCCTTCTCAGATTTGTGATGACGAACTGCATGGTTCTGAAGCAAAAGTGGAAGCTGAACAGGCTAATTCTGGAAATAATGAAGATTCATCTGGTACACTTACTAGAGGTAATTTTGCTGGAGAAGTGCACGTTCAGCAGGTTGAACAGCACGAAATGGCAGCCCCAAAATTAGAACCATCAAAATCACCTGATGGAGGGAGGTCAGTCAGCTCATTTCCAAACCAAGGGTCTTTCCCGCAGTTCTTTGAGGGTCTGGATTGGATGACTCAGAGTTCCTATTACCAGGACTCCAATGGCATCCAATCAGTTAGTGCATCCGAGAACATTTTTAACCCATCTGCAGATATGCCTCCCACAATAAATGGTGATACTATGGAGGCATTTCAAAACTCTTGCCTTTCAGACTGCTTTCCTAGTTCCATTCAAGAGTTCATCAGCAGCCCAGAATTGAATTCACTAACATTTCTGTCGCCTGAGATGCAACACTTGGACGTCCAACACGATGGAAGCAACTTGCCGAGCACATCCAACTCATATGTACAAATGAGTTTCTCAGAGGAGAGTGGAAACCAGAGCGCAAGCTTAAGTGGCCTGCACATGGACGCTTTCCATATAAGCGTGAACAACAGCTCGTGCTCTCAACCACTGACCACTGGGAGCTTTGATGCAGGGGCGTTCTCGAAGCTGCCGAGTTTAAAAGAATCCCAGGTCTTGGCTCTGCCGGAGATTCATGACAGTTCCATGGGAACGCCATCTTGCAGTATGGATGCAGCCGAGTACAGCATTGATAGAAGTATGAAGCCAATGAAACCACCAGTGCGGACATACACAAAGGTATAATGCAAGGCTGTGAAAAAAGCGTTCGTCAAATACTCTTGATATTGAATGTGACATGATTTATTTATTGCTCACGCTGTCTTGTAACCCATGATGATAGGTCCAAAAGGTAGGATCAGTTGGAAGATCCATTGACGTTACAAGGTTCAGAGATTACCATGAGTTGAGGTCGGCCATTGCCTGCATGTTTGGACTCCAGGGGAAACTGGAACATCCCGGCAGTTCAGACTGGAAGCTCGTCTATGTCGACTACGAAAACGATGTTCTTCTAGTCGGAGATGATCCATGGGAGTAAGCCCTAACTTCTCTTCACTGATTTCCTTTAAAATGATGTCTGCGTTCATTCCTGAACTGTGCACATAGCTCATGACACTAGTGTTCTTTTTCATGAAAGAAAGTCCGTGACATTAGTAACTCCGCTCGGTCTAATCTGCCTCGACCCTTTTCCTTTCACAGGGAATTTATCAACTGCGTCAGATGCATCCGGATCCTATCTCCGTCAGAAGTACAACAGATGAGCGAGAACGGCGTGCATGTCCTGAATGACTGCATCCAGATAGCTCAGTAAAGACCGCTGCTTCTGCAGTCTGCACAACGTAACAACGCAGCGCAAGAGATGACTGAGCCATAGTTGTCCTGTAAATAAAAAAGGAATCTGCGTCGAGTTCTCTGAATGCTTGATTTGTTTTCTGGCGTAAGAAGAGACGTCTTGTGTGAAAAATTTAAGAGAGATACTGGCTGCGATGCCGTGACAAAGCGTTGGGCCCGGGTTCCGCAGCCTGATGCCGTGGCAACTGACAAGCGCCCCAGATGACAACCGAGTCTCTGAGTCTATGTGTGAACTGTAATTTTTACTCATGCGTTTACTCAATTCCATGAGTAGCTTGTACGCAAGCTTCTGCTGCTCCTTTGCCCATCTCTCGATTACTTCCGAATTATTTTACGCACTCCCAAATTATTTGATACTGACGCACTCTCGAATTATTTTATGCTGCCCAGTTTAAATTTGAAATAATCAGGATTAAAAAATTTGAAACGGAGATAGTATTGCTATTTTTTGTTGTCAAATCACTTGGCCACTTGTCAATAAAGATTAGTTTAGTCAGTGCCTCCCTCTCTCTGTCCAGTGTCTGGCCCCTCGGATCCCCGGGAGCCAGGAGGCCGTCCACCTTTCCACCGCATCATTCTTCCTCCTCGCCGATTCGCCGCGCCAGCGACAAACTCGCCAACCATGGGCGCGTCTTCGTCCACCGGCAACCCTTCCCCTGAGGCGCGCGAGCAGCGGGAGCAGGAGTCGCTCGCCTCCGCCGCCCTCGCCCTCCCGCTGCTCCACGCGGCCCACTCCCGCTCCGCCGCGTCCCCCAACGCGCTGCCGGACGCCCTCTCCCCGCCGCGTGCCGCCTTCCGCCTGCCCGGATCCTCGCCGCCGCCCCACTTCGACGCCCTCCTCGCGCGCCTCGGCCCCGCCATCGCCTCACTCCTCTTCGGCCACGGGTGGGTGGGCTTCCTCAGGGGGTTCAACCGCTGCTGCGCGCGCGTGCCGGCGTCGCAGTCGCTCGCGCTGCTCCTCCGCGTGTACGCCGCGGCCTGCGCCGACGCCGGGGCGCCCTGCGGTGTGCAGTTCCAGCCCGATGACGGCGACGAGGGGAAGGTCGTGGGTGAGCTGGCGCAGGAGGAGATCGCGGTGTTCCTCTGGGTGTGCTGGGTCATGGCGTCGAGCCGTTTGGCCCCCAGGGTCGCGGGTGACGGAAGCGGGAAATCGGAGCCCGTCGTGGTGCTCCTCCCGGACGTGTCGCACCTGGTGCTGTCGGCGCTCGTGTCGGCGGGTGCTGTCGCGGACGACGCTGGCGTTTGGGCCTGGGAGCTTTCCGGCGGTGGGAAGGGCGTCAAGGTACAGGACTTCACGTCGTGGGTGCTGTCCACGGCAGTGGGGCTCGGGAACTGCCTCTCGCGGTATGTGCAGGAGAGGTTCCGATTGTTGGCGGCTGATCCTGTGGAGGTGAGCAAATTTCATTGCGAATTAGTAGCTTATGTCAAACATTGGTGAAATTTATTCGGTATCAAACGTTGATGCGACATTGCTATTACCTAGTTCTTATAGCATACTTAAGTGTAAATTGGGGGTCTTCAATGTTCTATTTTTACATCTTGTTGTTTGAATATATACTTAAGTTAGTACTTAAGCACGCTTATCACTGAAAAATAGAGATTTCCATTGTTCTATTTTTACATGTTTCTGTTCGGGTAAGCTGTGTAAGAGATTAGATGTTAGGCTTTCTAGAGGCAGGATCATTAACGACGCAGCTTCAACTGAACATGCTATCTTGCTAACTAAATAGAGTTGTTTCTTTGCAGGAGAGCTCTGTTTCAACTGATAATACAACTTTTGATACTTCTGATGTGTATCTATTAACACGTGGAAGAGCATGGGCAATCTCTCTGAGTCTTAGGAGCAAGTTGAGTGAAAAATTCTTGTCAGCATCTGTTGTTGGAATGGAAACGGATGCCCTTCTTTATAGGTAACTTATTATTCTTTTTATATTCATTCTCGGGATTCTCAGTGTAAGCTATTTTTCTTGCACAACATTGCAAACTGTTACTGATATCAGTTTATTGTTTCTCCAAATATTATCATAATTTAATAGAGTTGTTGAGGACTGACCTTGGCCCCCCAAATGTGTGTAGGTCGTCGGTTCATGGAAAAGGGCTGAGCCGGTTTTGGTTTTGTGTTGAGGGATACAAAGGACCAATGCTGATTCTACTCTCAGCATTCTCTAGTGGTGGTGCTGATACTGTTGATGCTGATCGAAAATGGGGAATTGGTGTATTAACCGAGGATGGTTTTGAGAACAAAGACACTTTCTATGGTAGTTCTGGATTCCTGTGCGCTACAAACCCAATATTCTGCATGCTCCAGCCATCTGGTATGACATTTGCTGATCATTCATTTTTTTCCCTATCTTTTCCCCTACAGCTGATAGTAGCTCACTTAACCCTGCAGGTAAGGAGAAGAATTTCATATACTGCCATATGCATCCTCAGATAAGGGTGTATGAGGTAAAGCCAAAGCCTGTTGGCCTAGCATTTGGCGGAACAATTGGAAATGAGAGGATCTTTTTAGATGAAGACTTCTCAAAAGTCATAGTTCGCCATCATGCTGTTGACAAAACTTACCAACATGGTTCTCTAGTACCGAATCAGGTTAAATTTCAGATATACTAGTTATGATTGCTATATATCCCTCCACCTATGTGTAATATTAGAATGAGTCTTGGGGATAATTTGTTGTTGTTGTTCTTGTTAGCTAGGGATTCTTCACTTCTTTTGGATCTCTAAATAATGTTTTTAGTTTATCCAAAATGCAAACATAACTTCTTTTGAAAAGTCACTGGTGTGCCAGAGGAGGCCATTGAATAGAGTAAATGAAAATTTCAAGTGGAGTAGTGCTTCAACAGTTTTCTTAAGAAGAATTCGCAAATCGTAAACTACATCCTTTAGTAGTTGGTGTAAATAAGCCATTGCCTTGCCCTATTTGCAAATAAAATTTGCAAATGTTTCATTTTCATACCAAAAGTAGATATGAGTCTCCAAAATAGAAACATATTATGATTACTCTATTATATGTATTGTAGGGTTATTTACCTGTGGAGGCTTCAGTACTTGATGTTGAAGTATGGGGACTTGGTGGAGAAACAACAAAACGGCAACAGGATATGTACATGAAGAGGGAAAATATTTTCTCTGAGCAGCGAAGGAAGGTACTACTCAGCGCAAACTTAAAAGAAAATAATTATATTGTTGGTCTAACATCCAGTAATGCTCATAATCTTTCCCATTTGCTCATTCAGGTTGATCTCAAAACATTTGGCAACTGGGAGGACTCTCCAGAGAAAATGATGATGGATATGATATCTGATCCAAACGCAGTTCGACGTGAAGAGCGTTGATCCAGTTTGTTTCGACGAGCTCTCTGTTCCCGTTGATCTAGTTGTGATGATTTGGCTTGTTCCGCAGTTATCTGTACAGATATGGATACGAAATGGACGACACCGTAGTGAAACTCCATGTACTCTTCAGAAATATAGACGTCAGTGCACATACGTGCCTGCCCATTTTGCTGGGCCACATGTCATTTTGGTCATCATGTATTAAGCGGAAGCTTGTACAGAAAGTCATCCCCGTAATAAAATTGAGGGTGCGTTTGGTAAGGTTTCATATTCTTATAAGAAACGTTTGAGATTTAGTTTCTCTGTTGAAATGTGTCTAGTGAATCAGAATCAACATCAGCAATTGTTTGGCTATCTGATCAGTCTGAGTCACGAAACACAGGGATGGTTGCTGGATTGACCGGTGTACCCCTGGATGTGATTTTTGGGCAATAATGTCAACGTGGAAAGATACAACAAAAATAAACTGGGCTTCCGTAGTGTTCTGGCCCATATAATCCATCGGCAACGTGATTTTTGTCTCAAATACGTGGAGGTAGATTAGATATGTAAATAAAACGTGAAAGGGTAATGGAAAAACAAACAAGAAACACTGGACTGGGCTGGGTAGTGTTCTGGCCCATATAATCCATCGCAACCGGATTAGCCCACGTGACCCAACTCACCGTTTCTATCTGTCTCGTCTCTTTCTTCCTCCTCCTGCTAACCTTTCCCATCTGCCATGGCCAGGTGTCAAGAGTGTTTCCCTTTATGGAGCTTTCACTTCTTAAGCCAAGCAAGCAAATAATAAAAAATCTCTTGAGCCAAGCAAGATCATGAATATTGGATGCACGACATATCTGATATTTTTTGACGAAATTAGTAACACAGATATATTCTCCATCATAAATGGGGAGATATTAGAAACAGGAGGCGGCTGCCACGCCCGCCAGCGACCGCGGCCAACCCCGCCCGCACGCTCGCCAAAGGCAGTGGCCGGTCCTGAACACACGCTCGCCGTTGGCCGTTGGCCACACCTGCGTGCTCGCTATGTCTCTATAGACGCCCACGGCCATGGCCGCATCCGCTGCAGGCTTGCAATTTAAGCATGCTTGGTGGGAAATTGAAGTCTGACAAGGCCCAGCAGCACGATGCCGAACAACTGAAGCGCGGCAGCCGGCATGAAGCTTGGACGACGACAGCGAAAATTGAAGCGCCACAGCTGACGACATGAGGCTTCCATGGCCGCGCGCGGAACTTGAAGCACGACGACGGCTTCGCGAGGGCTTGACGACGCAACCATGCATGCAGGTAGAGCCCAGTACTGAGTGCTCCAGCTATATATGTTGTTTCCTCCACCTCCATGCCATGGCGGGTTCATCGCACCAGTCGTCTCATGAACCAGCAAAACTGAAGACCGGCCGGCGGTTGTCACACCATCACCTCGATCGAGCTCGGGGGGAGTGTTTGGAAGCCATGCGATACTTGGCTCGATCGCTTTGCTGCAGGTCCATTTGTAGAGGGAGCGCGCGGTTCAATCAATCATCATCCCTGGAGTCCATAACCGATTGGGACAAGCTAAAAATCCAGCATGGAAAGAGCTCGAGACAAGGAACGGACTTGCGTCGGAGAGGAGAGAGAAACCACATGTGACCTGATCTTGCCGTTTTTTTTCTTTTAAGTTGGAAGGAAGGGTAAAGCAAAAATAGCCGTTTATTATTAGATTCAACAGGGCTTCTCTGCATTTTGATAAGGGCTATATAATACAGAGAAGAGGATCCTGATCTTCTAGTCGAAGGAACACAGACACAGTTACACATACTACGAGCGAGGGTGACAAGACAGTACGAGAGACAGAGAGAGAGATATCCCGTCTACTAGGCTGCTTGCCTGCCGTTTAGCCAGCGAAAGTACGTAGCCTGCGGCAGCCCTGCAGCCCGGGGGCGCGCTGTTCATTTCACAAACTTTGGTGCAACCAAACCAACCCACGGGATCAAGAACGCAGGCATGCATACCTCATCGACCGATCCAATCATCTGCTCCCAAATTCTCTGCCCGGCCACGACGCTGCCTGTAATATCCCTTGATTCCTCCATTCCCATTGCCTACACCGATCCGATCCGCGGCTTGGTTATTTCAGCAGCATATTCGCTTCTTCATGCATGCCTTGTTTTCAGCTGCATCCATGGATCCTACTATTCCTATGCACGCGAGCTTGAAGAAGCAGCACTAATTCATGCTGAAGAGATAGAGCACTAGCTCTATTCAGAACCGCTGCATGAACAGAAGCTCATCGCGACAATACCTCAAAGTTTGTGGTATTGAAGTTGCTGTATATATCTACTCTCAGTATAGCTATACTCCGATGTGCTACCAAACTGATGCCCGGAGCTTCCGCCGGTGAATCTTTTTCAGTCTTCCGGCGATGATCGATCGAGGATGATAAATAAATAAAGCCTGTCGCTACGCCGCGTACGTACTACAAGGCAGACGGCAAGACACGAAATGATACGACGACAACGTACGGAGTACTGTGTATAATTAAGGGATCGCGCGCGCGGCCTTTCTACAGTTTTCAGTGTAACGAAACGACCTCGGGAAGGTGCAGGTACTCGTACAGTACGAACGGCGCCCCCGTCTTCGCTCGCCATGATTGGCTCTCTGAACAAACGCGCGCGAACTCCTAGCAGCATGCATCCACCGCTAGTAGGGATATATAGGGTTACCGGCCGTAACTTGATTTGATGGGTGCTTTTCTCTGCTCATGCATGGTGTTCGTCGATGTGATCGCCGACTTGGATTTTAAGCTGCTGGCCGCCCATTGACGTCTTGGTCGGTACTTCATGGGTCACCGCAAGAAAACAGGAGAATAAACAATGCCTCCTGCAACAGCCTTGAATTGGTCCATTCAATTCGGAGCCAACAAATGTTCGTTCAAAAGTTGTGGGGGCTTGGGCTGCGGAAGGCATCATTAGTTGCCCTGACAGGCGCCTGCACGTATAAAACCCAGCAACTCAGAATTGGAAACTTCTCATGATTATGGCTCGTCTCCTGCTCTAGCTATGTTGCTTCTGCCAGCGGCACTCCTCAGGCTTTTGAATTCCTCTGCTACTCTCTGTCTCGCTCGCTCCTCTGATTGCTGTAGTAGTGCCCCAGTGGCACGCGAGCCTAGCTTTAACTGAAGTTAACTTGCAGCTAGACTTGGATGTACCCAGCTGATGGCAACAGCTCTCCAACTCCTGTTCCTCTCGCTGTTGCTTGCAGCAGTGACTGTTTCATTGCTGGTGGCTCTGCCTTCAGTCCAGCATTCTATGTGTGCCCACAGGGATGTTCTCCGCTCCTCTCCCCATCACACAAACAAAACCAGAAGCACTTGATGGACTAACTGAAGTTTACACATGCTTTGCTGCGCCACAGACATTCATTGCATTCTCTCTCTCTCTCTCTCTCTCTCTCTCTGAGCTGCTGCTGGGCAGACCTAAGGAACAGAACCTTAATAAGAAGGACCTACGTTCTCTAGGGCCATATAGGGGCAGAGAGAAATTTGAGTACAGATAGAGAGTAGTTTAATCACGCTCCTCTTTCCAGTCGTTGAGAAGGAGATCTGGGAGATCAAGTTACATATCACTGAGAAGATATCACAAGGTGGCCGCCTGCACTGCGTTTGTCCTTTCACTAGTACTAGTTTCAGCCATACTATATACTATGTATTCATGTTACGCACACGAAATATTTTGATGCTGTCAAATAAAAAGGAGGACCTGCATGAGAAGAAGGAGATCTTTAATATATCTTGATTTGGGTCCGCTTATCTGCATGCTAATCTTAACCGACGAGATGTGTCCTTATTCTGTAGAGGTTATCCATATATGCCATGTAATGTGGTGATCTCGCGATCTGCTTCTGCTCAAGAAAAACGCTACTCCTTTTTGTCAAAAAAAAACGCTACTCCTCTTTAGGTAACCTAAAGTATATGGGATAGCTATCCTTTTTTTTAAACGATACATAGCTTGCTTGTTGCGAGGGGGTTCCGGCGTGGTACTGTGGCAGTACTATTGATGTGAATGATATCACTGTGCAAGGGCGGCGCATATGATGTGGCTACTTGACTAGGCAGGAAAAGGTTTATTCTGTGCAGTACCGGAGCGTCCAAAATCTTATTCAAAACCCGTTTTTGCATGCTAATTTACACAATCAGTTTTCACTCAAAGCTGTTTTGTTCCATCTGAAACATATGAATGTTACACAAACATCGAGATCGCGTAGTAATTCTATGGTTGAAAGCTTTTATAGCCTTCATACTTCCTTTTCTCTATCATGATATACTCCCAAGTGTCAGAGCGCATCTAATCTTTTCTTTAGCCTCTGTATCGGTGAATATAAATATATGGTTGTTCCTAACTACAATTACACCAGTCCAAGAGAAGGTGGAACCACACTTACCATTTGATCTAGTACCTTCCTGTAAGAAAACCAAACTTATTTATGATGATCACATGTCAACCACACAACCGGGATTCATAGAATATTTAGTACTCGCTCCGTTGGCTGCGTCAAATAATTCGAAACAGAGGCGGTATGAATTTAAGATGAAAGAAACAAGGATCAGATTAAACTAGAGAGCTACCCGGATGCAACCAGCATTCCACCACACAACACAACCGCACGGAAATCCTGGAGCTGGATCAGAGAGCCAGCAGCAAACTGTGCCGCTAGAAGCTATAGCCTGCAGCTCGCGGCTAGTTCAACGCGCGGACCGCGGAATGTGGGATGCCTGCGTATGCCATCGCCCACCGCGCGTACCTACGAGGCTACGAGATCATCTGTCTATGAGCCAATCATGACGGAATTTCCTCATGTCCCCGAGGGACTGTGACTATGCATGCAGCTAATCTGATCCCTCTCTGCTAACCTGGTCATATAACGAACTCATGTCATTTCCTACACGCTCGATCAGAGCCTTGGTTCTCGATCGATCCCACGGTTCAAATGCTGTTCGGTTGAGCTGAAACTTATATACTAGGTACTCACTCGGTTTCAAAATAAATGACATCGGTCAGTTTAAAAATTTATTTCGAAACAAAGAGGGTACTAGTAGTCTCTGCAACACGTCTTTGTTTCTTACCAGACTATATTTGTAACTTGATGATTGGCCGGCTTATGCTGCTGTGATGCGCTTCTAGATATACTTTGGTAATAGGCCAACAAATTGGAGTGGATGATCCGTTGTTTAGCCCGTGACTTTTCATTTAACTGCCACACACTTGCACATGTTTTTTTAAGAGAAACACACACTTGCACATGTAAAGAGAAGAACAACTCCATATGGTGTATTGAACTTGATGTTTTCACGGCAGGAAGGCAGAAACAATTTCCAGTCCGCAATCTGACAGACAGCTCGACATTATTGTTCAGAGGAGGAAGCGGACAGAGATTAATAAGACCCGCATCAACTCTCACATCATCACACGCTTGTGGCTTGCCCCGAACAATTAACCCAGCTAGCTCGATCGACCTGAACATCACACAAGAGCAATGGTTCATTATGATCAGTCTACTGCGTTACTACTGATGCAGCAGCATCGCACCACCACGGCGTGGTGTGTTGTGGCATGCATGGCATGCATTTGCTCTAGCAGCCGGACCCGGACGAGTCTCCTGGCTACCCAAGCTAGCTAGGTTGAGGAGGAAGCAGTTGCCATATGGGGAGCCTGCATGCCTTTCTACACCGCCTGCACGCCGCTCCTGATCTCCTCCTCCTCCTCCATCTCCTGTCTCCACGAGTCCCGCTGTCCCGGCCCTCTCTCTCTCTCTCCCCCACTCTCTGTCCGTCTTTACTTGTTCCCAATTCAAAGCCCCCTCGTGTGTCAACTTCACTTGTCCCTCTCCAAAAGATATCGCCGTGATCTTCTCGGCTCCGACCTGTATCACCATGCAGCCATGCACTAGCAGCTTCACTCTCCTAGCCTCCTACTCCTGCATGGTGCATTATGCTACTAGCTCTCCTAGCCCCCTATATACCCCTCATGCCTCTTCTTCTTCTTCTCCAGGCTCAAGCCAAACCCTCCCCCGTCCTTTCCAGAGATCAAAACTATACTGGCAAGCACACGAGCAATGCAGCAGCAGAAGCAGGTGAGTGTGGGCGAAGGCATCGCCGCCGCCAACGCGGGCTTGAGGAGCGGCGGTGGCGGAGGAGGAGCAGGCGGTGGCGGTGGCGGCAGCGTGTCCGTGTGCCGGCCGAGCGGGTCGCGGTGGACGCCGACGCCGGAGCAGCTAAGGATGCTGAAGGAGCTCTACTACGGCTGCGGCGTCCGGTCACCCACGGCGGAGCAGATCCAGCGCATCACCGGCATGCTGCGCCAGCACGGCAAGATCGAGGGGAAGAACGTCTTCTACTGGTTCCAGAACCACAAGGCGCGCGAGCGGCAGAAGAAGCGCCTCACCAACCTCGACGTCAACCCCGCTCCCGCCGCCGGCGCCGACGTCAACCACCTCGGCGTCCTCTCTCTGTCGCCGTCAGGTTTATTTGCATCGCTCATGGTTTAGCCTTCCGCTTGCTTGCCACAAACTTGCATCGATTGCAAATAAACGATGATGATGGTGCGTGCATGTGGGCTTCGGCAGGCGCGACGTCTCCCTCCTCCACCTTGGGCATGTACAACGGGAATGGCGGCGCCTCGGCCATGATGATGATGAACCCATCCACCGATTGGGACAGTACTGCCATGGCCACCGAGGGATGCTTCCTGCAGGTAACTGGCCTCGTGTCAACACTCTAGCTAGACACATAATACACACGACGCCGAATTCCGCTTCCCCGTGCTGGCTACCTACCTATACGCTACTGTTGTGCCCGTGCTGCAGGACTACATGGGCGTGCGGGGCGCGGGCGACGGGCACGGCAGCACCGGTGTGGCGACGTCGCCGTGGGCATGGTTCTCGTCATCGGACCAGAGGACGACGACGACGACGCGTGCGCCGGAGACGCTCCCGCTCTTCCCCACCGGCGACGACAACCGCCCGCGGTCGCGACAAGGAGGCCCACCAGCCGGCGGCGACGCCAGCTACTACCTGCCCGACCTCTCGTTCTGGGGTGCCGCTCCAGCTGCCACTGCCACTGTCACAGCTGCGACGACGACTACTACTACTACCGTTACGATCCAGCAGCACCAGCTGCTGCAGATGCAACAGCAGTACAGCTTTTACAGCAACAACGACAACCAGCTGCCGAGCCATGAGACCCAGGACACAGGAGCAGGGGCAGGGGCGTCCCTGGAGCTGAGCCTCAGCTCCTGGTGCTCCCCGTACCATGCAGGAACCATGTGAGATCTGATCAATGTTTCCGTGGCTGAGTTTATGTCTCCGATGAGAGTAGTAGTTGCAGCAGTACTGGTGGTGTCTTTGTCCTAGCTAGTGGCCTATCTGAAGCAGAATATGTAGAAGCAAGCCTAAGGAAAGATACGGTAACATCTCTAGTACTATTGGGATAGGGAATTTACAGGCGCAGCTCCACAGGCATTAGCATGCGTGTTGCCGAGCTGTGGTGTGTGGTCCTCAAAGTGGTAGTAGCTGCACTGCAGTGCACTGCACTGCGCGTTAATAACAGCGTGGTGCAGTGAGCTTAGTGGACCGCTCGTTGTTCTAATGTGTCTGGGGCAGGAACACAGTGTGTCAAACTTGTCTCGCCCTTTTGTGGTCTACAGAAAAAAAAGGATTGAAGCCTGCTGTCTGCCTGCTGCCCCCCTGCCTTGCTGCTCATGTGTTAAGACTTTTTATCCTGCTCGTGTTTGTACAGTTTCAGCAGGAGAAATGTCTCCACAAGACCACTAACTGCTAGTTTTTCAGTTCAGCCTTTTCAGGAATGAAGCCCAGGCCCCAGGGATGATTGTCAGTTAGCGTCCCCCTTGCAAATGCTATATTTATTTGATTTTATTGTATGATCGTTCGTTTAGTTTAGTGTCTTTATGCATGTTTTGTTCTTGTAAAGATTCTAAAAATGTCATACATTGATTAGTTGGTATGAAGACTGAAATGTCTAAACCTAAGTTAGACATGAGTCAAGGAAACAAAATCAGATTGCTGGACTGAGATACGGAAACATTGTAACAGTATCCACTCACGCCATGACTCTGTATTAAGAACAGATGACAAGTGCACAAAATGTAGCTTCCATGGAACAAGCTTGGAGCACTCTACGTCCCTGAATAATCTTGCTGCACCTGGCAGAACATGATCATCATACCTATCATGTCTAACAACCGCCTAAAGGGTTTATCACTTCATCTAGTTTCCAAATCATGAGGTGGGATCACAGTTTCCAAATCATGAGGTTTATCACTCTGGACATGATGTGTGGCGAGAAACAGACCTAGGTCAATGGAGCAAACAACTATGGTTAGTTAATGTTTAATTACTACGGAGTACCCAAGAGAAGCAAATGAAAGACTCATGTTCAAGTTAACTACCTTATTTTGTCCTCAACAAACTGACACAACTGGAGACAGGCTGGGCTGAGGCAGAGAGGAGAAGCGGGCCGGAAAACCGGCCCAGGACAACAGACAAACACATATACTTCTGTAATTTTAAAAAAAATTTAATCCATCATTGCTACAATGTCTAACGACTAGGCTCCCCGTCTAGCACCTTTTGGAACCTTGATCTTATCCTCAATATTCTAGCATCATGATTTTGTTATACTTCATAATTCTGAATTTTATTAATCCTGTGTGAATGAGCTACTGTGTAGAACATCCTCGGTGAAGTTTAGTTCATCTCTTATTTTCTCTAATCAAGAGGCTATTGTTGTTTTGGTTGGTTCTATTTTTTGAACCTTTTGCCTGTCAGTATTACTCTGTCTGGATTATAAGAATTATAAGCTCTGCTTTATATAAAAGCTGATTGTGGTGCTCTTTATCATATTGTTTCTGTTTGATCCAGGAACCATGTCTGGGATAACTACTGCTTGACACATCATAATGGAAAATTGATAGATGAAAGTTCTGCACTTTCAGTTTCTGAAACCTGGAAGAACATTCAGAAACTAGGACAACCCAAATTGGAGCGAGTCAAGTGCTAAAGAAGATGCCAAGTAAACAAACGCTACCAGTGTAATGCATAGTAGGAGCCAGTTAGGCAATGCCATAGTTCACAGAATGTCGTTTGCTTACCATGAGACATGACGGTGGCCCATCTGTTCTTATTCTATCTCATGTATCTTCTTCCTGATAGCCAGCTTCAAATCCTTCACCGCAGCAGAGTTCAATAACGCGACATCTTTCATATAGAAAACAGAAGCAGATGAAAAAACTGAGATGAATTAGGACGGGTACAAGGATTATCTGATCTACTGAATCGAAATTTGATGAAAGATTGAGAACAAAATGTGAGATTTGAAGGGGATCATGTTTCATGTGTACCGAAGGAGGTGTTGACCCACTTGACGACGATCACCCTCATAGCGCTGCCGGGTCCAAGGTTTATCAGTATGTCAACGTCGGCGAGGGAGGGCTTCCTGAAGACGTCAGCGAGGATGGGGTCGTCGAGGACCGCGGAGAGCATGGACTGCACCCTTGATTGCTTGGCCTCGCTGCTCTGGTAGGCGGCAACCTCCACAGGCTTCGCGGAGACCCAATCCATCGCGCCCAGCGACCACCGGCCGTAACAGAGAACGATTTCCTCAGTTTCGCGGCGGGAGGCGCCCCCACAACGGCAGCTACGGCGGCGCGGCGGCGAGCTCGGCCGGAACTAGGAGAAGGGGACCAGGAGGACCAAATTCCAGCGTGACAAAACGTACGGAACTTCTCACCGCGTCGATAGCCGTCCGATTGGAATAGGAATCAGTTGGACGGTGATCCTTGTGGTTGCATTGCATCTAGTAAGATCAGCCGCCGCCGCGAAGGCTCAAATATATCTAGCCGCGACCGCATGCCCTAGCCGCCGACCGCCGCCTTCCTCGTCGCCGTTGTCCGGAGCTCTCGGCGCTTCACCTGCGAGGAGCGTACTGCCCGGGACGCATCCCGAGGTGCAAGGTACGTGATGCTAGAACGTCTCCGTGTCCCCAGTGTCGATGCTGCTTGAGTTGGTGCTTGGTCGATTAGTCGATGACGGGCCGCCGCCCGACCTTGCTTGCCTTCTGTAGTGTAGAGTGTTGATGCTGTGCTGCCGGTTTTTCGTTACTAAATCGCATTCCCCCGGGCTGTTTTGCTCTGCCATCCGCTCCAACTCGGTGGCGTGGGTCCTGGTAGTGACCTGTGGCAGATAGGGAACGTGGGGGAAGTGGGATTCGTTTACCTGCCGATTTAGGTTCTTGATTATGAGAGGATTAGTCGTCACTGTACCATGTTTTGGTGCTGTGTGACCACGATTGGAAGCACAAACAATAAATTGATTAATTTGTTACTGTCGTATGAGTGTTTGTATGCACATCAGCAGCAAATGTTGTGGAACTTGGTTATCCGGCCAATTGGAAATACAATGTGTATGAACTACTCTGTACTCATGTTCAAACTGCATTTTGGACTGTTAGTGTTCTATCTTAGGTTAAAATTCAGGGCTACAGGTTTGTCTCCTCTGTAATTTAACTTTGATCATCGTGCAGTTTAGATTGTGTGCTGTGCTGTGGATAAAATAAAACATGCACCTATATGCCTAGATGTTTTCATAAGCTCGACCCTTTGCACTGATTTTGGTTTACATGAGTACTACTTCAATATTAACTACTATATATTAGCCTGAAAGTTTGTTTGGAAGATGTGCAATAGGTTCGGGGATTCACTGTATTTATGTTAGCTTGTAAGTTTACTCGTATTTAAATTATGAAATCTGTATGTTGCATGATAGAGTTTAAAAAGAGCTTTGAATATTAGTGACGAATAATTGAACTGTTTGTTTCCTTTAAGTGTTCCTCCTGGGTGTTGCTTTGCAGTCGACTCCAACTTGGTGGTGCTGGGTTGGGCCATTAGCTATGGTAGATAGAAGATGAGGGGTAAGGGGGAAAGTGAAGAGAGTAGGGGTTCCTGGTCGCTGATTGGGATATTTTATGATGGGGTTTGTTCAGTAGAGTTCATGTTTTGATTCTATGCTGCTCATGATGATTAGCATAACCAATAATGTATAGATTTATCAGAATGCTGTATGATTGTCTGTTTTTGACTTACGCAAACCAGGTTATCAGGACCATTAGAAGTCCTACCTACTGAACGTTGGAATTAACATTCAGAGTCTTCATCAAATTTTATTCTGATCATTTAGTTTAGGGTTTTGGTCTATCTTTGGTCACATTCATGGCTACAAGTTTTTGTCTATCATGAAATTTATAATTTGGCCACAGTCAGTTTGACTGCCTGCGGGTTGAGTTCTATGCTATGGCATACCAGATGTTCTATTAGAAGTGCATTCCTTTTCTACTGAATAAGTTTCCCTGATCAGTAATTATTTATTGACAGTATGTTAGCTTGAAAATCTAGTTTCGAAGATGTCCATTGAAAATATGTTTAAAAATATGTTAATGATGTTTATGGCAATAGAAGGGGGGACTTGGCGCAGTGGTAGTGTGTCTCCACTTGTGTCCTGAGGTCTTGGGTTCGAACCAGGCTCTCTGCAAAAGCAGGTGTAAGGCTGTCTAGAAATAAGCCCTCCCCAGACCCCCATGTGTGGGAGCCTTCGGCACTGGGTACGCCCTTTTTGATGTTTATGGCAATAGTGGGAACTTGTCTTGGATTTACCATTTCTATCTGAATGTTATTGTTAGTTCTAGTTGTAGTTAACTTTCTTGGACGTGAATTTATTTCATAGGTATTTAAATTGAGTAACCTTGTTGATGTATACTAGTTCTATGTCAAATTTTACTGTAAGATGTAGTTGTGTTCAGTATGGCTCAACTTCTTGAACTTAAAGTTATTTGTAGGTATTTATATTGAGTAACCTGGTCGTTGCATGACGAAGCTCAAAAAGAGCTTTGAATGTTAATGACGAAATGATTGAACTGTTATGTGCTTCTTTGGGGGTGCTACACTAAATTTTCTAGTGTTTGCAAGAAATATGGGAACAGCTCTCTTCTCTCAGAGCAGTGCATCTAATGCTCCTTGTATTTTAAAAAGATATATGGATAATTGAAATAAAATCTTTGCTTTCCCTGAGTGTATTTAACATTTCACTGACGGACTATGACATTGCATGATTCTTACATGCCTGCTATTTCACCATGACTATGCAGGTTAGCATCTAACAGCTATGGCGAAGCATCATCCTGATCTCATCATGTGCCGGAAGCAGCCTGGCATCGCAATCGGTCGGCTGTGTGAGAAATGCGATGGGAAGTGTGTCGTCTGCGACTCGTACGTGCGCCCATGTACGCTTGTGCGGGTGTGTGATGAGTGCAACTATGGTTCGTTCCAGGGAAGGTGTGTTATCTGCGGAGGCGTTGGCATCTCAGACGCCTATTACTGCAAGGAGTGTACTCAGCAGGAGAAAGATCGAGATGGGTGTCCCAAGATTGTCAACCTTGGAAGTGCCAAGACTGACCTCTTCTACGAGCGTAAGAAATATGGCTTTAAGAAGAGATGATTGGGACGATGGACTTGTCAGTCTCTTTTGGCCTCATGTACCGTTCTGTCCTGCCGATGCCTTTTGAGACAGGTGCATTGTAAACATGCTATGATTGGGTCCTTCTGATACGAGGATACCCCTCGGACTCTCTGTAATGACCAAGTATTCCGGCGACATTCCCTGTAATAACTGACCATGTTGTGTAATTTAGTTCTCCTTTTTGAAATAAATGAGGTTTAGGACATCTAATTTAGTTAACTAAAATTAACTGTCTTAAACATCATTTATTTTATAATCAAATTAGATATCCTAAACCTCATTTATTTCAAAACGGAGAGACTACATGATAATAGCACGGGCACTGATGGAGAGAAGCACATGACGCTGCCTTCCACAAGAGGGAAGTCTGCAACCTGTATCACAAACTACAGTAGTAGTATAATCGGAACCGGTAACCGCTGATTCTCCGGCCCCTCTCCAGCCCACTGCCTTAAAAAAACGCTGCGGAATTCGGCGAAGAAAAAGGGGGAAATCAGATCGACTCCGCGACGAGGGGATCCGTCCAGGGAAGAAGGCAGGCAGGCAGCCAGAGCCGCCGACGCCAGCACATCCGCCTCCTCCTCCTCCTCCTCCTCCTCACCACCACCACCTCGCGTCTCGACTCCTCCTCCAAATCCCCCACCTCCCCCAGCCGCCGCCTCCAACCTCGCCTTAGATGGTCCGATCTCGAGCCGGGACCCGAGAGTTTCTTCCATCGCCGCCTTCTCGCCCTGCCTAGGGTTCCCGCGCCGGTAGATCGGTCCAGGCCGTGTTGGTTTCGTGGGGGGAGGAGGAGGAGGAGGCGCCCGATTCCGAAGCAACGATGGGGTCGAGGCGGCAGTCGAGCCGCGTGTCGTGGGCCACCGGACCCAATCTCTGCAAGGTAGCGTTCTGATCACACCTCGCCGCCCCGCGGGGAGGAGGACCAGCACTCGCGCTCCCCCCTCACCTTCCCCGACCTTCACAGCGCTCCTCGTTTGAAGATTTTCGCTAATGCTTGATCGCGTGGTGCCTTTGTTGTTCATCGATTTAATCCCTCGCTTACAAAGGAAATGCCTGCTTTTTGTTAAAAATCTGTTTGCTAAATGTGCGCGACTTGCCTAAAACGAACGCTGACCTTTTTTAGTCCTGACATGGGCGCAGAAAGCAACTGAGATGGATTCCACTCAGATTTGCGCTAATCAGGCGATTCAGTGTCAGCTCTGACAAATTAAACCAAAGAAAAGGGAAGGACGAGTTACAGGTGATCACCCAAAACAGATAATTGCCCAAACAACTAAACGGAAGCCCTACATTGGTTACATTTCAAAACAATCCCCGACAAAAATTAAACACCTGGTTACTGCATATAACTACTCTTTCATTTAACATTGATGCTGATGAAGCAGAAGTGCAGAACTGAACTCTTCATTTTTCACCGGGAAAGGATGCATATTTTATCCTATTTCTAGCAAAATATAGAGATGAAATGCAACTGTGCAGCCTTCATGTGCACTAAATGTCTAAAATAATCAAACATGTTTTTGCAGCATTTGTAAATTTTATATTTTTGAAAAAAAAAACAGTTATTACGCTTGAACGGGTCTAAGCGATCTACTGGAACATAATCTTATTTCAACTCCGCTTCTTTGTGTATTTCTAATTGGAATAAAAGAAAAAGTGAGAAACACATCATCATTCATTACTTCGAACACGAATATTTTCACTTGAGGATTTATTCATACCAATATACAATGTATTTTATTATATATGTTAACCAAACATTCCAAACACTGTCAAGCTTATGACCAGGTAGTAAGAAAGGAGGTTGAAAAATCCACATGCTTTAGCGTTGAAATATTCGTAGAGAACATTTCTTTTAGCAGAAGTATCTTTCATGTCAAACACTTCTACATACTAGCACACAACAAATGCTGCAACACATGCTACTGCGCTTTATCTCTTTAAATCTAGTTATGGGAATATCACATGATGCATGCAGCTGAAATATATTGCCCTAAAGATCAATTTCTGCTTGTTATTTTGAAAGCAAGGTCTATTCTCCCACTGCACTCCGGTAGTTTGAGTTTGGATTATACATGATTGCACCAGTGAGCTCATTTTGTGATGCCTATCCTGCTAGTCAGTTGCTGATCTGCACTAAATGAATGCACTGGTAGATGATAGGATACTCACGTCTTATTTTATTTTATTTTTTGTAAAATAAATGAGCCTTCTTAGTGAAGTTGGGTCTTTCCTATACTGAAGTTAGTTTCGTATCTAGCCATGTGTGTGCTCCAGCTCATTTGTTTTGTTCCTTGCCATGCTTTTCCCCGGAAGTGTAGTAAGGCTCATAGGCTGGATTCATGGCTATCACCAGTCCAAAAAAGGGTCAAACTTGTGCCAAAGTTTGTCACGAAATAGAACACCCCCTTTACTTTCAGTGGGCCACTGCATCAATTACCTTGAATGTTTTGTCTCATTCTTGCTAGGTATATGATATTTGATAAATGATGTGATATCCACATGCATGATATAGATTAATGACACAAAATTGCCATAACTTACTACATGTCCTCCCTTGCAGGCCCTTGTAATACAAGCTAATAATATTTTCAGTTACATAAAGCTGTGGCAGGGGATTTCTAGGCAGTCTTCCCATTGCTTATTTTGCAAGGAAACTGATTTGAACCCAGTTACATAAAGTTAATCACATGTTTTTTTTTTCAAATAATTAGTAGTGATAACTGCATAACTACATTTGAATGAGTACAACCAGTACAAAATGTTTTGAAGGATAGAGCAATGTGCTTTGAAACAGTTGGAAGAATGTGATTATCATGATTCCATATGCTTAAAGTTGACTAAAGCTGTGGCAGGGGATTTCTAGGCAGCCTTCCCATTGCTTATTTTGCAAGGGAACTGATTTGAACCCAGTTACATAAAGTTAATCACATGTTTTTTTTAAATAATTAGTAGTGATAACTGCATAACTACATTTGAATGAGTACAACCAGTACAAAATGTTTTGAAGGATAGAGCAATGTGCTTTGAAACAGTTGGAAGAATGTGATTATCATGATTCCATATGCTTAAAGTTGACTAATTCACAGAGCAGTGAGGAGGAAAGGGACATGGAGAGGATGTAGCCTATAGTTGAAAATGTGGACACTCTAAAGAACTAAGAACCTGCTCTGTCTTGGCATTTTAACAACCTCCTGCCACTAATGAGTGCAATAAAGTTTGTGTGATTTTGTTTAAAAGCCATTAGAAAATCTATTGAATCTCCTGATACATTCTGGCAAAAGATTCTATTTGTCATATCACTTCACAAGTCTACTATCCATTCTTGTGACATAAAGCAGCAAAGAACTGCAGATGGACATAACCCATTTCAAAGTTCAGAAGGGGATACTAAATAGCATGATGAGATGAAAGTCTTCACTTTTTGAAACCGTTTTCACAATATATAACCAGTGTTATCCTAAACGGCCTAAACGGCCTGTTTAAACGTGTTTAAACGCTAAACAGAGGGCAACCGCATAGTTTAGCCCCTAAACGGTAGATTAAACGGTTGACCCGTTTAAACGGGTCAACGCCCGTTTAAACGGGCTAAACGGGCTAAACAAAACGGATTTTAAACGTGTTTAAACGTGTTTAGAACCGTTTAGGCAAAGTGAACTTACAATTCTAAGTCAGATCCAGATTTCAAATTAATATCACAAAATTGATTAAAATCAAAACATTTTCTAAGCTTCACTTAAACACATTAGAAGTTATATTACTTGTGTTTCAAAAAATATAATAAAAACAGCATTAGCAGCTGAAGGTTAAAATATTTGTTTAGTTTACTACATGCACAAATTTTCAGTCTCAATATTATTATTGTGTGGTCTGATATTGTGATTGTCTCTTTAATTTTTATATAATGTCGAAGTTAAATTTATTCCTATTTCCTAACATGAATTTGAACTTGATTTGAACATCTACCATAGAGCAGAATAGTAAAAAATATTTTTTCTTGCTACTACAGTACACACCATTTAATCCGTTTAAACACCGTTTAAACGCCGTCTAAACCTTCTAAACGGTAAACAGAGCTCCACCGACTGTTTACCGTTTACCGTTTAGGATAACACTGTATATAACATTTTCCATGCATTTCCTTGTCAGAAATCATCCTGATTGTTTCTTCTGCAATAAATGACTGATGAATATGTGGAATTCATGCTTATCATACTTCATACCAAGAATTGTGTGCATGTTTTAAAGAATTATCACACTATTGTAGCAGTTACCTTCATCTGATTTGAATAGTCTGATGGGTAATGCAGAGCTCATATTTTATTTGTCATATGTGATAACATTATTTGACTCTGGACTAAACTAGATTTGATATTTGGTTTCAAGAGCATTTTTATGGTAATTTGAACTAAGAGTACCTCTTTTCCAAAGTAGCTGTTACCATATTGGTTGGGAACTATTGCTAAGTTTATTAGGTTTAAATGTAGATTTACTGTATTCTCTTATCACTAAAAATGATAAATAGCTGTGCTAAGAAACTTTCTAAATGTGTCAGGTAAGGCTTTTCCTGTCAGATGATCCCCCTTCTCAAGCCGGATTAAGACCACAGGACAATCTCCAAGCGAAAGGATCGTGGTTAGTGCACGCAGCTGGTCCAAGCTCGGATGATTCCCTGCCACCAGGCTTTGAATCGGTGCAGCCAACCAACAATGTCAAAATTGACATATCTAGAGTCCCTCTTATCAGGTGGAGATGCCCACCAAAGGTACATGAGAACTATATATGTTGCACTCTACTAATAGTAAGATAATTTTCAGATCACTGAGTTTTCCAATGTTGTATTATTTGTTGCAGCTGTCGATTAATCCTGATTGGCTCGTAGTTGCTGGAGAAGAAAGTGAGGAGGCTACCTTACAGAATGAGAGAATATTTGGAGCCCTTGAGGCTATATATCCACGACCATCAAACATTCCTCCAAAGTAAGTGAGCAGCTACATTTTGGTTTACCATTCCTCAGATTTCACAATTATCAGTCCTCATCCGTGGATGTTTTCGCCAATCCAGCCCATTTGTTTCTCCTGATGTGATCGGCTTGCATTACGATGACTCCCGAACCCAGTTGGTTCCTTTGATCCCTATTGAAGAGGATGACACTTCTGATCAGTTGGAAGAACCTCTAGCAAACAATCACTATCAGTCAGAGTCTGCAGTAATCAGTGTCCCACGAGTTTCAGATGCTTCTGTTACCACCACTACAAAACACCAGCCCAATGGTCTCATTGGTGCAGCAAGTGCTGGTATACCCACTGAACCTGATGTATTGGCGGCTGCATCTGCTGCATACACTGCGATAATGCAAAGCAATCAAATGGGAAGTATGATTGATCAAGATCTACTCATCAAAATACTAAGTGATCCTGCACAACTCGAGAGAGTAATGAAAGAATACGACACAGTGAAACGTGAACAATCAACCACCAGCGCTGTTGTAGCTCCAATGCTACCCGGGCCACAATACCAAATGGCGACGAGTGCCCCATCTTACTTTCCAGATCCAACGGTAACATATCAAAACCTGAACTCTACTCTGCCACCTCCAGCACCCGTGTTAAATAGGCTAGCACCAGCTGTCCCTTCAGTTTGTATGAATCCTCCAGCAAGTTCAAGCCAAGCAAATACCTTTTCAAGGGGTATCAGCTATTACAAGTCCCTCATCCATCAGCATGGAGGAGAGAGGCAGGAGCCATTTGAACAGCATGGCACGCAGTTCGGAACGTATCAGCAACCTAATCATCCTACACAGACAAGTTCTGTTGTTGACGTCGCGAGCAGTGGTGGTACCGTGCAAGGCCAACATACTAAGGCAAGGCCTACGAGGCCCTGTGCTTACTTCAACACCGCCAGGGGGTGTCGCAACGGTGCAAACTGCACTTTTCTGCACGATGCGTCAGCCGCGAGGAAGGAGCAGCCAAAGGGGGCAAAACGGTTAAAATTAGACAGCAGGATAGCGGGCCAGTATTGAGCTCTTGCTGCCTTCGATTTTTGGCTGGTGTTTTGTTGGTTTTTTCGCCCGGCTCAGTAACTATTGTGCCGCAGCTCACTTCGTTTCTTCCTAGCTGCATCGTTTATTTATCTTTGCCTACAAAAAATGAAATATTCCGTGGTTCATTGGATCTTTAGCTTTTACTGAATGAGATATCTTACCATCGTGGTTCCATTATGTCGTGGTCATTCGTGCCAAGTTTTCTACTAATAGGTTCATGGTGACTGCGTCGCAAATCATTGTAGTTTTTTTTTTTGCCAAAGCGAAGTATGCATACACATGTTTTGTTTGAGGAAAAAAAACGCTTTTACCTGAATGTATGCCTTTCAAAACAGAAAAGACATGATTTTTGATATGCACAGTTTAGATTCCGTAACAGAAGAATTTAGGTTCCGTAGCATGAAGAACAGCACAGTTTTTAGACTCTGTTCCAGGAGTACATTGCAATTTAAGTAAGGCTATATATATTTCGATTATAAAAAGAAAGAACGGGTTTAGGCTCATACTCGCTTCAAGAACGACCGGGTAACTGAACAAAGCGCACTCTGTTCATTTGGCCCAAGCTGTACATGATCCGTAGCTTCTCGTACGTCGCGATGACGATGGATGTGTTTTTGACTGCTCCGACGTGCGTGCGTATGGCCCAAGCTACCGCCCGGCCTCGTCGTGAAGAGTACTCTTGGCCCGGTGTTCACTGCTCCATAATCTAAACAGTAGTATTGGTTTCGATTCGATTGGCGACATTTCACACTCGTCACTCTCTCAGATAGACGAACCCTATACAAGTCAACAGGACCAATGCACACTCTTGAGGCCGCTGCTCCATTACAAGTCAAGGGATATAGTACGTACACACAAATACCTATCAGTCAAATAACACTAGGCAACGACAACCAACAAACGTATACATATATATTATGAAGAAGACTCGGTATTCCAAGAACGAGTGAACAAGACAAAACCTGACAGATTAGAGAGTTTGCACAGAAAAAAAAAAAGAAAAAGAGGTAACGGGCAGTCGTCTGAGTGAGTCATCACGATAGATCCCATCTAGGATACGCCGACGTTCCGGAGCCGTCAAATGTGCCATCTCTTGTCTGCACGTATGAACGACCGTGGATTAAGGGGGATCTAAACAACACGTGACGACGAAACTAAGCTTCAAAATAATAATATAAAAAAAAGAGAGGCAGAACTGGATGGCAGCGTCGGCATTTCACGTTCCGCTTGAACCTGGACACGTGTTGAGATTAGTTACACAGCACTCACCAGATGAGCCGTGAGGAGCAACAGTTCCATTGCTCTTCACGGTCTGCTGAGCCTGAGACGATGAACGTTGCATCCGGGGAGACGAATCTTGCTTGCCGTTGGTCATGGGCAGAGAATGCCTCTTCCTCGGATGGCTGTCCTGGACGTCAGGGCTCATCTTTGGGGATGCATTAGCGGACGCCTTTGCTCTTGCAGATTCCGTAAACTGCATATAACTTGGCAACGGGTTGCTGTCGCTTACGCGAGGTTCCTGAATAGCGTGCTCTGATCTAGTGACCTTGCACGGGTTCTCTCGCTTGCCGTGCCTAAAGTCCTTTGTGAAACTGTCAGTGCTGCTCCGGCCTACTGAGTCACTGCTTGGACTAGCCAGTGACCTCTTGCTTGCATGGGGCTTGGGCTTTTTGCTCCTGCTCTTTTTGGTGTTAACGGAGGCCTCGCTTGACGGCGTTCCATGAGATCCTGAAACAGTGGGTCGACTCATTGGAGTTCCTTCAGGTGTGGCATAAGATTCTACAGGCTTTTCCAAACGGTTACGCAAACCTGACTTTTCTGGTTCAACATGTGGTTCCTCCTGAACAAGCTCAGCATCAGTGGTGACATCAGGATCAGAAACGCGGCCATTCTGTTGTACCTCCTTGTGTGGCTCGGCTTCTACTTCAGGAGCATTCTCCGTTTCAGAACGCACAATATTGTTACCCTTATCAGCTTTCTCGGTAACATAGTTTCTATTTTCCAGTGCTCCAATCTCCATTACAATCTCCCCACCATCACCCTCCGATCTGTCTGGTGAGTCTAGTGTAGAGGAAATTGATATTTCGGTCCCACATTCTGAGGCAGCGACCAAAACCTTAGCATCATGGCCAGCTGAGGTTTCTGCCATTCCTGCAGCATTATTTTGCTTCGATACAGAACCGTCTTGGGAACGAGGACTATGCACTTTGGCTTTGCTTGCCCCATCCAAATAAGATGAACTGTTGGACCTGCTGACTGTTGAATTTGTGCTCAGCTCTTCAAATCTCAACTGTGCAGCAGCAAATGCTGGATTCCATGACCTTTTTGCCCCAAACCTTTTGCATTCCATCCCCAGCGTCTGCTCAGTACTATATGCATCACTGATGTTTTCATGGAATGATTCAGATTTCTCAGGAAGAGGGATAGGCTCCCTTGATTCCAAAGACTCTTCCACGCTATTTTCTGTCTTTTGGTCAGTCACATGTTCGACATCTACATAGTTCTTTTCAATTAATTCTGGCTCAGGGTCACTTTTGATCTCCACCTCAACGCTATTATATGGGATGCATGCCGGAGCCACAAAAACACTAGAGTCAGATGTCACTAATGTTTCATTCACAGCATCAGGCACGAAGTTGGGGGAAGATAGGTCTGCGTCCAAATGGACAACCCCGTCATCACACTGAGCATCTCCTTTCACCTTTTCAACCACCAACCCACTATTTTCTCTATGCTCTGGCAGGTGCTCCATAGTGACAGGTGGAATTAAGGATGTCCACCTCTCCATCCATTTCCATGTAACATCAGAATCTGAAGGATCACACTTTATGTGAGTGGATTTTGAAGTCGACCTATTGTCCATAAGCTGACAAGAGATACATCGTGTGAACACAAAGATATCCAAATAGAAGAAGGTTAGATGGAAATTTTCACTGTGATCTTACCTTCAGAGCAAATCCATTACGAAGCAATTGCTCACTTGAAGAATGAAGAGCAGTATCCTGCAGAGGAAAAAAGCACATGCCAACTCATCGAATTATGAAGTGAAACTGAGCTGTAGCTTGTAAGAACATTTTATGCAAGGATAATGTTCCACATTCTAATACAAATGATGATTATTCTCTTAGACATTAGGTGCATGATAGGAGGATCACTTTATTCTCTAATGGAACCAGATGAATTTCACAAGATCCAATAGGAAGCAATAGGTGCACAAAGATGGATGGAAAAGAAAATTTCTAACACCAGCAACAGCAAACAAACTGACAGATTCTAGGACAAAATGTAACCTGTATGGCTGCAAATAACACCTTAGTTTACATCGCTAAGCCTCACTCAACTGATTCAGCAAGGTAGTTTCTACTGTGTTAGCACCTCATCTCCGTGTATCTAGTTTCTAGTGACATTGGATAAGTGATGCTTAGTCTAATTGGACCATGTAAAGTGCCATTACTTTCCACTAAAAAATAAGCTTGTAATGTTTTTTCTACAATCTATATGCAATGCAACTGATGCTAATCTTACATAAGTCTACGCTGAATATAGAACCTTTACGTACCTGAAACTTTCCAGCAAATCGTTGTGCTTGATGAGCCCTAACTAGCCCTTGCATCTTAACAATCCCAAGAAGGCATAGTAATGATTCCGCAGCTTGTCGTCTAACTAGATGCCCACGAATCACAGCTTGAAGTTTCACAAGATCCTTATAATTTGATAGTTCTTGCCATGCCTAGTCATGAAAATCGATAATATCATAAAAATCTATAATGCGAGAAATAATTTAGAATACCATTAGAAGATTAAGCATAGCAACATACAATGCATGTCCTGATTCCAGACTGAATGACAATAGCTGCAGACTCCAACTGATCTTCCTCAGGGTCACTGCTCTCTTCAACATGCGAGGTTGTTTCCTCCTGCTTCAGCCCTGTCGATGAGACAGGAACACTTTCTTTTGGCTCCTCAATTGGTACCTCAGCAACCTTTTCAGAAGCTTCTTCAACTGAGTTTTCAGTTATCCTTTCAGCTGGCTCCACAGACGTTGCCTCTCTGAGCTTTTCAGCTGGTTCTTTGATCGGTGTGTCAGTTATTTTCTCAGTTACCTCTTCAGTCGATTTTTCGGTTATATTCTCAGCTGGCTGTTCAATTGATCTTTCAATTATCTGTTCAACTGGTTCTTCCATTGACCTATCAACAGGCTTTTCAATGGACTTCTCGGTTAGCTTTTCATCAGAGTTTTCATTATGCAGAGGTTTTTCCTCTGGCTTCTCTTGATGCATAATCTTCTCATCTTGCTTGTCTTGATGCAGAGGCTTCTCTGAGACATAAGAGTATGTTGAAGAATAAGCATTGTTGCTTGCTGTAATGTCAGACTTTGCTTTGCTTGAACTAAGAGTTTCAGGTTCTGAGATATCAGAGTTCTTCAAAACACGGTGCCTTGTAGACCTCCTACGAAAACTCCATCTGCTTTTATCCGATATGGCCTTGTTCTGAAAGCAGCAAACATGTATATCAAACATTTGCCTGGAGTCATAATTGAAGGGACTGGGAAAAAACTTATTGCTTTTCACCACATATACAAAGCCTAGATAATAGATTGTAAAAGTAAAATACAGTTCTCATTAACCCCATGTTAGTCACCATGGTAAACTCAAATAGAAAATCTTCAATCACTAGTCACCAACGAAAAATTAAGTCAAACACAACCATTGATTCTACCAAATACTTCTATATTCTTTCGTCAACACATAATTTCATATACTGTTTCTTTAAATGCAACTTATCCCAAGTTCAGTATTGGTAGGATACATGCATCAGTTTACTTCCAAAAAATAGTGCAGTTCTGTTTGAGGCAAGTAAATTGATCTGAATTAGGTAGTACTTTGGTGAAGACGTGCACACTTAAATGTGCCTTATGCAAAATATCTTTGCTTCATTTTTACCACCAATGATCCAAGCAAACTCTGGACTTCTGTCATTTTAAAAAGGATTTTAGAAAAACTAGCTTCACTACAACAGGTACAGTAATACAGGCTGTCCCAGATCCCATTACTACTACTACGAGTTCCCCATGCGTGAATTCGCTTGAACTAAATGGTGTGTTTAGCCAACATCGTTAAGTTATCTATGCAAGGATACTTGCTCCAATGTCAGCCAACACATCCCCGTCTCGAACTCTGAGCAAGGGGTAAGCTTATTAGTATACTAACGTTACAACAAAATTGTCAAATCGAGTAACAAGGCTAGAAACAGTCAACCTCATAAAGGAGAACACCGGATGCAACAAGCCAAGGGGCACAGTGTAAGCACATGCATAGCAGTAACATAGGACTACACGAACCGAACAATAATGGACGCAAACAAACACTCGGCATCAGATCCCCACTTTCTTTCCTGTATGGAATCGGGAAGAGGAAGGCAGTACCCAAGATACAAGACATGAC
This sequence comes from Neostapfia colusana, assembly GCA_030760725.1. Lineage (NCBI taxonomy): Eukaryota > Viridiplantae > Streptophyta > Magnoliopsida > Poales > Poaceae > Neostapfia > Neostapfia colusana. The sequence continues at coordinate 998,418 of JASWHV010000017.1, forward strand.
ACTGCCTGTAGATACTGCCATGCAGCAAAATGAGAAAAGAAAGTTTTTTCTTTCTCTAGTTTCATGATTTCATCCGAAAAGAACTAGTTTTTTTGGTGAAGAGCCATGCCCATACAGTCGTGCAACATCATGATGAGCCATTTTTCACCAAACAACACGTTAACAAATTCGAAATCAAAACTGACTACGAACTGAGCGAGCGAAGCGACAGGAGCAACGGCAAATCTTCGGATTCGCCGCTTAATTTCTGCTCCCTGCGACAAATTAAAACCAGATCTACACAAAATCACGTCCACCGGCCCCTGAAATCCACGCATTCCACAGAGATCTGCAGAAACAAGATCACCAGCACGAAACAGAAGCAACTCTGAGGAAGAGAACACATCGCGCAAGACAAAGGTGCCCATTTGGCGACACCACGGCGCGGACATTACCTCGTCAGGGTGCTCGTCGGCATCGGCGTCGGAGCCGACGGAAGGGTCGGATCCGGCGCCGGCGCAGGCGAGGATCTTGAGGCAGCCGTTCTTGGAGCGCGCCATCGGCGGATCGCTTCGGCCACCGCCGCCGACTGCTCAGTCAGTCAGTATGTCGAGCGCTCTGCCCCTGCGGCTGCTGCTCCCGCAGCGCGCGTGCGTGCGTTTCTGGAGTCTGGAGCGGAACCCGACGCAGTGGATGGCGGCTCTGCTCCTTCCAAGCTTGCTTGTTTGCTTGCGCCGCTGCACCTGCATAGCGTTTTTATATTTCGGGAGGCCTCCTTGCTTGGTCCCTCCGCTGCTTTCTGTCTCCTCCATTTCTTACTGCTGCTCTTACTCTACGTATGCCTTTTAATCTGTTTTTACTTCTGTGAGTGAATTAAATTAGTTCTGCTCAAATTATTCACGACGAGATTGGCCAAAATTACGCGGAACGCATGGCCTAGTGGGTGGGCTCACGTGATCTGCCGCTTCTCCGTCGGGGAAGACTCCCGGAAATGAGAAGAACTGCACGCGCCGCCCTCGCTCGCCGAATGCCTAAGCTGCACAGTGCCGCGGGAGGGGGCACGCGAAACACAGTGACCCACGTGGCGCTGCAAGTGGGCCCGCGGCGACACCACCAGGCACGTACCAGCCTTTCGCACATGGACACGACACGGCGCCGGCCACACCACCTGCTTCGTCTCGTCGACGCACGTTGCCGCCACGTGCTTCACTGAAAGCCGTAACACTATGCTCCCCTTCCAAACACGAAGCTGCTTTTCTGGCAGCGATGATGCATGCTGAATCGAAAGGCCTGTGCCTGGGAGGAGGAGAAGAATGGCCAGCAGTGCAGTGCAGAGCAGCAGCAGGATAGTAAATCCTGCCACCATGCATGGCCGAAAGTAGCCATGATTAGTTTTGGTCCCTAGTGTTCAGCGATATTAACCCACACTTACTTAATCCTAGGGACTCAACATCTGGGCGGCCTTGACCATAATGCTAACAGAATTTCTCCAACAGAAGCATATTGGCATTGCCCAAAGATGGCACACATTCAGTGGTTATAGAGCTACTGTACGATGCTGGGGCATACTGGCTGACAGGATCACATGAACAGCTAATGGAAGGAATCAACACAAAATAATTAGTGGTAATTGATCAATGGGATTCCCTAACATTTCTTAATGCAGGCCAAGGAAAGCACCAAGCGTATCTTCCATATGGATAACAAAAGTCATATCGTTCCCCGTCTGTTTTTCTTTGCCCGCTGCAGTGGGTTGCTTGTCTCAGAAGCACGCCACGGTAATCACCCAAAGAAAAGAAAAAAAAAAAGAGGAGCAGACAACAGTGATTGGAGACACAGAGACTGCACGCACGCATGTTATCTAACGGCCAGCTCAGGTCGCTTCATCAGATGGGAGTATTAGGTTAGGGTTGTTGGGACTGTCCAATTATTTAATCCTAATTGTCATTAGACAGTGCAACGAAATGTCACTGACAGAGAGTTGGGAGGCAGTGACAGGCTACTCCACATGTTGCTTGTGGATGAAAAAGAGGAGGTCGTTTGAGGCCGCAGGCCATCCGAGGGGACTGGAGGCTGGCATCTGATCGGAGCGAGATCCAGTACTGGCTGACTTATTATTGTCAGATCCACCCACTATGAGCATTACACATACCCAGAATTAATGGCCAAGACCAGCAGCTTCCCATAACTCTTCCACACTTGCTGTTTAGTTATGCTATGATATACTATTCATATAATTGGTCTTGCACATGTTTAATTCTTTTGCAGAAGAAAATTGGAAACTATGTCAGGGATCTTTTTTCTGAAATGAAGCTTCAACTCAATTTAGGTATAAAGTAGTTATAGTAGAGGTCGATCGGACTTCGATTCCAAAGGTTCCACCTCTGTTTGTCAGCGAAATCTACTACTAGTACCGGCCGGAACAGCTTTTAGGTGGGACGTTCAAAATGTTTGTCCATGCTGCCTGATGAACTGGTTTGGGAGGTGCCAAAGAGTCTTACGCAGCCGTACGTGAGGCTATTGGAATTAATGTGTCGGTCATATTCTCTGAATTTTCATTTTCCATGTATCTTCACGCGCGTCACCTCGTAACGACAAGCCATATGCCTAGTAAAGCTACTGGTAGTGGTAGAGATAGTCCGAGATGAGTATAGCGTGGCAAAACAAAAGGACATTTAGATGTTTTACCTTATTTGTTGAGGTGATGCAATGAACGGGACACAAGTGCATTCAAATCTACCTCAACCAACAGACGCCGATCTGTTTGCTCCTCCATCATATATATCAGCTCCACCTAATTTCTTTGACGAGACGCTGCGACCGGCCGGATTAACCACCCCTCAGAATACGTTGCTCCTGTACTGCAGTAGCAGGTACGTAGTAATAAGGATGTGGGAGAACTGGAGATCGACGGATGAAAAACATACGCGTGCTTTTGTCCTCAACTCCTGACATGACCAGTGTCGTTCTCGTCTACCCTGGAGGACCAACAGTAGCCTTACCTTGTACGGACGGATCAAAGATCGATGCGTGAGTGATCTTAACAAGATTCCAAAAAACCAATCACCAAACTCACCATCCGCGTCGGACGAAGCGAAGAATCCTCCTCGATCGTAAAAACATCACGCACCGAGCGTTTCTACACGCTTTGGAAGTCTGCAGTGGCCGTGGCCCGTGGCCGGCCGCCGTTCAGGCTCGCCAGTCGCGTACGTAGCCCCGGCATCGTCCCGGTCCCGGTCCCGGCGACACACACTCCCACACGACATCGCATGATTACGTTGCCCTCTCTCTGGCATTATGGTTATGGAGGCGAGCACGTGGCGAGTCCTCTACGCGGCGGCATCTCCACCACCCCGTCGTCGTCATCCATGCCGAGATGTGCCGGCTAGCTCGTCGTCGTCCTCACATGAGCCGTGACGTGGTACCAATGTGGAGACTCGACCGCGGCCGCATGTTACTCTACTCGTACAGAAACAAACTGCTACGATATATAGCGCAGCGTTATTTTTCCAGCTGCAGCCGAAGCCGACGATGTGGATGTGCTAACATGCACCACGCGCCAATTTATTACTGGCTCGATTTGAGTTTTAGTAACGGAGACTGGAGTGAGAGCGGCTGGACTTGAAGCTGCTTGTAGATCTCCTGCTCTCATGTCTGCAGGTCCGAAGACACCAAACTAGGGTCATAGGGCGGCAGTTCACTGATCAAATACTCAAAACCCTACGCCAAAAAAGAAAAGAAAAAAAGAACTCCCAGATCAACGTACGTCAACGAGTAAAATCAAAGAATGGCCCACCACATTTACCAGCCGCTATCTAAACTTACCGGCATTTAACAAATTCCTTTAGCAGCACTGCAACGAAATGAGCAGTGATCTCGATCGAGCAGAGGCGAACCAAATCAGGGGCGAATAAAGTAGATGCTGGTCAAGCACGCAGCGTGGGTAGGCTCATTCAGGTTTCGAGCCCGGATTGGTGTTGCAGCACGAACTAGGACCAGTAAAGCCAAACTCGATCCAGACCAGACCAGACCAGACAGACAATGGAGCCAACCTTGTCACGTCCGTACAATAGATCAAATCATGTGAATTTAGGCTACAGATTAGGTGGGAGCCTGAATTTCCTAAAGGAAAAGAGATAGGAGGTTTTTTAATAGCAGAAACCAGTAAGAAAGAGAAGGAGCATTGCTGAGAAAATAATGTACTCTCCAATGATTGGGTCACATTAGGTGTTAAAGATCACTTCTGATTTCAAAAACACCTTTCAAGTCAGATGATCACTTTCGCGGTCTTCCTCTTCCTCTCTTTCCACCACGTCCCGAGCCTCCAGTTTTCTGAGCAGGACCCTCAGTTTTCTTAGGGCGGCCTCTGCCCCTTCCACATGTCTCTGGCTCAGAAGCTGCCTTTTTGGATCCCCTGCCTCTCCCTCTGTTGGAGGGTTTGCGGCCACGCCTTCCCTTCACCTCATTTTCTTCTCCATTCTCATCATCTCCACTTTCATCCCCATCGTCTTCTTCCGAGTCTGAAAGATCCTTGTTTTTCTTGCGCTTATTGGAGCGTGAATTGGTGCTGGCAGATGCCTTCTTTGTTGCTTGTACCTCCACCTCTACTGCAGCGATGAGCTCAAAATCATCCATGAGAATATGGGAAACAACATCATGCAAACCCAATTTATTAGCAATTAACCAAGTTTGAAATGCAAGTCAACTCAAATTGGTTGCCTATCCACCGAAAAGGGAACAATACAAGATAGATTTCAACACCATCCATAATTTGCTCTAAACAACATATGATTACTAGTACTATATTCATCCTAGACATGAACAAGCAATATCCAACATTAAACAATCAAGAGCAGGAATTCATTATACAGTTCAAAATAAAAAGTGGTAAACATGTTATCTATTGCAATACTTTTGGAATTTGGATCCTGCCATTCAAGGGCAGGAATTCATTATAATCAGATGGAAGATAACAATAGTGCCTTTTGTATAAGATCAAGCTAATATAGGGTGAGGTTTACTCAGCACTTGAATGTTTCAAGATTACAAATAAGTATGTTTACTCCTGCCATTCCAAAACAACAAAAAAAGGAACACAAACCTTGAGTGGAGGTATCACCATCATAGATCTCCAGCTAAGCAGCAAAAAAGAACTGTGTCAACATGATTAAAAGAACACATACACCATGCAGTAAGAGAATGAAAAAATCTAGAACATATAGTTCATGAGGCGAAAGTAGGAACAGGTGCTGGAATTTGAAAGATGGTATTGTAGATCCAAGTAATTCAGTTCAAGAAATACAGAATGGCCAAAGAATCCAGAAGCCATGAAGAACTAACAGAAGAAGAAAAAAGAATCGGTATAATTGGTACATCTGCAGTCTTTTATACTATATGCGACTTCCAATGCTAAAGGATATTAGTCAAATATACAACTAAGCCTTGTGCCTACCCTAACGTGCTTGGGGCAAAAGCTTTGTTGTTGTTGTTGTTGTTGTTGTTGTTGTTCCTTGTAGTTCCAAGCACATTGGGTCATTCTAGCCTCCAAGTTATATCCTTGGATTTGTCATTGACATGTGGTCAATCATCTGGGTATATTTCAATATTATTTTTATTCAGTTGTTGAATAAATAAACAGCCCTAGTTTAAGATTGATTGGTCCATCAAAAGTCTAAAAGCATGCATAATAAGTGCCAACAATGTCAGGAATGAAAACTGTGATCTTAGCCTAGTGGTTAAGACTCTTGGTAGCACCCCTAGGGTCCTGAGTTCAATTCCCTGTGGGAGCGAATTTTCAGCCAAGGGTAAAAAAGGTAACTCACTGGTTCCCGTAGTCATGCACACGAGTCGGACTGAACCGTGGGGAGTGGATCCTCGTGTACGGGCTAGTGTGGGCTCAAAGCACACGTGAAAATCTGATCCATGGGGGGGCGGGGGGGTCGCATTTTTTTTTATCATGCTCACCGCGGGGGCAGTCTTCCCCCACCGGCTGAGTCTTTTATCATGCTAGTATGAAAAAGATAGATGGTAATTTTTGTAGACCAATTTATTTCCATTACAGACAAATAAAGCATCCAATCAAACTTTAACTAGACATTAACTTTAGTCCACACATCAAAGTGTTATTAAGTTACCTGATCCAGTCGATCTCCAATATTTGCTCTGTCCACAACAATCAGAGACAATCCACATCCACAACCGACACTGAAGAAGTGATCTCAACTTAGTATGCACTGCAATATTAAAAGGTGTTGCCAATGTACAGATGTACTGATTTGGTGTCATTACCTTGTAACATGCATTCCTTCAAGAATATCAACCTTTTTAGGATTTGCAGATGACCTACATCACAAACATAAAGATCAGCAAGTGCAGAGAAAACAAGTCTACATAGTGAAGGTTTTGTATGCTAGTCCTCAACATATCATTAACATTTTTTTGGTAGACATACTTCTGTCCATTAGGCCCATAACCAAGTTCTCCATGCACAGCGACACCCCAGCTTATGCAAGAACCATCTGCACCAACAACGTGGTGCATGTTACCAGAAGCCATGCAGCGAATGTTCCAACCACTGAAGCAAGAAAATCATCAGTTAAACTGATAACTGCGGATAACCCTATTTCCTAAAGTAGTTAACTGTGACAAATAACAAAACAGTAATAGATTCTCAAAAGAAGTAAACAATAACATGAAAGGAAAAACGAAACTAAACCAACCTAGGTGGAACTAGGTACCTTTTAAATAAGAAATAGGCACCCAAATTAGAAGTACATGAGGTATAGCTAATTACGGCACACTGCGTTATTATGACAAGTGCGAAAGGAACCTTAAATCCATTACTGGCTTTGGATACATCCAATCATCACCTGTATTCTTCAATTTTCCCCACATGTACAACTGCCCACCACCTAACAACGAAACCATATGACCAGCAGTTAGTAAGAATATTGTTTAGTTATTATATAGCAACACAATAGTAGGGTCATAGTTATTAAGGCGGTAAGGCGACATAAGGCGACGCACCCCCTTTTTATCTTTTAAGCGGTAAGGCGTAAGGCGACGCGACGCCTTACTAATATTTAAATATAGCAAAAAATAGGAGTACCAATAAAATGGAAAAGAAAAAAGAAAAGAAAAGGAGAAGAAAAGACTACATTTCAGTGGCCCATCCAGCCCACTAGCACCAGCCCATCTCATTTTATGTTTATATCTAACAATCCCCCAACCCTAAGCCTCAGCCGCTCCCACCCGCCCACCTCCTCGCGCACTCGTGCGAGCGCAGCCGCCACCGCACATCTCTGTCCTGTCCGGCGCTCCCCACCCGCGCCCCACCGGCGGATCTCCCGGCGGCGCGGCCTCCCTGCTCGGTCTGCTGCCTTCCTCCGCCGGCGCGCCACCCCCCCTCCTGATTCCGAGCGGACTCCACAGGCGGCTGGCCTCACCGAGACTTCCTCCGAGCCACTGGCGCCTCCCTCCGATCCACTGTGGCCTCCACAGGCGAAGGTCAGTGCGCCCGCCCCCCCCCCCTCCCCCCCCCCCCGATTGGATCTCCCCTGACCCCTTCCCTGCGGCGCTGGCTTCCTCCGCCGGCGGCGCCACCTCCCCCCCCCCTCCCCCCGCCGGTCGCTTTACGCCGGATCTAAGGCGACACGGACGCCTTAGCGCTTAAGCGACGCCTTAAAATATATGAGTAGGGTCCTGAATATTTTAGTTATTTGCAAAGTTTGAACTTGAATTATAGTATTTATCGAAAGTGATGAGTAGCATAGTGTGAGATGACTTTTTTCCTTCATAATGGCAAACATAATATGTTTATAGCATCCAACTTTAAATACGAGTATCGAAGTTACAAGAGGCTCATGGGTAACCTGGGCTGCCTGGCACAGAAATTGTTTGCCTACAAACTATTTATGAGAGCGGCAGAGTTAAAATTCAGGGAGTAACCAAGCTTTTGGTTCCAATAAGATGAGTACTTCTAAAAAAGAGTATCAACTTGCAGGTCCATCAGGTAAAACTATATGCATATATATGTGAAGTTGTAAACATAGGAACAATGCCAACAAATGATAAAATTATGACCAACTTTGGCAAGAAGTGTCCAAGTTTTATTTCACTACCAGCACTTAACATTTATGATCGTTCATCCACATAAACATAAGCGCTAGCTGTACCATACCAGCTGTGCATGCAGAACTTGCAGAACCAGCAGAGACAACAGCATTAGGAGGCAGAACATTGTTTTTCTGGAAGACCTCTACAAGGCGAGGTAGCCATTCATCCTTCTGTTCTCTGTGGCCCAACCTATGTAATAAGCAAGTCATCAGTTCAGGTGAATCACCTTGGGCTTGGACTATAGTACCATAAAATGTATCAGTGGGATAAACATTTAATGATGCTGTACCTTCCATATCCACCAAAACCCCAGCTGGCAAATAAAAAGGGAACAGTAAGCAAGGGAAGGAGAAAACTTTAAAATTGAAGAAATAATATGCCCTGCCCACATATGGACTTCATATAGTAATATATAAAGGAACTTATGGCATGAACTATTTCAGTTACAAGATAATGTAAAACAAATGACGAATAGAACACATACGTGTAAACAAAGCCACTTGAATCAACTGCAACTGCACCATACAAACAGAGAAACGGTGTTGACATCAGTGTTAATCTAGAAGGCTCAAAATAAAATAGAAAAAACAGAAAAGAAAAGAAACCTGTATGATTAGTCCCACATGCAACTTTGACTATAGTTTTTCCAGATAACGCAGATATTGCTCTTGGGCGGGGTTGGGGATCATATTGCAGTTTGACGGATGAATCTTTGGCGTTGTACTGAAATAGCATAAATTGAATCATAGCTGATAATGGATCCAATGAATAGTGTAGCTATGACAAAGAGTAGCAACCAACCTCATTGTCAGTTCCATGCCCGAGCTGACCATATTGTGGAAGCCCTGATGTACTGAATATGATAGAAGAAAAATACTGCCTCAAGAAAAATAAAGAACACAACACCTAACTATGGCAAGAGCAGATAGTAATAAAATGAATTTGAAGATCTCTTGTTTTGTATTTCCAGCAAGACATACAGTATAGAAGAGCCTTCAACTGATGACAACCATACAGTAAAATCAGCTCCACATACAGCATTTGTTGCTTCAGCAACAAGACAGGACATGGGTGATGACTCAATCTCTGCAGAAAATGTAAAACCACAGGGGAAAAAAGCAATAGATAAGAAGCAAAAGAGAGGAAGAGAATGTTCATAACATTTTCAAACAAATTAATAGTATTGGACAATGATAAGAACATTATGCTGAGGGATACAAAAAGTGCATCAACACCGCACAAACAGATCAAAGTGGTCATGTGACATTGGGGATAAAGGAATGTGTAAAATGTCATTTCCCTGCATGTATTTTAAGATAACATCTACATAGTGCCTCGTCAAACAGAAAAGGAAAGAAAAGGTATGAGTAAATATTTGCAGGTTGCCAGAGTATAAAGATGATTGTTTAAACTTCAAATACAAAAGGATTCTTCTTCCACACAAAATGGTATGTACTGGAAACAGTGTGATCACTCATAGACGCTATAACAAGTAAAAGGAACCAACCGTTCCTTAAGGATCCTATCCCCAACTGTCCATGCTTATTGTGGCCAAAAGAGAAGGATTTCCCATCATCAGTTACAACCACTGTATGATTTCTTCCAACACCTGCTTTAATGACTTTGTATCTGCAGGTTTGACAGTTGTCTGTTAACAACTTCTACCGATTAAAGTCATGACTACAGAATTTCTATACACGGTTATCAACAGGTAAAGAGCTTCAAGTTGTAGATGATTCTTACTTTGAAAGTTCAGAAACAACAGTTGGTAAGTTACGCAGAAAGGTGTCCCCATGCCCTAGCTGCCCTTTCTGCAAGAAAGCAATAGCGTTAAGTAATAAATGAAACATGTGTTATGTCTAAAATAAGCAAGGGGAAGGCTGCCTAGAAATCCCCTTCCCCAGACCCCACAACGTGTGGGAGCTTTCAGCACTGGGTATGCCCCTTTGCCCTTTTTAATAAATGAAACATGTGTTATGTCTAACTGGCTATTCAGGTTTATACCTCATTGCGACCCCATGTATAACATCGGCCTTCAGCATCTAAAGCAACACAATGGCAAGCAGCTGCGAAGAATAATTTTAAAAAATATCAATAGCAAAGTATATCAACTATTATAGAGCAGAACTCAGAAGACAGAAAGCAAACACACAGCGTAGTAAAGTAACCTTTTCTATATAACTATGTTACTTACAAGGGGAATATTATGTCAAGGTTCAAAAAAGTGCCTTGGTTATTCCCAATCAAATAAAGATATCACTTTTTGAAAGAAGAAACAATTTGATTGTGATCTCCCCACCAGGGTTCGAATCATGGCGCTCACGGGGCGTGTGACCACCCCTTGTAATCTGCCATGCCTGATGGTTCTGCCAGGCACTAGGTCCTGTGGTCCCCCACCTTAGGGGTAAGGTTAGAGCAGGAGGTGGGGAGGGTGTGGGAGTGGCACATTTTCCCTGATCAAGTTTCCTTTTAAAGTTTCTAGTTATATTCTGCACCCCTTTTTCTCCCTTGCCATAGCAGCTCGGCGGTCATAATTCGGACATATAACCTACAGGTCCAATTTAGACATATAACAGCAATCCATGTTCCGATCACAATTCTCCTTCACTTGTTCTCAGTGTACTATAGTCTATGCCTGTCATTAGTGTGAGTAACTGAGCACCCATGGAAGACCTAGGGATGCTATTCCTAAGCCCGGGAAATTTTAGCCTTCCGTCACTTCATATCTTTTCTTGGGCCATATACACCAGCCTATTAGCATCTGCACGCGAGCCAAGACTCGGCCACACACATCCGAGCGCGTTAAGGGGAATTTAGTGACAATTCACTTACAGTTCTCAACTTCCCATGCACCCAGTCAAATCCATTCTGTAGTACTATGATCTATAGTTCTGTCTGATCAGCTGCGCTTTCCTCTCCATCCCATTCTTCGAGTAATCCACTAGAAATTTATATTGGTTTTGACACATTCGTAAACTCATAAAGGTTTATAATAGTAAACAAAATCAAATGACTGGGTTAACTGCCTTTTCCGATTCAACACGTGCCTAAGCACAAACAGCTAACAACTTCTCTCTAAATCAGTGCTTAAGCACAAAACAACAACTAACAAGTTCTCTCTAAATAAGTGCCTCTGAGGTTTACTGGCGAGCCCTATATATCATAGTACAACACAACACACTTATGGTTTTTTTTTTGGAAACCAGCGGACCGGTGCATTCATATTAAGATGGAGAAAAAGATGTTACAAGACCAGATCCTGGGGGGACTCCAGGAACTAGCGTGTTCAGCAACTACTGAACGTCGAGCCCTAGACCGACTAGATGTTTCTCTCCCGCCCTCAGCCACAGGCTTGCTAAAATCAGACATGCCAACTGAGCTGATCCAACGATGCAACTACTGAAGCATCTACGAACTCAAAACCAGGGGCAGAGACACACTCTACCTGTTTCCATTTGATTGCATCCCTGTCATCCACTAAATTAAACAGTTCTAAGCTGAACATTTGAACACCCATCCCGCCATAGACTAGCAGTCACACACAATCATGTCAATGGTGGGCAAGGACGGCAGGACTCACTGGAGCCAGAGGCGACGAAACGGATGTCCACGCCCACAAGCGGCCGCAGCCGCGTCGGCGACACCAGGTTGCCCTGCGGCCCGCCCACCACCTTCCGGCCCATGGTGTCGAAGCTCGACCCGCCGCAGTACAGCAGCTCCCCACCTCCCGCCGCCTCCGCCTTCTCCTCGCCCTCTCCCTCTCCCGTGGCGGCGGCATCCTTCTCCGGCTTAGCGCTGGCCGACATTATCGCAGAATGCGGCGGGCGGCGGAGAAGTAGGACTTCGATCGGGAACCCTAGATTTGGTACGAGGAAGCGGAGAGGGGAAGCAAGAGAGGGATTTGAAACAGGCGACACTCCAGATTGAAATTTCCCGAGAGCAGGTGGGCGCGGTGTGGATATACTAAAAGATCCCTATCGCGGAATAAAGGGGAAAAAGTCTACTTATCAACTACTATTGTACTCCACTCCTTAATTTTTGAAATCGAGTATTTAAACTCTTAAAACATTGAAAACGGTCTAAAATACTTCAACATAGTTTTACAAAGGGGTTGTGCTGACATTGCATCTAACACACGTGTCAATTCTACTATTCTCCCTTTCGTTTTGAGACCCTTTTGATAAGTCCTAAAAACGATCATGTTGTTGTGGAGGCTACGGTAGACCATTCTATTAGCTACTCTCACCTCTTTTCTCTCTTTTTTCATCTTCTGGTCGTTGTTGGAGTTTCATACAACCTACAATAACATATTAGAATGATGGTTTGAAGTCTCCTCACCACTAAACATATACTCCTCCGTTCCAATTTATTTGACGTTGAGTAGTTCAATTTTGAACTAGCCAATGTCAAATAAGTTGAAACAGAGGGAGTACAAAAACAAGAAGGAGATTTATTTTCATTTTTTTCATGTCCCACATGTTAACGTTAAGCCACATAAACATTAGCTTTCATGTAATATGTCACATCAGTAAACTTGTTCTCAAAATCACCTCAAAAATTATGTATCTAGTTTTAATGCTTCAAAAATTAAATACCTGATTTTCAATTTTCTTTGTTAAAGTAGGGGTAGGATAAATTTAAGAAAAGCCAAAGGTTTAGAGTTAGGTCACATGTTGAGATCATCGATCTCAAAGCATTAGGTTTAGAGTTAAGATTAAGATTTAATGTTAAAATTTATGGTTACTGTTTAGTACTTAGGTCTAGTGTTTAGAAGATTAAGATAATTAAAAAATGGCACTTTAAAATTAGATCTGATCACGTGCATACATTCAAATAGAAATGTACGCGTCTTGTAGGCGCATATAGGTGCATATGGATGCAGAAAATCCAGGTTCGAGGGAATCTCATACAAGGTGGCTCCCGCGTACGCGCAGCGCAGCGGTCCTACGTAACTCTAAACTGCCTCCTTATTCGTCTCCTCGGTCCGAGCCGCCTCCACCGACCCGGGTTGGATCGGCACAATTTTTTGAAAATGGCCCAAAAAGCCCATCGGTCTGAATCCAGTCCGCAACGGCTTGTCTTTGTTTTATTGTGCCGCAAGAACTTCTCAATAGATATTGTAAGCTATTCTTATCTACACATTTTTTACTTAATATATTGTGATTTTTTCTATATCTTCCCTGTACTTTTTGTATATTTTTTATTTTATTCTATGTTTTCACTATCTTCGGACCACGCATGGCCCGAAGCGGGCCTGACATGCCACGGGCCGTGCCTGGGACGGACAGGATTTGTGCATTTCGTGCCGCCAGACCGGGCACGAATAGTCTCACCTTGCTTTCGGGCCACAGGCTAGAACGGCCCGAAACACGGCCGGCCCAGGCCCAATTCCGGCCTACCACCATGTACCTGATGAGCGAGCACCACGCCGGAAAGACGAGGCAACAGCCGTCGGAGCGGACGCGCAGGTCCACACATCTCGAGGCGGGGCGGCCCGGCCCGGCCCACCGATCTTTATTTTTATTCTTTTTTTCGATTCGATTCGATTCGAAGAACAAGTTCAGTCCAGCTGAGGTGTCCATCATTCGCCGCCCACGTTCACGCATCAACCCCAGCCTCTGTTTTCTTTTTCTTCGCTAGATCACGCGGCCGCCTTCAGCTTCAGCCTAATTATAAATTTATAATCCCGTGGGCAGTGGAAGAGCAGCACCGCCATGGGAGCACTCGAGGAGGCCCACCTCGCCGCTGCCGCCGCGTGCGCTTGCGAGGAGGACGATGGCCTCGAGCTGCTTGCCGGGGAGGGCGACGCTGTGGCGGCGGCGGACGACGCCATCGAGCCGGCGGTGCGCGCGCTGCTCGTGGGGCTCGGCGAGGACGAGCGCCGCGAGGGGCTGCGCCGGACGCCCGAGCGCGTCGCCAAGGCCTTCCGCGACGGCACCCGAGGTACGGCCAACCCATTCCCCTCTCCAGCGCTCCCCCACGAGTTCATGGGTACGATTGCTCCGTGGATCGCAACCGTGATTGTGTTCCACGGAGTGTCGGATGTCCTATCCGATTCTGCTGCAGAACTAGGGGTTCTCTTGCCGTGCGCTGCTGTATCTACCATGCGAGAGCTTTTCCCGCGCGCCACCAAACGTTAAAATCAGTTCAGATGAACGACGTCTTGTGGCATTTGAACACACGTACGTTCTTGTTACATTACATGGACTTGAGAACTAGGGGTTGGTACATTACATGGACCTTGAATTGTTCCAGGGTGGATTCCATTTTGGTAGGGCGCGCAGTCCAACTTAGTGGTGTAGGTTGGCGTGCAGTTTGGTGCCAGTGGTGATTCTTTCCCGTCGTAGTCGTTATGCCGGTGTAGCTTTACTATTCGGTGAGTTGGTGGCTCATATGCTTTAAGTTTTGGACGATTCAGACCATGCTTTGAAAATGAGCAGGTAACCACTCTATAACCTTTGACATAAGCGTAGTGGCCAAAACATGTAGCTACGGACATGTAGTGCACTGGTAACCCAGTATGGCACGATTTCGCTACTGGTATGATGAGCTTGTGGTTTAGTTTCCAGTCTGAGAGGTGACGACCTTATTGTGAATTTCCAATAGGCTAACAGAAAGGATCGTAGGATCCTTTTGGTATTGGGTCCTGTGATACGGGGAAACTCTGAGTTTAATCCAGGCTGCAACATGTGGAACTTTGTAATTAAGATTTAGGACAGTGATGTGTGGGGTTTTTCTTTATTTATCGTTGGTTTCTCATTGGTCATTAATTAATCCTCCATGTATGCTAAACCTCAACTTCAGCCACCAGCTTGTCCACTTCCAGGATCATTTTCTTCTGCTTGTGAGCAATTTAGCATTAATCATGCTAGCTGAAATGTATGACGGTTGATTGGTTCATAGCCAAAATGTAAATTGTGACAAGACCTGCATATTGCCCACTATTTTGTCCCATTAGTGTAACCTTTTACTGGCTTAGATATTTTATTTTTGCGACTAGAAAGTTTTTTATGTTAGCCAAATGAAATTTTGCTTGAATCATTTCCTAGTTGATGTATGTTTTTCTTTCTTTGCTTTTTCCCAGTTCTCGGTTTTTGTATTCTACAGACACATGGTTTATCAATCTGCCTTGAACTACTTTATTCAAAGAACCTAGATATCTAGTTGGTCATGATTTACCATCTTTTTACATTACTCGTGGGTCTCTGGAGAATATTGGAACAGATATACTCTGGAAAGAGTCAAACAAAAGATTGATAAATTCAGTTATGCAATAGTCATTAATCAAGATAGGTCTGGTGGTTGAAAATTAGGTTCTATCTGGTTCCTCAGACTGCCATTTTGGCTACATTTCTAATACTTGGCAATATTTTGAATAATATTAAGGAATTGATTTTGCATCTTGTTTCTTTGTTAGTGTGTCTGCACTTGTGTCCTGAGGTCTTGGGTTCGAACCAGCCTCTCTGCAAAAGCAGGGGTAAGGCTGTCTAGAAATAACCCTTCACCAGACCCCCACATGTGTGGGAGCCTTCGGCACTCGGTACGCCCTTTTTTTTGACAGCTTCAGTTAGATAGTTCAAACCCAGTTTCCGACCGCAATGTCATGCTCCGTTGTATCTGAAGCATGAAACACTTTTACTTATTTGGCTTATATGTTTGATTAGCTTTTTTCTTCCCTCCAGAAAGAAACAATGATTTTTATATATTTAATATAGGTGTGAACCAAGCGAATATCATACTCTTCCCACACAAGTAACAGAGTAAGGTGAATAGAACCCAACAAATATCTGCTATCTGCACACCGGTAACAGAGTAAAATGGTCAAACAAACGGAGCACTGCCTCTTCACCCCAGTTGTGCCGCCGCTGGAAATACAACAGGTTCAAACTTTTAATTTACACTTCTGCTGTAGGATTTAGCTCCTACAATGACTTCTCTGGCAGCATAGAAGTAATGCAGTACCAAATTAAATGGACTTGAAATTTTTGATCTAGCAGATGTTATTTAATTGTTAGCTTTACTATGGAGCTGATGAACCTGGCCACTTTTGTTCGAATTTTGAAACTTTTTCTGCGCTTTATAATTCTTGATGTGAGTTATTTACACGAAACTCTTCGATTCAAATTTGTATACTAACTCTTCATTTTGAATATGCTCTGATTTTACCCTTGCCTTGTGAAACCATGGATAATCTCCTCATGTAAGTCATAAAGGGTTTCTGATGGTATTCCTATTAGAAATGGAAATTTTACTCCATAGGTTGTTATATCTTTTATGTTACAGTCTCTCATCATTGCAGTGAAGATTTTTTAAGTGTTTATTTTTTTGTTTAGTTGCAATGCAGCTGCTTCTTGATTCATATTAACCTGCCGCTTAAATGACTCTTGCAGGTTACAAGCAAAAAGTAAAGGACGTTGTGCAGGGTGCTCTGTTTGCAGAGGCTGGTGTTGATAAAAGGACTGGTTCTGCTGGTGGAACTGGAGGGCAGGTTGTTGTTCGCGACATTGAACTTTTTTCATACTGTGAATCATGCTTGCTTCCATTCAGCGTAGAATGCCATGTTGGGTATGTGCCCTCTGGCGGAAGGGTTGTTGGGTTAAGCAAGCTTTCTAGAGTAGCTGATGTCTTTGCCAAGAGGCTGCATAACCCTCGAAGACTAGCTAATGAAATCTGTGGTGCTCTGCATGCTAGTATTCAACCTGCCGGTGTGGCCGTTGCTCTGCAGTGCTGGCACATTCCTTTACCAGAGAACTTGGAGTGCAAGAGTTTGCAAGGTTGGATTAGAACTTCGCATTCATCTTGTTCTGGGGTTTTCGAGGGTGAGAACAGCACCTTTTGGAATGACTTCGTGGCTCTTCTTAAGCTTAGGGGCATAGACATGGAGATGGCCAACCATTCTGTCTCTATATCCTGGTGCCCGTTAAGGTCTATTGAGGTCCCACTCTCTATTGGACGCTGCAAGAATAGCATAGCAAACGGTGCAATTTCACCTGAATCTGTACCCACTCCCTCTACCATGGTTTCTGCTGTTAGGTCCATGCTGTTATCCCTTGGAGAGGACACCCAGAGGAAAGAACTTTTAGGCACTCCCCAAAGATACGTGCAATGGCTGATGAGGTTCAGGGCATGTAGTCTAGATGTAAAGCTGGATGGCTTTACACTCAACAGTCTTAGTGTATACGAGAGGCCAGGTGGAGACAAGGCTGATCATCAAGCGATCCGTTCTGAGCTGCATTTGCAATTTTGTGCTCAATGTGAGCACCATCTTCTTCCCTTCTATGGAGTAGTGCACATTGGGTACTTTGACAATGGAAGCGGAGAAGGCATTGATCGGTCACATTTTCAGGCCTTGGTTCATTTTTATGGATGTAAGCTTCAAGTTCAAGAAAGGATGACAAGGCAGATAGCTGAAGCAGTTTACTCTGTTTCGCATAGTGGAGCCGTGGTTGTTGTAGAAGCCAACCACATCTGCATGATATCAAGAGGAATAGAAAAAATCAGGAGCAGCACTGCAACGATTGCAGTTTTGGGCCATTTTTTGACTGACCCCTCTGCCAAGGCATGCTTCTTACAGAATGTTTTGGATACAGCTGATTCGGCGGTGTGACCCATATCCTTTGCTAAGGATACATGATATTACAATTATCATCTTATTATTGAAAAAGAAATACGGCCAGAGAGAATTTGTATGGTCGGGAGTTAGTATCCAGTTATGGCACTGTTGGCCAATCCATTGGTTTTTCAGATTACCATAGAAAGTGTTTGTACCATGCCAATCCACCGAGGATATTTTACAAGAAAGCACCAAAAGGGTTTGGTTCTCTTGTGTTGTACCATGTCTTTTGTTCGACACTTCAAATAATTAGTAACAGCTACATCTGTGCCAAAAGAGGCTCGGATTTTTCTAGATCGTTGTTAGGTTGTTTGTCTGTTATTGCAATTATGGCAACACCAGTCCATCTTTTTGTTGAATTTGCAGCTGTGCGAAAAAAAAAAGAATTAGCCGGACACGCTTGGTAAACTACTCGTCGTATGTTGTGTTTGTTCAGATACGGTTGCTACTGCTATTATGCAGATCAAGCATAATATTCCCTGTTAATCTGAATATGCCATTGCTCGTCGTAGCAGTAGGTAAAGAGCGATTACACGCCTCCTATCCCTTCACAAGCAGCCGTCGGTAGGTGGCTGCAGAACCAGAACTCTCTCCTCCTGATGAATCCGCCGCCGCAGCCGTCTCCCTCTGCCGGGATCTCCACCTCTTCCGTCTCTCTTCCTGCCACCACCAACCCCGCCGGCGTCTACTGAATCTCCCTCGGGACCGTCCGAGATCGGGCCAGCCTGATTTCGTCTTTCGAGCTTTAGGCCCGCTTCTCCTCCGTCCGGGGCGGCCCGATTATTTCCCTCCTTTCTCTCCTTCTCTCCGTCAGCCCACCTCCATATCGAGACTGAGACTGCGGGGCGGGGGCAGCAAAAGGGAAATAACTCCTTCCCGTGCACACGGGTTCAGGTTCAACGAGCCGGCCGGCAGCGCGGCGCCGTCACCCCTCCCTCAAAGCAGAAGAAAGGCCATGGCCAGCCCGTGATTGCTGTCATTGCCGGCCGGCCGGCCGCGGTGGCCGGTCTACTCCGTGTGCGCGCGCCGAAACCGGGCGAAGCTTTCCGGACAGAGATCCCAAGACGCAGGTCAGGTCGTACCTGAGCCTGACCTCATCGCATGCACGCTGCGGTTCATCAAACTCATATACTCCCCGCCTCCGTTTCAAAAAATATTTAAGGTCGGTTAGTTGAAAATTGAACTAGTCATTACATCAAATAATTTAAAACGGAGGAAATAGCAGGTTATTACTCCCGTAAGGCTGCTGCAACTAGGATTGGCATAACATAGTGGATACTCGAATGTCCAATACTTTTACAGAATTTTGGGTATCGATTTTAAAACATCAAAATTTAGAAGAAGAAAAAAAATTAAGAAATACTGGAAGATGGAACCCCAGAAGCAGCAGCTGCAACTGGTGTGCGAGGAGGTGCCACATAACAGTGTTTCCAACTTGGGGTCTCCAACAGAGTGGGCGATCATGCCCCCCACGGAAAACCGGGGCGCGGAACGCACCGGTTTCGCGCAAACCTGTTGGCCGCGGGCTCACGGTGAACCCCTCTCTCCCACATGTGTTGCTTGCTGATGGCGAGGCCCCAACGGTCCTGAGACGTGAAAGCCGCCGCCGCCGCCGCCGCCGCCGCGTCGTAGGGCGATAGGATCACATGCGCCTCGGCCAGCTACTCACCGGCCGGCCTACACTAGAACGACGACGCCACGGCACCTGTCCTTGGGCTCCTTTTCGTTTCGTCTCGTCTCCTCTCACCCCATCGATCACTGATCACGTAGTACGTTGCCTCGTGGTGAATTGAACCTGGGCTCCTGTTCATCACCGCGCTGATAAAAAAAAAAGCTGTGCCAGCCTGAGCGAGCCTATTCGACGTCGTCCCTCTCAATGACAGGGGCAAAATTGTGCGTACGCGACAAGCACACGTCGATCGGTACGCGTCCACGGGTTGGAACCCTGGATTGAGTTGGGCTCGTCCTCGGCTGGAGATCGATCCACCAGGTCCGCCGCGCGGTGTCCGGCGAGCTATACGCGCGTGCTTTGCAGGATTTCAGTTCCGTAGTCTGCTGGACAGGGCACGGCGATGAAGTTCGTTCAGGCCAAGGCACGCCCCCGAACCACCGGAAAAAAAAAAAAAAACTGGCACCTCGGTCGATCAAGTGCATCGCGTCTGAAAAACATGTGTTGCCTGTGAAACGACAGAGCTGTAAGACATCACAACCCCAACAGCACCAGACGACAACTAGCTAGGCTCAGGCTGCGGCGCCAAGCAAGCAGCTAGCTAGCAGCACCCAGGAACGCGCAGAAACCGCTTACCAGCTAATAAGCTAGCAGCGGCACGTACGGGCCTCACCCGGCCGCGGAACGGAACGCAGCGCTGGCACTACTGTGCCGGTGCATGCACGGATGACGGACCCCACGGCACAAACGAACATGTACACCCAAAAAAAACGAACGAAGAAGCATCTCGATGCCATCCCTGCTGCAGTTTTCGCCAAATCCAGTGGCTGGTGCTCGGCGCCACCGCCGCTATATATGGCCACCCCACCCCACCCCACCCCGCCCAACACTCCACACGCACAGCTAGCTAGCCCTCCGTCGTCGTCCCAATATCAGCAGCGGCGGCGGCAGTGGCGGCCGCGAAGCCACCGACTCGCTCGCTCGCTCGGTCACTCACTTGATCGTTGGTCCAGTTCGCGCGCACGTACGCAGCTATATATAAGCAAGCATGTGCAAGGTGGCGATCACGATCCCGTCGTCGCTCGTCTGGCTGCGACGCACCGTGCGCCGGTGGCGCTCCCGCGCCGCGGCGTCGTCGCTCCCCGCCGGCGAGCCGGAGCGGGCGGTGCCGGCGGGGCACGTGGCGCTGCGCGTGGAAGGCGGCGGCGGCGGCGGCGACGGGCCGAGGCGGTTCGTGGTGCGGCTGGCGCACCTCAACCACCCGGCGTTCCGGGAGCTGCTCCGGCAGGCGGAGGAGGAGTACGGCTTCCCCGCGGCCTCCGGCCCGATCGCGCTCCCCTGCGACGAGGACCACTTCCTCGACGTCCTCCACCGCGCCTCCTCGTCCAGCTGCTGCCGCGGCCCGCCGGCCAAAAAGCGGCGCGCCGTCGACTCGCGGCCGCTGCTGCAGGGGATGTCCGTGGGGAGGCTCGTCTGGTTATGAATTATGATCGACCACACGTCAACCGCCTCCGCCAGCCGAACCGTTCATTTGTCTGTGTCCGTTTCATTCTGGCGATCGGCGGCGAGCCGGCCGGTGATTCACTAATTCAGTACGTACGTGTCTGCGAGTACGAGCGTGCATGAAAGTCGAAGGCGAAATGGGGGCTCGATCGTTCGGCTGGCGCACGGTCGATCGAGAAGACCGTGCGCGCTGGCACAGGAAGTGGCAGGCAGGAAGCATGCAGCCGGCCGGGGGAAGGGCGTACGTCATCCCGTGCTCTACGTACCTAAAGGCGGCCGGCGCCGCAACGGCGACGGCCCCCCGTAGGCGACTGGGGAAGGCACAATGCAGCAGCAGCAGTCCGTTGGATTTTTTTTAACAGCTAGTAGACCATGCATGCATGGTAGTAACAATTGATTCGTCGTAAAAACTCGATCCGTTGTGCAGCTCATGCTCATTGCCGGGAATAATAAAGGAGGAACCATTAATTTTGTTCGATCTCACTTGTCATGCATGTGTCTGTCATGTTGACGTGGCAAAAAGAACCCTGTCGACTGTGGTAAACGGGCCGTGGACGTGACGAGCCAGTAAAATACCACTGTCGCCGTGTCTTGCACCAGAGCAGACTCAGACGCATGCAAGCTAGTGCATGTGCATCAACTTCTGAACTCGTCATATCAAGGCAACACACTTGGCTCCCCCATCTGGTCTGGCCTCCGACGACACACCAGTATCTAGCTTTTCGCCGAATCGCCGCACGCACGGAGCTGAACCCAGCCACTGGAACGAATCGCCCGCGAGATCGTCAGCAAACGCTTCATCGTCATCCGGCGACGGGGTCCCGGCCAGCGACGCAGCTGCAGGTTCGTTGTTGTCTCGCGGCGGTTACCCGGCCCGGCCCGGCTAAAAAACTCGGATGCGGCGCGGGCGGGCATCTCCGTTACGCGTGTCCGCGCGGCGCGGCGGGCGACGAACATGCGAGCCCCCCGGGATGATCTCTGTGAGCTGGGGTGGGCAATAATGATGAGACGACGCGCGGCGCGGCCCGCGGATTGAGCGGCGGCTGTCGTCCCAACCGGAATTTTCGCGTACGTGCCCGGCCGGTCTTTTGGTTGCGGGATCACACATCAGCTCGACGAGTAGTTGAGTCTTATTTTTAGAAACCAGAAGAGTGCTCGGGCTCAAACCTGCATGTAGTACATGCATCTGTCCGTCCTCATGGTGCTTAGTTGTACTAATTGTGACTGTCAACGAGAGGCCTCCACTACTTCTTCTTCCTACTGTGCTGGTGCATGTTCAACGGTGAATACATGTTTTGCTGATTAACCAGGTAAACTGGGAAAAAAAAAAGAGAAAGAGAGAAATGCTTGCATCTGGGAGGCATGTTTCCTCTGATTTTTATGGATTGATGAAGCAGTCTACAAGGCCGTCAGAATCTAGTACATATATTACTTACTATATGGCCATGCGCAGAGTCAGCCACATGCTCCCCTCACAAGTCACACCCCACCACGTGTATTACCTACCATTTGAGTCATCATTGCAGATTGCAGGACATCCACACGCACACCGCTAAACATGCGGCATGCAATGATCTCTCAAGTGTGGACTTAGCTTGGGGAGATGACGCGTAGAGCATCTTATGAGAGGCACAGCTGGACAAGGATTGATTTAGTGCCATATACTATATATGATTGGCAAATTTGGCCAGTAAGCTAGCCTAGCTAGATATAAATTTCCTCCCCACCTTTCTCCAACAATGGAAGATCGGAAGGTGGAGGATATCTGTTCGGTGAAGCAGCTAGCATAGCATAGCATAGCGTGGGGAGGAAACGGGATAACCATGTGTCGCTACGTTAGGTGCGCGGTCGATAATCATTTTGAGAAATCATTTATAGTCATCCCGCCACACGTACGCACACCTTTGGAATAGGACAAACAAGTTCATCACCACCGAAAACATATCCTGTATGGCACAAGGACTAGCTAGTAGCTCGTAAGGAGTACGTGTTAATAAATCCTTTGGATATCGTCGTACGTAGAATTAAGTAAACCTCAATATATGCGATACAGCAAGCATATTGCGTCTTGACAAATGACACCCTGTCCTGATCGAGGACCTGAAGCAAGAACGCGCTCGCTCCTGCAGCTTTGTATTCCATTCCATGGGTACACATTAGCAGAATATACTCTAATATATCTAACACAGTGTACGGCGCCGCACTTAAACAGACGAGTAACATATCTGTTTCCCCAGCTTCGCTGGCAGAAAAGCAGAAAAGATGCAAAGGGCTAGCCTACTTTTTGTTGCACGGCACGGCTGATTCTTTCTTCTTTGGCGCGCTGTCCGACAAGTCCTTAGATAACGCTAACATAAAAGGTGGAGAAACCACCTACACTAATTCTTGCCCCCGAGTTACATCACTCCGTTTCATCTGTTTGATCCGTTGCTGCAATCACGGTTGAGATAGAACGAGATGGAATTGTACTAGCAGATGAAGGCATCTCCTGCAGAGCTCAAGCTGACAAGTATGCATGCCGATCCTAATGCAGGTGGTGCTGTCTGCTTCGTGCTGCGTACGTCAAGAACTTTTTGATTCTCTGTGTGTTTGTCCTTCTGCGATAGGATCCGTTTTCAGGTCAGAGGAAAACGAGCCCCTAGCTAGCGGTTGCACTTCAACATCTCGATCAGTATGGCGTACTGATCTTACAGGGTTCCCTTGAAAACTGTAATTTTAGGAAGAAAAAAAAAAGAAAGCAGATCGAAAAACAACTATGAGAGAGCCGTGTCGTGCGTACGCGATTATGAATGCTTATTCCGTTGACGACACTTAGCACAAAACAATTAACAATCAAGGGGTGTCAGACAGTTGGTTAGGACGCAAAAGGCGAGCACGTACGGGAAAGTTAAGCCGTCATGGTCATCATTCTCGACGCCACCGCAACAACCGTGTAGACAGTAGCCAAGGACTAGACGGCTAAACAATATATGAGGAAAGGACCATTTGGTTGGCTCAGTTCGTTTCACCTTTTTGTTGATACTACTAGTTCATCAGAAAAACTGAAGCTCCAGCCTGAAAAGGCAGAGGCCGACGAATTCTTTTCCGCGGTCGCTTTCCTGAACTTTCACCGGCCGGAACGGAGGGTATGGACTACTTAACTACTCCCTCCGTTCTAAAATAATTGACGTTTAGAACAAAAATTTTAGTTTAATTTGAACTAAAAATCCTGTCCTAAACGTTAATTAATTCAGAACGGAGGGAGTAGACCGTTAATGTGCTAGCTAAGTTAGTTGCTACCACTCCAAATTAAACATAGATAGTTTAATAGTAGCAGCCTTCGAAATGACTCTGCAGGTTTGCACTTTGCGGACCAGGCCAATCCGTGGGGTCTCGACCGAGTACACACTCACTGTTCGTGTCCCTGCAAGTACCACTTACACCCAAAAACACCAACGGACCAGGCGTTTAAACATTGTTACGTCGTTGCTACCACGATCCAAACTTCGATTTAATAGTTGCATCCAAAATGGTTGTGCGTGTGTTGCAGCAACCTGTGCGTGCTAGTCCAAAGTACACTGTCCGTGTCCTTCCCAAGTACCACCGCGCGCTTCCACTTTTTGTGCCTCGGTAGTTACGCCCAAACTCAAAGGCTTGGACGGTCCGACACTACATATACCAATCAGGCGTTCACACATTTCACCAGCCCCTGCTCTGACTTGTGGACTGCTACCCTGTTTTGAAATAAATAATGTTTAGGACAAGAAAATTAGTATAAATTGAACTAAATTAGCTGTCTAAAACGTTATTTATTTTAAAAACACTGGGAGTAGTAGAAATATACTCCTCCGTTTCGAGTTGAGGGAGTAACTTACTATGTAGCACTCGGAGAGGGAGAGATTGCTCATCAGCAAAAGACGTTTGCATCTTTTTCAGATTGCCCATTGTGCACCGACATGCATGTCGCCCGTGCCGAAGTAAGCAATGTTAGCACGGGGAGGCGTAGCCCACTGCTACTGCGACCGCGACTGCAACTGCACGTAGGCATGCATGTGGCTGCACTGGCCGTCGCCGACGAGCAGCCAGCTCAAACTCTGGGAAGAGGCACCGATGCCCGCTGCGCTGAATCAGAGCAAATCGCGGATGCAACTTGCATAAACTTGGAACTCCGTATGTACCAACTTGCGGATTGTCTATACCCGGAGTTGACAGGTGGTGTGGTACGTCCCGTCCAAAGTAGTGTAGCGGCATGGAATAAAAAGCACCGTCGTCGACCGTACCGTGCGGCGTCTCCCGTTCCGGACTTGACGATTCGTGTCGCTCCGCGCCAGGCGCGGCGCCGGCAGCTCTTGCCCCCCTCCCGGCCACCACCACCCCTCGAGCACCGGCGACGGCTCAACGACGGTCTTGGCTAAAACGCACCTTTCGCCTTTCGGCAAGAATTTCGACCCTCGAAAGGTACAACTACGGCGCGAAATCTGATGGGAAATCGCCGAAATCAGACAGACCAGACCTAATTCGGGCAGCAGCACATGTGCAGCAGGAGCAGGATTGACTGCCCGCCCCGCTGCGGACAGGGACAGTGCCGGGCGCGTGCACGAGGATCGGAGAGCAGACCAGGCCACCACCTGATCCAGCTGACGGGACGGAGCCAATACGCTTGGCTTGGCCAAGGATTCTTCTCTCTCTCTCTCTCTCTCTCTCTCTCTCTCTCTCTCTCTCTCTGTCGCGCAGCGCCCATCAAGAATCGACACCGCCGATGACGAGACGTGCCCATGTTACAACGTGACGCCACTGTAACTGTAGGCAGCAGCGATCCATGGTTCCTCCTCCGCTTTCTGTACACGTCCGACACGAAGCCGCTGAACAGTAGCCAGCTTGCTGGTTTTCCGGTGGCCGTCCCGTGACCTCCGATCCAACTGACGGGAGCCGCTACGCTACGCTTGGCCAGAGATTCCTCTTTGAAACTGAAACACCGAAATCTCATACCCCTCGCCCTCTGTCGTGATTTATTTGAACGTTAAATAAATCATAACAGAGGGAGGGAGGGAGGGAGGGAGCGGTAAACAGATCAAGTCGGTATAGAAAAAAAGTACGCTTTCGTACAAATTTGGCCAGCTGGAAGAACAAAAGACAACAGAATCCACAGAAGGGGAGAGGAACACGTATACCACTTGAATTGAACGTTTGTTTAAGAGCAGAGCAGTAGTGAAGTAAAATAATGCGGCCAGGAGAATAAAATGCCCTATCGCCTTCATCCAAATTAATTTATTTATTCCGGGCCAACTGGACGATCCGAAAGGCCCCCCCATTTCACGAAGAGACCTCACGAGCGGCTCACTCTAAAGCCACCTCCGTTCCGCACTCGCCCGCTTTGCTCTACGTATACCAGCGAGCAGCAGCAACACCAACCGCGCGGCGCAACTCCTCGCTCTCTCTTTCCACGGACGGACGCCAGCGATGGCCAAGTGCGGCAGCAAGATCCGCTACATCGTCTGGCTCAGGCAGACGCTGCGGCGATGGCGGTCCCGCGCCGCGGCGCGCGCGGCGGCGGCGGTCCCGGCTGGTCACGTGGCCGTGTGCGTGGGCGGCGCGTCGCGGCGGTTCCTGGTGCGTGCCGCGCACCTGAACCACCCGGTGTTCCGGGAGCTGCTCCGGCAGGCGGAGGAGGAGTACGGCTTCCCGTCCGGCGCCGGCCGCGCGGGCCCCCTCGCGCTCCCCTGCGACGAGGGCCTCTTCGAGCACGTCCTCCGCCACCTCTCGTCGACCCCGTCCAGGGCGTCCCGGCACGTCACGCTCGAGGACATCGAGAGCGGCGCGCTCTCGTGCTGTTGCGCCGCCGCCGGCGACGCGCTGCCGCTCCTCCGCCACGGCGTCGCCGCCGACAAGGCCGTGTGGTGATGGTGAAGGCACTACGGCATGTCGACATGTGACATGTCCCGCCCCGCGCGCGCGCATTGCGCGTACGTGTGCGATTACTACTTCTCCTATTATTTTTCTTTTCTTTTTTCCCCCGCCCTCGCTCGCTCCCATTTCCATTCGAGTGGAGCTGAGGCGTGACGGAAACGAGCGCGCGAGCAAGACAAGAGAGCGGCCGGGCGGAGGCGGTGGCGAAGTGAGATGGCTGAGAAAGTCTCGGGATTTTTAGGCGGTCAGGTCTAGTCATCCATTCATTCCCTTGACCAATTCCGGGAAAATGATTCTCTTTTCCTCTCAGTCTCACCAAACAATCCTCCGTTGTAAATACACGAACTACTGCTATTCTCGCCGTGATCGGCTACGTTTTTCAAATGAAGCTTCCCATTTGTCTGAATAGTCCGGGTTTAGCCTTACAAACGGATCTCTAAAAAGTTTCCTCTCGTTTTAAAGGTCTTGTTGGAAAGGAATGGCGTAGCAGCTAACAGAAAGCTCAGTAGTTGTAGAATTATACACATACCTTGAGGCTGTCACCCGGCTGGTCGCAACGATTTTGGTGGCGGTATGAGCCACACCACCCACCCAATAATAGGTTGATTTTTCCAGTGAACTAGTACGTACCACCCAAGAAGGAATCGCTGGGTGACTGAGGCTCAACTTACCTGCTATCAACACGGTTTACGGATTTGGAGGACGAACGGCCGGGTGAGGGAGACGAGCTCGCGAACCTCGCCACCCTGCTCTGCTCTGCTGTCTGCTGAGGCCCGAGGAGACAGAGGCGCGGCAGCGGCACGCATGTGGATGTGGGGTGCGTGGTCCCCGGGTGCCGCCGCATGTGTGATGCTACAACCCCGTACCGTACCCAGCCGCCCGGCCGCGCCGTGGTCCCAGGCGCACGGCGTCGCCCAATCACCCCCGCCGCCGGAGTCCTTTTCCGCCTTTATCATCTCTCGCCGTTTCCACCGTTGCGGCTCGTCGCACCACAGTGACTGCGGCTGGCTGGTGGGGCTGCCCGTCACTCTACGCTCCAGTTCTTCTTCTTCTTCTCTCTCTCTGCTCTACTGCCTGCGGGGACAACCACAATCTGTTGCAGACAGGCCACGTTTTAAGAATCGGGCGGATCTGCGTTCAAGTTTGCTTTTGCTTTTGCTTTTGGGCAGTGTCACGGTCGCATGCAGGACCTGGACCGGACCGGACCGGACCGCACACATGGCCGTACTCTTCTCGATGTCAGCTCTGTGCGTTCCGTGGACTTCTCACACCTCACCGGTCACCGCCGTCCTCCTCCAGTCCCCCGCCGCCAGCTGTGCGCACACAGCTTTACGCCACCCGTCGGAGCCGAGACCGGCGGACCCAGCGATCACGGTTAAAATAGAAAACGGCCCACCATAGCTACTACAAGCCACACGCGTCGTCGGACTGGAATGTACCTCGAGGATGAAACTTACTCTGGTTAACTGGAATGTACCTCGAGGATGAAACTTACCCGGAACAACATGAAGCATCCAGTCCAGCCAGTTTTCAAAGGAGAAAACGGAAGATTAATTATTAAGATTTCAGCCCCAGAAAACAGGCCTGGGCAGTACTTCCAACGAGAGCAACTGTAACTATTAAAACAAAGCCAAACAAGGCTAACTGCTAACAGGAGGAGGCTGCATGTGCAGCAGAATTTACTCTCTGACATTCATCGATTAAGTTATGAAGCCCAAAACGTGTAGAAAAATGTCAGGGTTCCCACTGGCAAAATCTATCAAACGCACAATATGTATAAACTCTGCATAGAGGATGAAACGAGCGAGCATTTGCTAGTAAATGCTTAAGTAACGCCAAAGAGTACTTGATTTCAGGTCAGGATGTACAATCAGCAGGCTGTCAATGTAGTGGGAGTTCCAATACATATCCAAGCCACGTATGGTCTGATAAACTTCTGGAGCATCCGGCGTTTTGATCGCACATGTGAGCTGTTTATCTGTGAAGGAACCATAAATAGCACATGAACAGTATTGCTCAGTACCTAGGCTAATATCGCTCGAAAACGACTATGAAGCTTGGGATTCTAAGTCGACTTCTGATGTTTGAGAGACTCTACTGCCTTTTGATTCCTGCAACTCCACCTCAACAGTGATTGCTTCTTTCGACTTGCCACTCTCGTTCTCCATCCTTCTTATCTTTTCTTTCTGTATGGCACGTAGCTCGTATCTACAAAAAGAAGGAATGTGTGTGTGTGTGTGTACCGATGTTATTGATGATTGATGGTAGCTGGTAGAAGGAAAAGAATGTCATATAGCAGCAGGAGCTGAAGCTTATATGGTAATTGCTTTGTAGTAAATTGTTGGGCAACCACATGATTGCCATTTATTTTAGTTCCAGTCCTCGGAATGTTGGTTTTCCTTTTGCAGCTCAGATAGATGTCCAGATTTTCCTGCACATATTATGTAACTGACAATCCACTGTGTATTTCTGTGTGACCTTTCAAGTAATTAGCCTCTGTGCAGTAAAGAACGATCACCTCAATATTTTATCAAAGTTGGACCAATAATCAAAATCATGGAATGCCATTATCTAATAAACAAGCACGATGGCTAAGAATGTAATGTCGCAGATAATAGAGAAATTCTCTATTTTTTAATAAGAACTCATCAGCCACAAATCCAATTATCTGAATATACAGATTTACACAAAAATCTACTTTGCTGAATTTATGCAGTTGTGCGTGGGCAGAAGAATATTTAGATCCGTAGCGGCGATTATTCAATTAGATTATAATGAATGTATAAAACATACTCCCTCTGTTCTGTTTTTTGACGCTGGGAGAATTAAACTTAGTTCTCCCAACGTCAAATATTACAGAACGGACGGAGTATAACTTATTTGAATTTTACAAAGAAGGAACAAATTGAGATGCCATTTGGGAATATTGTTAAGATAACTTACGGTGAGATGTAACTCTTGGCAAGCAGGAAGTATATCCTCCAGAACTGCTTATCCTTCATGTGGCGAGGGCACAAATCATAGCGGATCTTGGAGAGTTCCTGCACGTTAAGGTTTCTTAGAGAGTAAAACAAAGGGAGTGAACAAAAGGGTGGCGGATGCAGTACCAAGACAAGAAGGGAGAACAGAAACTGTACTGAACTAAAACAGGTGATATGAGAATTAAGCCCCCAAATGGTAAACCTTGCAATTGTTTGGTTGAAGATCTTAGTCCACTTTGACATATTTATATATACATCCAGTTTTGCTGCTTCCTTCTCTAGAGAGCTTCCACTAACCGATCACGAAAGCATTCATTTGAATGTTCTTATAAAAATAGTATTCATATTTCTCATATCAGTTTTTTTACTAGAACTGCAGTTCTTTCACTACGACAAGTCTACCATAAACAATTAATGACAAGTCAACTCCACATTTTCCGCTTAGCAGCCCCTTTGACTTGCGCATACCCACTCAGAAGATAAAAAGTGTGTTATGGGAATTGTGGGATGTATCTTTCAAGCCAATGATTACAGTACAGTTGATTCAGTTGCTGGAGTGGTTATAGTGATCTTCTTTGGCCTAGTTCAGTGTACCCTCCCCTGTTAGCCTTCTATATTATCCAGGTTGAAAGTACGTAGAATGGGGAAATCCATCTTAACCGGAATTCACTCATGTTCGTAGAAAAAAACTCGGACTATATTTTTCTCTGAAAGTAGAGGGTGGACCTGAAGCACATAGATGCACCTACACATCAGACGAGCCTTTCACGGATTGGCAGAACTCAGGAGCAAGGCGAGATCCGGGGGGCAACCAACCTTGGCTTTGGATAGCACGAGCACGGCATGCCTCTCCTGCCAGCCG
The DNA here is from genome assembly GCA_030760725.1 of Neostapfia colusana. Taxonomy (NCBI): domain Eukaryota; kingdom Viridiplantae; phylum Streptophyta; class Magnoliopsida; order Poales; family Poaceae; genus Neostapfia; species Neostapfia colusana. The sequence continues at coordinate 1,029,026 of JASWHV010000017.1, forward strand.
CTGAGGTCGCGGGCGGCTGCGTCCTCGGAACCTCCTGCGATCAATACGCAGCGTCATCAGCATCGAGCGGGGCAGTGGAATCCCGGAGGGGGTGATGAGGGGTCGGTTGCCTTGGAGCTGGACGGCAGCGGACTTGAAGCCGTCGGGAGAGAGCGTGCGGAGGAAGTCCAGGAGCTGCGGGGTCACGCCCAGCTCCTCGTCCTCCGGGCCCGCGGCGGCGGACTTGCTTGCGCCACCGCCCCCGCTGCCCCGGCGGCGAAACGGCCACGTGAAAGAGGAGAAGGCCATGCGGCGCGGACGCGTGAGCAGGCAAAGCCGCGGTCCGTAGATGCGCCGACGGGGACGGCGATCTCCGGCTATCCGCTGTGTAGAGCAAACCGAATCCTTGGTTGGATGTCTCGGCACAAGGGAGAGCCCGTACGCTACAGCACTGGACGTTATTAGGTCTGTCTGATCGAGGGCGAACGATCAACGCTTCCTCCCAATAAAGCAACCACCACCATCCATAAACAAAAAACAATGCTGTTGATTTAATCGCGAGACCTCCGGATTTATTTTAAAGAAGACGGCACGTTTCAATCGAGAACTGGAAGCGAGATAAAGGAAGAAGGTTCTAGAAGTACCCATAATAATGTTCCACAGAGGCTACTACATGGAGATGACGAAGAGCAGGAAAAAGCTGGCATGCTGATGCTGTGGCTTAATTGATTTTTCCTCTTTCATACTGTTTCTGATTTAGATTGATGGTTGAAAGCCTGCTAGCCAGCGCCCGGGCTTCCCCCAACTTCAATATAAGATGCACAAAAGATTCAATTGTTCAGAATAAACTTGCTGTTCATGGTATTTCTAAATCAAATTGTTGAAATACTCAAGCTCCTAAAAAGAACCCCAATAACAACAAAAACAAGCTAGGTCTCTTGATCAAGCCTGTTCGTTCAGTTTTAATTAGACTGATGGGGCTCGTGGTTCCACTGGTGAAGTCCATGGATGTTGCGTCAGCACTGGGCCCTAGCAAGTAGCAACATATTACCTCTTAATACGATTCCCACATGTACGATCCTTATGACTTGCATGACGTACATATTTACTACAGGTCAATCTTAAGAAAGTCTACATCACAAAACATGGTGCACCAGATGAAACAGTACAAGACCTACAGAAAAAAACTTTTGAGGTATGACCTAAAGCTCATACAATGTAAACAGGTTCCTCTTGCTCTTGACCTTATCGTACATCAAAAAACTTCAAAATGTGCATTCAAGATCAAGACATTCAAGCATAGAAGCGCTAAGATGTCACAGGTTCCCTTTTCCTTGGCCACCCGGGATCAAAGATCGCAAGTACATTTAGCTCCCGGCAGCAGTAGGAATGGCTGTTGGTTTTGAGTCCTCAGCCTTCTCGTGCTCCTTGTTTAGCATCTGGAATCACATTAAATAATTTCATAATCAGTTATCAGTGTCCACAAGGTGCATATCAACAAAACACCGAAAGACAAGGGATGCATACAGGGACTGGAACAGCAAACAGAAAGAACAAACCTTATTGTTGATCAAGTTGTGTAGTGCAATGACACTACGAATCAGAGAAGACAGGTATATGACCAACATCATATCATTTGTTTTCACTACACCAAGGAAACAGAAAATAAGGCTGCTGTGATATATAATTCCGCAAAGGTCAATTACGGTATACAAGGGGCAAGATTACCAGCAAAAGCTTTAATCAGCTCGTTCACGTTGAGATTGGGGAGCAGATTAAACACATCCTACAAGAAAAAATTGAAACAAATAGATCAAGTACCAAAGGTACAGTCACTCAACGAAAAAGAAATTAGGATAGAATTAAAAATCATGGGAATGCATACTTTAGGCACTAGCTAGAAGATCAAGCATTATCGTGCAAGAGTATGTAAATCTTGTCCCAACACATAATATGATAAAACTGACTTAGAAAAACAAAAGTCAATAGAAGAAAAGAAAGGGAAAGGGCAGCCTGGTGCATGTAGCTCCCGCTTGCGCAGGGTCCGGGGAAGGATCCGACCCATTTGGGTCTTTTGTACGCAGCCTTTCCCTGCATTTCTGCAAGAGGCTGTTTTCAGGACTCGAACCCGTGACCTCATGGTCACAAGGCAACAGGTTTACCGCTGCGCCAAGGCCCCCCTTCAAAAACAAAAGTCAATAGATGAAAAAAAAAGAAAATATCTGGGACCCATGTCATATCTTTAGCCCTTCCAACATCCTATGTGTCCAACTTATGGCTGCAATACAACTGGGAAGCATAATCTCATTCACAGTTGTTTGACCAAACATTCATGCACATTTCAGTTTTCTTTCAGTGTTCAATACGACAAGCTGTTTCACCATGGAATGGACGTGTACTCAAGCATTTAATAAAAAGTTCCAGGGTATATTATATGGAAAAGAGGACCCAAATAGCTTCAGGCTCCCCTGAGCATATATCTCAACAGACACACTAACCTGCAAATGGTACAAAATCTCATGATTAAGTGGTAGTTTCCCTTCAATTACAAGATCCAAATAGCTTCGGATCTCCCTTAGCCTTGCATCCAGTCCTTTCAAGGCAGCAAGCTTGCTACCAACCTTCATTGGCATGGGATAAATTAGGGGCGTGGGCGTCGCATAAATAAAGAACCATGCTTATTGAAAAATTTCATTAACATTACCTCTGTTGCAAGTGTGCTTATTGTAGTGTCCTTGACATCCCTCAAAAGGTGCTCAACTCCTAAAGACAGAACATAGTACATCAGTTAACAGCAGCACATAGTGTATCCGTTAGCGGACCATTGAAACATAAATATGTATGATTTCCTATATAGGCCCAGTTATTAGCACCTCAAAATTGTTCATCAATCCTAAAACCCTACATGATGACATGACTGAAATGTATTCTCTGATATGTAAAATGACACATAATCATGTCCTTTTGTCATGAATTTCAAATCCATACCTATTTCCTCGACTTCATGAGCGGCGATTTCTGAAGGAACATGGACAAACACCTTTTGGCTTTTCTGAGTAGCATTCTGCGAAGGACAACAATGAATATTGAGATAATAAGCAAGCGAGCATAAATCACCAACTTCTGAAACCACACTTACCTCTTTAACTTCTTCCACAGCATAGTACGCTTTGGTAGGTATTCCCAACTCTTTAGGTTGAACATCAATGATCACCAGAACAGGATTAGGAACATAACTGCAAGTTGGAACCAAGTGCTATAATAACTACTAGAGAAAGTCCATGGAATTATATGATGAACACCCAATGACCCAAGAAACAATAATCAACAATAACTTTTTACAGAAACAAAAATGCATCCATCACCATACCTACCTACACCTATAAAAAATCACACAACTGTGTCAGTAGGTTACAGATAGAAACACTTAAAAACAGTCGTACTCGCCTGAATCAAAAGTCGTGCATTTGTTTATAACTTTAGATAGCAAACATGAAACAACTGTGTCTGCTTGATAAGGGCAGAACTAGATAAACCACTGCAAAGTACATGAGTATGATGCAGAACCATACTTGTTGAACAATGCATGGACATCCAAGTCGTTTTCCTTTAGTTTTGGACCAGTGCTGTACCAGCCGACAACATGCTCCTTGGCTGCATAAAAACAAGTCATGCTCATCGGGCCAACAGAATAAATCGCATAGTGGATCGTGCAAGCCCAGAAAACTGCGAGAACTATAAAACAGCATACCGTTAATCCTCTTGAACATGGAGAACATGGACTCATGGTAATTGTGGTCCAGGAACCAGATCCTCGGGTCCTTGTCATCTTCCTCGAACGGCACTTCAAAAATCAAGCGCATCATCAAAGGTTGCGGATTCAGCAAGCCATTCCAAACTTCAGAGATCCAATCATGTTACCACGGCAATTCACACCAATGGATCTAACTACATCTACACAGCACAACTGACTCCTTGAAACCGTAGGCACAGCAGAAGCGCAACCCCTTCGGAACCCGACTTGGGCGGGCCAGAGCCGCCGCAAACCCTAGCTGTGGACAGAGGCGGGCCCCTTACCGGCGTAGGAGTTGGTGACGTCGACGGAGCCGCGGGAGGAGGTGCCGAGGAGGACACCGACGACTCGCTTGCGGGTGTCGCGGGCGACGCGGTTGTAGTGGTCGACGATGCTGAGCAGCACCAGCGGGTGCACCACCACGCGCTCCAGCGTCCGCCCGGACAGCTGCGCTGCCTTCACCACGTCCATCTTATCCTCCTCGCCGGAACCCTAACGCAACAGCGGATCTGCGGCACGCGGCCTCGCTCCTCTGGCTCTCCGTCGGTTCGAGCGATTGGCAGGTTGTGTCGTTGCTGCGGCTGCCGCTCTCTATGGCTATGCGGAAGCGGGGGGTCAGGTTCGCTTTCGAATATCAGCTTTGGAAGAGGGGTGAGGGCGTCAAAAGACTAACACTGCGGCTCTGTGCGTTGTTCGATCGAGAATAAACGGACCGGATTAGCTCAAACCGAGCCCGCGAGGTCCCTACCCCGGTCCGCCACTCTTCCTCCCCCACACGCCGCCCTCTTTCCTCGGCCCCCCACCAGCCCGCCCGCGAGCTCTCTTCCCCCGGTCGCCGCTCACCCGCCGCCGTCTTCCTCAGCCCCCCTGCCGCCCGCGCGCCCCCTACCTCCAGGTCCCCGCCACCGCCTCTCCGGACACGCAGTCGGCGGGATCCAGTGTCTGCGCTTCCGAGGAGCCTAGAGAACTGGTGTCCTAGAGGTGATTGCATTCTTTCTTGGTTGCATGAATACTTCTTTGAGATGGGAGAGAAAGTTAAGGGTTGCTTAGTTATTGAACATAGTTTGCTAAAAACTGATTGTGGCTTCTTTATCTTCTGATCATAACCTAGGGGTGCGACTTATCCCACTAGGCAGTAAACATTTAGCAAGCTGTGATTATTCGTGCAAGGTTCAGGTAACAGGTATTGCCCGTGGGTAAAAAATATGCACGGCGGACACGGGCAACCTATTTTATCCGTTGCGGGTAACGGGTACGGTTTTTCTCTGCGGGTACGGGTATCCAAACGCAATATCCGTGGATATTTTACCCGTTGCCATGGTTGTGCTGTTACTTGCCCCAAGCCCCATCTCCTCACCTGCTCTCCGCGCACGTCCTCCAGTCCTAATACTCACTCCGTTCTGAAATAAATGACGTTTAAGACAAAAAAATTAGTTCAATCTGAACTAAATTAGCTGTCTTAAAATGTCATTTCATTCAGAACAGAGGGAGTAGTTATTAGGGATTTTGTTGTTTTAAACCTGCTTTATTTACTCAACAGACAATACGGCCAATTTATTTTGTAGGCCAGATCTATTTTATAAGACTATGTATAGGTACAACAAAAATTAATATAGTCAGACCTATTGCAATTGTTAATAAGGACTTCAAAATACAACAGTCCTGATATGTGTTTCTACTATTTACCATTTTCCTATCTGAAATCATTTTCTCCAGATTCCACCTTGTGAATGAACCAAACTGCCCTTAGGTCCTGTTTGTTTGCACTAGTTTTTTTTTCTGAAACAGGCATTACTTTTAAGAATCTGCTTCTACGATCCCTGTACAAACAAACAGGACATATTTTGCCCAGTTTCCACGATAAAAGCCAGAATTTCACGATCCACTTTTCTCCAGATTTTGCCTTGTTTTAATTCAGATTATATTAAACACGGTCCACAATCATACATTCTAGCTTGTTTTATTTTAGCTTTTGAATCACATCTTTTTCACAGTTCCCCTAGCGTAAACAAACAAACAAACAGACAGGACATTAGATCGATTGGGCAACAGGAACACAAAACGCACACACACGAACCATATCGCACGCGGCGCTCCTCTTCGTTTCGTTCTTCTGCTGCTCGCCTTCTCGGCTGCTCCAGCCGACGGCGGCAGCGAACTCCGGCCGCAACAGAAGTCAACCTCGAGGTAAACAATCAATCCAGATCCTTCTCAATCGTTGATGTGCGCTCGCCTTTAACGGGAATTTCTTTTTTTTTTTCTGATTCAATTTTGTTCGGTTCCTGGAACCCTAGCTTTGGTATGGATGTGCTCCGTTGGTGATGAATGGATCTCCGACCACCATGAACCTAGGGTTTAGTTGCCTCTGACATTTTATTGGTTTACTAGGCTAAATCAATTGTAGTGGGAGTAAGGGCTCAACGCGACTGCATTTTTTTCAAAGCTGTTTTGCCTGAGGTTTTGTCTGTGCCTTTTCTTAGACGTTATATAAATCTAAACTTAACTAGTTAAGTGGCGGTATTGCCAAAATGGTTGTTTTCCCTCTTTTTGTTTCAGGTATGAACCATATCTTAAAATTACATTTGATCTGTTGTTCTTAGATAAACTAGAACTGAATTTGCAATTATATGGCTTGACCTTTCGTGAAGCTGTATAATTTGAAGCTTTAATTGATTTGATATATGGATTTATACAGCATAAAGCTAGGTGGCAATGGCCACATCTTCAGCATACCCTCCACCTCCTCCATATTACCGACTGTACAAGGATTACGAGCAGGATCCCTCGTCTGCACCAGAGCCTCCACCACCAGTTGATGGGCCATACCAACTCTTTGGTGCTACCTACACAGTATATTGCTTATCATATTCTTCTTTACAGTGTGTTATGATTGTGTCAAAATGACTTTGGTTTGACTCTCTGGTTCTAGACAGATGTAGTGCTGCCAAGCTTGGAGGATCAAGGGGTTCGTCAGCTTTATCCAAAGGGCCCTAATATTGGTGCGTGCAGTTCTTGACTTTATGAATTTTTCTCTCTTTATACCATTATATGCATATCTAACTCAAATGTCTGTCATTTGTTAAATATTAGTTGTAATTGAAAAGTGTCCTATTAACTAGTAACAATATCAAACACTCATCTCTAGTAATGACATGAGGTTTCTTGTTAGGTTAACTACCAAACACACACTTGTCACAGTCAAAATTTTGTACTGTTAGATCAGTTTAGAGGACACTTATTACCAGATATTTTGAAGCTTCATATATGAAAAATAAAGTACTCCGACTGTTATTTTGAGCCCCTGAAGAACCTGTTTGTTTTAATGAACTGTTTTGCTTCGAAAACTGTTTGAATCTCAGACTTCAAGAAGGAACTAAGGACCCTCAACAGAGAGCTTCAACTCCATATTTTGGAACTGGCAGATATTTTAGTGGAGAGACCATCTCAGTATGCTCGCAGGGTAGAAGATATTTCGCTTATTTTCAAAAACTTGCATCATCTTCTTAATTCGCTTCGACCTCATCAGGTGTGTACCTCTGTTTGTAATGCAGTGAATTATTCTATAACTCTGAAATGTGCTTACCGAAGGGGGGCCTTGGCGCAGCGGTAAAGCTGTCGCCTTGTGACCATGAGGTCACGGGTTCAAGTCCTGGAAACAGCCTCTTGCAGAAATGTAGGGAAAGGCTGCGTACAAAAGACCCAAGTGGGTCGGACCCTTCCCCGGACCCTGCGCAAGCGGGAGCTACATGCACCGGGCTGCCCTTTCCTTTCTTTTTCTGAAATGTGCTTACCAATTTACGTATCTTTTAGGCAAGAGCCACATTGATTCACATGCTTGAGAGCCAAATACAGCGTCGCAAGCAAGCAATTGAAGATATAAAACAGTGAGTGACTAGTCTTAAATGTATCCACTATACATTGAAGCTGTCATAAATGTATCCATATATTCTTTGTCAGTTTGCTGCATTAGTTGGGCAAAGAGATTATGCTCACACCTCTTTTTTTGTCTAATGAAAAATTCTCAATAAGCACAATAATGTTGTTCCTAGATTATTAGTCTTTTGTGTTTTCTTTGTTTTCATGGCTTTGCAACTTTGGCATAGTAAAAAAGATGCAGGCTAGAGCTACCAGTTGTAGTTTGGGATATAAGAAGGGCACTGACTAACTAAAATTTCTTCTTCCGGTCGAAAAGTGAGACACTGGCTAACTGATAATATTGATAGAAATAGAATAGATATAGTATGTGCTGTTCTACAAAATCGACTTTGGCTAATGGCTATGCAAACTGGCATTTTATACCGTATTCTGTATGTTTACTTACATATTGTAACCTTCACCTCTTAAGCAACAAGGTGACTCAATCGCTTGCTTTTAAGTCTTATATGTTGTTATTGGATGGCCTCGCAGCCCCAGTAATGACAGCTTTCTGTATTGCCTTGCTTCAGGAGGAGAGAGGAGGCACAAAAGCTGCTCGCGGAATCACTGCTTGTCTTGGATGGAAGCCAGACTAGTTAGGCTTTAACAGCTCTAAGATTCCGGTTATCCTGGTTCATTAATGCCAAACTGTCTGGCTTTTGTTCTCTGAGTGGAGAGATCATCAGTTTGCTTCTAGAAATAACCTAGAGGTGGTGCTTAGATTATTTCCGGCTTGTGGTATCTGTTGTGTCATGTGTGTTTCTAGCTTTGATTACGAATCTGTTGCAGACTGTGATTACAGAAGCTAACACACTCCATTAATCTAGCTACTTGCTGCTTAACTTTCATGTTTCTGTTTTCTTCCGTCCTCTACTCAGATGAAGGGTTCATGTTTCCAACTTACCTCGTAGTTGGATATCACAGTTAGATTGTGTAATCTTAGTATCTCCTGGCCTGTTTAATCCAGATTGATCGTTTTTTATAGTTTTCTCAAAAAAATAATTGTTGACTGAATTCTTTTTTTTTAAGCTGAGAAAAATCATCCACTGATACTACTTTTTTTTAGAGATGTATACTGTTACTGTTGGAGACAACTACTGTAGCGAGTATGGTAGCTCCCCTTTTGTCTCGATCAGTGCAGTTCCCGGGTTTTCTCCAGTTGTAATTGGGCCAGCCCGTTACCAAGCTTATGCGGGTAGGCGGCCCAAAAATTCCAAGCCGCCCCTGGCTGGAGAGCAGAGTAGGAAACCAAGCCGAATAACCCGACCGATCCGGCGCAGGACGGGAAGTGAAAAGGCCGGGAAGAACAAATCCACCGGCTCCGCTGCTCGCGCTTCGTCCCCAAACCCCTCCGCCTCCATGGACGCGTATCACGACCAGCGCCGCTTCCCCGGCTCCGGCGAGGCGCCGCCGCCGCCGCCTCACGCCTCCCATGCGAACGCTCAATGGTACCCCGCCCCTCCGCCCCCGTACCCTCCCCACCCCTACCCTCCACAGCACCACCAGTGGGGCCCGCCCCCCGCGGTCCAGCACCAGCACCACCCGCCGCAGCAGCCATACCCGTACCAACCGCCGCCGCAACAGCAGCCATACGCGTACCAGCCACCGCCACCTGGAAACCCCTGGCCTCCTCATCACGCCGCTGGTCAGCCCCCGCCGCCAAGCTACCCTCCGCCGCCGCCGGGGCAGGTACGTTGAATCTATCTGGTGTGCGGTAACAGATGGTTGACGATGCATTGGCGTCCTTATTGGGGCAGTGTCCAGTGGGTTACGCTGGTTCGGGTTTGTATTAGGGTTTGTAGCTTAGGTCTGCTGTTGGGCGTTAGCTTTTTGGGAAGGGGGTTTTAACTTCCTGCAGCTAGAATAATGTGTTTCCAGGTTGTTTGTATGAAAGCCAATGCACCCAATCAATTCGATGATACTCTTACTTGGTGTAGTTTGGCATGGATCTGATGGTTTGCGATAGCAGATGTCATAATTCAATTATCTAAGGATGCTACTCTTCCTGACTTAATTAGGTGGTATTGATGTGTAATTGTGGATATCCAACTTTTCTGCTTTGAGGCGACCTTTAGTTGGCTTTCAAGTATTAAGCCAATTTGGCTAGCTCCGTTTTTTTGCTGATGATGGCCATTTCATTTGCCGCCTTCTTCTTTACTTCCATGGAACATGAATTCTGTTGGCCAAACACTTCTTATTTTGTAGGCTTGGACCAATCATTCATGGGCTCCAAATCCTGGATACCCAGGTTTGTCAATATTATCTAAGCTTCTGCTTCTTTTACCTATAATGTTGCTAGATGATGTTGGGTATACTTTAGAACTGGAATTTCACAACTTTTATTACTATGAAATTACTGATGTGTATGAGTAAATATAATGTGGGCTCACTGATTTTAATTTTTGTTCTAAAATATAATACATTCAGGAATCCCCCCCCCCACACACACACTCACACCTTGCTTCTGAACTTTGATGTATTCTCTTTCACATTATGTTCTTGGTACTTTGTGTTGTGGTACTTTGTTTTGGTCTAACAAGTGACAACTGCAGTCATGTCAGTTAATTGAATAATTGTTGAAAGGTCTTTTTTGGGATGTTTAATCATTAATAATATTTAGGCTTCACGTTAATAAAGTGAATTCTAAACGTCACATTCACTTGATAATAGCATAGACAACTTTAGGGAGACTCTTGGGGTAGGAAAAAATCACTTACAGCACGAAATGGAATTTTTGTTATTGTGACTAAATTTCTCTATTTCCTAAAAAAACTGGAAGGTCATGGCAATGAAGAAGATTGGGCTACAAAGGCGAAAGCATGGGCTGCTACTAAGTCTGTTACGGAAAACCATCAGATGCAACAGCATGCCATATCCACAAGTAGAAATGAAAATCATAATTATGGTTACCCTGATCATTACCAGCAACCAGCTAGTTTGCCGGCAGAAGTTACCGAACCTTTACACCCACCAGTTCCTCAATCAAGTAACGGCCATGTGCCATTTCCAATGACAGGTCAACAGAGGGAAACAAATCCTTCACTAGGTACAGTATCTTGTTGTCCTTGCCCATATTTACGTGTGGTGTCATGTGTGTATGGCTAAGATTGGATTGCAGATAGAGATTCATTGGCGTCGCCAGCAAAGAAGTTTGGTTCATTTCCGTCTACCTATGAGCAGGAGGTATCTTATAATTATTCTTCTACTCCAGGTATGCCTTGCTTGGCAATTGAATTTGTTTAAGCGGCCTAGATCATGATATGCTGATCAATCCTGGGTATGTTTCCAGATTTGATTATGGAACGATAAAAAGCCTAAAGCATTACTTATTTTGGAATATAGGGTATAATGTAGTTTGCCTATCTCGTAGTTCTTAGCTAATAGTATCCACTGATGGTACTCCACTTGTGTAGTTTTTGAGGCAGTCTGACTGATATATTTGTTGCTTTGGCTCTATTAAATGGAGGAGGAAAAACACATTTTGATGGTTAAGTTTTCTGAGATGCTGATGAATCTCTTGATTATGATTGTATCAAGGACTAAAGAGTTATCATTGGTATATTGATATTGTCTATTTCCCTTATATCAGAAAATATGAAAATAGTTAACTGTTGCACTGTATATGTTCTTAATGATGATGAAATTGTTTTCCTCTTAATGGTTACTTGAACAATGTATTTGAGCAATCATCCTTTTTCATTTACAGAGCTGAAGTGTTGAATTCAATGTTTGTCTTACTCTTAGTTCCACATGCATAAAAAAGGGCAGCCTGGTGCATGTAGCTCCCGCTTGCGCAGGGTCCGGGGAAGGGTCCGATCCACTTGGATCTTTTGTACAACCTTTCCCTGCATTTTTGCAAGAGGTTGTTTCCAGAAATCGAACCCGTGACCTCATGGTCACAAGACAACAGCTTTACCACTGTGCCAGGGCTTCCCTTCCACATGCATAATAAAACTAAATTCGTTTTGGAAAAAAATCTTTTTTTACTACACCATGTAATGACAGGTAATGGAAATGCCATGCTTCAATATCCAAGCTCTCAAGCACAACCATTTCCAAGTGCCGCGCCTGTTCAAGATGGATTCCCACGGGCTCCCCGTAGCATGCCTGTTGTTCCCTCAATTGATCCAAGTGATCAACCATTGGAATTTAATAGTAGGAGAGTCCCTGATATGACAATCCATACAACAGTGGCATCTACTTATGATACAGTTGCTGCATCAACTCATTCATGGATGCCATCTGCTACATTAGGCTTTCACTCACGACCCCTGGATCCACCACAAGCAGCACAGGTAAATATTAATTTGCTCTACTCTTATATTCTTTTATGATTCGTTTGTGTAGGTCATGCATGCTCTTTTAATCTTACAGGTGGATCCTTCTGTGCATGCTACACCACTTTTTGGAGCAATCTCTGGCGCCAACTATGTCCCACCTGCAGCATTTGGTGTTGGCACTGTAACAGAAGTGTTCCCCACAGATCCGAACACTCCTTTTAATGCTGTAGATAAATCAAAGAAAGTATGCCCCCACTTCTTCCTGCCATGGATTTCCCTTATTATCTTTCTACTTTTTAACATGAAAAATGATTCTTGTGCCGTTTTTCTATCAGCCTCCAGTGCCTAATTGGCTTCGAGAAGAACTTTTAAAGAAAAAGTCAACAGCTCTGAATTCTTCAACGCAGCACTTGTCACATTTGGATTCAATGGGATCTAATGACATTGACCAACCACTAAGAAGACCTGATCAAAGTGACAGCAGAAGCAATGATTCAGCCAAGTCCACTGAAGACGATGAAGATGATGAGGTATTGATCACTATCTTGTTTATCAGTCGCTAGCTAGCACATCATTTATACTGCCTTTTTGTAATTCATTTACGTGCAAACAAGCCAAAATAGATCCTTCCAGTAACCTATTTGGGGATCTAAGTATTGATTAACATGTCCAATTTAGTAACCTAAATTGTGGCTCGTAAGACACTAATGAAGATGAGAATTTTACATTCGGATCAACTTTTGTTATAATAGCGAGCTAGTATGGTTATGGCAGGATGTTTTACTGTTCTATTTGTGTCAGGGAGTAATAAATGGATTTGAAAAACATGTTCCCTTGTCTATACTCATTGCCGTGTCTTTTCTCCCTAGTTTTCTTCATTTGTTTGTTATTCAAACTTTGCTAATACTTTGACTTGTTTAGATCTGACAGAGTTGTTGTGTTTATATGTTAAAAGAGAACCAACTTTGCTATTCCTTTTTAGGGAGAAATAGAACATATAGTTACCTTGATCGTATTTTCTTCCTTCTGTTTTTAACTTCAATGTCAATCTGACCCTTGTTTAAATCATTGTACTCAAACCTAAATCATCTGCAGGATGAAATTGAAGCAGCTCGGACAGCAGCAATCAACCAAGAAATTAAGCGTGTCTTAACTGAAGTTCTTTTGAAGGTTGTGTTCTTATGTGTCTAACTGTATGATTGCATCTTTCGAAGAAATACAGAGAGACTTCTATTTGTTTTGTTTTTGATCCTTTATCATCATCTCTTTCAGGTTACTGATGATCTTTTTTATGAGATCGCAACAAAAGTTCTGAACGAAGATGATTCATCAGTTGAATGTGAGTGAATCATAATGGATCGGGTAATAAAATAGACATCGTACTTTACTGATCATTGCTTTTATGGTACAGTCAGTGAGCCCACTGGTGTTTCCTCCTTGAAGGAGCCTGGAGAATCAGAAACCAAAACATCAGCTAAAGTTGTTCTGCCTGCTACGCCGTCCAATATTATCTCTAGTGATCATGGATATAGTAGTGAATTAGGCTCCCGTAAAGGTGCTCTTCTCGGTCTCGCTAATTACAATTCAGATGATGATGATGATGAAAGTGGTGACGGTGATGATAAGCCAAAATCAAATTTATCATCTGAAACTAATGCTGGCCCTTCTAATCCTGAAAAATATTCTTTGCCTGGAAGCACATCATTTGGGGAAGACGTGAAATCTGTTGACAAAAAATCTCAAAGGACAAATGCAGAACTCAAACATGAGCATGTTCATGATACACAGAATGGAGAATTTCCATTAGATGCCAAAACTTTTGTCCAGCCAAAGGAGATTCATAAAATGGATGAGAAGGCACATAAACATTTAGAGAAGAGCAGCAAAGAGGACTTGGTTAAAGAGGTGAAGGTTGATCATACAAAAGAACTTGAATCTTCTATTGGAGAAAAACATAATAATGATGGCAAATATACCATGTATGATAAAAAGGGTAGCATCAAGGAGAACAAAGGATCTGATAGGATTGCAAAGCATGAATCAGATACAAAGGAGCCTCACTCCAGAGTTAACTCTAAGCGTGAAGATGCCATGGGAGATCGAAAGGATATTCCAAAGGATACAAGAGAAAGAAACAGGGATACTACTGATAAAAGAGGTTCCCAAGGGAAAGATGAAAAGGAGGGCAGATCAAGGCAAATGGCAAAGAGCTCAACAAGTCATAGCAGTAGAAGGTCACGATCACGATCACCAAGAGGAAGAAGTCGAAGTAGGAAGGAGACCTTTTCACATGGTCGAGGAAGTGTTTCAAGTGACGAGCCTTCTGATAGCAAGAGGTACCATTATTCTCAAGTCGATGCAAATATGAATGTACTATTTTACTCCGTTGAATGGTTCATGGAAAATTCCTTTTTACAGAAAGCTTCATTCGCGTAAAAACAGCATGTCCCCCTCGCCTCCAAAATCTAGAAACAGGTAATCTCATTAGCTCCTTATTTTCTTTTATGATGCTAGTAACTATGCTGGGATTAACAAATTAGGAATGTGCTGGTTGCTCTAGTAGTTTTGCAGATAGATATGTTCTATGGTTTACTTTGGTAATGCTTCTGATCTTAGTCTAGCTGGTCTCCTAGATGTTACACAATCATCACTAATTTTTCATGTTTTTATCATGAATAAGAAGAGTATTGCTATAGATGGTTTGTCTGTATAACGGTTTCCACTAATTGGTACCAGTTTCATGTTAAGGTGGCTGACAGTTGTGAAACATCAAATGTAGTTTCTGTTCTAGCTTATTTGAACTGCATTGTTCTACCTTATCGGATAGATGTGGCAACTATTGATCACATTAGGAATTATTATATGCTTTGTGAATTTGATATAAGCATGCAGGTATCTGCTACGTGAAGAAACATCAGGTTCACATATCTCTTATCTTTACACTTACCATTTAGTATTATGTTTCATCTCTAGACGTGTTTCGCGGTCTCCACATAGCAAGCATTATCACCGCAGGCATTCACCTTATTCATCTGCTGACAGGTAAGAGATTAATTGGTTCTTCCTTTATTATTATACAACTGATAATGCAAGTTGAATATTTCAGCAGTCTCTGGATTCGTGATGGAATCTAGTTGTTCTTGTTATAGCTGATTTTGGAAATTAGATTACCTGGAAATAAAATTGAGCTGTAAAAAATATCCAAAAGATCATCTCAACAAACTCTATTATTTTTAAGAAATCCTATTTCCCAGTAAGTAGCATGGTGCGTTTGTATCCTTTAGCGAGTTTTTCGTAAAAAAAATACTTTTGAAATCCACTATAATACTTATCTTGTACTATCCATTGACATTGCCATTTAGAATCCACTGTGTTACCCCAGCTTCAATCTTCAGTTTTCTTATCAGAACTGCTTATTCCATTAAATCTGGATACCTCTGTTTCTTGGCCCTCTTTTACAGTAACTTTGCTTTTAGTGCTTTCTTAGAAAAATGTGCTTAATAATTGCAGGAAGAGACGGTCGAGATCAAGAACCCCTGTCAAAAGAAGATAGAAGACACTGCAGTTTGTTACCAGTTGGGGACATTGCACATTGCTGGGGTGCTATATAGTGCATCTTTTGCTTTCTTGGAGTAATGGAAGAACATTATGGCAACCGTGATGTGACATCAATCAAGGCAAAGACGGGATATAACTTAAGAGCTTACGAGATGACTGGCCGTTTTGCTCTATCTGTTGGTAGGATGAGCATCGAACTCTGTGCATCGTAGTGCCCATCGGCTTTGCCATGTATTGTCTTCAAAGCCATGTACTGCTCAGCAGATTTATGTATTTAGTTGCACTTATTTTTCGGTAATTTAAGGTGTGATGACACACGAATCTATTGCCAGATTTTGTTAGTTTACTATTGGAATAGTTTATTTTGGTCCTGTGAAATAACAGGATTTATAGTTGTGGTTGCGGAACTGATGGTCCAGAGAAAATGAAGGTGAGGGGACCAAACTGCTGCAAAAAATCAGTGCTTCTTGCATTCAACGGTCATTTAGTATACATCATGTTGATTGCTATACTTCATTCATAGCACAGTGAAAAAAGTTGGCCAACAAGTGATGGTTGGAGTTTCGTGAAATCTATACCTATAATCACTAGCTCATGAATCCCATGGTTCAAGGAATATACAATAACTTGCTTGCGTGCATATGCCGCATTTCAGTTTGTAACCAGTTCGCGCGCTCAGCATCGGGATATGCAGCTCGGATGCACGGCTTGAGCTGCATGCAACGCATCCTAAGGTCGTGTTTTCGGATCCAATGCTTGATTTCCCTCCCTGGCGCAGTTTATGTAACTGACATATGTTCAAATATTCTACTATCTGTCTGTCTAAAACTTTTTTATCAAATATCATTTATTTCGAAACAGAGCGAGTACAATGTTTTCTCTGATTTCAAAATGAATTGTCTAGGTTCCCGCCCAAACTAGATGAGTAGCAGTGACAGATCAAGAACCGAAACCTTTTCCTTTTGAGGAGTAAATGATTGTGTTTCATCATTACTATAATATAGATAAATTACGTGGCACGAAATAAAAATCTTCATTGCACCATCTCTGAATTCAGCATCCAGCAGTGCACGGGGCACATTTTGTGGTGGTATTCACAAGCCTATTAGGGTTCGCATGAGCAGCCCTTCCCAATCGACGCAGCCCTAAAGCTTCGCTCCCACTGGTCCACCGGTGCAGCTTGAGAGTGAGGGAGGTGTCGGGGGTGCTTCTCCCTCTTGTCACCCTTGATTTGCTTCAGGGCATGCTTGAGCGCAGGCAGGAGTGCCTCCATACACTCCGCAACGGCATTCGGGTTCCCGGGCATGTTGATGATCTGAAAAGGATAACCAACACAAGTCATGTAAAGGAGGTCCATATGGATTAATTCTCCCTCATTTTTTATTTTTTTTCATTGAGTTGTAGCCCATACAAGCGTTGATCCTCTGATTCCAGCTGTTGCCCGGGATAGCATCGCAAATGGTGTAATCTGTAGCAAAGAAAATAGTTCGAACACATCGTTACAGATCAGAAGATCCTAATCCCAGCAAAATCTAAGAATTTAGAACCATATAGGACTTGTCACTTTGTATTCATTCAATGCAAGAAAATAGTTCAAACACATCATTACAGGCCAGAAAACCCTAGTCCCCGCAAAATTCAAGAAATTAGAACCCTAGAGGATATGCCACATTGTATCCATTCAATGTGAGAAAATAGTTCAAAGATATCATTACAGACCAGAAGGTACTAGTCCCAGCAAAATTCAAGAATTTATAACTATAGAGGATATGCCATTTATATCCATTCATCGCAATAAGTACAGTTAAATATTGATGTTTGATGTTACAATCTGTGCGGTCAAACTTCTAGTGATTCATAGGAATAACCAGCTATGATGAATCACCATTGGGGATTTAAACTAATTGAATGTAAGTATGAAACCCCCACCTTCAAACTTTCTTGAAGCATAACAAATGTGAGACCCGGTGCTTCTTTCTCTATTACAGATTTTGTTGCTTCTGGTGTGACATCTCTAGGAGTGAAACCAGTACCACCTGCATGTGCATCATCACCAGGAAATAGAAGCTCATGTGAGCAGTAAACAAGGAATGGCTAATCCCTATAACTTGAATGATAAGCTTATGTCACCTAGTGTCAAAATGAGGTTAACATGGTCAATATCACTCCATTGTACCAGAATGCCCTTGATCTTATCCACTTCATCAGGAACAACAGCAGTAGCAACAACAGTTGCTCCCCCCAATTTCTCAGATGAAGAATTCACTACAGATACTGCTCTTGGGCCACTACAGGTGAGATGATAAAGAACGGAGAAAATGAAATAATGTAAGTTACTTTGAACTTCTACATAGGTGGAAGGGGTAAATAAAAACTGCAAAATGTAGAGTCATTACTGAAACGCATCGCCATCTATCTGAAGAAAAAAACAGTAACCAGACTCTCTTTCATTTTGCACCACAAAGTGACCCCTTTGCAACTCAAGGCAAAGAGGTGTATCAGGGTGCATCTACTTTACAAAATGAGAGTACACTATACAGTTCCCCTCGAAACCAAGTTGCAAGTAAGAGTATGGCATTTTTATTGAACGTTATGAGGAAAGAGTTATCAGACGAGTACCTCCTATCAGGGCCAGCACCTGATGAAACTGTGTCACTTACAGTCAGAATTGCTACTTTAACTTCAGCATCCTGAGAGACAACAGCTTGAGGTACATCTGTGGAAACACTTTTCGCAGATGGAATAAAGTGAGATTGGAGTGGATTTGAAACAGCAGGCAATTCAGCCAAAGGAGAACTGATTATGTCTGAAATCACTAAAGCTTGAATAGATGTCCCAGCTGCCAATATCTGCCCAGTTGATGGTACTTCCAGCAAAGCATTTGCAGATTTCATACTTAGGAGGCGGCTACTAGCTTGATGGCCAGTGCTCTCAGCAACGTAACTGCAGAAATCCCCAAAAAGCAAATATTTAAATCACCTGGGATCAAATTATCAAATTCAATGTTATCAAATATCCAATGATAAAATATATTCTTACCCAGGTCTACCAGATCCATCATCAAGCACCCATCTGATCACTGCACGATGAAACTCTGTACGGTGTGGGTCTGCTCTTAAATTATGTGATAGGCGCACATGCACTCTGTTGACACAGACATATCGGTGAAGAAATCAACAACAACAAAACCTTTGTCCCAAGCACGTTGGGGTAGGCTAGATATGAAACCCAACTGAAACATATTGAAGTAAAAGAAAGAGAGAGGGAAGAGTAAACAAAGTATGAGTAAACTAAGACATATCAGTGAGGAAATATGCTGAGAAATGTAAGATGAGAAAGTAATAAAAATTATAAGAATGAGGATACCTTTGCAGATGAGGATTTGACCAGCCAGAGAAGAGATGTATTGCAGGAACAACAAAAATATTGAAGCAAACCATACAGCTCACTGGATTTCCAGGCAAACCAAATGCAAGAACTGGTTGAGATGGTTTTGTTGTGTCTTGTTTGGTAATCTCAGCAAACGTTAATGGTTTTCCTGGTTTCATTAGGATCTGTATGTAATGCACGAACAAATTATAAAATTTACTTAAGGAAATGGACAAGGTAGCAGTCTAGAGTTCAAAAGGGTTTGTTTTGCAAGGATTATCCAACAGCAAATGAGAAAAGAATATGATCATAAAGTTTTTTTTTCTTTGTATTCCCAACTGTTGATTTATGTCTATACCGACTTGCTTGAGGCCAAAAGGCTTTATTGTTGCTGATGTCACTGATTGTTGATCCATGTCACCTAATAGCTAGGTAGTGGTGAATAAATCTGGAAGAGACGATGAATACCGAAAATACCTTCTCAAAGTGAATTTTACCCATCTTTGACAGGCATGGTTTGACAAGATCTCTATCGCCCATGGAAACACCACCAGATGTAAGGATTATATCAGCACCAGAATGTAGAGCTGCATCCATATGCTCCTTAATACTTTCTTCAGTGTCTTCTGCAATACCTAGGTCAACAACTTTGCACCTCTGCTGAACAGCAGCAGCTAGTAACATGGCTCGGTTGGAATCACGGATCTGGAAATTTCATTTTCAAGCAGAAATACAACCCAGTTCAGGGGAGATAGTTCAAATTGGTGAATATGGATCATGGAATGCAAATACGGGTGAATGATGTAAATGTCATGGAATAGTAGAAATGACCTGACCACGACAGAGAATGGCAGTGGCTGGCTGCACTAGCTCGTCCCCTGTAGAAAATACAGCAATGGTTGGTCGAGGGTATACCTGCAAAATCAAACTCAGAATGCTACATTACAATTGTGTTTTGTTTCTAGAGTCAGAAAGGCTAACTGGCAGACTTACGCACCTTGACAGTTGTCACACCAACTGTTGCAAGCAGCCCAATTTCTGCAGGACCTATGTGCTCACCAGACTTGAGCACTATCGAATCCTTCTCTATGTCACATCCCTGAAAATGATTTGAACTGGTGAATCAGCAGTAGCTTCTTCTGAACAGTGCTCTGGAGAGAGTGGTGGTAATTGATGGTTAAAGAGCATAAAATTAGTTCCACTACAATTACAATGTTGCTTCCAACAAGATAAATGAGTAAATCGACACAAATGCAGCAATCGTCCAAGCTGAATTTTCAGATGCAGATAACATGGCAGCGGCACGCAGAGAACATTTATTCTTCCCTGAATTTACCCTCACAAATTGGAAGTCATGGATACACTCCATCAAACACAAAAATGGAGGAGCAGAAACCAGATATATATAAGCAAATAGTGATGTAACCTAGCTTACCACACTCCTTATATCGTGCCCCTCCGTGACCTGCGCCAAAATCCTAACCCTCTTCGGCCCATCTGCTGCGTGGGGGACATGCTCGGTGTCCTCCACTTGCACAACAGCGTCGGCGCCGTCGGGAACCGGCCCTGCCAGTAGGCACAGTCAACACATCCGATGGTCACAAGCCAAGGGGCACCAGCGGGAGAAAGCGCAAGTGGCCTCACCTCCCGTGGTGACGTAGGCGACCGTGCGTGACGCGACGACCACGCCGAGGCCGTCGTTCCCGGCCCTCGACTCCGTAATCACCGGGTACTCCCCCGGCCCGTCGGAGGCCACGACGGCGTACCCGTCCTGCCAGAAGCGGAAGACGGTTTACATCAGCCGGAGCCGCGCTCGGCGAAGTGGAGAGGAAAAGAGAAGGGGGGCAGGAAGGAAGGAAGGAAGGAAGGAAGGAAGGAAGGAAGGAAGGAAGGAAGGAAGGAAGGAAGGAAGGAAGGAAGGAAGGAAGGAAGGAAGGAAGGCGGGCGTGGCTGACCTTGACGGAGGCGCGGAAGGGAGGGAGCGGGTCGGGCGCGCGGACGTCCTCGGCGAGGACGAGGCCGAGCGCGTCGTGCAGCGGCACGTCGCGCGGCTTGGCGTGGCCGGCCGCGGCCGACAGCACCGCGGCGAGCGCCTCCTCCACCGGCAGCATCTCTCCTCCTGTATTTCGTCCCCCCCTTTCCCTTGCTCGATTTCCCTCGGCTCTTGTGCTCCCTACCAGCGGCGGGCGAGGGCTATCGCTATTTCTCGTTCGGCTGACGCAGCCACTCCCTCAGCTTGCGCTTTGTTAAATCCAACCGAGGTGACGTGACGATCTGTTGCAGCAGCAGCAGCAGCCACCAGCTCGCGGTTCAGGTCAAAATCACGCTAGTTTCCTCACCGTGTGACCCCGCCGCTGGCGATTCGCAACCCGCAGGGGCCACCAGCCGTGCCGATCGGAAAGTCGAAGCAGCGCTCGCCTCGCCTCCGTGAGGATCGTTCGTGGTAAACAATGATCGGCCTTCGCGAGTTACCGTCGCAGTAACAGCTCAGGACCTCAAAAACAGCTGGATTCTCAGTGCCCGCGACTCATCGCAGCATCTATGATGTGCGCGGGGGGTGTTACCGTACTACTTTGCTCGAATGTAACACTGGTCTATCCTCAGATAAACCAGCAGGATACAAACAATCTAGAACCTTGAGATTCTTTCATTCAGGTGCCAAAAAACACATGAGATCATTTTTCTGCCCAAGGATATTAACGGGCGATTATGGGTGTAAGCAATGTGTTCGTTCGGAAAAAAAAAAAAAACAGGCATAACCAATGTTCATCTCCTCGATGCTGGATGTGGGTCATCTAACCCCAGCACACCAACGATTCAACTACCTCTTTCTAGGCCACAAAAATTCACTTCAGAAAGTTCAAGCAGGATTTTGCATCAAAGTACTGCCCTGGCTCAGCCCAAGGAAACAGCCGTCCCAGATCTTTGGTACAAAAATCCGGCAGATTTTGGAAACGCTACACTGTGAATCCGGTAACGAAACGTTCCACCTTCAGTTGCGTGCTCCAGCCACTGTAAGAAAAAAAACAATTCAGTTAAGATGATGCACATGTTAAAGTTAAATGGAAAATACTTCCGCTCATCACAATAATTTCAAGTTCAAACCGAGATGCAGTCTGCAGGTTCAAATATTCATCACACTTTACAAGAATGGCAGAAGCGTTCAACATATCATTGCTCTTGTATTATGTGCGCTCAAAAGGCCTAAAAAAGGAAGATGGAACTAGGGTCGGAGGACTAAGCAGGCTCAGATATTAAACGAAAGCAGGTTGTTAGAAGCTCTGTTTTAAGCATGGAGGTTCAATTGCTACATAGCAATCTTGAATAGGTTATTCACTTATTCTTGGGTATTATGTTAGCAGTTTATTCTCCTGGCCTATATAACGTTAAACAACTCTAAATCAGTAATCAACAACTAGGATTATCAATTATGTTATATTACTGAGAAGAAAAACACAGACTTAATGGTTGTAATAGAAAAAGTTATGCTAGCTGAAAAGGCATGTTTGGTTTGTGCCCAAATTCGCCTAACAAATTTTGTTTATGATTTTCCTAGACAAATACCTGGTTAAGATGCAGTGCTAAACAGGTTTTGTTTAAGATCTTGCTGGCCAAACACCTGGTTAAGAGTTGGAAAGAAAAAAATGAATGGAGGTAAGGGGCATTGGCTTGTCAAAATTTTGGCAACAATTGGTGACAGATCACATGGATGCCAACATTGCTGGGGCTACTAGCCAAATTTTGGTAAGGCAAGTTTGGTCACAAACCAAACAAGCCTTAAGCAAATACAACAACAACAAAGCCTTTGTCCCAAGCACGTTGGGTAGGCTAAGCCTTAAAGCAAATACGAAAAAAAAAATTGCTCACCGTAATAACCACAGCCAGATACTGAAAGCATCCACAGTACACCACGATTGTAGTAAATAGTAAATCATGTCCGTTTCTATTTGAGTGACTGAATAGGAGAATGTATATTGACTTGAGATAGGACTGGTTTTAGCTTGTCTTGAACGATAAATTGATTGATAGCATTATGGGTGCACCCTTATAAGAGAATCTGTTCCGTTTATATGCCAGTAGTAAAACTGCTGAAACTATATTGCAACCGTGCCTGACTAAATTTGTAAACACTTCCTGAATGTAAAATCAGTATCTTCAGTTCCAAGTTGGGGAATTCAACTTCACATGGCATGATGATTAAATTATAACATTACCAAGGCAGTGCATCAGACAGTTGATGGGGGAGAAGTGAGCGGCCTTACCTGTACTACTCGTCGTCCTTCAGGATGCGCTCATTAGAGGCCGCCGTGGCAACTGGGGTGGGCGCGGCGGCTTCCTCTTCCTCTCGGAGGATCTTCTGCATGTCGTTAACCCGCATCCGAATGACGCCGCCGACCACAACTGTGTTCAAATCAGCAAGCAATCAGCAGTCGGTGGAATTAGTTCGCAGGGTTAGGAAGGCAGGGGAGGGGAAATGACGGGGTTGGTTACTTGCGGCGGTGCCCAGGGTCCAGATCCACAGGATCTTGAGGCCGGGGCTCTTCTGGCTCCATCTGGTCACCATTGGGAGGGGCAGCAAGTCAGCAACACCTCCGAGCGCGGCGGAAGCGCACGGGGATTTCAGGCCAACGCCAACTTCGGCCTGCTCGAGAAGGAAGGAATGCTTGGTAGGGTTTTTCGCAGGGTGCCCCCTGGTTAGGCTGTCCACACTGGGCAACTGTAAAATTGTCTGGACTGCAAGGGAACAGAAACGAGAGACGAAAAAAAAAGGAGGGGAGAGGGAAAAAGAAAGAACAGAGGGGGGGAAAGAAACAAAGATTTGTAAAAAGGAACAAAGGGGAGGTAAAAATAAAATGAATACTTTTATAAATATTCTTTCAATATTTTCCAATATCCCATTAATTATTATAATTATTTATATTTTTCGCTACAATTCACAAAAGAAAAGATGCTAAAAAAATAATATAAAATAGATGGTAGTTGATATAGAGGTTAGATTTAAAGGTCATCGAGTGCAAAAAACTGAACTATATAGGTGAGAATCTTTTAGAGCTGACTATAAAAAGAGTGAAAACATTCCTTTAGAGATTAGATTTAGAGGTCATGAGTGTGTATAGTCTTAACCTTTCAGCCAAATCTATCATATGAGAAATGAGAATTGAAATTCAATCACTATTTGTTTGTTTACAGGTCAACACTTTAGCGTTTTTACATATTAGTCACGAAATTATTGAAAAACTTACTCGTTTTCTTTTTGACATTGCTTAGCTATAATCAACGTCAACAAAAAAACAAGGGGGAATATATATTTCTATTTCCCTAATCCACTGAAAATTACATGTGACATGTTTATAATCACATAACAGAATAAGCTTAAAATCAAGAGAGATAGTTTAACTTCAGAAGGTTGGCTCTATCAATGTTGAAGTGGCAGTAGTCAATTAGCTATAACATTTTTTCCTTTTATTAATAGTGACTTAGGGATGAGTATTCCTAAATGTGAAGATTTTCTGGTTGAACTTTCCACGAAAGAAATAAGAGACCACTGAAGTGCATCTGCACTTTTCAAAAGCAAGGTGCTATCATCACCTTTTCACCCTACTCATAGTAGTGATCTTTAACAAAGTCATATTAAGATTCACCAATGTGGTCAAAATTTTTTGATTGTACACCTATATCATCAAAGTTTGCAACATCCATTATGTCAGGAGTCTACGAGTTAGATGATGGTTATGATAATATCTACTATATATAATGATATCGAACAATTGGCTAACATCAATCTCTTGTGTATTGAATTATTTATTTGACTATGTAATATTCATCTATAGTCCTTTAACAAGTGTGCTCGAGTCGGTGTCCACTTTAACGCAAAAATAGAAACCTCACATAAGAAAACTAAGTTTGTTAAAACGAGTCATGAGTCGATAAAATATGGTAAGCTTTTACATGTAATGCCTTTGAAGCCAATTTAGAGTATATAAGAAACATTTCACAAACACAAAGATGCATGATGTTAATGGTGACATTGTTGTTCAAAACTACCATAGCCCCAATGCAAGAAGTCATTGATTGTTACTTATCATATATATTTATGATAACCCATCTAGATAACTAGAAATATGTTTGGTTCGGAGATAAATTAGGATGAGTTGTGTTCTTCCTTATTTTTTAGTGATTTGGTGATCCCATTTTTATATTTGCATAAAGGATGAAATGCAACCTGTTTTTGTTTGATTGGAGGATGGTAAGGGATGAAATGATCCTATCTCTTATTTGAATGGAGCGATGGGGCAAATACATGTGGATACAAAACTCCTAATGAGTTTAGTGTGGTTACATACAAAATAATAGTGCCATCATATTGGTTAACAATCTTTAGCATAGAAATCTCTCACTTATCCATTTTTTAATAAAATTCAACTTGTATATTGGAGGCAGGATAGACCCATTCAACTAATTTTAGGTGGCTCACGTCGTCCCGCGTATTGGAGGAAATTCTCGAGTGGGTTCATCCCATCCCAGTACGTCTCTGAATCAAACAACAAAAAACAAGAATTGTCACGTCCCGTCTGAGCGTATTCCTCAAACCAAACACACCCTATTTCATGTCGAGAAAGTAAAACACTCTTTTGCATATTCCTGTGTATGCAACACAAATTTTATTTAGTCGCGTTGAATAATATGGGTATTCCGGTCATTTTACAATAGATCTAGTGACTAACCCTAACAAATTTCGGACCCTTGGATCTTGACCAACGTCTCAGATCAACACATGTCAACTCATATAAATATATCTCCACCCTGCCTCTCTCCCATTGTTCTAATCCCCACCTCGCCCGCCGCTACCTATGTCTTCTTCTCCTCCATATCCACCTCTTCTTTCTCCCTCGACTCCCCCATCTAAGAACAACTTCTTCAATGGGGAATGATTTATGGATCGTGTGCTCTCTTACTTTCGTGGTTATTCCGTCACCTACCCAACCACTTCAATCTAAGATGCCCCCGTTGCTTGCATAGCACAAGTAGTGGTTGATCATTGTTGTAGCTAGAGACATCTTCACCGCCTCATTGTCTTCCCACGGTCATCGTCTTAGTGATCCCTCTATAGCCGAGGCACTAAATCGCTGAAAATCGTGAACCTCGCTATTGATCTCGACGACGAAGAAAGGGAAGATAGATCCAGAAGCAAATCCCAAGGTATGGAAATCTACAAATCCATCGTTTAGATTTACTTTTCTAAAGCCACCAGTTTGTTGCGACAAATAGAAAAATAGTTAAAAATATATTTATCTAAATATTAAATATCTATGTTAACAAAACAGGGGAAAATGTCTTTAGCAACTATATCGGTTAGGAAATATGTCGTAATTGAATCTAAAGTATAAAGTGTACATATATATGTCATCTTTAAATGAAATTTGAAAGTCAGTAAAATTTTTCTCCACTTTTCAAAGGGATTACATCAAAAGGCACAACTTCTTTTTAATTGCTTCTATACATTTTGTATGCCTCTCCGTATTATTTTCTTCTCTCCTAGTTTCATCTTGGTAGTGACTAAGATTTATGTATTCTTTTAATCTCAAGCATCCAAACAGCTCCAACAGTAATTTGTCCTAAAAGATAATACAAACCAATTATATATTCAAGAATTTTATAAATGAAGCGAAAAAGTGTCCAAACAACCCAACCAACTTCACTCGCACGAGTTAAAGGTGGACCCATTTATCATTAGCACTATATTTTGAATCTCACGGCCGAACACAGATCTCCAGCAGTGTCGAAATGCGTTTTTACCACGCGGACAATTTCTCTGTCCACGTATCACAGCCTCCGGACAGCCGTAGGAACTGCCAATCGGACGGTTTAAAAGCTAACCGCGTGTTCATTCCAACGGCTCTCGCAGCCTGGCGAACACGCAGGCCAGCCAACGCTTCCCCGCGCCGCCGCCGCCTTCCCTTCCTCGCTTCAAATTTGGATCGCGTCGATTTCACGCGCCGATTCCCCCCAAATCGACACCCACCCCTCCCCCACAATGCATAAATAGAGTTCCCAATCCAAACCCGAGCCCAAACCCTAACCATACAACCGAGAGGAATGGCGCGTCCCAGGGGCAAGAAGCGCACGGCAGCCCAGGCGGCGGCCGATGAGTCGAGCAAGCCGAAGGCGGTGGCCGATGAATCAAGCAAGCAGGAGGCGGCGGCAGCTGAAGAATCGAGCAAGCAGAAGGCGGCGGTGAAGAAGCGGGCGGCGAAGAAACCGGCGGCGCGGGGGCGCTCCAAGCGCGCCAAGGCGTCGACCGAGCCCAAGGCCGAGACGGAGTACTTCCCCGAGAAGAGGAATCTGGTAAGAACGCTTCAGAATTGCCTGTCTAGGATGGTTGTTTCGCGTTGTTAGATTCTGGCGGATTTGTGCGGCGCGATTAATTCTGATCCGATTTTAACTTGCAAACTGCTCCGTGTTCTATTTTTGCTCGAGCACCGCGAGATTGTAGTGCTTGGATTGGTCAGAAATGGGGGATAATGGTTCGCTTCTGCTGCGAGCTGTGTGCTCAAATGTGGCATTTCTCGATTAATACCATAATAGAACTGGTTCGACTATTGGATTGTCCCCACCGATGTAGGAATCAGAAATGCTATGAGTTGTTGTCATAGACTTCGTTTTGATGAAAAAAATTATACTCGTGTACAGTTTCTTGTATGTCAACGTTTTCTTAGTTTTGGTGGTAGCTATTCTTACATATATGACAACTGAAAAGCATGCCTGATTAGTCCTAGATTTTGAGATCCGCTAGGAAGATGATGAACGCAACCCACTTTTTTTTGGCATGTTGACTCGATATGATTCATTATTGCACATATACACTGTACTATTTTTGGACCAGTGCCAGTAGTTTGTCAATGAAACAATATGTGTGGCCATTTGTGAAAGTTATGGCATTATATGAAAGTTACATTTCTTTCTTGTATGCTGACCTTGCTATATCGCTTTATGCATGTTGTGGTTAATGGCTTCTTGCTATGTTCAGGAGGATCTTTGGTTATCCGCTTTTCCTGTGGGTACTGAGGTTTGTGCCCATTCCTACCTTCACGCGTATTCGGATATCATATGCAGCTTAAGATACTCACTTTCGCTTTTAACAACTTATATAACTTATTATGTGATCTGCAGTGGGAAAACATTGACAAGATAAAGGAGTTCAACTGGAACTTTGAAAACTTAGAGGTATATTACGGTCAAATCTAAGCTCTTAAGTTTTTATCTGGTGGCCTGTTTAGCTTCCCTTCTCGTTTACATGTGTGGTTTATTGCCCGTGAACAGAAAACACTAGAAGAGGGGGGAGATCTTTATGGAAAGACAGTCTACGTGTTTGGAAGCACTGAGCGTATGTATTTTTCCTTTTCAGTTTAAATCTTAATTTTGCCACTGTTGAATCTTAATACATGATGTACTCGTTCCTGTTGTAGTTGCTGTAAGTTTAGATTGGACCCTTTTGACTGAACATTTATGTCATAATTATGTTTACTATTGGGGTCCAGAAAATTTTACTAGAAAAATACATTTATGGAAAATGCACATGTCGGTTATGAAGATGAAAATCTGGACAAGTTGTCTGGATTTGGGTTGCACATTTGTACCTTCTATCTTCATTGTTCCATAATGTTTCCAGCCTTAATTTGGGGTCCACATTTGGTACCTCTTATATTTGTTATTCTGTAACGATTCTGACCTCAGTTTGGGTTGCACATTTGGTGCCTTCCACTTAGTTGTTTCGTAACAACAATTTGCTGTTTATTGTATTGGTAATATGTTTTTCAGCTAGCTTAAAGTCAATTTTGCTACTGTTGGCCCTTAATACATGTTTGTTTAATGTTTATTGTGTCAGTAATCATTTAGTAATAAACAGTGCTCGGGATAAATTTAACTTTTATATTGAATAACTATCAATATGCTTCATTATTTCTGTGCGACACTATGGATTGTATAAAACTGTTTTAGCATTACTGTTTACATATTGTTCACAGCTCTGTTGAATATTGTGCCATGCATGTATGACTGGTTCATTTCTGTTGTCATGCAGCTCAACTACTGGATGTTAATGGTGAATCAAAGATAGTCCTCATTCCTGTTGTAGTCGCTGTAAGTTCTGATCAAACCTTTTGACTGAATATCTGTACCATAATTATGTTTTCTTTTAACTTCCAAACCATGTTATTAGAAAAAATGCATTTATGGAAAGTGTACATGTCACTTCTGAAGATAAAAAATTGGGCAACTAGTCTGAACTTGGGGTGCACATTTCGTACCTTCTGTCTTCATTGTCCTGTAATGATTCCACATTGTAGCCTGAATTTGGGTTGCACATCTGGTATTGTTGTTCTGTAATAGTTCTGGCGCATAATGCTTTTCTTACTTGGGTTTCTTAATTGAAACTATTTTGCTAGTGATCTTCTGATTTTTTGGCTCTAATCTGCACTATTTAGTTAGCTTGTGATATGTTACTTTGCTGCTTCATCAAAGAACTTGATTAATTGCTAGTTATGTCTTGCTTGTTATTCTCTGGATGGCCTTATTTGGCACTTGTTTTTTGTTAAAATAATTGCAGGTAGACTGTCCATTCCCCCCATCAGATAAAATTGGCATAAATTCCGTTCAAAGGGAAAATGAAGAAATAGTACCGATGAAGGCGATGAAGATGGCATGGGTGCCCTATGTTCCACTTGAGAACCGGTAATTTTTCTTATTTATGTTGAGAATATTCATTACCTTTCCGTTGATTATGTTCTTAACCTTTCATGTGTCATTGTAGCTGATTTTGTTTGTTTTCCTATTGCTTTGTTGATAGGCTCAGCACGATTGATAGTTTGAAAACAAAAATATTTACTCTTGGTTGCACCCAGCGAAGGTCGGTATTATGGATTTATGCTTCCTGGATTCCTTGCTTTGGATCCAGCTAGATTTTTTATGTTCACTTTTAATCTCTGCCATTTAACATTTTACAACTAGTTTAGAAGTTACTAAATCTCAGTATTCTACATTTTGCAGGTCTGCGCTGAAACATCTCAAAACTGAGAGGGTCAAGAAATTTGATTACTGCATGCCCTGTAAGCTGAATTGGATTTATATTTTGGAACTATCTGCATGTCTTTAGTGAGGCTCTTAGAGTACCTATCCTTGGCATACTTAAGTCACAGGCCATGTGAAAACTACACTAATAGAATTTTTGCATAATGTGTCTGTGGGTCTGTTTCTCTGTTCTTGTTGAATGGTTGCACTTCAACTATCTATCAGGGGATGATGAGACTTCTTTCACTAAAAATACTTTAATTTATTTGGTTGGAAGTTGAAGAAACCTGCCAGCAAACTATATTGACGGCTTTGGATTTTGATGAACTTAGCTGGTTGTGTCTGTTGCTTGATTGGTATTTTCCTTAATGAATCATAAATGGCATATATATTTTAGTAATTTTATGTCAAATCATATCTTTTTTTTTTCTTATGATTTGAGCCCTGGCGCAGCGGTAAAGCTGCTGTCTTGTGAGCATGAGGTACGGGTTCGAGTACTGGA
This sequence comes from Neostapfia colusana, assembly GCA_030760725.1. NCBI lineage: Eukaryota > Viridiplantae > Streptophyta > Magnoliopsida > Poales > Poaceae > Neostapfia > Neostapfia colusana. The sequence goes on from JASWHV010000017.1 coordinate 1,059,489, forward strand.
AACAGCATCTACCTAAAACATTTCAAGCACAGCAAAGTCTTTTTTTTTAAAAAAACCCAACACTCTCCCATGCGGCACAACCCATGTTCCCAAACACATATTCCTGAGCTGTTCTGCTAGTTTAGGTTGCTCAGTCAGTTGAAATATGTCTTGAATTAAATATGTTGATGGTATGGTTTTAATGTTTAATGAACCCCATTTAATATGTTGCAGATTATATGCCACTGAGCCCTCCTGAGGAAGAAGATGATACAGTTGTCAATATCATATATCCTCTGGAATCCCCGGTAAGTTTCCTTTAGTTTGTTATCAGTTAGCTGTATTACCTAAAATAATTAAAAATGGCGTTGTTAGTTCTCTTCTTTGACTGTAGCTGTTGAGCAGTGTCTGTATCACAGTTATTTGAATCTTTGATTTTAAACTTACATAGGTTATATTTGGGGTGCTTTTCTATCAAATCCATCCATTAGTAGTTTAGTAAAATTGATCAATCACTATCCTGAATTCCTGATTCCACCTTATAAGCTATGTAGTAGTAGACTTCTGGCTAACTAATGTTGTCAGTTGTCACTAGGCTGCTTGTGTGTTATGACTACGATTTTCTATTTTTCTGGTGCTGATGGCCTGCAGCTTGGGTGTATTGCTTTCTCTTGTTCAATGTTGACACATTACAATTCAATTAAAGTTTCCTTTTATTGATATGAAGTGAAAAATAAGTCTGCTACCTTTCTTTCTGCTTTTAGTTATTACATTTCAAACATTATTCACATAGTTGTGCTCTCATTTTACTATTGATGTAGACTGTTATTATAGATAACTGTGTTTACATTGTGCTGCTTGTTGCAGATTGTTTGTGACTTTGACTGGGAAATGGATGATTATGAGGTTTGTGTTGTTTTTTGTTTTGTTCTGTTCTGATGTTCTAGAGATCATTTGTGACTAATCACTTTATTTTAATGCAGGATTTTGTTGATGAGAAAGTTAAAGATGAGGTGTTGCCAGAGGATGAGAAAGAAAAGTTTAAGGTACATATGAATTTCGTGCAGTCTTACATGAACTGTATTATCATTGTCAATTGCCATGGTGCAATTCCTTTTCTAATTCTGCTGCCACATTTCTTCAACAGGGGTTTGTAAAAGAGAAGGTTAGAGAAAGAAAGAGAGAGCTGAAACAGGTACACAATCAACTGAAATAGTTATCTTTACTAGAGAAGTAGTGTATTCTGATACACAACTATTTAAAATAATGCAGGCTAAAGAAGACAGGAAGAAAGTTATTGATGATATGGATCCAAAAACAAAAGAGGCATTTGAAAACATCAAATTCTACAAATTTTATCCTGTAAAAACCCCGGACACACCTGATGTGAGCAACGTAAAGGTATGTAGTGCTGGTTAGTGTTCGTTAGTTAAACAGCATCTGAACATGCACTTGATCTAACTTTTTATGTATTATATTCTGCAGGCGAAGTACATCAACAGATATTACCGGAACGCACATTATCTGATGTAGTGACATTCCTGATCTCACATGTTCCCTTAGCGTCGTCATTTATTGAACTGTCCAACTTGAACAGTTGGTACAACACAATTTTGAAAGGAATGGGAGACCAGCTTGGTGTTCTCTTCACCATCAGACAACATGTGTGCTCCGTAGGCATCTTCATTTGTTGTGAGATGTATAAGATCCCGAGGATAGATGTAAGAATGAGAATGTCAATGTAGTCTTTGTAAAGACAAGTGGTTCAGGAACAAACTGTTCCCTTTTCTTCATCTAGTAAAGTTTAAGCGCACAGTTTTTGGATCTATTACAGCTGCAACCTAGCTTGCATCTTATGCTGGTGAATCTGACAAATACTGGCAGTGTCTATTTTGATGCCACCTTTGTTTATGCAGTGCATGTGCTTCAGCCACTTCGTGGTTGGTCTTGACTCGCCTGCTCGGGATGGAGTTCCATAGGGCATTTGTGAATCTGGATGTCGTACTTCCCTCAACGTTCCCTTGTGCTTCTAGGAATCCGGTGCTGCTTTTGCTTCCTGCCATATAGCATCACTCTGGCCCGCAACGCCCAGCAACAAGCCTTTCCTTGCTTCCTGCCATAGCATCACTCCCGCCCGCGACGCCCAGCAACAAGCTTTGATTCGTTAAGTCCGAACACTGCCTCAAACCATCTGACAACCCGTGCTCGAGCAGACACCCTGGGACTCAAGAGTTGAGCCTGCTCGCTCGGTTGCGCCCCTATTACGTAAGAGTTTCTTTTTGATCCCCACTAAGAGAGGCTTCAACTGATTTATGTCGATCAACTCGATATTTAAATTTGTAGATCTATTTGAAAGGTAAGTTGAATTCAAAAGTTTGGTGTCTTCTCAGGCTCTGACAGTTCCACCGACAGCTGCAAATTCGACCCAGCCTAGCGCGACGGAGTGTTCCTGACCCGCTCGGCAGCAGCTTCGCTTGACGGATGGATGGTCTTCCAGGCCAATGGCATGGAGGTGTGGCATCTTTGCCACAACAATCTGTAACCATAAAGGAAGCAACACCATTCGATACAATCCCTAAACAACAATAGCACAAAATACTCCGTCGGTTACAAACTAAGCCTACTGTTTGAAGGAAAGATTCCTCTCACCTGGTCTGCGAGAAGAGTTGGAGGCTACACAGGGGGGAAGTGCCAGACAAAAAAACCTCGTCACACTTTTGTTTGGGAAAGGAGATCAAGTGGGCCCAGATGATGACTCACAAAAAATCGCGGATGCTGGTTGATGCCAGCTAACTGACAGCCCCTCCGCCCGCTTCCGCTTCGTTTCGTCGTCCTTCAAAAGCAAGCGCAGCACACCCTTCCATTATTTTTCCCCGCACCACACCCAGAAAAGAAACCAAAACAATAACGAAAATAGTAATAAGCCCTCCTCTTCGTGTTCTCTCTCTCTCTCTCTCTCTCTCTCTGCCCTCCTCGCCCGCCTTCGCCTTCCTACCACCCCCCAACCTTCAATTCCCTTCCACCCAAACCCTAATCGAAGCTCAATGCCCCTCGCCGCGACCTCGCAGGGGACGCGCAACCGCCGCCGGTGACCGCTGACCCGCCCGCCGCCGCCGCCGCCGCGTGCCGGCGCCCCTGCCTCGGAGGAGGCGGCGAGATGGCGTCCAGGCAGCATAACCCGCAGGTCCACAAATCCAAGACGCTCGACAACAAATACGTGAGAAAAACCTGCGTCCCTACCCTACCACCGCGGGATCCGGGTCGATGTCCCGCGCCGCGAAATTCGGGGCTCCTCTCGCTCACCGCGCTCCCGTGCGTGTCCAACGTGTGCAGATGCTTGGAGATGAGATAGGGAAGGGCGCGTACGGCCGCGTGTACAAGGGGCTCGACTTGGAGAACGGCGATTTCGTGGCCATCAAGCAGGTCTCGCTGGAGAACATACCGCAGGAGGATCTTAACATAATAATGGTGAGATTTCGTTTCTGGCTCCTCTTGTGACGCAATGCAAGCGTTGAGCAGCAATTGTGTGGAACTGCATCAAATGTGCTTTCGTTTATGAGCTTTAAAATGGGATTACAAGTTTGAGCTATGCAGCTTGCTGCCTGGTAGTATAAATCTTTTATGAGGTACCCAATATCTCAAAGGTTAAGTTATGCTAGCCTACTTGTCTGACGCCTCAGCAAGCCACCCATTTAGCCCGGTCAGACCTGGAACAATAACGGAAGTTCCAAATAATAACGGTAGCCAAAGACACGTGCTATGTTGATTGATTATGTAGCAAGTTGGTCAGATGTTTGTCAAGTGTAATCATTTGTATGGACTGAGCTATTTTCTGTCATATTCGTATAAAAATATGATACATATTTACACAAAACGTACTTGACATAGCCCAGTGAACTGTTTTGGACTTATCGCAAGCGACACGAGAAATGACGTAGAATAAACACAATGTTCGGCTATTGCTGTATTTGTTTTGATTCAATTGACTTGGTTATCACTCGCGGTGCATTTCCATAGGTGCAAATTTATTTCCGAATTTGCAACCTGCATAGGAAGAATATATATGTTTAGTCACAAGATCGTAAGATTCCCTATCACTTACTGTTAGAGAAGTTTTTTTTACCACTTCTCTACAGAAAATCTTCTACTTCTGAAGCCTAAAAGTTCTGATTAATTTCCTTTTTGTATGTTTACAATTATGTACAACGTTCTCTATGGTTGTGGTGCGGTGGATTCAGCAAGAAATTGATCTACTGAAAGTAAGTCTTTATGGGTTTTTCGTTATGCAGAGATTATCACATTGAGACTTTATTAAACTGTTAGCTCCATTGTTTCCTTGTAAACTTACCAAAGACTGTTTCCTATTTCTTGTTCGTGTTGCATCCTTCCCCCTGCTGTTTTTTTATATTTCTTTGCATCTGTTTCTATTTTATCAGGTATGCTCTACCACTTTTCTTGACGGGAGTTTTGTAGCTCCTAAAAGTCCCATAAAGATGATACTTGTTATTGTTTTTTCTAATAAATAGATTGTTATTAGGGATATTTATCTCTTTTCGTTGATCCTATTAATTTGTCCATTATGCCCTAAGCCCCTCATCGATTGATGCTCGTATTCTGTTGACAATGGGTAATATGTGACTTCTTCCTAGTCTTTCCTGCACATGTTAAAGAAAGAATTTAATAAATTCTTGGAATTAGTGTGGTGCAGTAGCCCTTTTTTTTGGTATTTGCAACTGACTTTAGTAGCTTCAATTGTATCAGAAATTGAGAATAGGAACTTGATTGTTTAGTGTACTGTTGCAGGACTCTGAATCTTCCTTTCCTTTATGCAGAATTTAAATCACAAAAATATTGTTAAGTATCTTGGATCACTGAAGACAAAGAGCCACCTCCACATTATTCTAGAGTAAGAAATCCTTATTTACAGCCTCTTGATGCGAGACAGAGGAAAACTATCTAGTGAATTTTGACATGGAAGTTCTAATACACATCAGCCTGATTGCAGATATGTGGAGAATGGCTCACTTGCGAATATTATCAAGCCAAACAAATTTGGACCCTTCCCTGAATCATTGGTGGCTGTCTACATTGCCCAGGTGAGCATGGCGATTACTGCAACATAACTAGCCTCATCCTTTTCCTTATTTGTGCCTGATTTAATTTTTATGTGACAAGGTTTTGGAAGGTCTTGTTTATCTGCATGAACAAGGTGTCATACATAGAGATATCAAGGGCGCAAATATATTGACTACAAAAGAGGTTCATTGCTGTATAATATGCTTTTTTTACATGTTTTCCCCTGTTTTAATCATTGAATCTAGTAACTTTCTAGATGCAATGTGCTTATCCCTTTTCACCTCATGTTCGCTCTAAGCACAATGTCATTGGCAATTCTATATCTGTTGATAACAATCTATCTTGATTTATACATACAAGGGGACATATTTGGTGTAAATGATCCATGTGGTGCTAACATGCATCTATGACCATCAGATCCATTACAAGAGAGCACAATTAGAGGTGGTGGAAGACTCACGTATCACTTAAATAGGATGTGATGGGCCACGATTAAGTGATATCTATTATATGGTTTTACCGCACTAACACAGGGTTATATTGTTGAAGTGCTGCAATAACTATGGCATGTTGGTTAATGGACATGCACCAGAGACTTAGCTCATGATAGGACCGCATGGAAAGTAGCAATTCATGTGCCAGAATCTTAGTCTTGTTTTTTTTTCTTTTCTTTTTTTTCCCCTTATGTCTAGCCGACCCCAACATGCTTGGGATAAAGGCTTGGTTGTTGTTGTTGTTGTTGACATGCACACTTTGAAATAATGCTCCAAGAAAAACTGCTTATATGAAATAATGAGAATAATTTACATGACTGATGTAGTTTACAGCTAAAACTACTATTTAATGTTTAAACTTGCAACATTGTCATAGAATTAGTACCTTTTCTGCACATATCTTCACTTGTATATGCCGCTTGTTTAGGGCCTCGTGAAGCTTGCTGATTTCGGAGTTGCCACTAAATTAACTGAAGCTGATATCAACACACATTCTGTTGTTGGCACTCCATACTGGATGGCTCCTGAGGTTGGTTATTGGTAACTGTCTTTATTCATTGGACACCAAGTTCCTGCTGAAATTGCTGATGCACCATTCACTAACATACATTGAGCCCATACATTTTTTCCTTAGTGATGGGTGAGGTGAAGGATATATAATAAGATATTAATGCTCTTTGATAATGATGTAGTGCTGATAGATGAAACTAGGGATGACGTCAATAAGAAATTAGAGTTATGGAGACATACCTTAGAATCCAAGGGGTTTAGGCTTAGTAGGATTGACTGAATATATGAGGTGGACTTTAGTGGTGTTGAATGCTAAGAAGGAAATGTTAGTCTAAAAAGTCGAATAATACCAAAGAGGGGCTCCTTTCGATACGGATCAATGTTGTAAAACAATGGTGATACCGACAATGATATTTGCCACAAGATCAAGATAGGCTGGATGATGTGGTGGCAATCATCTAGAATCCTATGGGACAAGAAGGTCTCACAAAAGCTAAAAGGTAAGTTCTTAGGAGGGTGATCAGATCTGCGATGCTATATGGGATGAAATGTTGGTCAACTAAAAGACAACATGTCCAACAAATGAGTGTTGCAGAGATGCACATGCTATGATGGATGTGTGGTAACACAAGAAAAGATCGAATTAAAAACGAAGTCAGATACCTCCAGAAGCACCGGTTAGCAGTGGGATACTAAAGGATAGAAAAATATTAGGAGGAGTAGAGGCGACCAAATATGACATGGGACTATGGGAGGAGACGGTAAAACGAGACTTGAGGAATTGAAATTTACCTAGAGATTTGGCTCTTGATAAAGGCGTGGTTATTGTTGTGTTTGGCTCTTGATAGGACCGCACAGAAATCAACAATTCATGTGCCAAAATTATAGTTTACTCGTACTTTGTTTACTCCCCTCTTTCTTTTATTTCTATTTTTTAGAAAAAAGTAAAAAAAAAACAAGGAGGAACTAAAATTGTTGGGTTGTGCTTGGGACAAAGGCTTTGTTGTTTATCATGCCACTGACATACTATAATATACTAGTTTCTCATCTTTCTTTCTACATTGAAATTGTCTTCAATGTTTTCTTTGTTCCCTTATGTTGTAGTATTACTAAGACAACCATTAGCTAATCGCATGTTAATGAGCTTCCGTTTCTCTGGAGAAAAGAAGAGACTTGTACTGTTAGTGTTATCCTTTTTGGAAAGAAGATTTAGTTGGGAGGGTGATTAGGTCATTTGAACTTAACCATGCCGTTGCGTCACATGACCTCTTGATTTTTCAGTTTTTCTTTTATAATGGGGATAGATATGCATGTCAAGGGCACCATCGTATTTGTTGATTTGTGAAGGATGTATGGAAGCAAGGTTGATTAAACAGATCTTTTCCAGGTCAAAGTGTGCAACTTATATAGTCAGTCAGTGTTAAAATTATTCATGGTAATGTTATTATTGACAATGCATTATGCTACAATATAAAATATTTGAATAGTCTCTACCAGTGTTTTTAAGTCGTCCTACCAATCGCGATTAGTTGTCCATAGCGCTCATTAACACTCGATCAGGCCAGTCTACTAGATCGGGGTGACTGGAAATCTAGTCGTCCGACTAGTCGGGTGATCAGTGCGATTAGTCGGACGAACTAGGGTCCTGTTTGGCACAGCTGAAACTTGTTGAGAAGCTAGCTTATTACTGGCTGCTCTGATAAGCAGCTGGCGGAGAAGCAGCTGTTAAAATAAGCTAGGTGTTTGACAGTCTGCATTTTGAATGTGCTGGTCTGCTGTTTTAAAGTGAAAAATGTCTGGATTGCCCATGATGGTTCTATGACATGTATATAAAACTAAGTAACTGACCTTGGGTTAGTTTCTCTGTTGTATTTTATTTGCCATAGGATTATAACTATATTTAATATTCATATACATGATAAAATAATATGACATAAGTTTTTAATACCATAAAACAAAGTTTCATCAAAGAAATAACATATATTCGAAATACATCAAAGAAGCCACCCAATAGGACGCTGAAAAATACTTATTCGTACAATTATCCACATGAGTTTATCTTGGGTTCAATACTAATGGGAATGACCCCTGATAAATTATTGTATGTGCTATACATTACAAAGATACATATAGAAGGCACAAGAAGATGACATGATAATATACAACCTAGAAAATGTTCCTATGTTTATATGATACAACAGTTCTGCCTCATGATGGATCAAGACAATGCTGTGAGCAAAGCACTAGCCTGCTATCCATCCCTAACTGCACCCTTTCACAGAACAAATAATAAATTTGCTACTTGAAATGATTCTCAGATGTACACTATGCTTCCATTATCGGTTTCCATACACGCAGCAGATTAGTCGGCCAGAAAACTTCATTGTGGAAAAGTGGTGTTTGATATTGCAGATTAGTCGGCAGGGGACTGCAGGGGCTAATTCGCTTTGATGATCTGCACCGATATACCAATACCAGTAGCCTGCAAAAGCAAAAATCATTACTATTAGCCCCATATCATTTGTTTTGTGCTGTCAAAACAAAAAAAGAAAAGAAAACAATCATGACAGAGAACAAGGTGTACTTGCAACTCCGAATCAAATCAATCAGAACAACACCGTTCTGTATGATCAGAGGAGGGCTAGCCCAAGGTGACAAGTTGGTCTCTCGATTCCGGTCATAGGTGACCCAGCTGCTGCTAGCTCCTTGGGTTTGGGTGAGGACACCACAAGAAGAGGTGAAAGGGAAGCGGCGAAGAGGAGGCGGAAGGAGGGCGGCGAAGAGGAGGCGGCGCAGAGAGGAGGTCGGGCTCTGGTGAGAAGCGAACGGGTGAGAGGCCACTTTTATAGGATGGCACTTGCGGGTAATTTTCATTGAAGTTCAGGGGCACTTTCATAACATATTGCACGGATGCGGCCAGAAGCGGGTGGGAGGCTGCTTTTTTTCAACGCTGCATTTTAGTTCAATTGGATAAGCGCTTTCTAGATAAGCGAGGTGAAAAGCGGTCTGTTTGGACGTTTAAGTGATTAATTTTATTCAAAAGCTGACTCATAAGCTGTACCAAACAGGCCCTAGGTGCCTAGCATGATCAGGACGACTAGCTTATAGAGTACAGACTACTGGTTTCTTGAGTGCACTTACAGATTACAGTTACAGATTACACACATTACTAATGTTGCTGAGTGCTGCTACATATCATAGTTAGAATGTACTGCTATGTAGTATATACTGCTGTAAATAGCTCTATGAATCTGATGTACCATTGCCCTACCTTGTTGGTAAGTGCTGCTGGATGTGAATGTGCTTCTGAATTTTGTTTGCTAATTGCTATGCTAAATTTATGTGTGCTATTACTGCTAATATATAATTACATATATGTTGATATATATAGGGTCGACTAGATACTGACATAAAAAATAGGCAGGACGACTAGAGGTCCGACCAGTGTCGACTAGTCGCCCTGGTCGGTGGTCAGGCGACTTGAAAACATTGGTCTCTACTACTACTGTTTGAATAGTCTCTGATATTTGAGGTTCATTCATCATTTTCTTATCAACACATGACTTTATTAGGTCATTGAAATGTCTGGTGTTTGTGCTGCTTCTGATATCTGGAGTGTTGGTTGCACGGTTATTGAGTTGCTCACATGTGCACCTCCATATTATGATCTCCAGCCCATGCCTGCACTATTTCGCATTGTTCAGGTAGAGTGCTTGCAACTGATTGGTATTTCCTCGTAATTCTGTTGGTCTCTTTTTCCGTGTATGTAAGAATATTATTTGCATTGTATAGGATGTGCAACCACCAATACCAGAAGGACTCTCACCTGAGATTACTGATTTTCTCCGGCAATGTTTCCAAAAGGTCCTCTGTTAATTTCTGGTATTGTTTGAGGACTCGATTAGGTCTCCCTTACGACTTGGTTCTGACGTAAAAAAAGCAAATGTAGGATGCGCTGCAAAGGACTGATGCAAAAACATTATTGATGCATCCATGGTTGCAAAACTCAAGGCGCGCTTTGCCATCACTTCGGCAACCCGCTCGATCATTGAGGTATAAATGAGCGTCTGAGAAATCTCAGTCTTTTCCACTGGGATTAGTAATTGTGAATAGCTGATGAACCAATGTACAGGCTATAAAGTACATGCAGCATGAGAATTCCATGATAAGTCCATCATTTTCTTTGCATAGACTTTGTTGGAAGGGCGGACCTGGCGCAGTGGTAGTGTGCCTCCACTTGTGTCCTGAGGTCTTGGGTTCGAACCAGCCTCTCTGCAAAAAAGCAGAGGTAAGGCTGTCTAGAAATAACCCTTTCCCAGACCCCACATGTGTGGGAGCCTTCGGCACTGGGTACGCCTTTTTTAGGCTTGTCTTTGTTCATGTTGAACATCTTTCTTCCTCGTGCTCGTTCAAATCATCCTCGTGTATTTTGGCTTCTGCTTTATAGTATGTCATATCAGTAAGGGTAGTTTCACCAGTAATATATTTTTATATTGTCAAGATGGGTGTTCACATAGTATTTTGAATTTCTTTCCAAAATGCCCTTGATTGCCAACATATGATTTTTTTTCTGTTGCACTCAGGAATATCGACAGCGACGATGAAGACTCAAGTGGTGATAATAACTCTGGTTTTTGTGGTCCAACAGGAGATTCTCAAACATCTATTGTGTCTACTATTGAGCAGGTAACCTTTTCATGGTTCTTTACATGTCATGTTTACCATAACCTTTTGTGATGGTCAAGCAGGATTTTCAGGTTTACTGTTTATAAAAATATTCTCTATTATACTGTCTAGGAGAATGGAAGAAAAGAATCAATTCCGGAGTCTGCTGCACAAGATAAAGCTGATCAGCTTCATGATGATAATGTAAAACCTACCGAGGGCAGCAGTGCAAATAATGTAGAATTAACTAAAGATAATATGGTTCTTAATAAAGATCCAGCATTAGTTTTTCATGAGAAGCTACCGCTGGAATCGTCGTCTGGGGATGTTCATTTAGATGGCAAAGTAATGGCACCTGAACTATTGCAAGGTGGTTTGTCAAGTAAGGTAGAGTTCGAAAATAAAGAAAAAACAAATCTTGAGGATGGTGATGTGTTCTCCTTTCAGGCTGGGAGACATAATATCGACTTCCAGACGGTGAGAGCTTTCTGCCCAGCACTTTGACACAACAAAAGAGTTTAGCACTTGCTTGGCCAAGATTTTAAGGAATCACTGTGATGCACATGTTTTTACCTCATACGCTTTGCTTGCGCTTTCAACTATGTTTTCTTACAAGTGGGGATGGGAAAGTCAAAGGGAAGTGTAGGAAGAAAAGGTCTTAACTTTCTTGTTATCCATGTAAAGGAATAGAATGGGATTTCTTAAACTTTCAATCCAATGCGCTGAATGATAGTCAGGCAGTCAGCTTGATTTAGGTTATATACTGATTTTCAAATACGGTACATGTAACAAGTAAATCATTAAATCATTTAATACAAATCATGCACTTCCTATTCCTCGATCTGCAGCTAGGCTGTAACTTCCATAAATACCGATTTCCAAAATTGTAGCTGTATAAATGGAACTAGTAAATCATGGTAGTCTCTAATCCCTTGGCCAATCTTACATTTCGAAAAAAATCCCTTGGCCAATCTTGTCGTTTGCTTGTCAGTACTCAGTAGTTATATTTGCCTCGTTATCAAAGTCATGAACTGTTATAAATACCTTCTAATTGAATTTTTTGTTAGAATTTCTTTAGTACTGAATTGCCCTTACATGTGTCTGGTCTTCAAAGGTGTCTGAACCTTCAGTTGTTGAGGGACCAAATGAGCTAAGCAGATTTAGTGACAAACCTGGAGACGCTATATTAGAAGACTTATTTCCACCAATTGATAAACGAGATTACAGGGCTGAAGCTTCAACACCATCTAGTGACCAAGAACATCAATATAATGGTCGACAAAAGGACCTTGCAAAGGAACTCAAGGCCAAGATAGCTCAGAAGCAAAAGGAAAATGATAGTGAGCCCATCAATGGTGGGAAGCTTGTTCAGTTTATCATGCAATTGAGGGAAGAAGATATTGATGGACCGGTATTGCGCTAAGCACTACTCTTTTTAAATTATGTATTTCACTAACCACTCTTTTTTCTCAATTTCTCTATACTTTTATTTGATAATCTTAAAAATTGACAAAAGTCTGCCAGTTGTAGCTCTGATTCAGTGTATTATCAACCATTTTTACAGGGTTTTGGTGATAATATTGCTGGAGAGAGTCTTTTCCCTTTACAGGTGTGACATGCCCTAGTTCGACTACCCTCTGCAACTCCTTTTTTGTGTTTGTTAAATCAATTCCATTATTTTGGTTTTTGGTCAGCCTACCCCAACTTGCTTTTGTTGTTGTGGTGGTTATTGGTCAGGCTATGAACTGACCCAAATGCATATTTTTGTACACAACACTTATTGAAATGTTCAGCTATAATACCAGCATGCCATTTATTCTGGACTTAAGTAGTCGTTATCTGCTCTGTTGCAGAGTGTGTCAATAGTTCAAACCTGGACATGTTATTGACGACATATTTGAAATGAACATTTCACAGCAGTTTGTCTGATTTTTTTTTGAGACAGAAATACAATAGGGGATGCCCCCACTGTACAGCAGGTAGTTTGTTTGGTGATTCTTGTGAAACATGCACCTTTATATTCTCATGACATTAGTATTATATAATGACCTCGTTTGCATTAGTACTACATAAGGCACTTTTTCCCCTAATAAATCCTGCTTGATGCCGTGGTACTTTCATACATTTTGATTTGCCATGGCTTCTCCTTGATGTATCTTTTGTCCTATATTTATGTAGTCTGTGGAATACAGCAAAATTGTGGCACAACTGAAAACTGGGGAAAGTGAAGAAGTAATATTGTCAGCATGTCAAAAGCTTCAGTTGTTCTTCAGTCACCGGCCGGAACATAAAAAGATATATGTGACACAAAATGGTTTCATCCCGCTAATGGAACTTCTTGAACTCCCCAAAAATTGTGTATGAAGTTTTACTTTGGCTCTCATAAACCTTTTTGTTGACTGTTTACACTGAAAAGTTGACTTCTTTTTTTTTTGCGTTTTGCAGATTATATGCTCTGTTCTGCAGCTCCTCAACTGCATTGTAAAAGATAACCCAGGCTTTCTAGAAAATGCTTGCCTGGTTGGCCTTGTGAGTATTGCTCCAGAGCAATTCATGATTGTCATGTTTTGTTGACAATCAGGATTAGATAGTTGATATTAAAATCTACTTGCAGATTCCAGTGGTGATGAGTTTCGCAGAGCCGACCCATCCAAAGGACGTTCGGATGCAGGCATCTTTGTTTCTTCAGCAGCTTTGTCAGGCCAGGTTTTCTTCTTCTCTGACATGGTTAATGGTGCCTTAAATATTTAATGACTAACTGGAAATGATAAATGCTTTGATTTATGAATTTTCAATTCCCTTCTTCAGCACCGTGACGCTGCAAATGTTCATTGCATGCCAAGGCATCCCTGTTTTGGTGGGCTTTCTGGAGCCTGATTATGCAAAATACAGGTAATTCTGCTTCTTTAAATAAGCACTATCTTCATTTTTCCTTTGTTTCCATCGGTCTTATTAAATGCATGTATCTAACTTATATATCTTAATATATTTCAATTTCAGGGATATGGTTCATCTTGCAATTGATGGTATATGGCAGGTCTTTAAGCTCCAGCATTCAACTCAGAGAAATGACTTCTGCCGTATAGCAGCAAAAAAAGGGATACTTCTTAGGCTGGTTAATACTCTCCACAGCTTGAATGAAGCAACAAAATTTGCATCTATCTCAGGATCAGGTGCTTCGGCAACACATAATGGTTCGACCCCTCGACGACGATCTGGCCAACTAGATCCATCAATGCTAGAACTTTCGAAGATGAGGCTGGATCATCACCACTCATCTAGTTCTTTACAATCCGTACAATCAGATGCAGATAAGCACCACATATTGATGGATCATGCATCATCTCCTAGGTTCAGTGATAAAAGTGGTGCTGGTAACTTGGAAAGAAACGAGAATGACTTGATTAGACCGCAGAGACTTAGTGTCTCTGCAGGAAGAACATCTACAGATCGATCGCCGAAGCACTTCGAGCTAGTATCAAATGGTCACAACAGCGGTCAAAATGACCAAATCCGGCCTCTACTGAGTTTATTGGAGAAAGAACCACCTTCGCGCCATGTATCTGGCCAACTTGATTATGTCCACCATTTATCCGGATTCGAAAAGCATGAAACAATTTTTCCATTGTTGCATTCTTCGACAGAGAGGAAAACAAACGGTGAACTTGACTTACTAATGTCAGAATTTACTGGTAATTTATTCTGTGCCCACTATTTAAAACTTCAGTTCTTTTGCATATTGAAGCACATTCTGCATATGTTCTTGTTACTTCAGTCTGTTCCACTCTTCTCTTTCCAAAGCGTTTACTGTTTATCCAGTTTTTAAAATTTCAAATTTGTTACACATGGAAAAAGAAATCTAAGCTAGAAAATTGCCATTCTGAATCTGAAGTGTGCTGCTCTTATATTCCTATCGCTTCTGGTAGTTTGACTTCTGTTCCACTTTTCTCTTTTCAAAGTGTTCACCTTTTATCCATTGCTAAAGGCATTATATTCATTACTTGTGGGCAATGAGACCTAAACTAGAAGACATTCTTGATCTATTACTTGTAGGAGCCAGTACCAGTTGGTTTTACATGTTCTAAGATTTTGCCATATCTTGCATCTTTTGGTTTGCCAACACACACACACACACACAAACAGAATAATGCATGTTTGTGTAATCTTGCACCTGAGTGTACTTGAAAGCTCACTCCAGTTACACACCAGTAAAACGGAAAGACAAATAAATCAAATAGTCCAGACTTTTATCATTTCGGTTCAAGTCCAGAGCAGAGGGACAGTCACTGACTTTTTTTATAGATTACCAGTGAATGGTATGTTTTGGATTAAGCACCATCCACTTTTTTACCACCCCAAAAAAGGAATCATTTGCCCCCGTTACAAAATTTGTACAGCAGGGAAAGTTAGATGCTATATGGGGTGGAATGTTGGCCAACTAAACGGCAATATGTCCAACAAATGAGTGTCGCGGAGATGCGCATGCTACGGTGGATGTGCGGGCACACAAGAAGAGACCGAATAAGGAACGAGACGATTCGTGATAGGGTAGGGGTGACACTGATTGAAGAGAAGTTAGTCTAACATCGACTAAAGTGGTTTGGACATATCTGGCGGAGACCTCCAGAAGCACCGGTTAACAGTGGGATTTTAAGAGGTAGAGAAAATATTAGGAGGGGTAGAGGACGACTAAGGTTGACTTGGGAGGAGGCGGTAAAACGAGACTTGATGGATTGGAATGTATCTAGAGACTTAGCTCATGATAGGACTGCATGGAAAGTAGCGATTCATGTGTCAGGATCTTAGTCTTTATTTTTTCTTTTTCCCTTGTTACTTTTATATCTCTTCCTCTCTTTTATTTCATTTAAAAAAATAAAAAAATTGTTGGGTTTCATGTCTAGCCTACCACAACTTGCTTGGGATAAAGGATTTGTTGTTGTTGTTGTTAGGGAAAGTTAGATGCTATGGTACAGCCCTTCTTTGTATGCTAAATAAATAACTGGTCTTTGAATTTCATGCAGAGGTCTCCAGACAGGGAAGGGAGAATGGCCCTCTTGACTCTAGTATAAAAGCTTCAAGTAGAGTTCAAAGTATGAAATATGCACCATCAGGGGGTGCAACAGCTTCTAATGAAGGAACATCAACATCTGGAGCTGCATCGCAGACAGCATCTGGTGTGTTATCTGGATCAGGAGTGCTCAATTTAAGACCAGGAAGCACAACATCATCTGGTCCATTAGCTCAGATGTTCTCTTCCATGAGCGCAGATGTAGCACGTGAATATCTTGAGAAAGTTGCAGATCTTCTTTTGGAATTTGCTCAGGCAGATACTGTGGTAAAATCTCTTATGTCCACTCAAAGCCTTCTCGCACGACTTTTCCAGATGTTCAACAAGATAGAACCTCCTATACTTCTTAAGGTAAAGCCTAATGCATTTCTAATGATTGTTTCTTCTATCTCTTGTTCAGCTGACTGATGTTTTGTCTTTCCTGTTTCTGTATCCTTTTTGTGCAGATTCTTAGGTGCATTAATCATTTGTCAGGTGATCCTAATTGTCTAGAGACACTTCAACGCACAGATGCAATCAAGCACCTGATACCAATTCTTGAACTTCATGATGGACCTTTAGTTTATCAAATACATAGTGAGGTGTGCATTTTTTCTTTTTAGGCTTGTACTCAAACATGCTTGGAAAAATCACTAGTGTTTCAGAGTTCAGTAATTTTTAAATGAAGTTATTATACCTTGCTCCAGAGTCCAAGAGTCCAAGAATCTGGTGGCATTATACTTGCAACAACAACAACAATAAAGCCTTTGTCCCAAGCATGTTGCCATGTTGGGATAGGCTAGATATGAAACCCAACAATCATTTTTTTAAATGGAATTAAAAGAAAGAGAGAGAAAAGAGTAAATAAAGTACAAATAAACTAGGATTCTGGTGGGATTATACCTATAAAATGATTAATTTCATGTGTCATTAATTGTTACATCAATATGTTGATAGATATAGCACCCTCAAAATTGCAGTAGGAAACCATCTTGACTGGTAAAAGAGATTGTAGGCAACACATTATCTCCTGCAACATGACATCGTGCTTGTAACAATGCTCCTCTTCTCAGGGTACTCTGTTTAAAACTCATGCTATTAAATAATCATGATTATAACTATGCAGACAGGTGTTTTTCAGTTAGTTAAATGGGCTATTAGTTTAGTCACTGAAACACTTTCCTGTTGAAAGAGTTTCGAGCACATCGTAACTGGCTGTCTCTGTCTCTAGGTCCTCAATGCTTTGTTCAACCTTTGCAAGATTAATAAGAGAAGACAGGAACAAGCAGCTGAAAATGGAATCATCCCCCATTTGATGAATTTTGTCATGTCGGACTCACCTCTAAGACAGTATGCCTTGCCATTGCTGTGTGATATGGCCCATGCTTCTCGCAACTCGAGAGAGCAGTTGAGGGCTCATGGAGGACTGGATGTCTACCTAAACCTGTTGGAGGATGATGCATGGGCATGTACCGCGTTAGATTCTATTGCTGTTTGCCTGGCTCATGATAATGATCACAGAAAAGTAGAACAATCTTTGTTGAAGAAAGAGGCCATTCAAAAGTTGGTGAAGTTTTTTCAAGAGTGCCCAGAACAATATTTTGTCCATATATTGGATGCTTTCTTGAAGATAATCACGTAAGGATATAAGGCCATGTTTCTGGATTACCTACTACATAGTAGAGTACTGATACATTTAACTTATGCATTGTCTACTGCAGGAAATCTTCTCGGATAAATACAGCAATGGCCACCAATGGTTTGACAACATTGCTTATTGCAAGACTTGACCATCGAGAAGCTATTGCTCGCTTGACTCTGCTGAAACTCATAAAGGTTTGCCATCTAATTCTTATTGTTTATGGTTATATAAATTATTCAATAACCGACAATGATCAAATAGTATATATTTGTTAGGTTTCTGAAAAAATAGTTATAGAACTAAACTTTGTGATCTATGGAACTTTTCCAGGTCGTGTATGAGCATCACCCTCGACCCAAGCAGCTCATAGTAGAGAATGACCTTCCACAAAAGCTACAGAACCTCATTGAAGAACGAAGGGATGGGCAACGTGGAGGTCAACAAGTGTTGGTCAAACAGATGGCCACCTCATTGTTGAAAGCATTGCACATCAACACAGTTTTGTGATTTTGGCCAACCATGTATTTTCTCTCAAGTTGTGTATATGTTTGCCTAGAGGAAAAGCGTTCCTTTTTTTCTTCTTTTTTTTTTCTATGTTGTATTGTGATTTCTCATGAGCGCCAGACTGCATGTTGCGCCTGGTCCCTCTTTTATCGGGAGCAAGGTTAAACATCCTGGCGCAGGGTACAAATGCGGGTTAGACCCTTCATGGTTGTTTATAGTTGGTGTATGCTAGTGAGGCTTTTGTAAATTAGCCGTCTCTGAAATACAACAAAACTCATTTAGACATTTCGTGTCGGTAAAATTTTGCCATGTCTTCCCTTTGGGTATGGCGCTTATAGTCTCCAGGCCCGGTTTGTTTATTGTGAAGTACTAGTAACTTTGGTATGTGAATCTTGAGACAACTAGAGCTGGTTAAAGGAAGATCTGGTGGACTCGGAATAGTATTGTCGCTTCTCCCGCATTGGTAAACATTTGAAAAGCGGCTCCTCAGGCAAGCACACTATCTCCGTATCACTGAATGACGAATGCCATGGGCGAAGGAATCGGTATAGGTATAACACATCACTCTTTAAATCACAGCGTCCTTTTAAGGTTACATGTTTCTCGAGCGTACACAATAAAGTGCTAAATTACTCCATGCCAAATTTTCAGCATACAGTAATGCTGTTTATTCAGCTACATGCGTTCCACAAGTAAACTTCAAAAGTGAAAACAAGTATTCCGGACAATTATAGATACTCTCACAAACAGCCAAACTCCAAATTAAGCACTCTGAGCTCCATGAGATTTCCAGAGATTGATCCATTCCACCATAGCATCAGCCGCCTTGATGAAGATTGCGTTCTGGGGTCCTAGTTTATCCCGGACAATGCTTGCTAGCTCCTTAACGCAGTCTTCAACAGTAACTGCATCCTTGGATAGCTTCAGCGTCTGGAAGAACGGAAGAACGTCGTCCATGACCTTCACCCCTTCCCATTCTTTTAAGCTCTCTAGAGCTTTGCCTGCTTCTGCATCACTTCTCATTACATAAGGCAGTCCAGTCTTCACACCATACCCCAAGCGGTCACACACCACCTTAGCACACAGACCATTAAATACATCTTCAAGGGTATCCCATCTGTGCTTCCCTTCCTTGCGTAGGCGCAGGCCTGGGAACATAACAGGTCCCAGCACATCACGGTTGAATGCAACATTTATTCCACTCACAGGCATCATGGCACCAAGAGGAACTGTCATCACAGCATCCACATAGGTGGTGTTCCGTTGGTTTCTCTTCACAACATGAGTCATTGGGTCGTAATCTGCGTTATGCAGCCACAACCCACATGAAAGCATGCATTCAACCCCTTCACGCAAGCTAAATGGATACCCACGGACAAAGTCAGCACCTTTCCGAAATGGATCATAGAGTGTGTTGAAAAAGAAAGGTGTTGCAGGGGTCTTCAAATTGACCATGTGCTGGTGCACAGCATCAACAGTCAACCCACCAGCGTCCTTTGCTGGGAGGCAATTGTCATCAATTGAAATCACATACTTCTTGCGTGAGACAAGGTACCCAAAGTAACGGCACAAATGACCAGAGAAGTTAATGGATGTGGCACCGAGCAGTCCATCAATGTCTGACTTTGTGTAAACCTTGAGATCAAAACCTGAAGGGATTTGAAGGTCCTCCGCCACTTCTGGATCTTTGACAACAATGATGTGGAAACGAGAGAAAAATGGCCGCCATGCCTCAAAGAAGGTGGTCAGGTTCGGCTGGAGTGCTGCAATCACAATATCAACCTCGGCGTCTTGAATTTCCAAAGACATCTTCCCAGGTAATCAAACTGATGTTTGTCTAGAACCTCTCAGAGCACCCTACAAACAAGCAGATGTTATGTCAAAAACAAAAGCTGCTGTGGCATTGGAGTGTAAAAGGCACAGGGCACGAGGATGACAGACATACTTGTGGGCAGGACAGGTACGAGTGGCTGCTTAATGTTTAGCAACTGAACTGCCAAGATGATCTCCTCACAGCCAGTTGCCAGAAACAACTTGAGAACTTTCTCTGTCAGCTTACCAGCACTCAAGGTTCTCTGCAATAGAAATGCACGAACAGATTACCAACACATAAAGAAAGTGTGCAGACATTGCCGTTGTTTCAACCAGAAGGTAGGTAGAAGAGAGACTGTCACAGGGTCACAGCATAAGAGGACATCACACCCCAACGCCTTGTCGGGACAACATAGGAATGATCTCAACTCCCTCATAACCAAGCATATAATAAATCACTACAAAATTCCAAGACCTCCCTTACATCTCCTTTCAGAAAATCGAATGGTGACACTACGGTTTGTGCAGTGTCTCATCTTAACCAACACATATGGGGCCAAAAGCCGTCCGCCCCGCCCCCCCACCCCCACCACCCCAAACAAAGGCAGTTCATATAGAACCAGAATCGACATATTTTAGAACCGTGCGTGATCCCGGAACAACTAATTCGAAACGTTTCTCCACAATTCGCGAGGTCTGTCAACGGTGCACACGTCATGACATGTAACCAGAACATTTCAATCAATGTAGCGGCGACACGAGAGGCCAAACAACTTGAAACACGACACGGATCAAATCAAAACACCGCCGAAACTACAGCGGTGCACGGCGAGAACTAGGACTATCATCACAGTCCGAGCAACAAGAGGGCCGAGGGGGGGTGCGGTGAGGGGTACCTACACGGAAGAGGTCGACGACGAGGTGATCGGGGAGGTGGGAGAGGTCGGCGATATATGCGATGCGGAGGAGCGCCGAGTCGAGGGTGAGGGAGAGCAGCGAGGGCGGTCGCATCTGCGCCAGATCTGGATCTGGCGCCCCCCCTTTTATACACGCCTACGCGAGAAGCAAAGGCGCCCTCCCTCGCGGCCGCGCCACGCCACGTTGCCCTCGATCCCCGCCTCCCGCAACCCACGCCTGCCCGCTTCGTTCGTGTTGCCGGCAGCGCGCAGCCGGGCGAGGAGGAGCGCACCAATCGGCGACTTCTCCAGGGAATTTTCCGGTCTGCCCCCTGCTTTTCCAAGAATTTTGGACTTTGCCCACCCAATCGTGTTCGGTGTTGTGGTAGAGTGGGCCGGGCCGATGCAGGGACCAGCCTTTTGAGCTGCCTCAATCCGGCCGCGCGGCTGGTTTCTGTCCACTTGATACGGCCGTCATCAGCCCAAAAGAAGGCCCGGCCCACTGAAGAGCCACGAGGCGTCGGTCGCAGCCTCACCCCGTCGACCTCGCCAGCGCCCGTTCCGCGCGCCGCCGAACTCGCCTCCTCCACACCCTCTGTCCACACCGGAGCGCGCCGGCCAACCCCCACCTACGCGGCGGAACCCTGGAACCTTCCTGTCGTGCGCCGTATGCCTCGCCCGGACTTGGGTTTGATTTCAATTGCTGGTAATGAATCCTAACTTGCTTGGATTTTTTTTTAAATGTGTCAGCAATCAAACCCAAATGTTTCTTACTCTGGATCGGTTAGTACCGAATTTCACTGCCGCATACTCTGATTCCGCGGTGACATTCCAACCGTAGGAGAACATCATGTTCTCAAGGTCAGCTCTGCAGCTCTTATATTCCTCAGGATCGTTCATCCTGTGCTGATCAGTATTTTTACCTTGATGCAATCTATCCAATGCTGAGGTCTAAATGACTTTCCCTATGGGCTATGACTAACAGGTTTGCCCATGTAGGAAAGAGCAGAAAACTTGCTCAAACCCTATTGGTTACCTCAAAACCCAGCAATCCTGGAGCACAAAGCGTTGGCTCAAACTTTGGCTTTGGTTTGGCATACTCGTACTCCAGCATGGCCTTTCTTTCTTTATACTCCAGCAGGGCCTTTTTGCAAGGGACGGTTCATAATGGAGCTAGCGCTTTATTTATACATGCATGGAAGAGCTAATGAGAGCTTACACAGGAACACAACCGTGAGAAGTTTCTCAGTTATGTCGCCCTGTAGTCAGAATGCATTACAGAGCCAACGTGCTTGGAAGCAGCTCATGGCAATGCATTCTCGTATACCAAAAGGATCACCATTTTTGAGCAAGGTTGCTTTTGCCATGAGCTTGGCTGTGAGTAGATCCAACCTAGCGCCTTGCCTCTTTGCTTTCGTAGCAGGAGAGGTCATGCTAGCTAAGAAGACATGTGCACATGGGCGAGTACAAATAGATGGCTAATTGTATCAAAGAAATCCACGTCTTGTACTCTTGTCTGGAAGAACTTTTTCAAGTTACAACTTTGATAGCGAAATGCGTCTGGGTTTTTCTTTACCGTGCAGGAAACGCGGAATGATGAATTGTAAATTTGTTGGCTGGTAGGTGCACATACTCCACGGATCTTCGCCATCTGATCCGGCTCCCGCCATTTTGTGATTTGCCCTGCACGGTGATGTTTTGTGCTTCATATGCACGTACCTTTATTTTTTTTTTTGAGGCTGAACATGTTGTAACCATTGCATCGAGCGATTGCACAGAGGTGTGTAAGTTTCCGTTCTCCAGTCCATCTAATAACCTCCAGAATTTTGAATAAATTGAACCCGTGTGCCCCGAGTCAGCAGCAAAGGCGCACTTTCTTCAACTTCCAGGTAGCTTTCCATCAACGGATTCATCGGATCAGCTCGGCAACGATGGGACCGAGAGACGAGCAATGGCGCCCTGACATTTTGTCAAGAGTTATAGCTGTTTTGTCAAGAGTTGTAAGCTGATGCCGCTGTCTCGTGTACGTGCGCGTTCGGTGACCAGGAGCAAGCAGGCTAGGACGACGTGGCGCGGCAGCCGCGCGCGCGCACCCGGGGGGGAGTCAAAAGCGGAGGAGGACGAAGCTCCGGCCGGGGACGACAGAGATTGGGCCGGGGCGTAGGTGGCATGTCGCCGTATGCACGAGCGAGCGCGGGTCCCACTTCACGCAACCATCGATCGGTCGGTCCGTCCGTCACCTCGCCGGCCGGCTCCGCCGTCGCGCGCTCATCCCGTCCGCGCACGCTCCGGGGCCACCACGTACGTGCGCCACCCGCGTCGCCTTTGCCCATGTCGCGTTTCGATCTCCCCGCGCAGCGGCGCCTCTGCGCCTCTGCGAACCGCCTCTGCGAACCCGGTTACTTTTGCTTGCGGTGGTTTGCTCGCGGGGCGCGGCAGGCCAGGCCAGGCCAGGCGTCTCGACCAGCTTGGAAAGCCGTGGTTAATCGACAAGCGCGCACGGCCGGCCGGCGTCACCAAATCTGATGGGAAATAGGATATCCCTGGTCCTCGCGCGGCCGAGAGACGGGCACGTGTCTCGGTACTGTTCATCGTCACAACGTTCCAACCACCACGGAAGAGGACGTTGTTGCCGCCATGGGTACAGTAACATCGGATCGTTAGGATGGATGGATGGATGGATGGATGGATGGATGGGCACCCACCGGCGGCCCGTGTGCAGCTCTCCGACCCCAACACACGCGCGCGCGCGCGCGCACACACACAGAGAGAGAGAGAGAGAGAGAGAGAGAGAGAGAGAGAGAGATTGAGTGGCTCGTACGCACGCGCTTTTCGGCCGGCCGGAGCACATCAGTACAGTGGGATCGAGGCCGGGCGGGCGGAACGATGGTGATGAGTCCATTGGATGATGGGGCCAACAAGTAGCTAGCTAGCTAGCTAGCTAGCGGTCGAGGACGATGGGGGTGGTGGTTGGTGCCGTGTCGCGCGGGGGTTGTGTCAGCCACATGCATGGCCTCCCCCCTCTCCCTGCAACTACTAGCTAGCTGTAGCAAGCATCATCCCGCCTCGTCGTGCCATTAGCCGCGCGCGCGTCGCCCTCCGCTCCGGGAAAGCGACCGCGGCATCCATCAACCGATCATCCATGCCGCGCGCCCCCCTCGGCTCCGCGCGACCGTGATCTCCAATCTCCAAATACGAGCGTGCAACAACCTGTCGAATCTGTCGTCTGCGATACAAAAACGACTCTGTAGTAGCTCGTCCCGTGAAAAAATAAGTTACTCACAGTACAAGCTATAGGCACCAGCATGCATGTAGCAGACCTCGCTCGCTGATTAGCCATGAACCAATCGAGCGATCTCAATCCGTATCGTCGCCTACTACTTATATTATTAGCAGCAGCCAAGTCGTCGTAATGACTACAACAAAGCACCGTTTGACCTATAATTCGATGCCACTGATAGATACAGTATTAGCTAGTAGCTAGATTTCGTTGCAAGCCAACAAGCAGCTAGCTAGCTAGTGGATGCAACAGCAGACACATATCTTTGCCCCTGCACCAGACATCCGATCCTTAAATCTTCTCCCTGCAAAACGACGGCCGCCCGGGCCGGGGGTACCTTCTTCGCTGGCTACAGCTTCCGTGACCATGACACTCCCTCCATATGATCCCCCTCAAATGCCTAGCTGATCGATGAGTCCGGAGCACAAGAAACGGTTGCTTGTTGGTCCCCTCCTCGGCCTGATTGCCAGTGCTAGCTAGCAGCTAAGGAGCCGCTACACACAGGGGCTACTGCTAACCACGGTTTTCCTTTTCCCTTTTTTCCTTTTCTTTTTTCTTTTTTTTTTTTATCAAAAAAAGACTAATCAGATATCTTTTTAAAAAAAAGAGAGTTCTATCTCATTAATTAAGCCAATGAATGATGTCCCGAACTAACGTTATATTAAAGTTGCATGCTGCTAGCTAGATTATCGATGATGCTAGCTAGCTCATGCATGAGAGAGATGAAGTGTCTTGTAAGGCATGCATGCTACACGCCATGGCAGCATCACAGTACTACTTGATGAATACACGGTGGAAACAAAAGTATTAATGATCAGGTGCAACCTCCGGTATCTGCTAATTAAGCTGCGCCGCTTTTGCTTTGCTTTCCCTTTTTTTGGAAGGAAAGCTTTGCTTTGCTATGGATCAAGGTATATGTATCCATCGACCGATCGATCAAAGAACATTAGTGTTTGATTGCCCTCAACATATAAGCTAGATAGACAGGTGCCTGGGTGGCAAGCACATGTACATATATTCTGACCGGTATTGGATGGGATAAGCAACAAAGAAGCATCGAAATAGCATGGGAACACTATACCCGAAAAGAAATTAATTCCAATTACTTCCCTCTCCTGCCCTAGGCCTCTTACTCTACACGGCCTCTGCACGTTCCCCGGCCGTCTACGATAATGGACGATCAACATTCTGCACTAGTTGCATGCATGTGGGTTAAGGGCCCTTTAGGGGACCAAAACAGTGAGGATATGCTGAGAGATGTGTGTCCAAAAGAAAGTAGGCTCCCATTCCTATCTCCTACTTCTTGGAACCTTCTAATAATGTACTTACTGCTTAAGGCGTTTGTCAACAAGGCAATCTGTCCATCAGTCTACCGATCGAGCTCAGACAAGGTTCGGAGTTTGGGACGTATCATCAGCACCACAATATAATCGTATTGTCTGAACTTTGTACGTCTCGCGTATCGGGTTTGCATGCTGTGGTTACATATATCTAAGGTAAATACAACTATATATTTACCGCGTGCTTAAAGTTCGGTGTAAATAAATAATCGGGCTGTTTTTTGTTTGATATTTGCATTATATATATAGTGCATTCATATACTTTCTCTTTTTTATCTCAAGTAAAAAAATGTTCCTAGGAGTATTTATGACGTTAACATGATTATGCACTCAATGAAGCTGAGCATACATTTCCTGATTTGACCATACATATGTGCACGCTTCCATGCGAGAAAAGATAAAAGGATGCCAACTTTACGGGTCCATAAAAGACTAGGCAACCCGAACCCGAAGGCCAGCTAGCTATCGGTCGAACGAGTAGCAGTGCGCCGTTGTTTTTTTTCCAGGCGCACTCTACTTTGTTCAACGACAAATATATGTTTTGAGCGCAGCTATAAGCACATTAATTGGATATTCCAGCTGCTACTAGTGGCTAGTGTTCAGGCCCACAATTTTGATGCTGAGATAAGCCTTGGCCTGACAGATTTGTTCTTTTTGCACATAGCTATCAAGCTGGCATGCAAACTTACTATGCTATGTTTGTTCTTATTGATATAACTATCATATTGACGTAAAACATTTAATTTATACTTCTATAATGAAAAAAGTAGCGGGAATTAATTATATATATATATATATCCTGCTCAACAAACGAATAAATTATTCAACTGTCATACATGTAAATGCTTCACGATGCTAGATTTAATCTGGCGCTCTCATTCCATATGTACTCCCTCCCTTCTGTAATATTTGACGTTGGAAGAATTAAGTTTAGTTTTACCAATGTCAAATAAAATAGAACCGAGGGAGTAATATGTTTGGAGATGGATAGACGCGCGGCCGCGCTCTTCCAATTCCAAGTATGTAAGATGACGGACTGGGTATTAATTAAATATGAGAATGACGTTAGAAGGTAGGAGGTATGTGTCAGACAATCACATTTCTCCGCAGATCGTTCTTATCAAACACAGAGATTCGCACTTTATTGAAATTGTTTCTCTCTACGTACAAATACAAGCTTTTGGACTGCTGAGAGCTAGGTGTTTGAGTTGATTCGTTTGTGTTTGGTACCGATCCTGAAAATTTGTATACAAATTAAAACTCCAGCTATATATACGATTATTATTAGACAAACATCAACCGAAAATGAGGATACGTAGGTACATGAACAAACAAACAAACAAACAAATATGGGCACGGTAGTTTTATGTCATCGATCTGTTAAGCATCATTTATAATTGGTAGTATCGGACAAATACATCGTGTGAGCATTCGGCGGTGCATGCATTATCGCATAACTAACATGTTGGAATTTATTTGCACGACGAATATTGGTTTCAATAGGTACTTTCTCCCCTCTGCCCACTGCAAACCGTGTCCAGCAATCCCTCTCTGATGAGCATGTCTTAACCGTCGCGTGTGATGAGCCTGATGGCTCTAGCTGGTTTTTAGACGACGTGAGACCCGACCATCAGATTATTGGTAGCTAGCTTAGCAGCTATGCTATGTGCGTACTGTATTAGCTGGCTGTAGCTGGATGATGATCTCGATCTCTCGATCGATGGAGACCTGTTTGAGGTCTGGATAGTATATAAACTCGCTCTATATACGCCGTCGGCACAAATACGTTTAACTTGATGTCGTCGGATGTATATACTTCCTTGTCCTATACTCACTCTGTTCTGAAATAAATAATATTTAGGACAGTTAATTTAATTTAATTTGAACTAATTTTCTTGTTCTGAACGTTATTTATTTTAGAATAGAGGGAGTATATATACAGTATGATCGTCGTCAAGGTCATCTACAGAAGGAAATGGCGATGGAAGCACGCGTAATACTCTCTTGTTGACCGTGCGAGGCGCGTGAAATTATTATTTTCGACTAGGATCATCGGCAGCATGCATGATTGATACGCGTACAAATGCAGTATTCGCTGAGACGGAAAAAGGAGAAAATACGCAACGCAATTGGCTGGCGCGGCCGCGTTGGCTGGCGGGCGCTTGCTTTATTCTATCTCTCTCTCTCTCATCTTCTCGCTCTCGTGTACGGGAAGAGGTGGGCCAGCCCATCCCATGTGCGCTCATGTGGTGGTTTGCAACGCCCGGGCCCACCACCCACCACTTCTTCCCCTCCCCTCTCTCTTTCTCTCTCCTCTCCGACCCACTCCAATCCGATACGTACACCGCCATCGCCTTCCCCATTTTGATTCCCACGTCTTTCGGTCTCTCTCTCTCTCTCTCCTCCGTTTCTTTTTTTGTTTCTTCTCTCTCTCATGAGCCATGCATGACGTCTACTAGCTGTCAGGGACACCGAGCTGAGCTGCGCCCGGCATAAGACGGCCGGCAACGGGCGGACGAACCGGATCTCGCCGTCGCGCTGCTGCAGAGAGAGATTACCTGTCCCGTCGTCCATGCCTTGTGCCGGCGATGAACACGATGACTACTAGTTCAATCACACTACACAGAGACGAGAGATTATATTACTTGGCTCACACGCCGCTGCGAGCTTTACGATCTAATTAACGCGTTCCTGACGCAGACAGCAACGGCAACAACGTGCGTGCACGCCCCTATTAAACGAAAAAAAGTAATGCACGATCGATTCATCTCTAGCACATACTAACATACATGATGGAATGCGTGCAAAAGGAAATTAAGCAGCAGCAGCACTGGCAGGTGCAAAAAAGCAGAAATAATGCAGCTAGCAGCTGTACTCTGCTTCTTTGCGATCCTTTTAACTTGACGTTATTTAGTTTAAAAATAAACTAAACAATGTTAAATAAAATGAAACACGAAGAATCGAAGAGTAATAATAATAACTGCACCATTGAGCACATGGATGGGCGTGGTGATCTAAGTTGCTGTCGACGTTGCTTGCTTTGCGTGGGGTTAATTATGTTTACGAAGAAGAGAAGAGATTATATTGGGAGGTGTGCTCGCCCATTCGGAGTAGATATGATTGGTCATCCGACCGCCGTCCGACCAATGTGCTTTTAAATCTTTGACATCACCACCAACGTGATCCATTATCCCACATGCAAGAGGTGGGAGCTGTTGTTCACTTGTTCCGATTCTCTCTCTCTACCGGCCTGTGTCATTCATCTTGCACAAGAAGATGAAGAGGGAACCTAATTTGGGTCCTTTTCACTCAAAGTTCACAGTCCTCCAGATCTAACAGCTACTCCTGTACCTTACACTTTTTTTTACAAAATTTGTCAATACATAATCCTATAAAAATAAATAAACAACAAACACACAAATCTTGAAAAGGCTCATACATTAAGTGAAAGAAAGCTAAATTTCAATCGATTAAAAATTAGCATTCTCAAAGAAAAAAATAACAACCAAACGCATAGTCACCCCTCTCTCTGTCTTCTCCATTGTTTTTGTCTCTTGTTGTCAACTGCTTAGGTATTACGGGACACCGGCCGGATCTTGCTCAGGACATTTGTGTCAGAGCCGTGTTCCTCTCTCTTCTCTCTCTCTCTCTACAGTAAGATCACAGCACAAAGGCAGGCAGGCAGGCAGGTCCCTCTCCTGAAACCCTTTGTGTCAGAGCCCAAATCTTCCATTCCTCTCTCCTCTCCACCCTCCCAACCTGCCTAACTCCTCTTTCTCCTGCCTTTTAAGCAACCAACCCGCTCCTGGCTGCGCTTCTCTCTCTTGATCGTTTCCCCTCCCTCCCTTCCCCTGCCGGGTTTCATGGCCGTGAAGAGAACGGCGCCTTCACCACCGACCCCACGGCCGAACCCTAACCCTAACCGCCGCGCCACCGACAGAGGCGCGGACACGGCCTCGCCGTCGAAGCGCATGCTGGCCTTCCACTTCATCCGCGCGCTGGCCCGGGTCCACAGCAGCTCCGCACCCGCGCCGCGCCGCACGCGCTCCATCCGCCGCGCGGCCTACTCCTCCATGGCGCTCGCCGCCAACCCGCGCCGCGTGTGGAGCCGGGCGCTGCTCCAGCAGATGCGCGCGCGCAGGGCGAGGTCGTCGAGGCGCGCGGTTCTGCTGCGGAGGCGCGTCTCCGCTGCGCCGCCCGGCGCCAGCAGGAGCACCGCCGGCGAGGAAGAGTCCGCGTCGGCGGCGGCTCTGGCCCGAGCGGCGCCTCCGCCTCCGAGGCAGGCCGGGGAGCCGGCGAGGGCCGACGCGCTCCGGCGGCTGGTCCCCGGCGGCAACGAGATGGAGTACGGCAGCCTCCTGGAGGAGACCGCCGACTACGTGCGCTGCCTCCGCGCGCAGGTGCAGCTCATGCAGGGCCTCGTCGACCTCTTCTCCGGCCAATGATCGAGCCAGTAATTAATTAATACCGCATGGTAATTAATTCCCGTTCTTGCACCATCGATCATGTGCTTTGGCCGCAGCTGCCGCGCCTTTTGTGCCTAGATCATCGCATATCTCTTGTTCATGTGGCATGAGATGCATGCATGATTAAGATAGGGAGATTATTGTTGGTACATATGTCTTATGTCTAGTTGGTAAGATTATTAGCAGGTGTATAGGTCGGGAACGACATGGAAGGTTGAACAGATGGAGAGGGAGATCGAGGTAATTAATTGTAACATATAAGAGAGAGAAGAGAGACGCATGGAGCCACATGCTTATAAGCTTAGCGCAGTGCTGTTGCGTCAGATGATTGATCTGCATATATGTTTGTGAATTGTGAAACCATGTCATGTACCCTGTACACGTGTAGGTAGCTTTTATGTATACACATACACTTTTTGTCTGTCAGATTTTTTTTTCTCCTGTAGGTCTCTGTATATATCTGAAATTCTGAACGGGGGAGAAGGTATATAACTAATTAGCCATTACATGCATGGAGCTCTACCAAGTAGTACCATGAGTGGTTGCATGGGTGCATGATATATGGCTACACTAATTCATATGTGGAGTAGCCCCACATGTACGTACCCCTCTCTCTATCTTCAATTCCGGCCGCTGCTCAGAGAGACGGCTAGCTAGCTAGATGATGCTCTCGAGCTAGAGTTGTTGTTGTGTAATTGGGCTGCTATTGCTAGGATGGTGGTTATGTTCAATTTGTTCGGTAGAGTGTTTCTTTTCTCCTCTCAAATTTGGGAAAGTGGGATCCACGGTCTATGAGGTATAGAGCTGCTGAACTTTGAGCTCGAGGAGACGTATGACATGTAGCCAAAGGAACCAAAAGACATTCTCTCACAGGCAGTTAGCATCTTTTGATTAAAGGGGCATCCTTTTGTTCTATCCTGGAGAAATGAATATTTTTTCATCTTGCCGGCCTTCCATCTGCTACACCAACTAGTTTTTCCCTGCAGTTCTTTTTTTAGGTACCACCGGCTTTAAAGAGTATTTTGTGTACTTGATGCTGTCTAGTTGTATTTTTGGTTCTTCTGCCGTGTTTCTTTTCTTTGACACATGCCATTGTTGCTTTCGTTATGGGGTAAGAATCTGGAAGGTAGGCTTATTAATATAGGCTTCTTCTAGTTGTTTCAATCTTTCAACCTATCAAAAGCAGAAAAAATTGTGAAAATTGTGTTGCATATTTATAAGGTGCCTCACAGATTTTCCATGACAGGTACTCCATTTACTTTAGTTTTCTCTATAGTTTGTATGAATTTTCAGTTTATTTCTGTGAACAAATATGTACGTACTATATTGATTTATTATTATTTGTCTTCCTCTTTTGGATTTATAGTCCAGTGATGTATTATTTACTCTGACTTTTAACTTTAATTTAATTAAGTCTGCCACTGCTGTCAATCAAGTGCGTGCATGTTCAAATAACAAAAAGACATGAAGCATGGTAGTCGGTGTGCTTTACACTTAATTTGGAGGATTAGTTAGTTAGGTAAGCTGGCCATCCGATTCGAACAGCTAGAAATGATCAGTACCCAAAAACTGAAATGGTACTCGAATCAACAACTAATTACATGTCTGCAGTCGGCCAATCATAGCTGGCTCACGAGGTTAGATGTACTAATAATTTGCTAGCTATAAATTAATAATCTCCCGCCGACTAATAATGCCGGCAGTTTAGCATCGTGCACTAATCCCTAGTTTGGAATATTTTCTGTATGACAAGTATTGTTATTTTGTTTCTGATACTTCTGTCTCAAACATATGGTTGCACACATGATATTTTGATGATGTTTTGAACATTTGCCAGCGTGCTTTTACTTGGATCAAGTTTTCCATCCGGGCCAAAGTTCAGTTTAAGCACATTTTTGAGTGAAATAAGCACATTCTTCCAAGCAACGGCAAAAAAAAGGCGTACCCAGTGTCGAAGGCTCCTACACATATAGGGTCTGGAGAAGGGTTATTTCTAGATAGCCTTACCCATGCTTTTGTATAGAGGATGATTCGAAACCAAAACCTCAGGACACAAGTGGAGACTGCGCCAGGTCCGCTAAATATTAATTAATTAAAATATAAGCAGAATTTAGTGAATTCCCCCTGTGATTTTGTAGCTATGCACATGGAATAAATGCACGATCACTTAGCTGCAACTGCATGCCAGATCTCTATAATAATAAAGCTAGTTAGCTTGTTTATGTTGAATAAAAATTCCATGTAGGTATATACAATTGTATCTCTTTGTTAAGTTTGTTCACAATTACATATGCCTTTTCTCTAAAATATAAACTTGCAAGAACACATATTATTTGCAAAACAAATATGTTGTATGGATACATGTAAACCAACCGTATGAGTTAATGAGGGGAATAGTTTTCTTTCTAAAAAGAAAATAAGTTAGATACATATCTGATGGAGTCAATACATATTCGTTTCAAATATTTCTAAGAAGATCCATCCTTTATGTATGTGCACGAGCGAAAGTGGAGCTTTTAGGTCATTGCTGCATCTTCTTTTTAGCATTTGATATGGCTATGGGTAATACCAATAGTCCCTGTTATTAGATTGAAGATGGAAGATTTGTATGGAGAAAAATGGCACAGTACAGAGAGGTTTTTTCTGCATGAGAGAGTACCCACTCAAGATATATTCCTCTTATATATTAAATAGGGAAAAACAAGTAACTGGCCATAATGGCCTGGCTAACGTGTGCCATATAGCCCCCCTCCACTACCCATGGACCCATTAAACTCTCCTAAATACCTGGTCCTCTCAAATTAACCTCACAAATTGATCAGGACCCTTAACAAACACATGTACGCACACACCCAGGTCCTGCATATGGACCCACAAATTTGCACGAGCACACATACAAGAATTATTTCAATAGTCCCCTTCCTAATAACTATATTGTGTTAGTTATTGGCCAGATCATAAGTTCTAACCGTTGGGAAAAATATGATGTGCTATAAAAATTGTCTTACAGCAAAATAATTAATAGAAATGATCCATGCTTATCTACAATAACTTGTGAGAAAACTTTAATAACTAGTAGACCTTGTCTTTCTTCAAAAGAAAAAAACTAGTAAACCTTAATTTGGCATATTGTTTGTATGTTCGCATTGGACTCATAATGCACGATATTATTGCTGGCTGTTTTTATAGGAGTGAGAAAAAATAGAGAACACAACAACACAGTAGGAGCCATCGTCCGTTTTTTAATGTTTGTTTATGGAAGCAGATAGTGTAGCCGACATGGTGAAACTATTTCCACAATGTGCGAAACTGATAATTAGCATTATAAGCAATGGAAGGTAGGTCTTTAAATATCTCTCACTGAAAAATATACTCCCTTCATTTCGATTTATTTGACACTGGTTCAAGATAAATCGAAACGGGAGGAGTATCAGTCAAAGTAGTTCAAGATAAAATTTCGGTAGATTTACAAGCTTGCATGCTGCAGCATATGTTACATTCACGGCCAGCTAGGACAGGCTAGTTCCATGCATCCACAAGAGATCGTCGGCACCACAAATTAATTCATTTGGACCATGATATCCAATGGCTAGCTGGGCCTTCGCATTCAAACAATAAGGTCCAAACAAATTCAGAAGAGAAAATAAATATCACATACATGTATGAGCTATATTAACAGTTCCTATATGTATTTAACAGGATATATATGTAGTCTGCAAAAACTTTTACATGATACAGATTATATATGTTGTTAGTCTGTATTTAACTGTGTTTATATATAGAATCATATGCACATTGCGTATATATTAGGATATCACTCTTTGTAACAGGCATAAATTATTTAGAGAAACTAACAACGATAGTTGGTATACTTTGTCAATCATCTCAGAAAAAATCCACAAAAATTACCATGAGCCACGATTGCAGATGTTGGTATATACTCCCTCCGTTCTGAAATAAATGACGTTTAGGACAGCTAATTTAGTTTAAATTGAACTAAATTTTTTGTTCTAAACGTCATTAATTCAGAACAGAGGGAGTATCGGTTATCAACTTTGTCCTTGAATTAATGTTCTTGACATGCCATTGCTATATTTGATCATCATAAATGATATATTTTACTATCTAGCTTATGTACGGTCACAGCCTGCTACAACCTAGTACCTACTGGATACATCATACTAGTCATATGTGTTCGTCCATCACTGTTTATCAGTGAGTAGTCTTAAGGAAGTTACTAATTTACAGCGCCTAAAATTAGCATCCTATATATACTCTAAGCCATCCTGTAGTGTTATATTTTTATATTCCATACATCAACAAAAAGTTCTTTAGTCAATACATAATCCTATAGAAAAAGAAAAACAAGCATACAAAATATCAAAATAGATCCGATGATTCAGAGTGTATTTTCAAAGATGAGGTGCTAATTTTATACGCCTAAAAATAGCATTCTCATAGTCTTAATGGTTCGATCTGAAACTCTTCTCTTGCTGCGCGATAATCATGCTCCAGCATGCCCACCTGTGCTGTTTGGAACGCTGGACATCTGTTCTATCTTTATGGGAAACGAAGCCTCAGATGCAGCATTACTGAAAGTAAAAGATGTCAGCTGTTAACTGGATGGAGCGTCAGACGTCGGCGCAAGATAGATCACAGATTAGCTTGTGGCAGGAGGAGAAGCACAGGCACCCATTTGGGATCGATCGAAATAGCTAAAAACCGAAACCATACGTACTACATACACAAGAAAAAAATCAAACAAAACGTAAGGCAAAATCATTAACTACATGAGATCTCTTACGCGCGCTTGTGCGCCCACGCCGCGTCTCAACTTTCAAGCAACAGCCGGGAGCGTGAGCGTGCCGACGAAGGGGAAATTGAGCGGCGGCAGCGACACCAGCTGCCGCCGCTCGTGGCCGTAGTCCCGCGCTCCGGCGGCTATCTCCATCAGGGCCTTCCTGATGGGCCGCAGCAGCTCGGCCACGATCCGCCACCGCACCTGCAGGCGAGACACGGCCAGCCCCCGGCAGCTCCTGCGCCGCCCCAGCCACACCGTCCCGCCGTTGTACTGGCGCCGCCGCAGCTTCTGCCGCGCCCTCCGCTCCCTCCACCCGCTGCACGACCACCGCACCACCACAGACGCCGCCAGCCTAGCCATGATCTCTCACGTACGCTGCGTCGACCTTGCGCGATCGAAGCACCAACAGCGCGCTGCTGACAGTGCGCTTAATCAGCTTAGCTGTTGCCGTGCCACTCCAGCTAGTGGAGAGGCTCAATTTATAGTGAGAGAGGTAGAAAGGGCAATAAGCTAAGTAGGTGAAGAAGTATTATCAAGTTATTATATAGCTAGCCTGCTGCTCTCTGGACTCTGGTGCATGGTGAAGATGATGGCGTGATGATTGTTGTCACCGAAAACTCTTAGAGCTAGCCAGCCAGGAGAGAGAGCGATCGAGAGCTAGCCCTCACAATCAACTAATACATATTATACTGATCGTTCCTATGGCAAGCTAAGTGTCGTGCCCCACAAGAAAAAAAGAAGTGCGATGATGTCGTCAGAAGCTGCACAAACACAATGTTAGCTAGATCAGAATAAATAGTACTAATTAAACCGTACAAGTACATACAGATTGTTATATATAGTAGCTAGTCTACAACGCATGCATGTCCAGCTCGGGCTGGGGTGTGGCTAAAGCATGCCAAAACCTTTGATTAACCATCTGGCCACCTATCAATCTTGTGGAACATGGGCTGCTACCTACTAATGCTTAATTTGGTTTCTGCTCGACAGATTAATGGATGCTTGTTGGTACAAACAGCCGCGTGAAATACGTAGTGTTGGTTCTTCGTAAGATGAAGGGGCGCGTGGAAGTGATAATGATATGTATAGACATGCATACACATGCATCGAATCGCAGCGCATTAGCTAGCTAGAGTTTGAATTAATAAAGTCATTTGGCGTAAAGTAGAAGAATTCCGCGCTTCTTTTGTTTACGCGCGCGCGCGCGCCCAGTTGGTCCTTTCAGCTACGTAGCTAGGACTAGTGGACGAATTAAAGTTGTATAATTTATTACAGATAAACTGATGATTTGAGCCATATGTGTGTATACCCCAGATTTATCAGGAAGAAGGCTAGCAAAGCCGTGTTCCTAGTAGCATTAAACTATGGAGAGAAGATTAATTAGACTCTTGGTGTGACGTGTAATGTAAGGATGACACGAAGACAGATCGATAGGCTAATTGATTAACTATAGGGACGGTGACGATGGCTGCACATTTGTTGGTTTCGAAACGGGGCGAAGCGGACGGATCAAAACATGTTGATACTATTAGGCAACGATAGGCACACAAATGAAGTTTAAGCGTTTTGAGCTCAGCTTGATATTATTAGGCAACGATAGGCACAAAGTAGTAGCCAGTGAGGTCGTGACCACAAAAATTCTTAGTGAATTTCCTGCTCTTGTCCGTTCACTGCTTGATTGCATACATGATCCATCCTTAGTACTTAAAATCCATGCTTAGTACTTAAACATTTCAGTGTCCGGCACAAATCCACTTCCAAGTGGTGTCGCCGCCCCAACTTGATCTAGTACTTAAAATAACCCAAGATAACAGAGAGCTTAGCCGGTAACGTCAACTAAGCTCCCTAGCTAGTGCTCTCAGCTGATTTCTGATCGGGCAGATTGTAACTCTCATGTCGACACAAGGCGCAATCGACCGGCTCCACCTGTGAGTGAATTCTACTAGCATCTTAGAACGGAAGATGCCAAGAATTTCTCGGGGATGCTTCTGTCATAGAACTCACACCTATCGTCGTCGCCTCTGCTGCGGGCCGTGACCTGGATTCGCCGCCTGCTTCCAAAGATACAAACGGTTGCCGTTTGGCTTTGGCGCCCGGATCACTCGGCTGCTCGCGGGGAGCGTGCCGCGTTCGACCCTTCCGCGTTTGTCTCCTCGCAGAGCATGACGAGAGAGAGAGACGCGGCGTTGGTTCCTGATAAGTTTCTCTGCGACGATAAAACAGTAGAGTACTGTAACAATACGGAAACAAGAGAGCTAGCTCTGATGGAGTCTGAAAAGCACATGGGGATGCTTCTCTG
Source organism: Neostapfia colusana (assembly GCA_030760725.1). Classification (NCBI taxonomy): domain Eukaryota; kingdom Viridiplantae; phylum Streptophyta; class Magnoliopsida; order Poales; family Poaceae; genus Neostapfia; species Neostapfia colusana. The sequence continues at coordinate 1,096,300 of JASWHV010000017.1, forward strand.
CTCCACTATTCGTCTTGCACGAAATTCAGCGATGCTCCTACAAATTCGTCTTGTTGCACGACTCTCTGAAACCGCGTTGTCTCAGCGATATCTCATATGCTATGCGTGCACCCGAAAAGAATAACGGAACCAAAATAAAGGGAGACGAATCGCGAACAAAATTGCGTGACAGATAGCCACAGGTTGTTGAGCTATCATCAGAGCGCTAGATTCCAGCATTCCAGGAGACTTCCAGCAGAGCGTATATTGTCCGATTCCTCCATTTGAAGTCGTAGACCAATGTCGTTTTTAGGAAGAAAAATCAAAATCACATAAAAGAAAATTAGGATGAAGCGGGGAAGGAGGTATCGAGTACGGTACGGCGACAGCACGCGTCGGGACCCTGAGACCCGAACTCGGAACACGTCACCACGGAAGGTGTCCATCCAACTCGTCGTGGCCCATGCCTGGCCTTTTGCGACCGTGGGCTGTGGCTTGTTGATCGTGGGCCGGGCCTCACGTTTTCAGCTAAGTCTGGCCCGGTTAGTGTCGGGACAGCAAGTTACGTGATGACGACCTTTCTGTTTCTTTTTTTTTCGAAAAGGCCGGTATCCGGCGTTCAATTAGAAGGGGTAGAAGGAAAATACATGTAGAAGTACATTACAGAGCAGCATAAATGCTAATCGCTCACACGACTAGATATTAAAATAGCCAAATGTTTGGCTCCACAACTTGACCTCATCTTTCGTCATACTGCTTTCTGTTTCTGCTGGGCAAAAACACGAGCCTTTCGATTTGCTATGATATTTCCGTCAGATGACCAAACAGCAACCGAAGCCAATGGCCTCCAGTTCGAGAATGGTGTACTGCTACGGGAATGCGATGTTGCCAATGGCTTGCCACACTTTCTGCATAGGGGTGCTCATCTGAACACCGGCAATGCTTCATTTGACGGTTCCGTTTTCTGATACTCCCTCCGTTTTAAAATATATGATGTTTAGGACAAGAAATCTAGTTTATTTTAAACTAAATTAGCTGTACTAAACATCATTTATTACAGAACGGAGAGAGTACGTACTACAATAGTTGCATCGATGCTTTAAGCCTCTGATTTCGAACCGTTGCCAATGTATACACATGACGAACAGTTTTTCTGATGCAATGCTTTTAATTCGTATGAAAGAAAATTGTTCAAAAGAATATCAGTGTCTTGACGCACTGCATCAAAGAGACACGCCAATGTATACACATGACATAGCATACCACAATAAGTAGAATGGAGAAACACGGAAATAAGGCCAGCAATCACTCTCGTCTCTCAGCAGTACAACTTCCAAGCCTCGGAAGAAATTGCCTTTTCATACTACAGTATGCAACACTCGAGACAAAGAGGATTGTTTAACAGGCGGTACGTTTTTGCACCCTAACACGCTAGAGAACTTGAGCTAGCTAGCTAGCTACAGAGGTCGTCCACGACTTACTAGTGCCCTGCGGCGGAGCAGGTAACTACGGCACGCTCGCTCGAGCTCGTTGCATGAGTGTGCCTTGGCCAGGTCCATGATGCCGTCGACCGTGTCATCCTTGATGAAGCGGCACATGCGGTTGGCGCACATCTTCTTCAACCTCTCGATGAGGAACATGTCCGCGGCCTCGAAGATCTCCCGCGTCATCACCGCGTCGCCCTTGGCCCTCATCAGCTCCTCCGGCAGCGTGTCGTTGTAGATGTAGTGGAGGACGCCCTCGAACGCCCCGGCGCTCGTGCCCGCGATGGTTATGCACGGCACGGTCGCCTCGACCCACGTCTCCTCCTTCCCGCGGCCGTAGATCGCCGCCGCGAACCAGTCGGACCGCGCGGCGACCACCAGCTTGTGCGCCTCGAAGACGGTGCCGTCCACGGAGAACTTGACGTCGAACGGCGCCCTGCCGCTACTGAGGAAGTCCATGGCGTTCGCCGCGAAGTCCGATGGGGGCACCGTCACCGCGTCGTCGATCTTGTCGCGGGCCTTGTTGATGACGTCCACGGTGCAGCGCGCCCTGATGGAGTCGTCGTGGAGGACGCCCAGGAACGCGCTCTCGAGCAGGTCCCGGCCGATGAACTCGGGGAACCCCCAGATGTTGCAGTGCCTGTCGAAGTTGCAGGCCCGGTCGGAGCGCCGCGCGTAGGCGACGGTGCCGTCGGGTCTGAGGAGCGCGATGGTGAAGTGGGCGCGGACGGCGCGGAGCTGCGGCTTGTAGAGCGTCTGCACGAAGAAGGCGATGTGCTCCGACGGTTGGGTGCCGTAGCCGTCGGGGTAGAAGCGGACGTACCACCTGCGGCCGTCGACGGTGAAGTACAGGGAGAGGATGGACTTGCCGGCGCCGATGCCCTTGCTCTGGCTGTACCGACGGATCGTGAACTCGCGCGTGACGGACCCCACCGGCGGGGCGACGACGTCGTCGTCGTCATCGTGGGGCGCCGAGAGGCAGCAACCCATGACGGAAGCCGATCGATCGAGATCGTCCCAAAGTAGTTACGCAGAGCGAGATCGTCGGCGGGATATAATGTTCCCTACCCGTAGCATATAGATACAAATATTAGGGTTGCAACAGATTTGATTGCAAGATCGTCGTTTTATAATCCTTTCTGAGATAATCCAAGCGCGTGTATGTATACGAGTATGAAACACGAGGTTTCTGTTACTTGATGACAGTGCAATCCGAATATCAATCAGGACATGACTGGAGTTCGACCCGGACTCTGCTACGTTCATGGAACGGACTTCTATTGTGTACGTCGCAGGCAGGCAGGCAGGCAATGCAACGTGAGGAGGAATATATATTTGGCACGGCAGACTAGCTACTAACAGATTCCCCGGCAGCTAGCTAGCGCCTCGATCGAGAACGGAGGTAGCGCCATGGCTGCCATCCAGTCCTCAAGAACGGAGTCCACGATGGGAATCTTCAAGGTCTCCAAGTACTCCAAGGCGGCCCGGATGCCGAGGGGCCAGGCGCTCAAGTCCAAGCCGTTCGACTTCCACGGCCGCTCGTGGCGCATCAAGGTGTACCCCACGGGCATCAACCACGCCTCGCAGGACTTCGTCTCCGTTTTCCTCAAGTGCCGCACCGAGCCGTTCCGCTGCTTCGCCGCGACGATCACCATGGAAATCTTGGACAGGGCCGGCGAGTGCACCGTCTTCGACGACGTCACCGCCGCGTCGGGCTTGACGGCGGCCGACGACGGGTTCAGCAAGGGTTACGCCCGGTTCGCCAAGAGGCGGGAGCTGGAGGCGACGGATGAGTGCATCGGCAACGACACCGTTAACATCAGGCTGATCCTGGTGGTCGATGCCAGGTCGCCGAAGCCGTCCTTTTTCGTCCCGCGGATATTCACCAACAAGAACAAGCTGTTCCTCCCCGCGCCGCCGTCAAGGACAAGTTTTATACCACCGGCCTCGGTCGGCACTAAGGCTGGGGCCGGCGAACCGGAGGTCGTGACCGGATCCCAGAGTCTCGTCATCGATTGCTTCTCGCAGAAAAAGAAGCTGCTTGCGTTCGGCGAGTGCGTGCGCTCCCGCCAGTTCCCCCTCGGCGGCAGCAACTGGTACATCAAGGTGTACCCCAACGGGTTGGGGTACGGCAGCGACGCCGAGAGGGGCAGCGTGGCCTTCGTCCTCGCCCGGGGCAGGTCCGCCGAGCCGGACACGACGGCCGAGTTCACGTTCGATGTGCAGAGCCTGAACCTGGACCTCAGTAGCAAGTCCGACAAGGTGACGCACACGTTCGACGGCGAGAACCCGGAGCAGGTCGGCTACCAGCGCACCCACGCGGACCTCGAGAACGCCCTCCAGATGAGGCACGACGTCCTGGCCGTCCGGTGCGGGCTCCGCTTGTTGAGAGGTGGCAGCCCGCCGAGCCCGCTCCTCGCCGAGGCGCCCAAGGTCACCGTCCCGCCGCGCGACCACTCGGACTTCCTCTGGCTGCTCAAGAGCGAGGAGGGCTCGGACATCACGTTCGCCGTCGGCAACACCACCTTCCGCGCGCACTCGTGCATCCTCGCCGCGCAGTCGCCGGTGCTCCGGGCCGAGCTGCGGGCGCTCAGGGAGGGGGCGTGGAAGTACATCGAGGTGGACGGCGAGGCGGTCACGCCGGAGGCGTTCGAGGCGCTGCTGCACGTCGCGTACACCGACCAGCTGCCGGACATGAACCACCTGGCGCCCACGGACGAGAGGGTGCAGGCCCTGGTCCTGGCCGCCGAGAAGTACGAGATGGAGAGGCTCAAGCTCCGCACCGAGGAGTGGGTATGCGCCTTCGTGACCGTGCACACGGTCGCCGAGTTCCTGTCCATGGCGGTCAGGTACGACTGCGAGCTGCTCCAGGACGCCTGCGTCCAGTTTGCCACGCCGGATCACGTATGGAAGCTCGTCAAGGAAACCCATGGGTTCAAGCAGCTCGGGGAATCCTGCCCACAGATAGTCAGATACATCGAGAGCAAGCAGAGGCAGTACCACTAGTCAGTTTAATTAGCGTGTCTATTTTTCACGCTAATCTACTACCAACGTGTCATTCACTTTTGATGATTGACAGTTTTGATTTGTAAATAGTCGCTTCCTGAATTTGTAAATAGTGTCCTGTCGCGGGGCGACCACACTACGAGGGACCATGGATTCATGAAGCTCGAGTTCTTGTTCGCGAGATCAGATCTCAAATATGTTAGCTCCGGTTCTGTTTTGATGTTGTTAGGATATATATACTCCCTCGAGTTCTTCTTGAGAATGGACCCAACCCGTCGCCTCGTTTTCCCCCCTCCGCGCCTCCGCTCGAGGACCGATTCGCGAACCTCCATTGCTTGATCCGAGCAACAGCTCACCGTCCTCGCTGGTGACCCGCAGGGATGGGCTGTGATCGGCCACCCCACCGATGATGGATCGCCGGTCAGCGGTAGCGGCCTCAGGTGGAAGCGGTTCCCGAAACTGCCCTCTCTTCTGCGGATCATTTCTCTGGGCTTGATCAGTACCATGTGCTTTATGTGTTTTAGCTCTCCGAGCGAACGGCCCAAGCAGACGAAGCAGAGGAAATGGAGATCTATGTCTACTTATGATATCAATTTACTTTTGTGTGTGTGTGGGCTAGTTATGGTACTGACTTGAGTAAGACATCTAAAATATACACTCCCTCCGTTCTGAAATAAATAACATTTAGCATAACAAACTTAATTTATTTTAAACTAAATTAGCTGTTTTAAACATTATTTCAAAATAGAGCGAGTAATTCACAAGGGAACCAAAGAGATTTTATTTCAGATGGCTATTATATGCGTCTACACTACAAACTGAGTGATGTAGTTAATATCCAATAAAGAGATTATCCTCATTAGCTGGGCGCGTTAGGATGGCGTCCACACTTTGCCGCGCCAGAAGTTGGGCGCTCCGTAGTTTATCCTCATTAGCTGAAAATCTGGCCAATCGTTAATCTCCAAGAAAGGCGGGGCGAAAAAAAAAAGTCTGATGCGCGCTAGTACTTCAGACCAAAAATTTGTACAGCGACGATCATAGAGAAAGGAACCTGTTTGAGGGAGATACACAAAACGATTTAATCAAATCTCATCAGTGACAGATACGACCAAAAAGAGTTGCGAGCACGGAGAACTCAGTATTCATACGAATATGATCATCAAGGCATCTGAAGTGCCAGATTAGGTTCGGCGAGCGAGCCTTCGTTGTTTCCATCACTGTTCTCTAAGACCTCACACAAAACGATTGCAGCAAGTTAAAGCACCAAATAAGCAAAAAAAACAGAGAAAATACCGGGAAAATTCATGCACCCAGTACTGGGAAATCGTAACTCAAGATCCCGGAAAATCAAAGATTTGAGACTTCAGAAGAAGAAGAATAAGAGGAAGACAGCTCCAGGAAGCATATTCAGGAGAACAAGATAGACACCGGAGTTCAGAGGCAGAGAGCTGTATGTTCAGCTGTCCACTGCTTAGACACGAGTTCATGTCTCCATTTATAGTAGCGCGAGGGTGAGCGGTCGCGAAAGCATTCTTGACATCCAAGGCGTCAGGATGTGTTTGCTGACTGGACTCCTCCAACTTTTGTAAGAAAAAAGAGAGAGTATACTCTAGCAAATTAATATTCCGTCACATGGCAGCATGATTCATAACGTGCACTATTAGCATATAGTATTACTGGTTGATTAGTAATCTACTGACCAAGGGCGCCTCTAATCTCAACTACCCATCCTCCATGTGCTAAAGGCGGACTTTAGTTCCTAGTTCAGACTAATTTAGTACAAATCGCCTTTTGAACCATGTTCAACAACATCACCAACTCCGCATGGTTTATAACTAGTACACTGGCAGGCATTGTGTTTTCACTGATCTAGGGCTCCGTGGAGACAAGGCAGAGATAGGAAGAAGAATGTGGGCTGGAAAAAGAAGAGTCCTTAGATGACATTTTGGATTGTAACAGCAGAAGACTGGAGGTTTTACTTGAAGGAGAAATGATGTACATTCATAGGGGTTATGTTCGCGAGGCTCACACAAATGTTGGTGTATCTCAGGCAAATCTGTATGCTGATTACTCGCTTCATCTGACACATGCTATTGAGGTCGAGCCACGCTAATTTGAGCAAGTATTCTCTGTAGATTTCTTGCCTTCATGTCTACTGCTTCTGCTTGTTAACATTACCTTTGCTGCAGGTGGGGAGGATTTTCATTGTTGGACGGAGAAGCAAAATATTGGGAGCTCTGTGTTCATTAAGCCCAATGCAAAAGAAGAAACTTTAGTTTTTGCTCTTATGCTGCATGCAATGCAGGTGGCCATCAGGTTGCTTTGGAACTCTGACCCTACTTTCACAGAACGGCATGCATGGTTGCGGGAAAGCTTCCATCAGCTGGTTCCAACGCAGCGTCCCACTTGGAGGTGCTGGGGAGCAGCCAAAGATCGACTTTCGATGAGACGCTTAGGACGATCGACGAGACGAGAACTGCAGCTTCGAGGGGGCGTTAAAGTGCATCGAGTGGACAGTGAAAGAAAGGTCCGTTGGATTGGATGACTGCTGCCTGCTGGCTTCGACACTTGCCACGGCACGGTCATGTAAGGTAGGCAACAAAAATCGATTTCTGCGATATTTTTTGGGAGCCCTCGAAGAGCTGCTGCTTCTTGAGGCGTTCAGCTCCATCCATAAAAGCAATTTCTGGCGGATTAATTCCACAGGTTTCAAGTCAAGGTCGTTTCGTAGGTGCGTTGTGTGTGAAGACGCGTGCGAGGGCGTTTGAGCTGTCGCTCAAGATGTAGTATAGAGGAACTAGGAATCATCTCACTTAGTAGTACACCGTTCTTCAGAGTAGTATAAACCTTAACTCCTGGCCGGATTGGATGCTTTGGCTTCTGAACTACTACTTGTGAGTAAAGAACTGGCCGTCCAGCTCTGCAAAAGGTCACCGCTGCGCCTCAGATCACCCCTTGGCTGTTTGTCGGCCGTCTCCAACGCCGACCAGCTGGATCGATCGAATCCGTGGGCCACAGCCCACAGGTGACGTGGCCCATTGGACGCTCCGACGCCAGCAATGAGGTAATGTTGCGGATTCTAAACCGTCGATCCCGCCCCCGCCTCCAATTATCGCTGCTGGTCAGAATAAGGCTTTTCCAGTGTTGTATTTGTACATATTGAGTAGTACTACAATGCTAGTCAACCAAGCAAAGCAATGGACCATTTAATATGCGCATAAACAAGGCCCATGTCGCTGGCAAACAAGGCCCATGTTGTCACCTCGACCGTCTCGCGCGGGAAGCGGACGAGGGCCGTACCGTACCTGTAGTAATAAGTAAATCCCAGGAATTATCCCGATTTTTTTGCGCGCGCGCGATCGGAAACGGCGGCGTTGGGATTTGGGACGTGGCTGCCTTCCCCGTGCTAGCGCCTCCGGTGCACCGAAAGGGCGCCAGGAATCTCGTCCACCCAAAGCCGGCGGAGCCCTATCCCCTCGGCCAAAAGCCAGTTGGCTTGCTATTGCTCCTGGCCGCCGCGGCCGCCGGATACTTAAATATTACGCCCCGGCCCCCCGGGAATCTGAGGCCCCCTCTCGTTCCCTTCTTCGCCTTCTCGTCCTCGGCAGGTTCAGGTGAGTCGATGATGCAATGCGTGTTGGCTTCCCTTTCGTTTCGGCTTCTGTTGATGGGCGGCGCGCCGATCGCTTTAAGGTTTCGAGCGAGCCGGAAGGGCGGTTCGGTCGGTTGATCGGAGATGGCGCAGGCGGTCGTGCCGGCGATGCAGTGCCAGGTCGGGGTGCGGGGCACCGCGGCCGTCCGCGCGAGGCCGACGGGCGCCGGCGGAAGGGCGTGGGGCGCCTGGAGGACCGGCCGCGGCACGACCGGGCTCAAGGCGGTGGCCGTCAGCGCGTCGCGCAGCGGGGTGGTGCCGCGCCTCGAGCAGCTGCTCAACATGGACACCAAGCCGTACACCGACAAGATCATCGCCGAGTACGTCTGGTACGTTGCGCGCGCCGCATGTCACTGCAGCGCCCCCCCCCCCCCCCCCCCTTTTATTTGACCTGAGAACAAACTGTCAGCGTGAGAATATGCCAAAGCTACGCTTTCTGGACTGGGAATCGGATGATCGAGATGCTACTTCCAGGGGGCCAACGATGCAGATTTGCTTTTAGCAGTTCAAGTTATTTAACTATATACCGTGTAAAGTCATCAAGCTTTTGTGGGTGCCTGGGTTCATGTTTGCTTTCCAGTTCCCGCACTTAAATAAGAGAGTACCACTACCGCACTTAACTTGGTGCTAAAAGCTACCCGTTGACACATCTGCATTTCTTTCTTTCCGCATTGTGTAGGGTTGGAGGATCTGGAATCGACATCAGAAGCAAATCAAGGGTGTGTGTCGGACATCCTACATTCCTAGTCCTAGTCCTCATTTTCTTCAGAGATTCAGAAATTTTCTTATTAGTGGGATTGACCAGAGCACAGAGCTCTGCTTTTGCTATTTACATCTATCTTTTACCCCTTTGGTCCTCGTTTAAAGCTTAATGCCCGTGTTTCAGACAATAGAGAAATCAGTTGAGGGTCCCTCTGAGCTGCCAAAATGGAACTATGATGGATCAAGCACAGGACAAGCTCCAGGAGAAGACAGTGAAGTCATTCTATAGTAAGGGGAAATTACATTTGCATATCCGTTTCTAAAGCAAACTATTGTACCGCTACATTATTTATTTCTCTCTTTCTTCTTCCAGTCCCCAGGCTATTTTCAAGGACCCATTCCGTGGTGGCAACAACATATTGGTACTTTTCACCCCAACTAAATCATCCCTATCTAGATATGCTTCTCACTTTTTACGCATGCAAAATAAATGGTTATCAGAATGGCACGGCTTTTTACAATGGCACTTCAATTTTCAACATTTGATCTAATTATAGCCATATTTACTTCCTTTATTATAGACAACACATATTTCCCTGTGCTCGATGGTGAACAAGTCGAGCATTGATTCACATGTGAAAATCATCACTCTGGTTAATATAAATTCTGTTTTTCAGGTTATGTGTGATACGTACACACCAGCTGGGGAACCCATTCCTACAAACAAGCGTGCCAGGGCTGCAGAAATCTTCAGCGACCCAAAGGTCGTCAGTGAAGTGCCTTGGTAACTATGACTTCATTGCCTGTGCTGTTCAAATTTGAATGCAAACCCTATTGTTATTTTGGGCATTTTCTTAACGGAGTATGTTGATTGTACCATTCTCCTTCAAGGTTTGGCATTGAACAGGAGTACACTTTGCTCCAGACAGATGTGAACTGGCCTCTTGGATGGCCTGTTGGAGGTTACCCAGGTCCCCAGGTATTGTATAAGACAAGAAAGAAAAGCGTAGTTTATCTGATGATAATGAACGAGGCTGGTTGTAATATGTATCTTGCATTGGCTTTATTATACACTTGCTTCAATACAAATATTGTGGCAAAATGTCACAGGGACCATACTACTGCGCCGTAGGAGCAGACAAATCGTTTGGCCGTGACATATCAGATGCTCACTACAAGGCATGCCTTTATGCTGGAATTAACATTAGTGGAACAAACGGAGAGGTCATGCCCGGTCAGGTACGTTTATGATAGTTCCATAAAAATGTGTTGTCCATAGGTTCTCACTGAATCAATGTGGCATACCCCCACCACTCATCTTCCAAACAGAAAGAGAAGAAATCAACTTGTTTGATAGAGGGGACGCTCATAAACCTTATTTCTGCAGTGGGAATATCAAGTTGGACCTAGTGTTGGTATTGAAGCAGGAGACCACATATGGATTTCAAGATACATTCTCGAGGTACTTAAAATAGCAATTAAGAAATCTCTGGTATCAAGATTGGTCTCATCTCTAGCCTATCCTAACTTTGCTTGGACAAAAGGCTTTATTGTAGTTGTATTCCTTAGAATCATGGTATATTGCTTATTTCTTCTTTTAATTATTAGAGCATATCTTGAAAGTGCATCATGTTGTTTATATTAAGAAATTTATGAGTGCACACATCCACATATCATAATCATATTTGGTAATTTAAAAGAATGCTGTGGTGAAACCCACCCATTCATTATCTTTTCAAAACATCTGAAGCAGCTCATGGTTCCACTCTTTAGATGATATTAGTTTTCACACCACTATCAGCATTTCTTGATATCATCCTACATTCCTACTCATCTTTATCAGAGAATTACGGAGCAAGCTGGTGTAGTGCTTACCCTTGACCCAAAACCAATTCAGGTATGTCCGCCAGTAACTTGTTTCGTATTAATATATTAGAAATATAAAGGTAACTGAGAATAAAGGTTACTTGTTTGGATGTTCATAGGGTGACTGGAACGGAGCTGGTTGCCACACAAACTACAGGTTCCCACCCTTTTTTTCTGATGTTGAATTATCCTTCATAATCTCACATGATATATCATGTCACATATGGATGAAAGCTCATAATCTTTAGTGTTGGTTAGTATATGCTGCCTGCTGACTTCTGAGAGCAATAGAAAAAAGGCCTTGCATTCCAAAAAGGGATTAAATGTGAAGTGTTAATATGTCATTAGCAAAATGTTGCCTGCTACAAATAAATCTTGCCTAAAAGGACCTACCCGGTGCTGGAAGCTCCTACACATTATGGGGTCTGGAGAAGTGAATTTCTAGGCAGCCTTCCCCTTGCTTACTTTGCAAAGAGGCTGATTTGAACCTAGGACCTTCAAGACATAAGTGGAGAGACTCTACCACTGTCAGACCTGCCCCTTTGATGAGTGCCTATTCACTTCAATTAATACTCTATGTTGGATTTTTTTTCGATATATTTTGCAAGTTTGTCCTTAGTTGAGCATGAAACAATCTGAATTCCTTGCTAATGTAGCACAAAAACCATGCGCGAAGATGGTGGATATGAAGCGATCAAGAAAGCAATCCTGAACCTTTCTCTTCGTCATGATTTGCATATTAGTGCATATGGAGAAGGAAATGAAAGGAGGTTGACAGGGTTACACGAGACAGCTAGCATAGAAAACTTCTCATGGGTATGGATTGAATTCACTACTTCTAGTCCAATGAATCATGTTTATTTACAAGTTCTACTGATGAAACACTTTCATTTATTAGGGTGTGGCGAACCGTGGCTGCTCTATTCGGGTTGGGCGAGAGACTGAGGCAAAAGGAAAAGGTATATGTTAATCTAGGTGTTCCCTGACCTTACATTGTTTAGAAATTCAGAAATGAATCTCGGAATGAGAATATCCACTTAGGACATTGGGCAAAGAGTTTAGGCCATGACATGCATATATGGCCTGTTTTGATGCTGCCTGGCCACCGGCTGCCTGGGCCAGGCAGGATCACAGTCCCAGGTGCTCAATTGGTTGCTATTTTGCATCTTGGCAAATGATTCTGACAGTCCCCTAACGTTTAAAGCAAGCACTGTACATCATAACCAATTTTAGGGGAAACATTAATAAAATTTCAAAGGATGTCCTCAATGAAAGTGCAGTTCATAACTGTTTTTGGAGAACAGGTGCATACAATACAAAAATGGGTTTGAGTAGTTTCTTAATTCAACATTTTAACACCAGATTCTGCCTTTTGAAGAGTACCCTTTTTTCTGCAGTTGAGAACACAATGCCTTTTGAGAAGGAAATTAGTGGCACTAACCCATATCTTATTATACCATTTTCAGCATCCATGCATTTGAAGTTAGTAATTCGAATTTTAATCCAAACTGTTTCCTTCTCACCTTTCAAACAGGCTACCTGGAAGACCGTCGGCCAGCATCAAACATGGATCCATACATTGTGACATCGCTACTGGCTGAAACCACAATCCTTTGGAAGCCAACCCTTGAAGCGGAGGCCCTTGCCGCGAAGAAGTTGGCACTTAATGTATGAAAGACGCGAAGGCTTGCTCAGGCAAATAAATGGGTCCACAACAAAATTAATTGTCCAACGGTCCGGATCTTGTGATTCTGCTCGGCGCCATTGTACAAAATTTACAGTTTCTGGACCCTCGTTTTCTTTGGTTCATCAGTTACATTTAGCTTAAACTTATTTCACTCCACTTGAGAGTGACAATGATGGACAGTGAAAAATAGAATCGGTTACCGTGGTTCTTCAGTTACCAAGTCTGGGCTAGGAACCACAAACCATGAAAAAAAAATTATTGATATTTCTTTTTTTTAAATACTTTTCATCCCGGTTTCAAAATATAAGCGTTTCTAGCTATGTTTTTGTTTGTTTAGATTCATAGCGCCTACTGTGCATCTGAACAAGTATTTATCAGGTGCGTAGGAGATGCTATGAATCTAGTAGATGAGCATAAGTGATGAAACGGAGGGAGTAAAACGGAGGTAGTATGTCCTAGACCTACTCTCAGTTAGTACACTCTGAATCATCACTTCTGAATCCTGATTAGTAGAAGAGGCGCGGCGGAATCTGGGAGGGCAATACGACGCCAGGCCCCGAGGCAGAGCTGCCGGGTAAGTCGAGTGTACCTGCATCAAGCACGACGGCGACGGACAGAGCGTCCTGATCAGCCCGTGCCATTGCGCAACCGGCATGCGGCCCCTGCAGCTGCCGGCACCACCCTGATGGGATGGGATCCGAACGCCAGCAGGCGCGAAGCACATGGGAGGCCCACGCGATACCGACCTGTTGGCTCGGATGCGACGCTGCCACCCTTTGCAGAGTGTTTTGCCGTTGATGAGCTAGCGATTTAACGACGGCACATATTGCTCAGATTTTATACAAGTTGCAACCACCGTTACGACACGGGGCTCGGGCAGATCAGTTCATGAACAGATGCCCTCTATCGTGGCCTTGTGACATCTCTCTCTGCACTGCACCTACCGACGAGATGGACTCATTCGAGGCCGACAGAAGCAGCAGAAGCTATTTTACAGAGACAGCAGGGTTACAGGCAATCCCGTGGTAAAAGACACGATTAAGAACACATGTAGATACACATAAGGTTATAATACAGAGCAAACTTCCTACGGTCTGGGGTGCTTGTGCTTCGGCGGAGAGCCAGCATGCATGGCCACCCCCTCGTAGTCCGCGCTGTAGATCAGCCCTTTCCCCTTGTTGGTGTCCTCGCCTTGATCCGTCCGACTGGCCTTCTTCTCCGCTGGTTTCTTCGCCTCCATGATCACCACTTCCTGAACACAAACACATCATGAACCGTCAAGATCCCATCCTTTCAATTCCTGAAGACGTCTTACTGACCAAAAAAAATGCTGTCTAGAGACAGGCAGACAGCTACCAAATTCAGAAGGAAAAAAATCTCTTTTTTTTTTCAGCTAATCGAATAAGAATCGACATGTCCATTAGGACGTGCACATGAGGAGGGAGGGCAGAACTAACCTCAGGCTGCTGCATGTGCTTCCCTTCATGCTGGTAACTGTGTCCGAACTGGCCAAGTTCTCTGCCTTTCCGACCAAGAATTCGAGCTTGCTGCCTGCTGCTGGCAAGAGTACTACGCGGTGGTGAAGAAGCACCTGCAAGAGTGACTACTAGAAGGAGGCTTGAGACGAGTACTACGCGGAGAAGCTTCTTCATAGCGCCCTGTATTGGCGGCAATGCTGGCGACGGTAGTCGGTGATGCAGAGGACGACTCGAGAGCAGGAAGCTCTTTGTTGCAGGCCCCCTTCCACATCTCTTCCCGCTGGCTATATATATATCAGTGACAGTCGCAGGGACAAGTGCACATTTGCATATTAGACCCTTGCAATGTGGGTAGTTCACAGGAATGAGGTTAGACGTAAGCAATATTAATATCTAAGCACCAAGTTTGCAAACATGCCAAAGCTGGGGTACTATTAGCGTAATGAGCTTTATTATGTGGACCATGCATAACGTCACATGTGATGTGAATGAGCAGATTTGTTTAGAAAAAAAAGAATACAATTATTAGATAGGGTCACGGCCGGGGAACCCAAAAGTTTGGCTACTTGCTGTAGGTTTTCTTTTTAAAAAAAAATCCTATCAGATAGACCCCTACTAAATCCGAGAAACTGAAAAAGGAATCCTTCACCCAACCACCCTGCAGGCTTCATCACACACGAAGACGAGATGCTGCTCTTTCAGTCGACTGAAGTGATCGACGTTGTCTGGTGTCTGCGCTACCGTTTACCGGCCCTGACGGGACGGGCGTGGCCTCGTCTGACCGCCCGTGTCGCAGGGTCTTCTCATGCCGATGTTGAGGGTGGATGCATCATGTCTGCCGGATGCCCTGTCCTCGGTGCTGTAATACTCAGTTTCATGATCGCTGAACTGGTGGCCAAGGTAATAACACGTATTTAGATGAAGTGATGCACTCAAGACTACTAAATGATGAAGTATAACCCAGAACCAGCAGGGAGGGGGGGTGATCACCGACCGTTAACCACTCTGCTTTGGTCCATGTCCGATACTTAGAAGGCAATTCCAGATGTCAGATTCGTTGTATATATGCTTGGCAGCTCATATCCGTTGGCACGTTGCTAGCTTGTATTCTAAAGTCGAGGCATCCCAATAATCTTCTCGCCTTGTGATTAGGGTCCGTCCGGTGAGCGACAGTGCTGTGGCGGGGGTGGGGGCTCGAGACAACAACGAGGTCAATCTCACGAACGCTTCTTTTAGCAGCAGACCTGTCTTGTCTCTTGTTAACTTTACCAGGTCACGGAGACGCCAAGCTTTGTGGGCGCTCGGCGTAGCGTGCATGGAGTGTCGATCGACATGTGTAACGGAAACGGTACGCTGATGTCTGTTGTCGAATTGGACCAATTTTTTTTTGGCAGACTATCCTGGATGTTCGGTTTGAGTTCTGTCTGCAACGGCAACGGCAACGGCAACGGCGACGGACAGATCATCGTTTAATATCAACAGAAAAAAACTCAGGCGACTGCCGATGTAGGATAAGAGTACTACTAATCAACGCTCAACAACTGGAGAGGAGATTCTATCGATCCTTATATGGCCATTTTTCCATCCACTGTGCTTGGATTTGTATACTGGCTGCCGCATGCAGTTCAGAGAGCGTGAGTTTACTCGAACGATAGTCGTCTAGTGCACGTACGGAGCATCCGTTGAGTAGAACGAGGCCGGCTTACGACGATGTGATACGGACGTGGCACATTTTATTAACGGGGACCTTATCGGGCGAGCAGATTGATTCTCTTTACGGGGCGGGCCGGTCGCCTTGGGTCCTTTGGCCCGTACCTGGATGATCGGTCCCAGGACCTGTGGTCGTTGGAGAGGCGGGAATCATGCCGTCCCCCCGTGTCGCGCGCTGTCCATTCCTGCCGCCGCGAGCGTGCCTGCGCCTGCAGCGGCAGCGCGTCACATAGCGCCTCTTGGGGATTGGCGGTTCCGCAGCAGCTGGCACTTATGACGCGCGGGGGTGACTGGTCGTGCGGCCGGCCGCTCGCCATCCACTTGTCCATCCTTGAGTTGCGTCTGGTCGTCGTCGCTTAGTTGCGTGCTTCTTTCATTGCTCCGAACTATCTCTACTCTGCTTTCTCTCTCTCTCGGAAGATAGTGTGCGTATTTGACCTCAGGTATTGGGACGATCGCCGAAAGGGCCGCCAGATGTTCGAACGTGGCAACTACCGACGTCGTATTCGTAGCCGGTAGACATCATGATGGTACAGAGCACTGGGGAACTACACGGACATACAACCGCCTCCTCTCCTCTCCTCTCCTCTCCGCTCCTAGCTCTCCTTCCTGTAGCCACAGAGCGTCGAACCGAACTGATTCTATGTCAGTTCCAGCCCGCGACGAGCACGCATACGGGAAAGGTTAACAATTGCAGACGACGTCCGTCGGTGGAAATCTCCTCGGCACTAGCAACAGCAGCACCAGGCTCCACCGTTCGTGGCCCGCGCTCCCGTGTTCCACCGTTCCCCTTCCTTCCCCAGCGGCACGGCAGCATGTGATCATCCTCTGATGGCCTCGGTGGTGCGTCGGCGCCTTTCCGCGCGCGGCGGTCTCGGCCCCCATCAAACCATATACTGTATTAAGCAGAGCTCGTGGGAACACGGGACGAGGTCAAATCCCAGGCCCATCGAGTTTCACTTTGCCAGGCCCGTCAAGGCCTCCAATTGTCCGTTGTCATCCGCACTTCCGGTGGACCTGCCTCCCTGCCTGCGTGATGCCTGTGACGCTATAAACCACAAAGCCAGCAGTCTGCTCGCCTGAACGTCTTAGATTTTGTACCTCACGTCCCTTCATTCTCGTATCCACGGGCTCTGAACCTCTCTGATCACCCGCAAACAGCAAAGGACAACCGGGTAGATGACAAGCAAATCTAAAAGAGCCACGGAATTTTCATAATAAATGTACTCGGATGGTGCCCCAGATTTCTAAAAGAGCCCCATCATTCATTCGAGTTAAAAGAGCCCCACAGATTTCATATTGCTATAAAGAAGACTTTAACCAAAAGATTTGACAGAATCCCAGACTAAAAGCTACACAGTACTGACTGAATGAGTGAGTAGTACGGTGCTGCTAGTAGCATAATTTGAACAGCCAGCCGGCTGATGAACTCGTATCATGCATCAGTGCTGATCCTTGCATTGATCATGGCTAAACCTTAGCCATCGTGTGTGGGCCTCGACGATGTCTTTAGACAGGATTAACACAGGCGGTCATGGCCGATCATATCACGCCTTTCGCTGATTAAAAAAAAATGAACACGATCCATCGGATCGAACACAAGACAAAAGGGCATGCTCGATATCCCGACGCTTCAACCGCCCAATAACAATTTGTTGCTTTTATCACGTGTATGTATGGTGGGTTAGCTGACAAGACGTAACGTAAGCTGCTACAGCGTCACAGTTCTTCTTCATGGCCCTAGTAGTAAGTGCGTTTGAAGCGACGTCGTCGTTGAACTGCTGGCATGGGGTCAACGAATCGAAGCCACAGGATTTGAAGCGCAATCTCTCCACTAGCACACCACCACCACCACCCCATCAACAAAATTGTTGGATCAATTAATAAGCAGGCTACGCGAGCCTACGATTCTGACCTAGTGGCGCAGGCGCGCTATACCTCGATTCCACTGACGCATGGTCA
This sequence comes from Neostapfia colusana, assembly GCA_030760725.1. Classification (NCBI taxonomy): domain Eukaryota; kingdom Viridiplantae; phylum Streptophyta; class Magnoliopsida; order Poales; family Poaceae; genus Neostapfia; species Neostapfia colusana. The sequence goes on from JASWHV010000017.1 coordinate 1,113,826, forward strand.
GACAGGTAGTAGAGCCCTAGAGCGAGCAGAGTTTTTACTCCAACAGAAAAGACCCCCTTCCTCTGTACAAGTGCCAAGCACAGAAGCCTCTGTCTGAATCTGTGCGTGGCGGTCGTTAGGGACATGTCGCTGTTGCTCTCGTGTTTTAGGCACGCGTATATTACCTGCAGAAAACAAACCCGGAGGAGGAGAACGGGATGACGAGGAGACGGTCTCCCTCTTCCTCTCTCATGTCTCTCGCTGACCCTTCTTTGTCCCGTCCTGCCCTGTTGGTTTGTTTACTCCTTGATTGACTCCTTGTACGTTTTACAAGCTAGTATTGCACTACTACTAAGTACTCCGTACTAACGCGTTTCTCTGTCCTCATGAACCGTACAAACGTACTTGTAAAATAACCGGACGGTGTTGGCCAGTGGGTCGTAAACCCTGCCCCTCCTGGACGCTTTCCCGCTCTCTCCATTTATAACTATCATGTCCCTATGTATTTATGGGCGTAGTACGTCTGAAAGGGTCGTGAGATGTGCCGTGGGGGCATGTACTCCATGTGGCAACGCGAGAGGCAGGCCCTCTCCAAAGGCGTCTCGACCGCGCATCACTCTTCTCCTCCGACGAAAGAAGCTAGTGCGGCGGTCACTCTCGATCCTGTGCCGCCTGCCGGCCGGCAAGGACGAAATGAAAGAACAGTGCCCAGATTCAAAACTAAAAGCAGTCACGTTTATTCGGAAGAGAAGTGTAGTAAATAAACGAGGAACAGATACGTTTCACTCGTTCAACATTCTTGCATGCCTTTCGTCGGAGAAGGGTCAACGCCCGCGTTACGGCAGCGCGCGACCGTTGCCCGTCACGTCTCTAGATCGTCGCGTACCGGCGGCCGTCGTCGTCCTCTTCCGATCGCGTGTTCAACCTCCAAACCACCCACTCCTGCTTTTTCACCCCCCCGTCGCCGGTCGCCGCCTCTGATACCATACCCGACACACCATCACCGCCCCGTGGAACCAACTCCTACCCTGCCTGCCAGCCACCGGTCTGCCGCCCCTCCTCCACCTTCAGCAGCCGCCGGCGTCCTCGTACGTCCGCTCACCCGTCACTCGAGTACTCGACGCTACGGATGAAGTGGTAACGGGCCAGGCCCAGATGTTGAGACAGGCCGGGCCACACACTGCTCGCTCTCCGTTTTTGTAGCTTCGCAGCAAAAAAACAACTACAGTAGTACTAAATTTTACTCCTACTACTTACTGTAGTTGTTTCAACGCATCGTGTTAAGCTAAAACAAGAACGTGGATCAAATGAAGCTCAGCTTGTGGGGGTTGGATTGTCTGCGCGTCGGCCCCCCGCTCACCAAACTTTCCATTTCCTCCGCACCTTTTTGCTCTGTACAAAGTGGCCATCGTGTGGGCGTCTCTCCCCCCACACACGGCTGAGCCGAGACAGTGGCAGCAGCGGAGCAGAGAATTGAAGATCCTTAAATGCGGTTTGGTGGCGTCTCCCCTGGCCTCTCGGTCTCTCTCTCTCTCTCTCCCGAGCGAGAGCGAGAGGAAGTGGAGAGGAGAGAGGGATGGGTGCACGCTGCACTCCATAAAACCCCTTTGCACTTACTAGGCAGCAGCGAGGACCGTAGCTACCTGCAGCTACGAGCTTTTACCCGCTTTGACTCCACTCCTGCCTCCTCTCCAGCCTTCCGTTCCGTCCGTCTCTCTCCCCCTCCTCGTTCGTTCCCCCCCCACCGCCTGGTACTCTGCTAGATCGGCTCGATCCACACGTCAAACCTTCTCCACACCACCTCGCTTGTTCGTTAAGCTTGCCGGGCGTCACCATTGCTCGCTCGCTCGCTAGCTAGCTTGCTGCACAGGCTACTAGAGCCATGAGGAGACGGTGGTCTCGCGCGGCCGTGGTCGCGTGCTTACTGCTCCTTGCCTCCGCGTGCGTGGCCGCGTCGCGCGCGGCGCTCCCCCGCACCGCCGCCGGCGGCCAGGCGGCTGCCGCCGCGCGCGACGTTGGCCGGAGGAGCGCCTTCGATCTCATGGTCGTCGGCCTCGTCAGCATCGGGCTCGGCCGGCGGTGGCGCGCCGGCGACGGCGACGAGCTGGTCGACGAGGACAAGCGGCGCGTGCCCACGGGGCCCAACCCGCTGCACAACTGACGAGCGAGTAGCTGCCTAAGCTAGCTACTCCTCACCGTCACTTCTGATGAACGCGCGAGCTGATGGTCTTGCGTGCTTGGCGAGGCGGAGGCGGAGGAGGAGGAGAAGAATGCGAAGGAGAAGAGAGGAGCGTGCAGTGTCATTCCCTTCTGCTTCCCTTTCTTCTTTTTTTCCTAGTTCTTGTTTCTCTCTTCTTTTTTTCCTTTACTATTTGATTGGCTTGCGAAGTGGACAGCAAGGCTATTCTGTTGATTGAAAGAGATAGAGATATGAACATAGTGTTTATCGTTTGCCCCAATCACCATTCTTCTACTGCTGTTTCTTGTGTATATATTCCTTTTCTTTACTGCCCGATGTAACACTTTCGAGAACTTCTTTTCTTTTCCATTATGCATGCAGCAGGAGGTGTCTGGAAAAGTCTATTTTTCACACACAAAAAAAATAATGAAAATGTGGATTGTGGGATACGATATCGTGATGAGTACCTAGAAGATCAAGAAGGGGGCGGAATGGATTGATCGGAGTCTTCTCCATGAAGAGAGCAAGCAAAAGGTGACCTTTTTTCCCCCTGTTCTCAAAAGGTTGGAGAAGTGGTGAACCCATTGATCGACGACCTCCAATGCCAATTAACGTGCTCCCAGATTTTAGCGCCTTTTTTCTTTCCTTTCAACCTAACCTGTTTCGTTTGCATCCTGCCGTGCCCTTCTTTCTGCAAATGTATGATTGTAGTTTTACGTATGTAATTGTTACTCAGTTCGTATTTGAGTTGTTGGGAAATAGAGTACCAATTTTATTTTATTTATCGTTCTAGGATTGTGTTGGGAGTATAGAATATGATAAACAAAATGGTACTCTCTCGGTTCTGTAATATTTGATGTTGGAGAACTGAATTTAGTTATTTACGTCAAATAAAACAGAACAGAAAGAGCATTAGTTTTAAATCCTAAAATGATGAATAAACTGGAATGGAGCTGACCTCCTTCTGATATAGCACTACACCCTGATAGTGGAAATGGACGTAGAAACGGTTGACAAACTCATGGGTAACACATGTCACTAATAAATTTCTTCTTCCTGGTCGGAGGTTTCAATCGTAGCTTGGTCTAGTAAATACCGAGGTGATTTCTCAATGACAACATCTATGCAGTTGCGTAATTAGCTACTGCTAGTACCAACAGTAGCAGTACCAACCACTGAACCTCAGTAATATATTACCGGCGTCACCTGCATGCGCGAGCAAAGCGTCCAGCATCCGTCATCGATTCGTCGTCAGTGTTGAAAACCCCGGACGAATACTCGGATCTTTATTTGCGGTCGAGATCTGTCCCCCCGATCCCTCCGTGGCCGTTTGCGGGAACTTAATTTCGTGATGACCTGGCCATGCCCATGCTTGATTACATTTACAGGTCGTCTCAATTATTTGCCGGCCGTTGTTGTTGCCGTCGCCTGGGGCCGACGACCGGTTGAACGCTATCGCGATCGCAATCGATCGCGGTCTTGTTTAAACCCCGTTCTGTCCTGCGATCCACAGATACCGGTCGACGAATGGGAAAAGGATTGGTGGCGTTGAGCGTGCGATATCAGGGAAGCAATAAGACTGTTCTAAACTCCCGATGCGAATTGTCACTGTAAAGACAAAGTACGACGCCCTTGTGGAGACGGACAGGTGGCGGTACTACTAGTTCTAGTACAAACAGTGTCCGATGTGGGTTCCAGTTGATTTAACATCCAACGTTTGGCTCTGCCACAGATTTTTGAGACTGATCATTTGTTCGTCGTGATATCATACGATACGATTACTTGTTTGGCTTACAGAGCCAAACATTATGGTAACGTTTTGTTTTAGAACGTGGAATATAAAAGAATGGATTAGTTGCATCTCCAAACGTCGTTTCTTTTCTGGCAAAAAACTTAGGTAACCTAGCACGAATATTAATTAATCAGGTCCTAAACTTGGCAACAACGTACTACCTAGTGCGTAGGCTTCGGACTGCCTTCACACGACGTGTGTACAAGGAATTTTTCAATCGGATGGCATCACACCATGATGCAAGAACGGAAACTCTGCGCCGCATTTCTCTCCGGTTTTATTCCGCAGCTGCCGTTTTGGGGGGGGCGCCGCTCGGCGAGGGAGGATGAAAGGCGCCTTTCGGCGAGGCGCGCCGGGCGCTGCGCTGCCGCCGCGACGGTGGCCGGGGACCGGGCGGCCGGCCGGAAGCAGCGCCACGTGACGAGCACGTATAAAACCGCCTGCGTCCCCTGCCATGCCCATGCGCTAGCTAGCTTTGGAGTCAATTCCCTTGATTACCATTGCCCTCGTCCATGTCCAACCGTGTCCGACGAAAACGTCTTCCTCTGAATTAACGTTGAATTATTGGCTGTAAACTGTGTTAACTGCGTTGCAGATGGCAGGAGCAGCACTTTAAGCAGATTGAGAAATCCAATAGCAGGACTCGATCTCACTCCCCTGTTATCATAATCGGATCTCGCGATTAACGCGTTCCGTGCGTACGGGGCAGGGGCCGTTCACCGGTCGCAGCGGGGCGTGCTCTTTTTCAGGATTCATTTCAGATTCAGACGATTTCCTTGACGAGCCGGAAGCATTGAACTCCTCCTCCTGGCTGCCGCAATGAATGCGATTAGCATCTTGTTTTTGAGCAGCGTGGGACGAGGGTAGAGCTGGGCACCAGGAGTAAATGCTAGTACTCTCTTTTTGTCTCGCTACGTTGTCCCATAGCTCCTGTCATGATAGCATTTTCTGATAATTTGATCGTTAGGATAGGGTTTGCAGCTCAAAATGAACTTTTAGTTCTGTCCGTCCAGAATTTGTTCTAACAAAATCTGAGAGAGTAAGAGTTTTTTTCTTCAAATTTCGACTACTAAGAAACATTTATTTGTAGCCCGTCAAAGTTCGGAACTTTTAGCAAGAGGTGGATCTACACGTTTCGTTTTGACTGAAGTCTGCGAGGTGTACCAGACACAGGTCTACGATGAGTTAATTCGGCATTGTGTAGGCGAAACCGCGGAAGCAGGTCAACGACGACAGACAGCAATCAGGTGGAGAAAGATCCTGACTATGATTCCATCTGATCCCTGCGAGTATTTTTCTTCCCCTTCGTATCTTATTCATTTAAGTTTGGTCTTTCAAAGATCGATGCGGTGCGAGTGATGGCAAACTACAAAGCCTGGCATGGCGTCACCTCGTGCTGCTTCCTTGTAGCCTACTCAAATCCTTCGGAAATTCCAACCATCATTTTTGAGCTTGATGAAAGTATTGACGGATTTGCTTTTTGTCATCATGAACAATGAGATCAAGAGACTGGAGAACACCGCTGTAATAGAGTACTGCATCGCGACCCTGAAAAAGAAACTGTGTTGCTAAAGAAAAGCCACTGATTTGTGCAAGTATTGTATTGGAACATCACCTCCAGTTCAACATAGATGTGGATTATTTGGTTTGCAGATACTACTAAAAATTATTCTAGCCTTCTGAAGGCAACAGTAATCACAAATGCATCTGTTAATTGCTTATAGGTAATGGGGCCACCGTGCAGGAGAAGGGCATACTGTATCCTACTAACAAGCCCTTGTTAACTAGTCCTCCACATTACACAAACTACACGTATTACTTGTTCAGATATAATATGGAGAAATTAAGGGTACAAGATAAATCTCATCGTTTTATTTGAAAATACTGGTAAAAAAGCACTCGGGGTTTTATTGAAAGCTTTGCAACTGTCTAGTCCAGGAGTTGTTCACATATGTACATGGAATTGCAAGAAAAAAATATACACGTCAGTGTTACATGGAACATGGAAAAACACAAAAAGAAGCATGCATGGTACACTGTGGAAATAAAAATACCACACGTTGCCTGATGACCATCCAACAAGTGATGTCGGATCGCCGTATGTTTTTCAGAACCTAGTGCGCCCGTGGCCAAAATGAGACCGCAGCTGTCTTTATTTTACCCAACAGTATTTATGTCCTATTTACAGCCCCTCTATATATAGTGCTGAAATGCGAGTTCCCTGAATCCTTGTACACGGAAATAGTCCCTTACCAGCGTTTCACAAATGCTGCGCTGCCGCGTCGTTATATGCCGCTGCTCATGTCGTACGGCTTGTGGACCATGGGCGACGACGTGTTGAGCCAGTAGGACATCATGTCCTTCGCCGTGTCCGACGTGGCGTTCCTGTCCTTGAGGTTCTTCCTGTCCAGGAACGCCGGCTTCATGGGCGCCGGGACGGACTGCTCGCCCTTGGTCGTCAGCATCAGCACCACCTCCGACATCGCCGGCCGAAGGTTCGGGTACGGCTGCACGCACAGCAGCGCGATCTGGCACACCTGCTGGAGCTCCTTCTCGTCGAGCCCGTCGGCCTGCACCTTCGGATCGACGAGCTCCAGGATCTTGGACTGCTCGTAGAGCCTCCACGCCTGAAAAGCTCAGAGCAAGCAAGGATTAATTCTTCAGTCCACGATTTTCAGGAGGATCGATACTGTACTCGGAAAGCAGCATACATGTTCAGGAAGGTACTGCATCTCGTTTGGAAGCGAGAGATCCGTGTTCTTCCTGCTGCTGATGATCTCGAGCACGAGCACGCCGAAGCTGTAGGTGTCGGCTTTCACCGTGAGCTCCCCTCTGATCGCGTATTCAGGCGCTGTGTATCCCCTGAAACGGATTCGAAAGAATTGCTTTTTCTGCGTTGTCATATATATATGTACGATTGCGAAGTGCAAGCGTGAAAAGTGAGTTCTTTGGCGACTTACAGCGTGCCGGCGAACGTAGTGCTGAGGTACGTCTGGTCCTCGGGGAAGAACCTGGCCAGGCCGAAATCGCTAATCTTGGGCTGGAACTTGTCGTCCAGGAGAATGTTGCTGGCCTTGATGTCGCGGTGAACGATCCTCAGGTTGGACTCCTCGTGGAGATACTGCAGTCCCCGAGCAATGCCGATGATGATCAGGTGCCTGGTTTTCCAGTTCAGAAACGGCGAGCCCTCGCCTCCTGCAACGTTTTGAACAGTCATAGGAACCAAAGCATATCTTCAGGTCCGAGGGCAACTAGTATAAGCTCTGCGTGCTTACCGAACAATATCTTGTCCAAGCTTTTGTTCTTCATGAACTCGTAGACGAGCAGTCGCTGCGTCCCCTCCGAGCAGCACCCGACGAGGCGAACGAGATTCCTGTGCTGGATGCTTGTGATCATGTTCACTTCCACGAAGAACTCTGATTCACCCTGCCCTGACTTACCGACGCTGAGCTGCTTCACTGCTACTTTCCTGCCGTCCAGTTTCCCCTGGTCAACCATTGCACTAAGAACATGTAAAAAAATACCGAGTACAAGTAGTACAATGTAGTGTGGTGATCTCGCAATGTTTTTGGGCGAAGAAATGTACCAGATAAACAGGCCCAAATCCTCCTCTTCCTAGCTGGTTTTTCTGGTGGAAATCTCCCGTGGCCTTCTTCAGCGTAGCGTAATCGAAGTAAGTGATGGTGCGTAAGTTTCCGCTCATATTACTGCTGAAGTACTCAGCTACCTCTATCATGACAAAGATAATTAAAAAGATGTTATGAGAAGTCTGTTTCTTGTACGAGTCAATCCACAGTGACCGTTCAAGATAAATTCACCTGAAGCAGAGCTCCATGGCCTCGACAATCTCCTCATGGTGTCTGCTCCGAAGAGCTTCCAGCAGATACCAAGCAGGATTACGACGGCTATGATAAGAACGACGATGAAGACGAGGAAGACCGTGCTTGGGTTCGCAGATGCCATGGCTATTCTTTATTTCCGCACCTTTTCTATATCAAGTACCAGCCATCTCAGAATTTGAAAAGTGTTTAACCAGCTGATTGAAAAAAAGCATGCGCGCAGAATTAAACGTCAAACGGCAAGCTCATGCAGTAACAGAAGATTGTGACGAGAGAGATTACTCTACTTATAGTTAATTTGTAGTGTACGCATGACACTTGGAGAATCAGAGATGGAAGCGGTTAATTAGCTGTACTGAATCATAAATCAGCTACTGTTATGACGAGTTGTTTAATCCAAAGTCAGTCTAGATCCTCCAGAATAACTAAACTGGACAAGAGACGTGAAGCCAGAAGAAACAGAATCGCCGGCACGACCTAGTCACGCATTCTAGAAATTCTTCGTCTCACACAAACTTAACGACAGTAGAGAATGATGGCTGACGAACAAGAACGGCAGTTCATGTTCTTTCCATCAGCCTTGAACCCCCAGAAAAGTTTTATATGAACTGTTGTACCACAGATTAAAGAATCATCGCTACAACTACAAGTACAATCTCCTGAACACTGAATATACATGGTAAGAATATGTACTCACTCCATTTCGAATTATTTGACGCTAGTCTTCAAATAATTTGAAACGGAGTGAGTATCAAGCATCCTAGTTCTACTCGACTCGAGCAGCATGCATACCTTGCGCCAGCCACCGGAAGGCCGGCCCTCGGACCCGGTGATCAAACGGCGACGATCACCGGGAGCTCGTGCCTGGAGCGTTGTTTCCCAACCAAACCACTGCCACCATGGAGAGTAAGCGAGTGCGCGACGGGGACAGAGGGGAGGCTTCCAATGCCGAGGCAACGACATAGTTATCGGTTTCTCCGAGGAGCCAGCCCGATCCGATCCAATCCGCCCACACGGACGTCCCACTGGCATTGGCGCGGTCGCGGGCACTGCCGGCCTCGCCATCTAGCTAGCTAGCAGCTGGCTCTGGCTCGCGAGCAAACATCACAAAACGAATAGATTAGTCGGACGGGTTTAAGCAGATTAAGAAATCCAATAGCAGGACTCGATCTCACTCCCCTGTTATCATAATCGGATCTCGCGGATCAACGCGTTCCGTGCTTACCGGCCGCAGCGGGGGCGTGCTCTTTTTCAGGATTAATTTCAGATTCAGAAGATTTCCTTGACGAGCCGGAAGCATTTGAACTCCTCCTCCTGGCTGCCGCATTGAATGCGATTACGATTTCCTGATTGATCGTTAGGATAGGGTTTGCAGCTCAAAATGAAGATAAGGATGATTTTACCAATGACTCGTTCTTAATTCTTCATTTTTATATAAATAATTAATATGGCGGTTTTCCTATCTGACTTAGAAGGCTACTATATAAAATAGAAAAGGCCTATGATGACACCTGTAAATGTACAACTATGTGAGTCAATATGGATCAAGAAATTTGCCCTGAAGATGAAAAAAATTGCTCAAAAAATAATTCAGATTTTATGAAGGTAATGAACTGATGGTAAATACGAACACATGGTTGATGCCTGTGTATTGGAATTTGTCGCTAGGTGTTCGTCCTGAACGACCGTTGCATATAAGGCCCCGAGTGCCTCCCAACGGCGTTGATCACAGTCACATACATACCCCAGCCCGCCGCGCGGCGAGGCCAGGCAACCACTCCCCGCCATGGCCACCACCTCCCTCGCCTCCGCCTCCCACCACCACCACCACCGTCTCCTCTTCCTCTCCCGTCCAAACCCGAACTCCTCCTTCAGAACCAGGAACGGAGGCCGCCTCCCGCCCATCCGGTGCTCCTCCGCCTCACCACCCTCACAACCGGCCACCGGCGGCGCGCGGAGGATGAATCGGGACAGCGTCGGCTGTCAAAACAGTCGTCGTGGGAGGCGAAGGACTCGCAGGGCGACGACTACCTCTACCGCCTCGGGAAGGAAGCTGAGAACATGAACATCGCCGTCGGCGCCCGGGCTGGCGTCGTTGACGATCTCTTCGTCGGGAATTTCCTTGGGAAAGACTGTAAGTGCTCCTCACCCCGGTCGTCTCACTCCAGTCCAGAGATTTTCCAAAAAACTTCGTAACCTATTTATAGATTTAAATAGATAATTGTGATAAGAACAATGACTGTTCAACAGTGTTTTGAATAGACACTGGAATTGACTTGCTTGATAAATAATAACAAAAGAGGAAGTTACTTGGACTCAAACGTTTTGATAACATGTGTTCAATGCGGTTGCAGCGGATATAGTCTTTTATTACTGGCAGAAGGTAACAAGAACATTTCAGTACCTTCAGGGGGATTACTGCATTGCACCACTCTTCCTTGTGAGTTGAAGTACAAATGCGCTTGTGCTATTTTTTTTTGTTCCTTCTATTACGCGATCAGTGAAAATTTGACACTGCAGAGTCACTTTATTGCAGGATAAAGTTGGTAAGAACTATAATGTGATGGGGCTAAATATTATCATATGAGATCACAAACAGAAATTAAAAGATTCTTCGCTTGTATTGGCATGGCTGTTCAAGTGTATTTTACAGATATGAAACGCGAAGGTGAAAAATAGCTGAAAGGCATATCTCTTGAATTGATCACACTGCTTTACTTGTGTTCTTGCATAAAAATGTAGTAATCACTTGGCATGTTTCTACTGAGAAACTTTACATAGCAATGACCATCATAAGTCAATAAAATCATTAGACCGAACAAATTGTTAGTCAAATATAATGTGAGCTGGTCTGCAGATGAAATATCTCTAAGTACTATGCATATATTGGTAGAGCATTTTCAATTAAACTAATTTACTCCTGTTTTTTCGGAGTTTTACTTTCATAATCCAATAACACCCATATAATGTCTCATGACACTTGGGACGCATTGGGGGGTGCTTACCATATTTATTGACCTTTTTCTCCAGGTGCACGTATTAAAGTCTAAAGGACTGTTTGTTGTTTGCAGCATGCCACATTGTAAAGAACTACATTGCAGTACAGCTTCGTGACATCAAGGTTCCCCTGATACTTGGTAGAGCAACCCGCTTATTCTTTCTTTGCGTGTCTGTTGATAAATTAGTAAGTCTATAAACGAACTGATTGGCGTCACTATGCAGTGATCTGGGGAGGAAAAGGCCAAGGGAAAACATTCCAAACTGAACTTATATTTAGAGCAATGGATGTTGAACCTATTATTATGTCTGCTGGAGAACTAGAATCTAAATGGGCAGGTTAAGAAGCATCTGGAATATACATGACTTTTATTACTGTACTATAATTTGCTAAACTGCTGTTCAGGCTACTCACTTATTTTTTCCGTGCTATATATCAACTTTATTTCAAATATCAAAAAACATGTTTTATGTTTTGTTACATAAACAAAGAAAAATTTCGGCATGGGAATGTTTGACATCATGATGTCTAGAAAGTTGTGATCAGCTTACATAACTGTTCAGAACACATTGAGGTTCTTGTGTATTTGTTTGTGAGTACACGATTGGATGGAAAACTAAACTCCAGATTTTGATTCTTCAGTGGATAAAGGTGATATTGTTCATCAATATGAAGGAAAAGAAAAACCTGTCCCCATTATATTTGGGCGGATCAGAGTGCATGGAGTCAGTAGCCACTGATTATTCTTTCACAGTCGCTACGAGTCTCATGTCCAATAATGTTTCTCTGCTCCGTGTGCAGGAGAACCAGGGAGGTTAATACGCGACAGATACAGAACGGCATCTAAGTAATTCAAAAATCAAGTAAGAAGGTGTTTGCAGCTACTTGGTCTCAGACATGAGCATTTCATATTCAGGTTTATCATTTCTGAAAGAACACAATATTTCTATTCAAACACAGAGGTTATTCATCTGCATATGTTAGACTTTATTATTGAAGTCTATGTGATATGATTTGAAAGTTGATCTATAGGTGGCTAACGGGCCGTGCCGGGCTCGGGCCATAAAACCCTCAGCCCGTCACGGCCCAGAAAAAAATCGGGTCGTTCCAGGCTGGGCCCTGTTTATTTTTAAATACATAAAAAATAGCAAAAATATATTATTCGGGCTTAAACGGGCCGGGCCCCATGGGCTAACCGGGCCATACCACCAGGCCGTGCCGGGCCAGCCCGACGGGCTGGAGGTTAAGGCCCGGGAACGGTCTGCACCGGGCTTTGGGCCGGCCCGGGCCCGGTTTTTTCATGCCAGGCCGCGCTTGTGCCGGGCCATTTTTGTCAGGCTTTGGGCTGGCCCCATTGGCCCGGCCCATTTAGCAACCTATAAGTTGATCTGGTGAAAGTGTTCCTGAATTCTCCATATTGGGACATTTTTAGGATTGTGTTCTCAATATTTCAGCATCCATAGTGATTTTGCTCTTGGGGATGTTACCAGAGTAAAGATGCTGTGCATACTTTACAAACCACTTGATCTCACTAGTTTTTGTATTGTGCAGGGAAAATTGAATTGTTTGATGATCAATGACCTAGATGCTGGTGTAGGAAGATTTGGTGGGTTATATTCTAAATATACTTATTTTTAATTGATGCCTTTTCAATCATGATGAAGGGATATTTGTTTGCATGTTTGTTTTTCAAGGGTCGCCTTTCTTTTGGTCAAGAATACATGCTGTTCGTGAATGTTATTTGAGCTCGTTGTTCCAGCACATAGTTGCTGGAAAGAAAGTTAATTGCAATGTCTTTCTCGTGTTTCCAGGGAACTCACAGATGACTGTCAATAATCAAATAGTTGCTGGAACGTTGATGAATTTGGCAGATAATCCTGCTGGAATAAGTCTTGTAGTCCTTTGGTCTTTGGTCCCCTAGTCCCTTGTACCCTAGTCCTTTAGTTTGTTGCACTTTAGTCCTTGGTCTTTGTTGTACTCTAGTCCTTTGGTCTTTGTGGCCCCAATTAGGACAGCATCTAAGGACACTAGGACAGCATATTAAGGACACTAGGACAGCATCTTAGTGTCAGCCATGGACAGCATATTAGGACAGCATCTAAGCATCTTAGACTAGCATCTTTGTGGCATATGCTTGGCTGCCATGGCAGCTATAAATATGTAGCCTCAACCCCTTGGGTTGGCATGGCATTGTGTGAGAAATAGACAAGAAAATTGCCCCAACTCCTAGTGTCATCCTCTCTTTCAATGAGAGTAAGAATTCAGCTACTAACACTTGGTATCAGAGTCGTTCTATCCTGTAGCTTAAATATCTCCTGCTCATCCCCTTCCCGCACCTCTCTCCGTCCGCAACCGGCAGCAGGAACACCTGCTGTTCCAGCTCATTCCTCTCCTGCACAGACGAGCAGCAGCTTGTCTTCCACATACAGCAGCCCTTCCCCACTAGTGCGCCATGTCCGACGGACAGTCTCAGCGCTCGGTCGCCTTGAGCGCGCGGCAGACGGAGGTCGCCGCGGCGGAGGAGCGCGAGCGAGCGGCGGCAGAGACTGCGGCGACGGCGGCAATGGCGGCAAGGTTGGTGGCGGCGGAACTGGCAGCAGCAAGGGCGGAAGTGGAAGCAGCGGCGGCGGCGGCTGTAGCGCGTGCGGCGGCAGCGGAGCTGGAGGCTCTGCGCGGCAGTAGCTCCAGCGGCTCTGTCGACGGCGGCGTCAACGATGAGCTCAGGCCGGTGAGGGAGGCGGCGCGAGCACGAGAGGTGCAGCTAGCAGTCGCGCGCCCCTATGGGCGCGACAACCGTAGCCCAGACGGGCGCGGTCGCGCCGGTGGCGCTCCCGGCGGCGGCGGCTGGGTCGACGGAGAACGCGTCCATTACAGGCGGCGCGGTTCTCCCTCTCCCGACAGGTACCATGGACACCACGGGGTCCAGGCCATTGTCAGGGACGTCGGTCCCGGCGGTGGGTGGCCTACCCTCACCAAGACCAACTATGTCGAGTGGGCCGCGGTGATGAGGGTACGGCTCCAGGTGCGACACATGTGGGAAGCAGTTCAGTACGGCGACGTCGACTACTACGAGGATCGACGAGCGTTGGATGCCCTCATTGCTGCAGTCCCGCCCGAGATGCAGTTCTCGCTTTCCAAAAAGCGGACTGCTAAGGAGGCATGGGATGCCATCGCTGCAGCACGCATCGGCAGCGACCGCGCCCGCAAGTCCACACTGCAGGCGCTTCGCAAGGAGTGGGAGAACCTGGCCTTTAAGCCAGGTGAGGACGTTGATGACTTTGCGCTCCGTCTCAACACTTTGTTGCAGAAGTTGGTGCAGTTCGGCGACGACACCTACAACGAAGAGAGAGCTGTCGAGAAGCTCCTTCGGTGCATCCCCGAGAAGTACAAGCAGATCGCTTGCTCGATCGAGTCTCTGCTGGACCTCTCCACGATGTCGATTGAAGAGGCGATAGGTCGCCTCAAGGTCGTCGACAACGACGAACCACAACCTCTCTCGGGGCCTATCACCATTGGCGGGAAGCTTCATCTCACTCGCGAGCAGTGGGAGGCTGGCCAGGGTGACCGGAAGAAGGGGGAGTCCTCTTCCTCGACAGGCGGCCGCAAGCGCGGCAAGTCGCGTAAGGGGCGTGGAGGTACCCAGGCCGGGGCACGCGGACGTACCGAGGGTGGCGCCCGCGGAGGCGCCCAGGGCGGCACCGTCGGCAACCACAAGCCGACACGAGACGACACCTGCCACAACTGTGGCAAGCTTGGTCATTGGGCCAGGGAGTGTCGACAGCCACGACGTGGCCAGGCCCACGTGGCACAAGTGGAGAAGGAGGCCCACGTGGCACAGGTAGAGGAGGAGCCAACTTTGCTTCTGGCACACGGAAGCATCAAGCCACCTCTAGTGGCATCGACCGCAGCGGCTCTCCTTCATCTTGATGAGCCAAAAGCACACGCTTTTCTCGGCGACGGCTCCAACAATGACAAGACTGACGGGTGGTGCCTCGACACCGGCGCCACCCATCACATGACCGGTCGACGGGAATTCTTCGTTGAGCTTGACTCCAATGTCCGAGGCTCTGTCAAGTTTGGTGACGCCTCCGGCGTGGAGATCAAGGGTGTTGGCTCCGTCATCCTCACCGCCGAGTCTGGTGAGCACAGGCTACTCGTCGGAGTCTACTACATCCCCGCATTAAGAAACTCCATCATCCGCTTGGGACAGCTGGATGAGAACGGTTCGCGCGTGGAGATTAAGGACGGAGTCATGAGGATTTGGGATCGCCATCGTCGCCTTCTTGCCAAGGTAACTAGAGGCACCAATCGACTCTATGTCCTTCACGTGCAGGTAGCACAGCCTGTCTGCCTTGCCACTCGTCGGGACGACGAGGCATGGCAGTGGCACGAGCGCTTTGGGCATCTTCACTTCGAGGCCCTAAAGCAGCTCAGTGCCAAGGAGATGGTGCGAGGCATGCCATGCCTTGACCACGTGGAGCAGCTCTGCGACGTCTGCGTATTGACGAAGCAGAGGCGGCTTCCTTTTCCCCAGCAGTCGAGCTTTCGAGCTAAGGAACGGCTCGAGCTCGTTCACGGGGACTTGTGTGGCCCGGTGACACCAGCTACACCGGGAGGACGACGCTACTTCCTGCTGCTCGTCGACGACCTCTCCCGCTACATGTGGGTCGTGGTCCTTGGCAGCAAGGGAGAGGCTGCGAACGCCATCAGGCGCGCGCAGGCCATTGCGGAGGCGGAGTGCGGCCGCAAGCTGCGTGTGCTACGCACCGACAACGGCGGCGAATTCACGGCGGCTGAATTCGCGTCGTATTGCGCGGATGAGGGTGTTCAGCGCCACTACTCCGCGCCCTACAGCCCGCAGCAGAACGGCGTCGTCGAGCGGCGCAACCAGACGGTTGTGGGGATGGCTCGGGCCCTCCTCAAGCAGAGGGGAATGCCGGCTATCTTCTGGGGAGAGGCGGTGGTGACGGCTGTCTACATCCTCAACCGCTCGCCCACCAAGGCTCTCAACGGCAGGACGCCGTACGAGGCTTGGTATGGGCGCAAGCCGGCGGTCTCTCATCTACGGGTCTTCGGCTGCCTCGCGTTTGCCAAGGAGCTTGGCCACATCAGCAAGCTCGACGACAGGAGCACTCCGGGGGTGTTCATCGGCTACGCGGAGGGCTCGAAGGCCTACCGCATTCTCGACCCAGAGACACAACGTGTGCGCACGACGCGCGACGTTGTGTTCAACGAAGGGCGAGGATGGGCATGGGACAAGGCGGTGGACGACGGTTCGACCTCGACGCACGACGACTTCATCGTCGACTACGTCCACTTTAAGGGAGTTGGGGGAGTAGGCAACTCTTCTCCACCGAGCGTGTCTACCCCAACCCCCGACCGTCCACCTCCACCTCAGCCGGCGACCCCACGCACTCCAGCACCGACGACCACTCCTCCGGGCACGCCCACTCCGTCCCCAGCTCGTGTCGAGCACGGCCCAGTGGAGTTTGTTACTCCGCTCTCCCACGACGAGGAGCGCCTCGACGGGTGCTACGACGGCGAGCCGTTGCGGTATCGCAAGATGGAGAACATTCTCGGCAACCAGCCGGTGCCGAGACTGGCCCCTCACGATCTGGATGATCGAGATCTGGAGGCGCAGTTGCACCTTGCGTGCGATGACGGCGAGCCTCGGTCTTTTGCGGAGGCCGAGAAACACGCGGCATGGCGTGCTGCGATGCAGTCGGAGATGGACGCGGTTGAGACGAACCGCACTTGGGAGCTTGCTGATCTCCCTCGTGGTCACCGTGCGATCACCCTTAAGTGGGTGTTCAAGCTGAAGAGGGATGAAGTCGGCGCCGTCGTCAAGCACAAGGCTCGCTTGGTAGCACGCGGCTTCGTGCAGCAGGAGGGGATCGACTTCGACGATGCTTTTGCCCCCGTGGCACGGATGGAATCCGTGCGACTCCTTCTTGCACTTGCTGCCCAAGAAGGCTGGCGTGTCCAGCACATGGACGTCAAGTCGGCGTTCCTCAACGGCGACTTGAAGGAGGAGGTCTACGTACACCAGCCGCCGGGGTTTGTGGTCCCTGGCAAGGAGGGCAAGGTGTTGCGCCTGCGCAAGGCCCTTTATGGCTTGCGTCAGGCACCAAGGGCGTGGAATGCCAAGTTGGATTCCACGCTCAAGAGGATGGGCTTCGGGCAATGCCCGCACGCGGCAGCCATCTACCGGCGAGGCAATGGAGGAAACACCCTACTGGTGGGTGTCTACGTCGACGACTTGGTGATCACCGGCACCAAGGATGCGGAGGTGGCAGCGTTCAAGGAAGAGATGAAAGCCACCTTCCAGATGAGTGACCTGGGATCTCTCTCCTTCTACCTTGGGATTGAGGTGCACCAGGCCGACTCCGGGATCACACTTCGACAAACCGCCTACGCCAAGCGCATTGTTGAGCTAGCTGGGCTCACAAACTGCAACCCAGCTCTCACTCCGATGGAGGAGAGGCTGAAGCTGAGCCGCGACAGCACGGCGGAGGAGGTGGACGCTACGCAGTACCGGCGTCTTGTGGGGAGCCTTCGCTACCTCACCCACACACGGCCGGACTTGGCATTCTCCGTCGGCTACGTTAGTCGGTTCCTGCAACGACCGACGACGGATCACCAGCAGGCTGTGAAGAGGATCATCCGCTATGTTGCGGGGACTCTCGATCACGGCCTCCACTACCCGAGGTGTCCTGGGGAGGCACACCTTGTCGGGTACAGCGATAGCGACCACGCCGGCGACATCGACACCAGCAAGAGCACCAGCGGGATCCTCTTCTTCTTCGGCAAGTGCCTCGTTAGCTGGCAGTCGGTCAAGCAACAGGTGGTGGCCCTGTCCAGCTGCGAGGCCGAGTACATAGCGGCCTCCACCGCTTCGACTCAGGCGCTCTGGCTTAGTCGACTGCTTGGTGATCTCCTCAGCAGAGACACTGGAGTGGTCGAACTCAGGGTGGACAACGTGTCCGCTCTGGCCCTGGCAAAGAATCCCGTTTTCCATGAACGGAGCAAGCACATCCGGGTGAGGTACCACTTCATCCGACAATGCTTGGAGGAAGGGAGCATCAAGGCGAACTACATCAACACCAATGACCAGCTTGCGGATCTGCTCACGAAGCCCCTTGGGAGGCTCAAGTTCATTGAACTTCGCACCAAGATCGGGATGGTCCAACCCTTTCAGAAGACGACGTACAAGACTTAGGGGGAGAATGCTGGAATAAGTCTTGTAGTCCTTTGGTCTTTGGTCCCCTAGTCCCTTGTACCCTAGTCCTTTAGTTTGTTGCACTTTAGTCCTTGGTCTTTGTTGTACTCTAGTCCTTTGGTCTTTGTGGCCCCAATTAGGACAGCATCTAAGGACACTAGGACAGCATATTAAGGACACTAGGACAGCATCTTAGTGTCAGCCATGGACAGTATATTAGGACAGCATCTAAGCATCTTAGACTAGCATCTTTGTGGCATATGCTTGGCTGCCATGTCAGCTATAAATATGTAGCCTCAACCCCTTGGGTTGGCATGGCATTGTGTGAGAAATAGACAAGAAAATTGCCCCAACTCCTAGTGTCATCCTCTCTTTCAATGAGAGTAAGAATTCAGCTACTAACAAATCCAACCAGGGTGAGCATCGGCCAGAAATGGAGGGAATCTGATATTACAAACAGAGTACCAATAATAATAACTGGCAATGATTTATCAATATACCCCCTTGATTCGTGATGGGAGAATGGAAAAATCCTACTGGTATATTTGTCCTATCTGAAGCAATTATGTAAATACAGACTACTTAACAAACTACCCTTCAGTACTGTTTAGTGTTTTCCTGTCTTCTTAGCTTTGACACTTTATACAATAAGAACAACAAAGCATTTGTCCCAAGCACGTTGAGGTATGCTAGATATGAAACCCAATACAAACATATGAAAGTAAAAGAAAGAAAGAGAAGAGTAAACAAAGTAAAAGAAAGAAAGAGGAGAGTACACTAAGATTTCAGCACATAAATCGCTGATTTCCATGCAGTCCTATAAGAGTCAAATCTATAGTTACATTCCTATTCCTCAATGCTGACATGGGAGAAGGCAGTAAAATAGGACTTGAGGGATTGGAATGAGCCTTTCCCCATTACAAAATTTATTGCCTAGGCCTGAAGATAGGTGTTCATTTCATGAGACATCTTTCTCTTTCTTTCCATTCTTCTCCTAGTAAAAAGATGGGGTCCAACCTATAAGGAGTTAGGTATTTTTTCATAGAGACCCAAGTTCGAGTTGGAGAGGACGCAAATCTGGATCATAGGGTGTACGCCACACCTCACCCCTAGCAATTGAGCTAGACTCAATTCGTCATCTCCTATCGATAAATTATTTACAATTTTGTTTGCTTATTACTACAGGCAGCCTGGCTGTGAAGATATAATTAATATTGTTCACGGCATGTATACAAAGGATGGCATACCATTGGAGGATGTATCAAGAATTGTGGACACATTTCCGAACCAAGGTATCAGTTCCATCATAAGCGCCATTTCCATTTTTTAATGAGGTGAAACTTGTGTGGTTCTGGATATTCTTGCTAAGCTGTCACCAGTGAATAATGATTTGGTGTACAAACTTGTAGCTTCAACTTTCTATTTGAATGACATTTGCACAGTAATGTCTTAGTGAACTAGTGTCTATTGTCAACAGATGTTTGTTACTGTTAGAACATTTATGTCAGTTATCCAAAAGGTATAGCAAAAATTAGGTGCTATTGGAAACATTGGACTTTTATACAAAGCATGTAATTTAATATCCAATCACACAAATAGTCCACTTTTATATTTGAATCATATATTTAATAAGTAAATCAATATTCTGCAACCCTCGACTTTTATGGAGTTTTGAGATCTAGGACATGACAAGGCTATCTTGAAGGTATTTTATTTTTATTTATAATTAATAGGTTGATTTTAAGTTTGTATGTTTGGTTGCAGCGAATGTAGTTTAGATCTGTGCATATACAACAGGTCGTGCCTGTTAGTTTTGGTGGATTATCAAGTTATGCGTTTTTGTGTCTGATAATTTGGTTCCATGGAATTATATATTATATGTTATGTTGACTGGGTTGGCATGCAAGAAAAGACAATGCTTTTGACTGTCAAACAATATACATGTGGTTCGGGTTATCTTGGAAAGGACTTTTTGTTCCCCGATGCAGTTTTTGATAATGTTGTTCAGACAAAATCTAAGTATACATATTATTGCTTCAATTGCACCGCAGTGGGTTGATGATATCAGAGGATATGAAAAGCTAAATGAAAAGCTTCTTAAGCGAAAGAAAATAGAAGCTTCCAACCTTTATACCTCCCAAGGTATATATTCAAATTTTCAAGCAACAAATATCGTAGATTTCTAGCAATTCTTTCAGTAGTACAGTTAAACTTGTTATTCTTTCATCCACCTTGTGAAACCATTACGACAAACTCCCTGATACACATCACCCTTTTTGGATCAGGAAACACTAGAAGCATTGATCGAGTCAGGGCTCTCGCTGGTGAGGGAGCAAGAATTAATAATGAACTCGAAATTGTCGAAAGAATACATGAAGAACTTAGATGAGTAGTACAAAGCTCACAAGTGAGTTCAACTTCGTCCTCTTTCCAGTAATACACCATAATTTTTGTTCCAGTTGCATGCGTTGTATGAAGTGTACATGATTTTTTCTTGTGCATATGTATTCCATCATATCCATATAATATATGCAAAATAAAAGGACATATTTTCTCTCCCTTATATTTGCTTCTAACCACTGGAGCCCGTGTCATGCTTAGGTTTCAGAAACCTCACAGCTATATTTTTGTAACATATATGTACTAAAGGATGCATATATATCAACCTTGTCCTTGCCCATCATCATTCTCAGAAAATCGTCCGGTTGACTTGTAGAATGGTGGGTTGTGGCGCAAACTGCTCCATATATGGGAAGGAAGCTTCAAAATTAACATATCATATCATCCTCTACCTAAAGTTTATGATGGTAGAATAATACAATGCCACATCTGATACATGCTGGATCATTTAATATCTTATTTACATCTTTATAAATATACGACTTATGAGAGAGATACTATGATCACAGTGGATTTAATTAAAGATTTTTTATATTTATATTTGCTACAATACATCCTATTACATCATTTAAAATCTTATTTAAGTGCTTATAAATCCTTTTTACAATTTTTTTTAAATGTCAGTAGCAAATTTGAGTAAGATATATTTAATTAATAAAAACAAAACCAAGTATGATCCGGCCAAATTAAAAAGGAGAGAACGGCTTGAATGCAAACAACCGTTTGGTGCAATCATACAAACAGTTCTCCTAGTCACGTGATCGTAGAATAAAGATCGTGTAATCTAGAAGATCCGTTTGTCGATTGTACCAAAGAGCTGTTTGCATGCTAGTCGTCTCCAAAAACGGTTGTGCTAGCTTGTGGGGGGAGACTACACAAACGGGTTAATCATCACTGAGATTGCGTAGCTTAATGAAGTTTGATGGAGGTAGAGACGATGAGTCATGGGCCTCGGATTAGGAACGGGCGCCTGGCGCTGGCCCCTAGGCAACGTGTAGAGTATCTAACAGGGTTAGGTGGCGCCCCTGGGTACTTATAAGCCGCTCTGTTCACAGTCCATTTCCTATCTGCTTCTCTCTCTCCCCCTCTTCTTCTTCCTCTCTGCTCGGCGGAGGATATACATCCGTCGCCGGAGGGATGGAGTGGTGGCAGCAGTCGGTCGTCGTGCCGGTGAAGCGCGCGTGGGTCGTCGTCACCGCCCGGCTGCGTCGCAAGACGAAAGACGGTAAGATCACCACGGAATTCTAAGTTTTCCTGTTTAGTAACGCACTCTATATTCTCTATATATACATGCCTGTTTTTTATCGTCTTAACTAATCGTGGTCCGTTCATCGCTGATGCATCTGCATGTAATCTATTTTTTTTTGCGATTAAGCAATCAATCATGGTCGGTTCATCGCTGATGCATCTGCGTGTAATCTAATTTTTTTGCGATTAAGCAATCTCTGATTCTAATATGCACAGGCGCCATTTCTTACCGTTTCGTGTTTAAGCGTCGTTTCAGTGTGATTGCAATGTCGAAGGAAACATTTCTTATTAGCTTATGCCTTTTTCCCGTGATTGGCAACCTCGATTGGTGAGTTTCTTCACCTTTATTTAATACACATCATCTCTAATCAAAGTTACATTGCATTCATACGAGTACCAGTGAGTGAGGACATGCACATCGTCACCAGGGGATCACCTCTGATTAAAAAAGTGAACTTGCATTATTCAGACGTGCACATAGTATCAGTGAGTGAGGATATGCACATGGATCGTCACTAGGCACGCGTGGCAGTCGTTTTGTTTCCGCGCTATAGGACAAGTATGCCGAGTGGGTTGCATGGAAGTTTGTGGCATGTGTTTCCCGTGCCCAAGATTGATTTTGTTTTTTTGCACCGCACGCGCGCGCGCGGCTGCATGTTGTTGGGGTGTCGTGCATCTCACTCTCGGTTCGATACTCCACGCCACCACACATTGCCGCTGCAGTCCTATATATAGACCTCCTCTGTCCTCCTCGTCTCATATACCTGCCGTCTGCATGCTACTTGTGCCATTCTCATGACACTGGATTACTTTGTTGCATGTGGCTCAAGTACAGAGCAATTAGCTTAATTAATGGAACAACTGATTGATCACCATCCATTAGTTTACTTTCGTTGTGCTATCGATGATCTCGGTAGATTTGCTGCAGGTTCACGTTACGAAGCTGAACAAAATTCTCAGTTATAAGGTCACATGTCGCGAGAAATATCGTTCCATATGTTGGAGATGTCCAATACGGGACTTCTCCAAGAATGTGGTGGTAGTAGGTAGGCCACATGAGCCCATGATGCGGCAACACGAACCGACAGGGGCAGCATACTCGTGCACTTGGCGGCAAGCCGGCAACTACCATATATCCACGTCACTTATAGATAGATGGATATATATATAGATAGATAGATAGATAGAGCTGTGCGTGCATGCTGCCTACGATGCAGCAAGGAGGCGGACACAATAAAGAGGTAGGCGGCATGCAGCAGGCATGTGCGTGAGTGCATGCACGCACAAGGAAAAGTCTTGCCCACGTGGCACACTGGCACGCACATAGATCTGGACAATTAACCATGATCCATGCATGCACGACGACGATCAGTACGTGGTTCCATTTCCTTTCGCGGTAAGATCACGGCAATCTGGCTGCTGATGCGTCCTTAGTCTTTTTTTTTGTACTCATTGGGGGCACGTGGATGCGGCGCACCTGCCACGTTGCCGTGCTGGCCTGTATAGGTGCCCGAGTGACCGGCCTTGAAGTTAGTCGAGCAATTGATTAGCCTTTGTGAGCAGGCAACGTCACGCCCATGCTAATTAAGTTTAGTTCGGTACGTGGGTCACTTTCTCATGCGGAGGCGCGTGTCGCGCATACGCCTACGTCATATTAACACAGGCACCATGCATATAGGGTGGGGGCCTGCTCTAGCAGAGGGCGGTAGCACGTGCCGCAGAATCATCTTTCAGGCGGTCGCAGAAATGGGCGGCAGAAGCATCAGATCATTTCATTTTCCTGTCACTCTCACACAAAAGTAGGATTTGCGTCCGATTTCACAATCGATTAATCTCACAATCAGTCTAACTGTTTTTGATTGATCGAAATGTGATCACTGACTTTCTTCGTTTCGAAATCTGTTTCGAAATCTTTGACTTTAATTTTAAATCAAATATCCTAATTTATCCGAGCTGGTGATGATGGCTTGCTGTTTTTCCAGACGGGCGCGGCGTCCTGGTGAAGCTCCACGACGACATCCAGACGTGTGCTTACGAGGACGTGCAGGTGATGTGGGAGATGCTGCAGCGGTCGGAGACGGAAAGGCTGGCGCGCCGGCCCTCGAAGCGCGCCCGCGCCCTCCTCTGGCTGCGCCGCCGCCACCACAAGATGGACCCTCGCCGGCGCGGCTGATTCCCGGCCGGCCTGGCCCCGTGACGACAGAAGAGCGAGACTTCCTTCTGTGCTGTACAGACAGCTCCGTCCCTTCCTTTTTCCCTTGCCGAGTGCAGTAAATATTGACAGTTTTCAACCTCCTTCCAACAAAGAAGGGATATACCGGTTTCGTGTGCTCGCCCGGTGTCAGGATCCAGAGCTACGTGCTCAGGCACATGAGAAATAGTCGGAGTCGGACCTGCTGATCACTTCGGGCTTCAGAAGATGACCGTGACCATGAATCTCGTATTCCAAAACGATTTGTCTCGGCAGCAGCAAGCAGAACCAAAAAATGTAGGTGCTGATATAAAAATGATGAAATCAAACACAAAACAGAACAGACTAAAGCCAGATACTTCTTTTCAGAAATGCGGGATCTTCCAGGTACTCTCCTAGCAGTGAAACCAATCTTTTGCAAGACAACCTTACACATCCTAATAAAACACCAACAAAAAAAAGGGGATACAAAGCATCCAACCTCACATCTTAGGCTGCTCGCAGCGGGGAGCTGTACCCGCGCCGCGCCTGCAAATCCAGGGGGCGCGCGGGTACGGGCTGCCCGCAGCAGTGCGGGTAGCGGTTCCGGGGAGATGGCGGTGTGTACAGGAAGCCTCCAAATGCAGAGGCGCAATACAGCGCAGGAGAAGAACAGAAAAAAAAAAGAAGAAAGAAAAGAAAAAAAAGAAAAAAGAGAAGGAAAAAGAGAAAATAAAAAGGAAAAGAAGAAAAGGAAATGAGGGAAAAGGAAAGGGAAAAAGAAAAAAAAAGAACAGAGGGAAATGTGAAAAAGAAGAAAAAAGAATGAATAAAAAAATTTAGTGATTTTCTATAAGTTATAGCATTAACATAAATTTAGTTATATAAAATAATATAAAATATGAGTTAGTTGTAGTATAAAACAATTGATATAGAGGTCTGATTTAGAGGTGAATGAGTGCAGAGAATTGAACTGTAAAGATAGGAATCTTTTAGAGGTGACTGTAAAAGGGTAGAAATATTCTTTTAGAGGTCTAATATAGAGGTCCACGAGTGCGAGCAGTCTTAGTAACTAGACTACTGACGAGTCTCTTGCAGTGCGTCATTATGAATAGAAAATGCTCCTCTCAGCCTTGCAATATCACCAGATATCTTTTACCTTTTACAAAATAAACATATGAAATCTTTCAGAAGGGAAATTTGAAAAAAAAAGGGCATACCCAGTGCTGAAAGCTCTCACACATTGTGGGGTCTGGGGAAGGGAATTTCTAGGCAGCCTTCCCCTTGCTTATTTTGCTTTATTTTGCAAGGAGGCTGATTCGAACCCAGAACCTCCAGGACACAAGTGGAGAGACTCTACCACTACGCCGGGCCTGCCCTTCAGAAAGGAAATTTGAAATGGACAAAAAAATTCAACCAACAGATGGGGATCAGGAATACTGCTTGATCAGGAATACTGCTTGATCATGAATATAACCTTTCTTATCTAGAGATTATACACAAAAAAGACAGATGGGGCAATAAACCAATCCCGAAGATAGGCTTGTGGGCATCCAGGAGAAGGGTAAAGTATTAGAGATCCAAATATAACGTTCAAAACCACAGTTACAAAAGAATTAAATAAAACAAATATTCAAGATCCCTGAAATTGGTGCTGAAGATACATAGAAAATTTTGTAATCAATAATGTACATCCTGACCTAGAAACTTACAGAACATTTTCCTACAAGTTACAAGACAGCACTTACATTTTGCTGTCTCCAGTCCCTTTATGCCAGATGTTACATAGAAGTTAGGATTTTTGGATGTAGCACTATCCACCACGTAAGTTCCAGTGAGGCCTAAGCTGCATGGTCAGAAGATGTTTTCCTTTATTTGGCCATCATTTATCAGGAAAAAATCGCTTTCTTTCACTAAAGATCTGGCTGCTGAATAGAAAGCAGAATTCCTCCCAAGTGTGCATCTTATGTGATGTGCCTGCACTATTGCCAATTACAGCTCAGATGTACACCGGATAGGCACCAAGAAGCACATCGGCACAAAACATCATGTGAATTAGAGAGTGCCATCTATCAGTCATTTTCCTCTGGAGAACATAGACATATCTTCTCGAGGAGGACTGGCCAGTCCTCCCCCAGTTGTTGAGGGTTTAGCTGCATAGCTACCTTGAAATCATTGATGGAGACCAAGTGGTTACTTCCAATATGGCTCCTGATGATCCACTGCCTGATTGCATGTGAACATGGCTTGACAACCAGACACCATTAATCTGTTTTCCATATGTTTGCTGTTTGTATGGTATGCCATTCCTTGCATCCCTCTGAACACTAGCTTCTATTAACTCAACAGATGATTTAATCAGTTTTTTCATGTACTTCTCCAGACCACTATTCAGAAGCTCTGCACAATCCATTGTGACACCTGCTAAGCCCAAAGTTTCGGCTGTTTTTTCCATTCTCCTATGCAGCAACTCAGTATTAAACAGTCCACCATGCTCAAGACAGCTGGTAAAGCCATCCTCACCTGCACTCATTGGCGGTGGAGGCAATTTCCGTGCCCCACCAACGCTTGCTGAACAAAATGGAATTCCGAGTGGAGCTCGCACTGGACTTTTCAATATTTCCGTAGAACACCCTGCAGCACCACTCATACTTATTCTCTGCAAGATCATATTATCAAGTGGCAACTGCTCCACACGCGGATGCTTTACTAACGGCTCTGCAGGTTCACATTGTTGAAACTGCGCAGGTCTCTTCAACTCAAGTGAGTTGACAGTACCATTTTCCAGGACAGCAGGAACACCATAAACTACATGGGTGTGATTGACAGCAGCCCCAGCCCTACCATTTGAACCCATGCTATTCACCTGATCTTTCAAAGGATGACCCTGGGCTGTACCCATAGGCCTCGATGCCTGAACATGTAACAGTCTGGAATCCCCATTGCAAGTACTGAACACTTTAGTAGCCTGAGAAACATGCTTTGCAGATGCTGCCACGGGCCTCCCCGCATCTGGGGGTGGAGGGCACTTTGCCTGGTAGGCATTGTAGAGAATTGAGACAATAAGACGGTTGTGCAGCTGACGGTTCTCCTCCCCCACAGTCAGCAGGCACAGCTTGTCGAAGTCAGACTTGCTGAGCCTCTGCGACATGTAGCCACCGAAGTAGCTGAAGTAGCGTCGTGATCGGTCCGGACCAAGCCGCTTCTCCATCTGAGATTTCAGCTTCCTGAGGTCGATACGGCCATTTTGCTGCAGCGGCGGCAGCTGGGGTGCTGATGGCTGCTGCTGCCGCGGCCGCCGTGCACCCACTGGCCATGCCTCCTCCCTTAACGTGTCCATAAAATCACCACCACAGCGAAACCCAATACCGGGAAGGGAGTATAGAAACCACGAATCAGGGATAGCACACCGTACCCAGCTCGGATCAAACCATTAGGGCTTGCGCCGCTTCCTGCAGAGCGTGAGCCCGTGCCCCAATTCCCAGCTCGCCAGCCATGGAGGGGATCTCATCCCCACTGTCGCCGCACCAATCGCCGCGAGACCAAGGAGCCGCAGCGGAGGCGACGCAGCTGGCCCGAATCAAGCATAGGGGCAGGGACCTGGCGAGCCCAATTGAATTACCCCGCCCAATCCCTAGAGCAATGGAGGCATGATCCCTGCCCCGCCGAGCTCCGGCGAGCTCGTGCCACCTGGATCTCCGGCAATGCTGACGGTGCACCTGGCGGAACCGAATCGAACCCGAGAAACAACAGGAATCGAGCTGACCTCCGGGGGGCGAGGGGAGCAATCAGGGATTGGCGGAACCGAGCCGGGGACCAGCCGAGGAAGAATTGCGCGCCCCGCTGCTCACACTCAGGGTGCCGGAGTCTTGCGGCAAGGCGAGCTGCGAGGAGGCTGTTGCTGCTGCTGCTGCTTCGTGGGTTGGGATGGGCTGTCTCGCTCGAGGCCGCTTCGCTCCCTGCTTATTCGTGTTCGTCTCGGCCTGGGCTCTCTTCGCTATATGTTTTCTCTTCTTTTTTTCTTCTTTTTTTCTCCAGTTTTTTTTGTTAATTAGATTCATGCCATTGAATGTAACACCCAACCCTAGGAATAGTCAGTTTTAAAATTTTTTAACTCAAACACATGCTAGAAATTTGTTTAATGTTGTAACACCCAACCCTAGGAATAGTCAGTTTAAGAATTTTTGAACTCAAACACATGCTAGAAATTTGTTTAAAACAAATTTGAAAATTGCTATACATAAAAACAAAATCAAAAATCGAAATAGAAAAGATAAAGATTAAAACCTAGAACCCCATGGGCCCAAACCCACTTTTCTTCCCAGCCCAGCCCGCCGGGTACCTAGGATTCTTTTCCTTCCTTGCCCCTCTATGATAGCTGGGCCCCAGCAGTCAGCACTCCTTCCCCCCTCCTTTCCTTTCCCCTCCCTCGAACCCTGTGCTCCTCTTCCTCCCGCCGCGCCCTAGCCGGCACGCCCCGACCCGCCGCCTCCTCTCCCCGGCCCCTTCCCCATCCTCGCTCCCTAGCCCCGCCGCCGCCGCACCCCACGGCGGCGCTCGCCCCCGCCTCCCTTCGGACCTTTGCCGCGCCGCCAACCCGTGCCCTCGCTTCCGCCGGTGCTCGACCTCCACCGCCCGCTCCCTCTCCACAACGTCACCGCTCGCGCCTTCCTCCTAGCCGAATTTCCTCCACCGCCTCTCCGCCGAACTCGCCTAGGTGCACGCCACATCCCACCGCCTCCACTACCTCCGTTGTGGTCTTCATTCCCGCGATGCCGGCCCCACAGAAGCACCGCCTCGGACGCTTCCGCCACAGCCGCGCGCAGCGCGTCGTCTCCATGGCCGGATCCGGCAAGGTCTTCGTCGGCGGCAACTGGAAGTGCATAAGTGCTCGCTCCGCTCCTTCAACTTTGCGCGCTGATTGGGTTCGGTGTCAGTACTGTTGATGTTGGGGGTGATGTCGTGACTGTATGGCCTCTTGGTGTTGCTGCACTGCGTTCGTCGCCCCGATCACCGGCGCCGACACGTTCGGAGCCGCCATCGTGGAGTCATGGCTCGTTGCGCACGCAGATCCATCCAGTTTGGACCAGCCGGCTACGACGGTGGGCACGGTGTTTTGTTGTATGTGTGGCATGGTGATACAGTCGAAACCAGCCAACATGTGCACGCGCTGCCTCCACGTGCGCGTCGACATCACCGAGGGCGTCCTACGCCACGCCACCGTGGCCTACGGGCCGAACCGTACCTCCTACCTCCAGTCGTCGCGCTCCTGGCTATGCACCGGGCCGGAGTCGCCGGAGCTCATGCAGATCCTACTTCGTCGCATCATCCGCCTTGTGAGCGAATTCATTTCCTATTTTACTACCCCTTCTAGTCCACTGAATTGCTTTTGTAACTTAACGTACATCGACATGGTTATGGTTTTGTGAATACCAGTAGACGTGTTATGATGGTATGAAGCATGCTTCTCGTAATGTTCACGGATGGGGTCCCCGGGAGCTCAGCCTCCTCGTGTACAGCCCGCTGGAGAAGACCTCAGTCCGCGTGTCGTCCCTCTACATCGCGGGCACATGATGGCGACGAGCTGTTGCTAGGGTTGATGGAAAGCTCTCCCGGAAAGCTCCCCGTCGTAGAACGACATCCCAACCCTGGCTTCGCCAACTACCGAACGCGTCTCGGACCTGAAGAACGCGCGGGAAGGACATCCCAACGGCGATCCCGACGGTGCCCGAGGAACGTCGCCGCTTCTCCACGCCGCGAGCCGTGTTCTTCTCCTTCCCGGGCCGCACGGACCCTCCAAACTATACGTGTGTACAAGGACGATCAAGAAACAACGCGAAGACTTTGAAGATCAAGAGTTCGACCCCAGACCGAGCAACGATATAAGAAAAAGGCAAGTGCCCTTAACCACATTGCTCCTATTTAGGGATTTTTAGTTAGAAATGCATGCATATCTTTAATTTGAATCCCATGCTAGATTGTTTATTAGAATCTTCCATATTATTCCTTGTAGCCTGGGTTTGGGATTAGATAGGATTATGCTTTTATGTCATTTTCACATGTTTAGCCCTGCTTAGATGATGGGATTGGAAGTAATTTACATTATTGATATTATCATGATCATTGAGATGTTGTGTGGAGATATATATGGTATATATGTGGAGAGTAGAGTTAGGGATCTAGGAGGCTGGTTCGTACGCGGTTGGTGCGTATGCACGAGACTCGGGCTGGTGGTTAGTGCCTACGTAGATCCTAAGGACCGGTTCGTGGGACTCCGTGAACTAGCTTATATCGTGCCACCACAGGAACTGGTATGAGACAGAGTGACCAAGTAATTAGGTGCATTCCCGATGTAGTGTGAGTGTTTGATAGGTGCGGGGAATGGAAGTCGCACGGGACTACCCTGGGATCCGCAAGGCTCAAGAGGGGGGCCACTGCAGCGGGGGTTGGGGCCTCCTGGATGCTGTTAGGGGTGAAACCTCAGTGGGCTCATACTCGTCGGGATTCCCTTTGTAAAGGTCACATCGTGATCTCCTGGCCGCACACCTTAGAAAGTGTGAAATCTGGCTAGCTACCACGGGCAAAAGAGAGGTTTTAGTCCACTTGGCGACAACGGACGGAATGACGACTTGTGGGTAAAGGGTACAAACTCTGCAGAGTCAAAATTGTCTAGACAGCCGTGCTCACGGTCAAGAGCGGGCTAGTAACTCTCTCATGATTAGCATGGATTGGATTGGTGGTTTTGGAATGTGGTTGGTGGTTTCTGTGAGATGGATACAGATGGTTTTCGAGATACTCGGAGGATTGGTTGGGATGGTTAGAATATTCACCTAGTAAATAGGATGTTTAATAAGACTAAGATATAGGTTGCTTAGTGCATAAGCCGTGTTTAGCCTTTCTTTATTCTTGCCTCATCATGCATAAAACTTTCCCACACTTACTGAGTACATTATGTACTCAGACGTTTTTATTTTTCCTTTATTATAATTGTTGCTCAGGGAAAAGAATATCAAATGAAAACGGTGTGAAGAAGATCACGTAGCTGCTAGTCAATTCGCTTGTGGATGGCTCTAGAAGTTTCTCCTCTTTCGCTACTACTCGAGACTCATTTAAGATACAAACATCGTTTATTTTCGATATATATCTGTTTATCGCTATTTGTCCTACATGTATGATTAAGCCGATCCTCACATACATGTAGATTACGACCGGTTTTACTTATACATAAAACCGGGCGTGACATTAAACTTCTGCCGGATTTGAAAAATACCATCAAACTTCATGTATCCAGCCTACTTCCATTACAAATTCTCTTAAATTTGAATCGTGCTACTGATGTAACGCATAATGCTTATATTTTGAATGTAAAACAACAACAACAACAAATCTCGCCAGCGCGACGTGGTGTATCTCGGCAGCTCGGCGCGTTGATGGTAGCTACGGTCCTGGGGCTGCAGCTTTGTTCGGTCACGCGCTGCTGCTCGCCGCCGTCTCCGATCCGGCAAGGCGACTGGATGTCCTCCTCGTGTCGGACGTGATGCGATCAAGAAGAAGCAGAGGGAATCAACGATAAGCGACTGGTGCATCGTGTTTTGCTCACCGTCGTGCCTCAGGCTCCGCAGGCTCGCCTCCGGTCGTCGCTTCATACGGGCCCACCTCGCCTGAAGGTCTAGGTCGTGCCGCCTGCCCCACGAGCTGTTGTGCTCGAGCTCCAGTCTAGTCCTCCGCACAGACTGCATCGCCGACTGCCACGCTCAAGCTTCTGGAGCTGCGGAATTCCAATTCAATCTGCTCATGGGGTGGGTAGGAAAAGCTACCAAAGTTGTCGGCAATGGAGGTGCTCGCCGAATTCCGTCTCACTGGATGGGGGATGAAGGTTGGGACAGGGGAGATGGAAATGCACATCCAGCTTCGGAATGCTTACGTTTCCCCATAACCATTTTCTAGATTCACCGTCGAACTTGCTCATCTTACAATGAAAGAATGGAACAAAGGGAGAATCTTCTTTTATTGTACAAACCATTGAAGATATGTTTATCGGTTGAAACATCCCTGCACAGGGTATGAACAGTGGCTTGTCCGCCATAACAGAACCCAAAAAATAAACCAACTACTCCCTCCGTTTCATAATATTTGACGCTGGTTAGTTCAAAATTAAATTAATCAGCGTCAAATATTATGAAACGGAGGAAGTATGATATATTACTCCACTCGGAGATGCATCAATTAGAAAAACAACAAAGATTTGAATAGAATGGAAGACGTGTGTTGACATTCCTTGTTGCCAGTGTCCCTTGTGCATATGATATAACATGTACCTGTAAACCTAGCGTGAATCCATTGTAAGAATTAAGAATCCACCAAAAATAAGATACATAAATGTGTATAACTACAAACAATTGAAACCACATGATCCATGTTACCTAGTCTTCCTCAATGTGGTTGACACGTAAATTACGATTATTTGCCTTTACTCTCCAAGGGGTAATAGTGCCAGAATCTTAGTTTTTTTTATATTTTCTTACTCTTATACTCTTCCTCACTTTTGCTTTATTTAAAAAAATAAAAATAAAATTATTGGGTTTCATGTCTAGCCTACCCCAACGTGCTTGGTACAAAAAATTTGTTATTGTTGTTACTCTCAAAGGGGTAATACATAAGAGACATTCACTCTGTACAATACCAAGCATCCTTCTTTGATGACCTCATGGTTAATCTTATTTATTGGCTATATATATATATATATATATATGTGCCTGATTTGTATTCAACTACTTTCGCAGCCTTTATGCAGAACATATTACAACTAGAAGTGTTACCTGCACCGAAATTCTACTGAGGACTAGCTGATTGAATCCTCTGGAACACTTGAATCCTGAATCACACGGTCAGGGTCTAGCTGACCACTGTAGTAACTAGATGGCACAGCAGAAAGTTCTAACTTTCCAGTCCACTCCTCACCAGGCTTTAGAGTAATTTGTTTTTCTATAGCTGCTGCCTCCACACAAACCATGCGCTTATATTCATCATCCCCAAAATCTGACATAGCCTTAGCCTTTCTGTCCCAGGGGTTCCAGACAACTGTAACAAAGAATAAATGAAGCCTCATCAGCTTCAATCTTAACCGATTTTGATGACATTATCTACTGCAGTTGCAAGCAAGAAAAGATCAGCATTCATAATACCAGCATCAGGAAGGCCTCCTTTCCTCACAACAAATGTTCTTTTCTTCTCATGGTCAATTATGGCAATTTTCGATGGCGTCCCAAGATATATCCTGTCCAGCTGTAAAATTATGCATACTTTAAAGAATGAAAAGGAAAGTGAATGAAGGTAGATGCAAAAATGCTTTGCTGACGCACTTCAGATTCAAAAACAATTGCATCTCCTTGTTCAGTGAAACGGGTCCTCTCTTGCAAGTTGTCTAGGTAATCCAGAGTTTCTAGGCCTTCTACTCGTACTTCACTGAAATATTAACTTGGGAGTCATGTAGCGAAGAAAATATTTCTGTATACTTAAAAGCATAGATTCTACAAGGATTTCAGAGTATAAGCAACTGTAGTGAGTTAATAACAGAGTCAGGACAAATGGATTTAGACGGGGTAATTACGATGCTACAAGAATACTTCAAAAACTAATAACAGAAAATTGAATATTCGAAGATAATGGCCATGATTAAGACCTGAATAAACACACCTGATATCAGAAACCGAGAAGTATGTGTGGTATGCAAATGTAAAAGAGAATGACTTTCCATCTGCATTAGTATTTCTTATGCGAGAAGTTAGCATCAGATCACCACCAGGACCAAGTGCCACTCTCAGACGGTATTCAAAACTGCAATACAAGATACATATGAACATACAGACGTCTGTGCTTGCCTTGTATTGTAACAAAATCACAAACAAGTACAAAATAAGCAATCTGGATGTTCTACGAGAGCATTAAATCACTCTCAGTAAGTAATAATAAGCTCACCTATGAGGCCAGATCTTCAAATCCTCTTCTGTAGGTTTAAGAATTAAGTCAACATAAGCTCTATTAGAGGTTGGCACTGGAAACGGTGGAGGATCAGTATCAATGGTCCAGGATCTATTCCTTGCAAACCCATGTTGTTCCAGATTTCCAAAGTTGGAAAACTACACAAGTACTATCAAAATTAAGACTCGAAAAGCAGAATATATTGAGAATAAGAAAGGTGTTGGAAGGAGAATGGCTTTACCTGTGGAAAGCAGATTGGTATTCCTCCACGTATGGCTTTTGGAGGTTTAAAAATAGCCTGAAACAGTGATAGCAACAACCAAACAGTAAGTAATCAAGAAGATGCAACTCATGATCAAGTGATAATTAGGTTTACATATTATTACATGTCAACAAGCGCAAAAGAGCGTAAAGAAGTACGGGTAGCATTCATCTTATTATGACAACATCTAGGGAATGATTCTAAAAAGGTAAAAAGGTGTATGATAAGACTACAGTGAAAGTTGGCTTAGATATCCTCGAATTACTTAATTAAATAGTCAACCAAACTCGAGGGTCAAGACATCGCCCCTTAGTATCAAACTGAAAAAAGTTGCAAAATACTGTTCACAGCAGGTATGTGTTTGTTAGCATGTATCCAGTGATCCTTAAATCATGACAGGGTAAATACCATACTAAGGTTTAATGGACAGAACAGCTGATGAGCATGAACTCAGGCCAACACAATGGACTGGATGAAATCAAGCGAGGGAATTTACAGTCATGCCAAAATTCTAATTCTAGCAGTTCAGTCGATCCAATCTCAAACACAGCCACTATAATCAATGCAGTGTTGAAAGTTTTTGTGGCACTTGCATGTATTCATACTAAAGAGAGAAAATGTGCACCTTATTGCTAACAAAAAGCAACTCCTCGCCATACTCATCTTTCCATGATGTCACATGTCCACCATACAGGTACACCTAAAAGAAATGAAACCCATGGTTATTAAATGATCTTGTGTTTGCAGTAGGTTACAAGAAGAAAGAGAATGAAGAACAAAACAGATGTTCAAAAGAGATCACACAACAGCATAGAGGATAAAGAAACAAGGCAAATAATTGCATGCACGGTTTCTAATAAACATATTCTTCTGATTCAGTGCCGTTCATTCCTCTGGCTGTCTACTGGAAATCATATTTTGCAATAACAAGTACAGTAGTAGGCTCGGCAATATTAGAGTTGATTCTTCAGCAAGGCTGGCACCTGGAACAACCAAAAAGGTGACTCAAGACTAATATCAAGCAGATAGGGTAATGCACACTAATCGTTTTCTCTCCATCAGCCATTTCTGCATAATGATTTCATCATTATAGCTAGACTTGAGCAGAAGTTACATCATGGCAGAGCAGCAGCCCAAATGGGCATCCAGCTACTCATCAAGATCATGGCTACAAAGGTAAAGATGCTTAAGTAAGCAACAAGTGGTAGAATGAAATGTCATCTTTCAAACAGAGTGGAAGTATGGATCGAACAATAACTTTGATGTTTCGTGGTGTTGCCTTGAGATCATGGAAACTCTATGTCAATGTAATGAACCACTCATATTAATCCTCGCGTACAAAAGAAAGATCGAATGGATGGCTACCCCATGAATTTCTATCCATACACAAAGACACAACAGTCAAAAATGTTTTTA
Source organism: Neostapfia colusana (assembly GCA_030760725.1). Taxonomy (NCBI): domain Eukaryota; kingdom Viridiplantae; phylum Streptophyta; class Magnoliopsida; order Poales; family Poaceae; genus Neostapfia; species Neostapfia colusana. The sequence goes on from JASWHV010000017.1 coordinate 1,149,309, forward strand.
CATTCCTCCAAAACAAATATGTACTTGGCTTTATTTCGCAAATATATCAGTTAGCCAAACGAACAGCCCTCTTGTTCAGTCCGAACTGCCTAATCCAATCACAAGGAAATCAGGAAGCAATTCTGGTAGCATAACAAAGCTCTATGTTCAGAAACTACAGAAAAATAACATGATCGGTCGCATTAGCTGATCCTTTTGGAACTGTGTTGATTGATTCGGGATCACCGTTATTCAGTAGCGGCTTCTCAGAAGGCACAGGATCAGAACTGAATACGTGGGGGCGACTCAAAACTGGAAGAACTCCGTTCCGTAACGCACCGCACCATGGATCCGCGCCGGGATCTGGCCGCCGGAACGCTCAGAGGGAGAGAGAGGGAAAGGGGGGCGGAGCATATAGTACCTCGGCGGAGCAGCCCCGGACCTCGCGGAGGACGACCTTGTCGAGCCCGTTCACGCCCTTGCACTGCTGCACGGGTGCCGGCTCCTGCGGCGGCGGCGGCGCCGCGCCGCCCTTCTCATCACCGGCCGACATGTCCCGCCCGCCGCGAACGAACGAACAGCAGCAAGCAGTGGAGGGAACAAGAAGAAGAAGAGGGGTCTCTCTCTAATTGAGGGATTTCCGGAGAGCGTCCCTTCACTCCAGGGGCTTATAAATAATTAATTAATCGCCGAGACGCTTTTTTTTCTTATCGCGATCTGATCTTGCTTTGTTGGAGCCCTCCTGGTATTGCTGGTTCATTCTGGCCTGCCCTTTACTGACTGAGAAAGAGTGATGCTCAGTCGTGTTCCTTCCACAAACTTTTTATCCGAGAAATTATCTGTCGATGTATGTACATTTCTGGTATTCTCCATGCTGCACAAGACAAGCACATCCTGTAAAGAGTGTGAATACTACTGCCAAGCAGATGGTGTTCGGCCATGGATGGGAGCCGCTTTCGCTAGTGGTCGCTGTCACAGACAGCATGTATAAACTCCTAAAGAAGCTAGGAGGCGACTTCAACAGTGAGCATTTTCTGAAGCTAAATATGATGCTAGTGTGTGGACTGACTTGCTGAATGCTGTGGCAATATAAAACAAGGTAGAAATGGCATTTTTTTTCTTGACGACTATCCTGTGAAGGATTACGAACACTGATCTTTTTTCTTCTATGGGATTATTGGACCACAACGGAACAACTGTACACTTACGGATGATGCGGACATGCAGTCATGCTTCGTCGATGATTCTGAGAAAGCTAATGGAAGATCCAAACTCTGTCCACTTGCTCCAAGAATCAGTATCATTTTCTTTACAAGAACTAGTAGTATACGAACAACAGTATAACTGACCCGGATAAACATGGGATTTGGGCCGCAATCTCAAGTCCAATCAGAAGATCCAGACCGACACGACGATCTGGTGTGCATTGACGCTATCAGATGATCCCATCGAATCCAATCAGCGCGACGCTGACGTCGATCCAGCCCACGGTGATTAACTTGACCGAGCGCACCGGCCGCGCCACAGCCGCATTCGCAGGTGTGGTGCTCGGGGACTCCATCGACGTTCACGTCGTCGGGTGGTCGGTCGGAGCCAGAGAACTCGCCGGCCAAGCCGGCCGGCCGGCTGCCCTCATCACCCGCCGCGCCACCCATTTGTGTGAGAGTGAAGCCTACGTGACGTGAGACCGAAAGTATCCATAATAAGCATAGGCAATCCAAGCTTCATCGTCGAGCACGTTGCAGAACAGGACGGATGCCGCGCCACCCACAGATCGACCCACACCTTCGCCTCCAAGGGTGATCACCGAGCTCGTCACCACTCACCATAATGATGCCGTGACAAGCAAGACGGCAATACATATCCATAATGATATTCTGACTCGCTCATGTAGCATACTAGGTACAATGCTGATTCTTGTTTCTACTTCCAAATGTTTAACTAGTCCATCAAAATTTACCGGCTGCTTGAGTACATTATAGGATAAACATCAACATAAAGGTCTGAATAAATCAGGAAAGCACAACATTTCGATATACAGAAATGGGCTCCATCAGTTTGCATTATTTCAGTGACGGAAATCAGAAAACAAATGAGTGATGTGGCGGACTTATCATGCAGAAGCCGCAAGCAGTTCACTTTCAGCTCGCTCACGGATCCTCCTCTCGAGCTCTGGCCTGAAGTGCCTGATAAGCCCCTGCACAGGCCATGCCGCAGCATCCCCTAGGGCGCAGATGGTATGCCCTTCAATTTGCTTTGTAACCTCCTGAAGCATGTCGATTTCCTCTAGCTTCGCATTACCAACCTTGAGTCTCTCCATGATCATCCACAGCCAGGGTGTGCCCTCCCGGCAGGGTGTGCACTGACCACAGCTCTCGTGCTTGTAGAAGTATGACAGCCTAGCAATCGCATCAACAACATCTGTGGATTTGTCCATCACAATAACTGCTGCTGTACCCAATCCAGACTGCACGGCCTTCAGTGCATCATAATCCATCATCACATCGTCACATATGTGTTTTGGTAGCAGGGGAACGGAAGAACCACCAGGAATAACGGCAAGCAGGTTGTCCCATCCTCCTCTCACACCACCACAGTGTCTCTCGATCAATTCCTTCAAAGGGATACTCATCTCCTCTTCCACAGTGCAAGGTTTGTTGACATGTCCAGAGATACAGAAGAGCTTGGTTCCTGAATTGTTCTTGCGCCCAAAGCTAGCAAACCATTCAGGACCACGCCTGAGAATTGTTGGGGATACAGCCACAGTCTCAACATTTGTCACTGTTGTGGGGCAGCCATAAAGCCCAGCGTTGGCCGGGAAAGGTGGCTTCAACCTAGGTTTGCCCTGCTTCCCTTCAAGGCTCTCTAGAAGGGCAGTTTCTTCACCACAGATGTAAGCACCAGCACCAAAATGTATGTGCACATCAAAATCATAACCAGATCCACAAGCATTCTTACCAAGAAGTCCAGCAGCATATGCTTCCTGCCGGGCTTTCTCTAGGTTGTGACGCTCATTCACATATTCACCTCTAATGTAGATGTAAGCAGCCGAGGCCCTCATTCCAACCCCAGCAATAAGGCATCCTTCCAGAAGTTTGTGGGGATCATGACGCATGATTTCTCTGTCTTTGCAAGTTCCAGGCTCACTCTCATCAGCATTAACAACAAGGTAAGAAGGACGTCCATCAGACACCTTGGGCATGAAGGACCATTTAAGACCAGAAGGGAAACCTGCACCTCCACGCCCTCGGAGACCTGATTTCTTCACTTCATTCACTATCCAGTCTGCCCCCTTAAGCACCAAATCTTTAGTCCTGTACCAGTCGCCCCTCTTCATTGCACCTTTCAGAAATGGGTCATACAGGCCATAGAGATTGGTGAAAATGCGATCCTCATCTTTGAGGCCACCAAAGTGAGTCTTCTCTGGAGGGGGAGGGGGTGGTGGAGGTTGTGGTGTACTTGACGTAGTAGCAGCCTGTGTGCTGAATGATCTGCTGGCAGAACAAAGGCCAGCACCATTGAGAGAACGAGCAGGCTGTGCCCTTGAAATAGAAGACAGGTACTCAATTGCAGCCTGAAAAAAGAATATGAAATGAGGAGCATGCAAGAAAACATGAGAATGCAACTACTTCTATAGTGCTGGGGAAAAACATGGTTCACTGCGGTAACTTTTATTAGATAGAGGAAAAATAACTTATTTTCAACCGCTAAAATGGTCTTGGGAATTGAATGAAAATGTAACATAGAAATACTATTATTGACTTCAGTTTACCAAACAGCATGCACCAAATTGCAAGGGTAAAAAACATAGTGGCTAAATGGGGGGCGCACAACAACCAGGAATCTGTAGTTAATAGTTTTCAGCTCAGGCTTACTGTACACAGAACAGTTAAAAGTGGATGATAGGGTTTCAGGATTTTAGGTGAGATCTGTTTACTTGAAAGAAAAAAAATGAGAGCTCATAGTGTCACAAGATGCCTGAGTATAATGCTAAAAGCAGTATAACAGCCCAGCAGGTGCCAACAAGACCAGATGACCAATTCAATGGTTTGAACCTAACTGGTAATAAATAGGCAATGCTGTCTGAACATATGGATCCTCATAACAGGCATCCCATACAGGCCATGAATACGAGCAGAATAAGTAGCCAAGAGAGCAAACCTGTTTTACTTTCAGGTCAAGGAAATAAATACGCATGTGCACAATTCAAATCAGCAAAATTGGGGACGGAATACAGTAGCATGTTCTGTTGGTTCACTGATGAACTTCACGAGCATCAATCCAAGCAAGTTGTCATATGTTCCAACTAACCATGAGCTACAGATGACCTGACCTTTAAAATAGCAAACTGAAGGATAAGCAGAGTTGAGACCACGAGCGCAGGTGAACCAATGAAATGCCTATAATCCTATGGATGTTACGAGAGTGACTAGAAACCCGTCCAAGCTGGGCCTCTCTCACTCCAAACCTTCTCCCAATACGTCCGCATTTTCAGTCAATACTCACTCGTGGTGCTATCTGCGCGAGAGATTCATGACCGTGTGCCAAAACACATCCATCGGAACCCTTGCCCACCCTCCACGGCTCAAACCCATCACTCTCTCCGACCATACCTGACACGAAACCGCTAACTCCACGTTGCCCGCTGGATTTCACACACAATCCACGGGGGATCCAATCCAATCAAAATAGATCACAGATAGGGCGAGAGGGACGGAGGAATCGGACCTTGCGGCCGGGAGAGATCTCGGCCGATCTGAGGAGCACCCGTCGCAGCATCTCCCCCTCTGCCTCTCCTGTTCCCGCACCGCGGCTGGGCTCTAGTGTTGCTGGTGAGCTGGTCTGGCCGGATTGGGGAGAGATCGGGGAAGAAGGGGGAAGAGAGAGGCCGCGGAGAGACGGGTGGCTGCGTGGGCGAGCTGCTGTCCAGAGACAGAGAGACGTACGCCTTGTGGGCCTGGGCCTAGTCTGGTCCTGGGCCTAGTTTTTACAGATGATTGGCTACAACGTACCAGGAGGTGAGGAGGCATACGTCAGGTTCAGTTCAGGATCTGTATCGTACTATTAGCAACACAAATCTCACCTGATATTTGGACATATTCAAACCATAGATTTATGGTCCTTTTCATACATGAGAAAAACACTCGATCAAAACCGTGACTAACATTTGAAATCATACACGACATTTTAACACGTTGAACTTTTCCCCCTGAAGGGAAGCTGAACCGAGGGCTGTCAGTGATCGACAGTTACTTGCCGTTGAAAGAAGGAAGTGGGGTTACTGAAGATGAATTCTTTATAGCGTGCGTACTTGGTTGGTGTGTTTAGTGGGTAATGGTTCTCATCATCCTTCCGGGTCTGAATAATTTACTTCGTTGCAAACATGGAAGTAGTTATTATTAATTAATATCTTGTTGCGAAAAAAAATGTAGTTTCGAGCATGCAAGTTGCTGCTTGATGATATCGTGGATGATTCACGTACAAGGAGAGATCAGATATGTTTTGTTTTGTCACTTATCTTCATTTACCAGAAAGGACTTGCTGTTGAGACTCTGAAGAAAAAGGGATATTATAGGCTGTGGAACTATTTGTACATTGCAATGCTGAACATAGCTGCACTACAAATTTGATAGTCTTCGTATCTCCTGCTTTTTATTTTCTTGAACTGTGGTATTCACCTTTTCTACTATGGATGATGAGGTGGCATGCGCATTGCTGTTGTATGGTGCAAAACTGTAAAACTTCAGTGGATTGAAGGATATACTTTTGAAATGGGCGTATATTTCAGGCACAGGTATATCTATATTCGATGCAATATTAACCCTGCTTCCTTTACTTCTCCATTGACAATTGCAGAACTTTTTCAAGATGATTACCTGGACTGCTTTGCTGATCCCAACACCATAGTAAAACAGATGTCTATAGCAAGACAAGATCATTTATGCAGAGTCCTCCTGCGTTGTAGATTGGAACGGGCATTGAAGATCACAAGTGTTCCTGGTTAATTGTACAAGCTCTTGGCCATGCTGATCGTAATCAGATTGATGTACTGCACGTAAGGAACTTGTAAACATCTCTTGGATATGCTGTGACATGTACAGTGCTAACTGGCATGTACATTCTTCAGAATTACTACGGGAAGAAGGATCCAGCTACTGTTTCCAAAGTGGAGCACACTTCTACGGCGCTTGATTTGAAGGTATATGCATGAGAGAAGCCCTTTTTGTATCTACTCTTTTTGTGCACGTTTGATTCCACGCTGCTTTTTATGGTATCCCAGGATATTTTCTCCGAGTTTGAAAATCGAGCTTTCAAGCACTTGGTCACGTCTATTGAAGCTCAGAAAGACCGGGCGGTGCAGGAGATCCTGAAATCCTTTCTACATTTAAAAAAAATCTTTTCTGAAGAAAATCTACCGAAGGAAAAAGTAGAAGCACAAAGCAAAGAAAGAAGTTTTATCATCTATCTACTACCATAACTTATACAGCTTCTGCAAGCTGCAGCTATATCCTTTAGGACATTCAGAAACCAGAAGGACAATGCTCATGCAGACGACAAGGCTTGAGTTTTTCAACGACTTGTTGCTTGACATACAATTCCCTTGTCCAATCTGGTCGGTGTTAGCTATCCAGCTAGCTCATAGTTATATGCGTCTGCACGGTTCACATGACTTCTATCGTAAGCTGCTAGTGCATGTTTTCCTCCGTGAATGAAGGCAGCCAACCAACTCGCCGCAAATGGATGGATCTTCTGGTTCTTCTTCTGTTTCATTCTATCACCCGTGCAATTATAACTGGTTAACTGCACCTGTGCTGTGCTTGTTTGCTGCTGCTCGTCCTGGGAGTTTGATCGCATTAGCTTACAACTGCTCTCTTTCAGATGAAAGGTTAGCATCGGCACGCAAAATCTATTTGTTCCGAATTTACCAGAGCAATGTGGCAATGCAAGCAATCACTGAAATCGTCATGTAGCATAGAGCTGGGTGCCACAATAACTGATCTTTGGAAATGGTTGACCTAGATATACCGGACCAGTACCTCTTTGCTGAGGAGCCCTATATGAAGGTGTTTTCTTTTCTTTTTAGTTAACTAGAATGTTACTGTCGAGTTGTTTCTTTCCTGCAAATTCCTGATCAACGCCGGATGTTGCGTTTCCTCCGTGATTGAAGGAGCGTACCTTTCCCTGGTTTTAAGGCACTGACAATGTGAGGACTAATCAAAGAATTTGCCTTTTCCGCTGCTGAATCTTGCACGATACAGCTCTGTTTACACTTTACAGTAGCACGGCGCACATGCCTAGTGCTTCGTCAAGTGAATGAAATATTACTAAGCAGTGACAGTAGGCACCTTGATGACCCGACCAAAGTAGTTGCAAAATAATCAGATTACTTACTAGGTTGTGTTTTGCCATGCTACTGTACAAATATTTTCAGAAATTTCAACAAAGTCACTCAAATCTGGAGTAGTGAAGAGATACTCCAAGGAGTAGGACTACTGTCGAAAGATGATTCCAGCAGAAATGTCCAAAATCCCTCGTATTCGCCTGGGTAGAATAAACAAAGCCTTTTTGCTTTGCTTTTCCTGCTGATGGATCAAGGCAGATGCGCCTGCTCAAAACACTACAAAACAGCATGCCCAATGCACCCCCCTACTCCAGAAGAAGCTTTATACATACAGCAATAATTTAAACTGTCAAGTTGCTCCCCTGGTACAGTAACATTTGCGTCTCCAACGAAGCTGCATTTCCCCGAGATAACAACTCACTCTGCACCAATTGGGCTGCATGTTGGTCGTCTGAAACAGCCATCAGACCAGGGGCTTGTTTTGTGATTCCGATGCGTCAGTTAAGGGTAAAGTAGTAGGCTGATAAAGTGGGTTAGTGTAACTGCTACGTACTTCTACTTCCATGGCTAGATTTACTGCAGCATGGGCCAATAGACACAACTGGCAGAGATGTTTAGGGACAAATCAGATAAACCATACCATATACTCAAGCAACGCTAAATCATCAATACAATACGCCAGCAATTTACGTAGCACTGTTTTTCTTTTCTGTCATCACAAATTACTTCAAAATACTGTAGTATGTTTGGTTGACACTGGTCAAATTAGGAATGCACGAGAGCAAAGGTACGCTAGCTGTGGGATCTTTTGCTGAGTTTGCTTTTCTACATCTGGTCCCAAGTGTGGGTTCAGTGTCATGCCTTCTCTGAAGCAGAGGCACCGGGTATGGTCAACTACAATGATTGATGCAAATATATAAACGGACTAAATATGCAGTAGATCCTTAATTACCTGAATGGTTAGCTGAACCAGGATCACGAAAGCACTTAACCATAACGGGGGGGGGGGGGGGGGCATGGGTGGCCACAGATGATCCTGACAAGCAGGTAGCAGCAACGGAAAGCGTCCGTGTTTCTCTGCACCATGTCCGTGAATCTTGTTTTATCCGGGGGCCGCGCGCTCTCCTCTCCTCCTTGGGTAGAGGACAGCGGACATGGACACAGGGAAGCGGAGCCGCGCGGCCTAGCCACCATGCCTGCCCATGGGTTGTGGCGCTGGCCACGAGCTGGACCTCACGAGGCCATGTGAGCGAGCTTTGGATGGTAGCTAGCTGCAGTGCACTGACTCACCCACTATGCGTGCATGCCGAGCTCTGCGTGCGCAGAGAGGACGACGACGACGCCGCTCGGCTCGCTAGCCGCGCTGCTCATCAGACGCACGATGTCACCATCCACCGAGGTTCCCGTAACAGGCATCTAGTAGTCTAGCTGCTCCAGATTCAGCAATATTCAAACCCTTCCTTCCTCGTGACATGACACCAACACAATTCCGAGCCTTGCAGCAGGTGAGTGACGCAGCCTATAGTCTTGGCCCTCGCGACTCGCGAGTGTGTTTATTATGTGCCACGGCAAAACACCTTGAAAACCCAGCTTGAGCTGAATCATCTCTGCCCCATGCCTGTCTGAATGTTTCTGGTTGGTCCCTGCATAAAAAACGGTCCTCGGTAACCGGAAAAGGAAAAAGGTATTCCATCTGCATCGATACTATCTCGATCCCGCCCGTAATGTTTCCGGCTCATCCTCCTCCTCCTCCTCCCTTCCCCACTCTCCCGTAGCGCCGCGCCACTCCTGCAGTCGCGTTTTTTTTTCTCCCGGTCCCTGACAGCCTGACTTGCATTGCGAGCGCGCGCGCATTAGCACCCACCACGTCCTATATATCCACGGCAACCTCCCGCACTTTTCTCCCCGGACGCTAGTGCTGCCCGTGTCAGTCACACATCCCCACAAAGCTGAGGAGGAAGCTAGCCAAAGGTAATCCATGGCCATGGCGAGCAACGGCGTCCTCTTGCGCGGCGCGGCGCTGCTGGCGGTGGCCACCGTTGTTATCACGTCGGGCATGGCGGGCGCGGCGAGGGCGCAGCTGCGGCAGAACTACTACGCCAGCTCGTGCCCCAGCGCGGAGTCCACCGTCCGCTCCGTCGTCGCGCAGCGCCTCCAGCAGAGCTTCGCCGTCGGCCCCGGCACGCTCCGCCTCTTCTTCCACGACTGCTTCGTCAGGGTAATTAACCTCGCACCAACGTTGTACTGTATTGCATCGCGTCGTATTGGCTTGGTTAATACTGTAGTAGTAATAACCTTGCACGATTGAACAACACATCGCTGTGTGGCAGGGGTGCGACGCGTCCGTGATGCTGATGGCGCCGAACGGGGACGACGAGAGCCACAGCGGCGCGGACGCCACGCTGTCGCCGGACGCCGTGGACGCCATCAACAAGGCCAAGGCGGCCGTGGAGGCGCTCCCGGGCTGCGCTGGGAAGGTCTCCTGCGCGGACATCCTCGCCATGGCCGCCCGCGACGTCGTTTCCCTGGTAACGAAACGCTGTCGCCTCTCGTCGATCCTGCCACACTCCCGTAGAACGCGACTCTCTCTTTGTAGTGAGTAGTACTACCGTAGTAGGTCACGGCCGTGCCGAGGTTAAGGAAGGCCCCACCACGCCGGTCCGGTGACAGGCACGGCCACGGGTCGCTGTTCCAAGCCTGCGTGCCAGTCACTTTTTCGACGCGCGCCATCCATCTCCACGGCCTCATGTTCATCGTCCGTATTCGGCCCCCGCGCCGCGCCCAAGGAGAGGAAGGGAGACATGTGAAGCGCGTCAGCCGCTGGCCCGCTGCCTCGCGTCGCCACCCGCGCTGGCGCTGCTCGACCTGCGCCTGCGCTTTCCGGGCCGCGCGATGCCGTTGCATGCGTAACCGGAAGTACACGGGCGAGGGCCATAGATGATACGGAGTAGAACAGAACAGCAGCACGCGCCGAATGCTTCGGGCCTTTCCCGCCTTCCGAGACGAAAGGCAGCAGCGGTTTCAACCTGCTATACGAGCTGCGTGGATTCTCGCGACGGTGACATGACATGACTGGCACTACAGGCCGGGTGTGCTGTGTTTGCCCGTGACGTCCGTCGAGGGAGAGTGCCCGCCGTCTGGTCCGATGAGAGCCCGGCAGGGGACAAAATTTCCACTTCGTAGACCGTAGTAGCTATCGGACGTGGACAACGTAGGTAGCTCACAGGCTGCGCCCCACAGACGAAAGTGCAAAGCGCCCAAGCTATCTACGGATCCAATAAAACCGCTCTGATTCCTGGGGATTTTACCCTGCGTTGCTAATGATGTTTTACCATGAATCGTGGCAGCTGGGCGGACCGAACTACGCGGTGGAGCTGGGGCGGCTAGACGGCAAGACGTTCAACCGAGCCATCGTCAAGCACGTCCTCCCTGGCCCTGGATTCAATCTCGACCAGCTCAACTCCTTGTTCGCGCAGAACGGGCTCACGCAGACGGACATGATCGCGCTTTCAGGTGCGTCCGTCTTCTCGCTGCACTTTATTTATTTAGTTAGTTACTTATTTTTCGATCCATGGTGAGATGGATTGACCGTAGGAGAGTTAATACCAACGTGTCTCGTCAGTGTTTGAGTACGTATTACTGTACTAAGCGGGTTCATCGCAACGCAAGCATCTTCCTAGCTCGTGGCTTCTGCCTGCGGTAGTGCAGTTCACGTGACTTCCCCTCTCTGTGTTGGGAGCAGAGGACAAACTGGTTCGCTATTCTATACCGTCTTCCCCTGTTCTTTTCGAAAAAGTCATAAAACCTTATTTCGTCTTGTATGTTTAAGAAAGCTAGGAAAGCAAAAGTGCAGAGTACTTTAGCGCATAAAACTTCTCATCTATATATCTATCTAGCTATCCATTATAGATGAAAAACCAGCAGGAAGTGGGAAAGTAACTGTGCGGTCATTGAACAGTGACTACTTTTCCTAAAGCGACCCAGGTTTATTTTTTTCTGACAGTTACAGTTTAGGGTTACCCTTTGAGTTTGTTTAGTCTTTGATTCTCTACTGGGAGGAATAAAAGAATGCTAGTTACAGTACATGGGAACAGGTGACACTTTGTCAGAATGTTCTTGGTTTTCTTAGTAAAATAATACTACGATCCATGGATTAAGATTTGAGCACACATGAAGCCCTTTCCATGTTGCAGAGCCGCAACAAGCAGCAGCAGTAACTTTTGAGTTTTGACTCCTACTAGGGGACCTACATTTCACAAACTTTTCAGCTGGATGAAAAACAAAATAAGATCGATCAGAATTACACAAACTTTGCATGCATCGACGCATCAGTCAAGTTCTTATCAGAGGCCGGGCTTTCTAACGGATGATGAGTGATCTCTATATGGGCATGCAGGCGCGCATACTATCGGCGTGACCCACTGCGACAAGTTCGTCCGTCGGATCTACACGTTCAAGCAGCGGCTGCCCTGGAACCCGCCGATGAACCTGGAGTACCTGCGGTCGCTGCGGCGCGTGTGCCCCATCAACTACAGCCCCACGGCGTTCGCGATGCTGGACGTGTCGACGCCGCGCGTGTTCGACAACGCCTACTTCGACAACCTGCGGTACAACAAGGGCCTGCTCGCCTCCGACCAGGTGCTCTTCACCGACCGCCGGTCCCGCCCCACCGTCAACCTCTTCGCTGCCAACAGCACCGCCTTCCAGGAGGCCTTCGTCGCCGCCATGGCCAAGCTCGGCAGGATCGGGCTCAAGACCGGCAGCGACGGCGAGGTGCGCCGCGTCTGCACCGCCGTCAACTAGCTATATATATAGAGGCGGTCTTCACGGACTCGTCTTGTCTGCAGGGCTGGGTTCTTACTTGTTAGCCTATTAGGGCGTGGCGTGGCGTGTCATCGAAAGACTTATTGGGTTGGGTTGCGTGGCGCCAACGTGTGCTCGAGCGAGCTTTCTTGTTTATACGTTTGGTGGTGGCATTGGATTGGATTGATTTGGATTAGCCATTCTTTTTGAGCTGCGGGTCGGGATGGATGGGTGACAGGAATCGGGATGTCATTTCCAGTAAATTCTAGTGGTTCTTGTTTCGGTGCGTTTGAAGTGAATGAAATTACGTGCCCGGTGACCAATCTTCGTGTTGGATCCCAAATCTCGCAGCAGCACAGAATGCGCTAACCTTCCGCGGGCTGTAGAACTACTGTAGCATCTTGAAGGCAGGCCCGTCAGCTGAGCCTCGGAGGTGGTCTGGCGCCGCGGCCCTCTTCGATCCGTCGACTACGGCCCAAATAGACAGCCCTCTTTTCCCGGATGCTTGCAACTGCCCGCCCGCGAAACAGAGCGGAGCCCCCGTCTTACGGGCCAGATATCTTGGGCTGAGGCCCAGTACTTGCACGGTCCGTGTTCAGGACAAGATCAGTTCAGGCATCATCGTTCATGGTCACGAAAACGCTCGCAGAATCTTACCAGTCGATGAAAATGGCAAACTATACAATATCTACGTGCTTATCGACAAGTTTCGCCAGCGTCGGAAATCACTCACAGTCAAGTCTGGAGTGCATGCCCTGTGTGCACCGGCTCCGATCGATCCGCGAGACCGGCCGCGATTACACATGTCCAATTTTAAGTTTTAACCCTCGGCCGAGTACCCTAATTAGGAAGAAGCTGGCTCTTCCTTCGAGCAGTGACGTCGCAGTTGTCAAATTACGTACACATGTGTACTGCCGACACACGTCCTTGTGGTTAGATACCTTCCAAGGTTATTAAGCTGCAGCAGCTAACCTAGCTACCGGCCGGCCGGGAACTTAACCTGGAGGCTTGCAAATCCAGTAACCGTAGCGTGCATCAACGTCGACGAACAGACAAAATAATTCACATGCCTGATGACTCGTGCGTGCATGCAACCATAACGTTTAATTAGCTACCTGCAAGCACCCGTACGCCTTGTACAGATACGTACCTAGTAATTAACGCACGTACCACACGTACACTCTTCAATGATTTATTATATCGGGTGCAATTTCGCCAGAATATATATAACGTGTGGTGCACAGCGAGAAGGATTTTTTTCTTCTGCTCTGCTTCACTGAATGGTTTTTCTCGTTTCCGAAATTAAAGATATACCTACATTGAATGGTTCCTTTGTTAGTTTCACTTAACACACAAGCAGCTGGCCGATCGATCGAGCGGATCGATCAGCATTAAGTCACCCGGGGTTAGTTGCTGCATGCACAAGTCAACCCTCAACCACCGGTTCCGTAACTTGCATTGTTATGCTCCATGGATACAATTCCACGATTAGGTTGCGATGGGCCAAACAAGAGGTTCCAACAATCTATATTCCAGTTCCATCGTCTTCTTCTGGAGAAAACGATATCAAAACTATCTTTCAGTTTCTTCATAGCGTGAACACAGATGGTTAATGTCATGTATCTGATGCATCTTCTAGTTTACAAGCAATACATGTTCGTTTAATTTCTAAGAAACTTTTGAACGTATTTCTTAATCTGCGAGGGATATGAGTGATCACGAATTTATCTCTAGGGTCCATGCAAAGGAGTGCATGCATATAATGTCATGCTTTGTGGTTGTACCCCCGCGATCATCTCAATCCTTATATATTTTTTTGACTGGAACTCAATCCTTATATATCATGTACATGAAACCTGTGATAGCTAATAGGAAATCTTGTGTCGGTACCTGAGATATGGGGTACCCCGCGCACAGGGTAAAATGCCTAAGGTACTTGCCCTTCTCCGCACGGAGAGCTCCGAAGGCGCCACGCGTCCGGCGGGGCCGGACCTCCCTCTCCTCAGAGGAGAGCTCCGGGCCCGCCACGTGGCATACAGAAGCTGGACCTCCTCCTCCGCGGGAGAAAGGTCCGAAGACGCCACGCGTCCAGCGGGGCCGGACCTCCCCCTCCTCAGAGGAGAGCTCCGGGCCCGCCTCGTGGCATACAGAAGCTGGACCTCCCCCTCCGCGGGGAGAGGTCCGGAGGCTCCACGTGCCCCGCAGGCCGGACCCTTCTCTCCTCAGAGAAGGGCTCCGGACCCGCCACGTGGCCAGAAGAACGGTGTTGCCTTCCCCCGAGCGGTAGGCAGCGGGCGTAAAGGCGCCCCACACCTTGCCCGTACAAGGTATTCAAGGCCCGCGTCTTCCCAAGACGCGGAAACGTGGAGCACGCGTCTGTCAGGTGCCGTTGGGCCCAGTCGCATCACAGACTGGCGCGCGGTGTCAGAACCTGCCAGCCACTAAATGCCGCGACAAGACATCCCATGCCGCCTGCGCCGTCAACAACCACTACAACTAGCATGCGGCATGGGCAGGGCGGCAAGATGAAGACTCAGAAGCCTTCGACCAGAGGCAACTACCGGCATAACTGCAGATACGGTAGATAATAGACAATCTTCCCGGGACCACCTGTCGGGTCCCGGCTCCCCTTGTAAGCCGCCCGAGTCTTAGACTATAAAAGGCTCGGGTAGGTGTCGATAGCAAGGGTTCGCATTTTGCAACTCATACGCTAGCCATACACTCTTAAGCTGTAACTCACCCCCGAGCTCAGGCCTCCGGCCCTGAGCAGCAAGCAATACAACGAGCTCCATAGCTCGCCGTGGACGTAGGGTTTTACGCTCCGGCGGCCTGAACCACGTAAAACTCGTCGTGTCAAGCTCTTACTAACTCGTTCCATCTGCGCAAGCTCTCCGCTAGGAACTAGCCCCTCCGAAAAAAGAACCTCCGCGGGCTGCCCAGTGCAGGCCCGGAGGAAGTGTCGACCGAACACTTCGACATTTGGCGCGCCAGGTAGGGGGCTTTTCCCCTAGCGCGACGAGTTTCCGCCAACGGAGATGACCAAGCTTCCTTCAGCGGCAAACTCTCCCCCTCCGGGTTCACGGCGAACCGTGACCACTGGGGAGTACATGTCGACACACTCAAGACGGAGTGTGTCGGCACAAGCGGGTAGCCAGCAGCCGACTCCGGCAACGCCGACTCCGGCTATGCAGGCTCCGACCAGTGTGAGATCTTCTGCAGCGCTGAGCGTACATCATGGAGGTGCGCTAGCTGCAGCAAGAGCGCTGCTGCGCAACCCACCTGCGGGGGATGCGCCCCATTCAGCGACCCAGCAATGGGTCCGTGAGGTGGACCGCCTCGTCGTCGCCGCCGCGAACCCTCGGTTTCGGTGAGGACGGCGCCCAGGACAACCGGCTGTGTCGCTGACGCGCACACCCACGGTTGACGGGCTAACGGCGGATTCCAGCTCCTCCAGGCTCCAGTCGACGGACCTGCGAAGGAAACTGGAACGGTGCCACTTGGGCCAGGACGCTCGGGTGTACCTCGAGCGACGCCGAGAGAGGCGTCGCAGCCATGAGGCAGGCGACAGCATGTCGTCGGCCTCGACACAACCAGAAGGGCAGGCCTTCGCCACGCGAGCCCTGCCTCAGGCATATGCTGTGCAGCATATGCCACAGCTATATGCGCCGCAAGTAGCGGCCCCGGCCTATGGTGCAGCCTTGCCCATGCCGGGATACGCGGTGCCAGGTGCAAACCAAACGTTCGCAGCGCCAGTACCTGCAGCAACAGGTGCAGGATGTGCGGCCCTTGCACCCCACCTTCGCTTCGCAAGGTGGCCACGCAAGTTTCGCCCGCATCTGCCTGAGAAGTACGACGGTAGCGTCAACCCAGCGGAGTTCCTCCAGATCTACTCCACCGCCGTACTTGCCGCAGGAGGGGATGAGGCTGTCATGGCCAACTACTTCCCCGTCGCCTTGACCGGCCCAGCTTTGTCTTGGCTCATGAATCTACCTCAGGGGTCCATAACCTCCTGGGGAGAGCTCTGCTGGCAGTTCGTCGCCAACTTCGGCAGCTCCTACACCCGTCCCGGCACGGAGCTTGACCTCCACGCCGTCAAGCAACAATCTGGGGAGTCGCTGCGCTCTTTCATCCAGCGGTTCTCTCAGGTACGCAACACCATCCCGCATATCCAAAGTGCCTCTGTGGTGGTGGCGTTCCGACAGGGTGTCCGGGACGAGAAAATGCTTGAGAAGCTCGCGACCAGAGAGGTCCGCGACGTCTCGGAGCTCTTCAGCCTAGCGGACAAGTGCGCCAGAGCAGCTGAAGGGCGGAACTGGCACGCTCTACCGACCTCCGAGTCAGGAGGACAGCCCGGGTCCGGTGCTGCTGCCTATGGGGGTGGCAAGAAGACCAAGAACCGGGGGGTGGCAAGATGAAGTCACCATTCATGGCCCCCGTCGCCTCAGCTACGACGACCAGTGGAGCTCGGGGGCCACGCCCCGACAAAAGGCAGCGGCAATCACCGGCCCCAGACAGTGGACAAGGCGGGCTATGCCCCGTGCATGGCACCTGCAACCATACTGTCGCCGAGTGCTGGGAGATCCAGAGGCTCGCAGAGCGCTTCCGCAAAGGAAGACAGCAGAGGGCTGAAGCGCCGCCCTACCCTCAGAGGGATGGCAAACAGAAGGTCGATGCCCCAGTCACTGCTGCCCACCAGGTGGGGTTCCAGGAGCCTCAGCGTGTCATAAAGACAGTGCATGACTGTGAGGACTCCAGTTCCGACGGTGACAGGCCAGGGCGTTAGCCAACTGCGGTGCGCCTCCGTGCCTCGAACATACCTCTCGGGGGCCGCCTAAGGTCTGTCAACCCCTTGAAGGCCTCGCCAGGAGGGGAAGACGCCTTAGGTCATCCAAGACGAGCCCGGGTCTACCTACCCCTTGAAGGCCTTAGCCAGAAGGGGAGAACTCCCCGGGGGCCCCCAGGAGAAGCCGCGTAGGACCTGATCCAGCGAGAAGATAACAGCCCCGTCGACAAGACTCGGCTGCAGGAAACACCCCGCAACGCACGGTCTCGGCTAATGCTCTAAGCACTACCGCCAAAGAACCAAACGCGTCGGGGGCCTGCAGGAGGGCAACTTGGTGAAGCGGCACGCTCTATTCCAAGAAGGACCCATAAGCTCTCCCCCAGCAGGGAAGGTCCCTTCCGAATCATGAAAGCTGCCGCCCCAAGTACACATGCCTTCCAACCGAGAGTGGGATCCGTTCCCAAAAATCCTTGCCATGGAGCAACACTGTAAGTCCTACTTCCTGAGCATCAGTAGAACAGGGTTATTCCCTTCTATAATAGATCCCATAGAATTTAGGAACAACGCTTGGGGCAGCTAAGTCTCAAGGGACGGTACAGGACTACGTCCAGTTTAGCCTGGTTCCGACCCTAAGCGCGTAGAGTCTTGCTTCGCTTGAAGACAAGACGGAACATTGCCTCCCTGTACAGCCACAATTCCACCTATGGGTACGAATACAGAGCCCCGTTCTACTTAGCTCTCTCTCATGCACTCATTTAAATTATGCATTAATTTCTATGATCGCACTATCTCTGTATGTTCATCGTACATCTAGCTCCCCCTCTCCTGCGCTCATCCATAGTCGGCATTCGCTATCCTACCGAAGGCGGTTGCGCTTGAGGCACCTGCCGATGGCCGAGTGGGTCTCTCGGGCCTCCCCCAGTCAGGTGTTGCGGTGCCAGTTGGTTACCTCCAGGAAAGGCCTGCGTTGTGCATGGGGGGTCCAGGGTGCGTATCCAGCTTAGCCGGCCCAGAGCCCAAAGCATGCGCATCCTGCCCTCCGGAGGTCCAGGGGAGTACGACCGCTTTGCCTGGTCATGAACCCAAAGCGCGTGCACTCTTCTTCCCCAGCGCATGGCCCGGTACTAGGGATCGGACGGCCGTACCCGGACCTCGGAGGGAGCCGGAGCTCCGGCGCCTCGTGCATAGAATTGCCCAAGCCCCGTATAGCGGATCAGGGTCGTAAGACGGATAAGACTAGGAGACGGGAGGGGAGGACCCCCCGAGGAGAATTACGTTTCCTCTGCCTGTGTGCAGGACCTCCAGGTTACGGCAACAGGGACTGCATGAAGCGGGGGAAAAGGAGCTACCAGCTACTCCTGCCTGGAACTGGAAGGACCGGGACCTGCCCCTCCAGCAGGGGCGGGACCCGGGGGCCCCACGTGTCCAGCGGGCCCGGAACTCTCTCCTCCCTTGAGGAGGGCTCCGGGCTCGCCACGTGGTGGGCGGAAGCCGGACCTCCCCCTCGGTGGGAGGGCTCCGAAAGCCCAACGTGTCCAACATGGCCGGAGCTCCCGCCTCTTAGGAAGGAGCTCCGGACCCGCCACGTGGCAGGCAGATCTGGAGCTCCCCATAGGGCGAGATCCGGAGACCTCCGGGGGCCCCTAACACGGTTAGGACCCGGGGAGGGTGTCTGTGCAAAGCTCCGAGATTGGAAATGACCTCTGAGTACCTTGCGGAGCTAAGGACTCAGTCAGGCAAAGCCAAGAAGGAGAGAAAAAGCTTCACAGACACAAGTATCCAAGAGAGTTAAATTAAGTAAGGCTCCATGAGCTGGACTACAGACTCGATAAAAAGGGAGAAACAAGTCCTAAGGACCTCCCGGCTCTCGCCGGAACCTTGCGGCTACAAGGGCGGCCACATCCTCGACTTCAGCCCTGGAAGCTTCCTCCCGCTCTGCGGCTGGGCCCTCTCTCGCTGGCTCTAGCAAAAAAGAGGGGGCGCGGCTCTTGAAGCATGCCAGCACATGCGAGGCGACCTCTAAAGCTAAGCCGCGGCCCTTGGCCTCAAGCTCGCTGGCGACCACCGAGTCGAGTCTGTACAGCTTGGTGCCGATCGACTCCAACGTAGGGATCACCTCCGCCACCTTCAATGCAGGAGTCGCGGCCCTCACCGGACTGAAGCCAAGAGGGATCAGGGCGGACCCCGCTCGATCCACGAAGCTTGAGACCGCAAGAGCCTCGGAGGACCGCAAGGCTGAGAGCTCCTCCACCTCGCGGCGGGCCGCCTGCAGAGCCTCCAGGTTCCTCTCGGAGAATTCCTTCTCCTTGGCCGCCAGGGAGCTCTCCCGAAGGTGGAGAGTCTTGGCGACCCGCTCCAACTCAGCGGCCTTGAAGTCGGTGGTCAGCTCCCGGTCCAAGACCGCCCGGCGATCACGGGAGACCTGTTCCTCCCTCAAGTCGAGGTATGCCTTCAGGATCTCCAGCTCCTCCATCCGAGCTCGAAGGTCATCCTCGCCCGCAGCCAGCTGCGCGGCGACCCTCTCCGCCTCACCTGCCATGGAACGCTCCCGTTCCTCAACGGCGAGTTCACGGCGCTCCAACCGCTGCCGTATCTCCACAGCAGCAGAGAGGCTCTCTTCGGCCCGGGCGTGTGCCTCCAGGGCCTCCCTGTTGATCCGCCGCGATTGGGTGTCCATGCGGTCGACAGCCCGCTTCATCCGGTCGACGAGCGCTTCCCTGAAGTCGAGCAACTCCTGCCTGGAGTAGAGCTCACTCTTAACCTTCACGGTCCTCTCCCGCAAAAGGTTCCCCCAGATGAGGAGGCGATCCCGTTCAACCGTATACTCCTCCCGCTCGCTCCCCAATGCAGCCAAGACCTGCCGAACGCTCGTCTCGGCAAGCGCGAAGGCATCCGCCAGAGGCAATGGAGCAACAGAGGCCGGGGCAGTCCCCCCGACCTCCTCCATTACCTCGTCCTCAGGAAGAGCCGACGCACCAGCAACCGAGACGAGACGCCAATCAGGAGAAGCTGGCTCCGAGGCTCTCGCAGCCAGGCCTGCCGGGCTCTCTTCAGCTTCAGGCTCCTTGATCTGAGGAGAGGGGCGAACCGGGGAAGGCGGTGCTGGAGAAAAGGCCGGGCCGCCTAGTGCAGGGTCGATCTGCGCTGGCTTGGGGGCCGCGGTGGCCGTCTCGGCAGGAAGAGACGATGCCGCCGCGGAGTTCGGGCACACCGGAACAGGAGAAGTTCGCGCTGGCCTGGGGGCCGCGGCAGTTGCCCCTGGCTCCGAGCGCAGCGGCGCAGACTCCCCGCAAGTCGGGGAAGGCCGGGAAGCGCGGACACTCCAGCGGGTTCTGAACCCCGGCTTCCGAGCCGGGGTAGGACTCCCAGAGCCCGCTATCGTCACTGACGGCCGCTCCGCAGTCGCTTGGACTGGCGGAACAGGGGACGCCCCAGAAGCTTCGCCCAGCGCATCAACCCGGGGCCTCTTCGAGTCGCCACCGGAGGGAGTGTCAGGCACCCCAGAATCCCGACTTGGCACCGACGCCATTGCTGGAGGAGATCGAGTGCGTTTCTTCTCTGGCGGCGGGTTGGAAGCCATGGCAAGGGAGAACTCAAAGGCAAGAGAGCAAAAGCACAAGAGTCCGAGAAGAAACGCTGAGAAGTGCGAAGGCAAGCTGCAATGTGGGTAAGACCCCCTCTAAAAATCTTCCCGGTGCAATTCCAAGCGATTCGGAACTCTTCGAATATCCCGCACCGGCAACCGCTTCGGTTCCTAAACCGAATGCCGATGACGGGTGGGCCCAAGCCGCCTAATTGAAGCGGTGGGGTCAAGGAGTCAGTCTCCTAAGAAGATGAGCCGGCAAGGCGCTTCGGCGGTTCCCGAAGAAAGCGTCGCAACGTGCAGAAGTGGCAGTCTTGGGAACCGCCGCAGTAAAAGCAACCATCAAGTGAGCGCATGCTCCCACGATCCCGTGGTTGTTCGTGCTCCGGCAGCGGTCAATTCGGGACTTAGAGAAAGTGCGCGGATCGGAAGAGACGGAGGTCCCACCTCGGGCTCGATATCTCCCCCGAGATGGGCCTGGGGGCCACTGTCGGTACGTGAGATATGGGGTACCCCCGTGCACAGGGTAAAATGCCTAAGGTACTCGCCCTTCTCCGCAGGGAGAGCTCCGAAGGCGCCACACGTCCGGCGGGACCGGACCTCCCTCTCCTCAGAGGAGAGCTCCGGGTCCGCCACGTGGCATACAGAAGCCGGACCTCCTCCTCCGCGGGAGAAAGGTCCGAAGACGCCACGCGTCCAGCGGGGCCGGACCTCCCCCTCCTCAGAGGAGAGCTCCGGGCCCGCCTCGTGCCATACAGAAGCTGGACCTCCCCCTCCGCGGGGAGAGGTCCGGAGGCTCCACGTGCCCCGCAGGCCAGACCCTTTTCTCCTCAGAGAAGGGCTCTGGACCCGCCACGTGGCCACAAGAACGGTGCTGCCTGCCCCCGAGCGGTAGGCAGCGGGCGTAAAGGCGCCCCACACCTTGCCCGTACAAGGTATTCAAGGCCCGCGTCTTCCCAAGACGCGGAAACGCGGAGCACACGTCTGTCAGGTGCCGTTGCGCCCAGTCGCATCACAGACTGGCGCGCGGTGTCAGAACCTGCCAGCCACTAAATGTCGCGACAAGACATCCCATGTCGCCTGCGCCGTCAACAACCACTACGACTAGCATGCGGCATGGGCAGGGCGGCAAGATGAAGACTCAGAAGCCTTCGACCAGAGGCAACTACCGGCATAACTGCAGATACAGTAGATAATAGACAATCTTCCCGAGACCACCTGTCGGGTCCCGGCTCCCCTTGTAAGCCGCCCGAGTCTTGGACTATAAAAGGCTCGGGTAGGCGTCGATAGCAAGGGTTCGCATTTTACAACTCATACGATAGCCATACACTCTCAAGCTGTAACTCACCCCCGAGCTCAGGCCTCCGGCCCTGAGCAGCAAGCAATACAGCGAGCTCCATAGCTCGCCGTGGACGTAGGGTTTTACGCTCCAGCGGCCTGAACCACGTAAAACTCGCCGTGTCAAGCTCTTACTAACTCGTTCCATCTACGCAAGCTCTCCGCTAGGAACTAGCCCCTCCGAAAAAAGAACCTCCGCGGGCTGCCCAGTGCAGGCCCGGGGGAAGTGTCGACCGAACACTTCGACATCTTGGGACGGAGAAAGACCCATACTAGGAAAAAGAATATTTAACCATAAACGGTGGTGTTAAGTTCACGCTCACAAATTTGTTGGATAATCGGCCTCACCTGGTTCATACAAATAAATACATTTCGAAGCCATGTTGATTTTTACTAGACTAGCTAGTGTGTTGCCATACGAAGAACTCAATTCTACTGACTAAAGCGACAAGAAAGAAAGACATGCATACTACATAGATGGTCCAAACATATGTTGTTCCTTAAAAAAAACATATGTTGTTTATCTCAGTTTCTTTGCGAGCTATATAGTCTAATGATAACACAAATACTCCGTACTTTGTTCACCTGGCTGCATGCCTTCAGATACAAGCAGCATCCCCAACTGTGTACATACCACAAGAACTTAGGCCAATCTATATGTACTTAGCACTTAAAATTGACTAGTAGATTACTTACCTCCTTGAAAGCTAAAATCAGTATGGTGGGAGTTGAGTAGTGTCGGTACCCGTAAGACCGGGTACACCCACGTGTAAGAGCAAAAGAAGGCACGGACCCAGCCTGCAGGCTGGGCCCAACCGCCAGCTAGGGAGCACTCAAGAGAAGGCGCGTGCCCTAGGCCTCGGGCCCGATCACCTGCTAAGGAGGGCTTCGAGGCTGCCACGTGTCTTTAGGCTCTGAGCCTTACCACCAACCGAGGATGGATCCGGAGAACGCCACGTGTCCAATGGTGTCGGGCCCGACCTCTCGCCAGGGAGGACTCGGGCGCTGCCACGTGTCCGGAACCTCCGAGCCACGTCTCCTTGCAAGGATAGCTCTAGAGGTGCCACGTGTACGACGGCTCCGGGCCCGACCTCCAGCATGGGAGGGCTCCGGTGCTGCCACGTGGGCAACGACTCTCGGCGTCCCTTCTCGCCGAGGAGGGCTCCAAAGTACCGCATGTCCTACGGCTCCGGGCCCGACCTCCAGCATGGGAGGGCTCCGGTGCTGCCACGTGAGCAACAACTCTCGGCATCCCTTCTCGCCGAGGAGAGCTCCAAAGTACTGCATGTCCTACGGCCCCGGGCCCGACCTCCAGCATGGGAGGGCTCCGGTGCTGCCACGTGTCCAACGACTCGAGACCTCTCGCTACTCCGCAAGTCTGCAACGGACAGATAGCCAATGAGTAAAGGGGAGGTGCACTGACAGGCTGAGCATTCAAGGCTCGCGCCTGCCCCAGAAGCATGGCGAACGGCACACGCCTCCGTCCTCCGCCTGTTCACCATTATGGTGACGAGACAGGGCGGCGAGGCGTAACGGTAGAGCAGTGCCGCCCAACGGCACAGAGCCGCTCAGCAGAATGAGAAGACGCGGCGACAAGATGGGGACTTTATCATCACCGGCTACCCGGTCAAAGGCGTCCAGCGTGTAAGGCGGAGCGCCTTAACTTCTCCAACAGCGACGTTGCATGTAGTTGTAAAAGCCCTAGCTCATGTATAGGGTACAGACAGTCGTGGGGCCACCTGTCGGCCCCAGGACCACATTGTAACTGCCCCGGCCTTGGACTATAAAAGGATCGGGGAAGCCTGCGGGCAGAGGATTCAAGACCTAGCCAACTCACTTTCTCACGCGCAGGATCGCAACCCTGCAACCTCATACACTCATACGCGCAAGCAATACAACAATCACACCGTGGACGTAGGGTATTACGCTCCGGTGGCCCGAACCACGTAAATCCTCGTGTTCATCCTCGCCATCGTGCTACGACACTAAAATCCACTAAGCCCCTCCTAAAAAAGAAGCAGACCGGGGGAAGTGTCGCAGGAAAACACTTCGACAAGTAGTACCGGAACTCCCAACTTTTGGTTCGGTCGAAATTTAACGATAATTGTCTACCAATCATATATCACACAATCGATTTGCTTTGCAACTTATGCAATCCACGTATTGCTCCAGACTAATTTAGTTAGCATTGATGCTTATATAACGGTAAAATTGGAAAACATGTTTATTGATGACACTGCGGTGCACTAAGTTGAGTTTCACATGCATGCAAGCATTAGAGAATTTAAATTGGTGCCGTACCATGACACATGCCTGTTACAGGTAAGAGGATCGATTTTCCCATTATCGAAAAAAAAAGAGGACTCTAGAAGCAGCCATGCTTTCTAACATTCTGGTTGATCGTTTTACGTAATTTTTATCAGTAACAGGCTTCATGCAACATGGGTCAATCTGGACTTCACGTATATTGACGATTTCCTGAATATCTAGCTAGACTCTACAGAAACTAAACTTATTAGCTCATAAGATGGAAATTCATAGCCTTGCTCTGATGAATAGTTATCAAACAAATATGTATTGACCGGACTTTTGTCGTTGAAAAACAGCACGCATGTATAAATAAGTTAATAATTTGATGCACCAATATCCATGCCTCTCCAATGAGCAAGTACACATATATGTGGCAAGAAGTATTAGTACAGTGAGCAGTAAAATAAAAATATTATCAGAAATAGACGATTGACAAGCATAAACTATCATTATTATGTCCATATCATAGTAGTTAACACAGATGATTTAAAGAAAACATCCGGACGTACCGCGTACGTGCACACACACACACGAGAGAGATAGAGAGGGAGAGAGAGGGGAGAGAGAAAGGGGAGGATTGACATATTGACTATTGATCGAAATCCATATCAAACATTGCCTGCCCGAGCTGCAAGATGTTGCTGTGTTGGTGGTTCTGATGGAACGCCAAGCTTGGTTCTTGCACCTGAGCTATATTTGATGTGTTATCGCTTGAGATGGCTTGTTGGCTCTGAGGGAAGCAGGAGCCAGACGGCGTAGGGAAGGGAAAGCCATGGTGGTTCTGTTGGTGAATGCCATGGTGATGGGCATGCTGTTGCATAGATGCCTTCCCCTTGGGATCCACAGCTTCTTTCACCACCTCTCCAAGATCCATGGTCTGATCTTGTTCCTTGGACAAGAGTGCACTTCCCAGTACTTGTGTCGTCAACCCATCTCCAATATCCATGTTCTTGCTGCTACTTCCTGCTTCTGTTGAGATTTTGGTCGAAGAGAACAACAACTTGGTGTTACTTATCAGGAAAATGAACAAGCTTGGTTAACTAAGTGTCTGCAGTGCATAGCTAAGTACTTATAGAATAATGTGGATGGCCTGCCAAAATAGAGGGGGAAAAATTGGCATATAGCGCCGTATCACGCGTCCACGTACTGTCTTTAGCAGCAGCTGCTTTGTTCGCCTGTGCCCTCTTCTTATCTGCGGCATCGGCATCGGAAGGCTTTGACTTCCTGCGGCGGCGGTTGTGGTCCGCAAGGCGCTTCCTGCAGCTCTTCTTGGCGTCGTCGAACTCGTCGAGCAGATGGAATCTGAAAGACGAAGTTGGATGAGGGCGGGGCGGATAAGGACCATGCATATATATGAAGACATGCATACACATGAAATACCAAGGAAGATGATGTACAAACATTCCTCCGAAGAGCATGGCCTAACATGGCGCTGCCTAGCCACACTTAATAAGACATATACTACTGCTGATGAGTCAGCTGGCTCATCGCGATCTGAACTCCAACAATACAATCCCAGAACTGAAAAAGGAACATTCCAGGGACCAATATGTTGCTAGCCAGCTAATGATGACCCAGAACATGAGAAAACATATACTATCTACACTGTTGTTCCGTACAGACACACCTTGGATTTTTGCAACTTACTCATATATAGACCAATAGGGTGTCTCGATATCGTGGGCCGGGGATCCTGTTTGCCCTTAAATGCGCGCATTGCCGGTCACTTAACACGTGCATGCTCCAGCAGAGATGACGTACAATCGATCGTAGCCAGTGAAGAGGGCAGGTAAATGGACTGGTAGCTGGACATGTATCTAAGCTAGCTGGCCTGCTAATACCAGCCACATTGCTTGTAATTGCAATTTCTGTGCTGGTACGTACGTACGTTGGATGTACAAAGTCTTGCGGTACTTTGAAAGGAAAGAGCATTGTTTCTGACTTTTTTGAGACGCGAATACATATACCGACAGTTCACTGTTGAAGTAACTTCTCGAAAATGCGGAGAAGTCAAGGAAAAATAAATTGAAAGAAGAAGTAGCGCCAAGGAAAGGAGTAAACAAGGAGGAGAGAAACAATTCAAGGACAAGATGTCTAATGCAATGTTCAGGGTTAATTTCGAAGTGCAGGTGATTAATTAGGATATTAGGGAAAATTATAAGCAGAAAACAATAAATTTAATTTACAAACATCTCTATTTTTGCATTGGAGTACTGTCCATTTAGCACATGCACATTGTGAACGAGGGTGAATTAATGGTGGGTGCCTTTATTTCCTTAGTCATACTAGGCACTTCAATAGGGATGCATGTATTAGATTTGAGTGTTATCTCCGTCGTGCTTGTTATTTGTAAGTAGTTTTTGCTAAGTGTACATCCATGGAATTGATAAGGTATTGGGTATTCCTCTCAAGAAATACGAGTTCTTTAATGAGGCATGAATAACAATAAGTGTACTGAAATACAGATATATCGAACTGTCAAGGGATTCAGTGATTCAGTTGCAACTGAAAAAAGTCTGAGAAATTAAATAAAGTGAGAATGATGCCATATATGCAAGATCAAAGCAATATAATAGGCAGCTTTTGTTTTTTACTTATGCTTGACCTTAAGTTCTAATATATAGAAAATAACTGCGTGTCATCAAAATCTTCCTCTGCTAAATCATTTCATCAGAAGTGCGAAATTATCGAGAGGCTCCGAAACCACCGAACAGAATGAAGCTCCGAAATCACTGAACGCGATTATTCATGGTTTGAGGAATTAATCGACCAATATTACCCGATCAAATATAACAAGCAAGATCTATGTGAATTTCTGTTAATTAATAAGCCAATATAGTCAAGATCGATGAGCTTCAGAGCTAGGTTGATGCACTAACCTGCTGCACTGCTGGCAGAACCTCTGGTGCAGGCCTCCGGCGGTGACGACGACCGGCGCCTTTGAGTGGTGCTCGCACACCTTGTGGCGGCGGTGGTAGCGCTTGGCGCTGGAGAGGTCGGCCTTGCATCCCTCAGCCTGGCACCGAGGCGGGTGGTGGCCGTACGTGTACCCCCCTCTCGGCGGGAAGTAGGTCCGGTAGCCGAGGTTGAGCCCCAGCTGCGTGGCCGCGAAGCTCGCCATGTTCTCCTCCGCGGAGCTTACCAGGGTGGGGAAGTAGTACTCGGGCGCGGCCTGCGCCTGCGTGTAGTAGGCCTGGTAGTTGCTCCCGCCGAAGTGGTGGCCGTAGGGGTTGCCGCCGGCGGCGAGGTAGTGGGAGGATGCCGCAGCGGCAGGGTAGAATTGGAGGATGTCGTGGCCGGCGATGGTGGTTTGTTGGTGGGCGGCGCTGTTGGACGGCGGGAGGAGGGCCAGGGAGTTGGCCTCCAGGTTGTAGCCGAGCTGATGCTCCCTCTGGATGCTGCTGCCCTCCTGCTCCAGCATGATTGGGAGCAGAGAGGGAGGAGCCGGGCTGGGAGAGACGTAGGTGAACTCATCGCAGGCGTTGGCGGCGGCCGGTATGTTCATCATCTTCTTCTTTTCTTTCCTCTTGCAGCTTTATGATCGATCTGTCTGTGCAGCTGCAGCAGGCCAGCCAGTAGCACACTCGCGCGCGCGGCACACACACACACAAACACACGGAAAAGGATTTGGGACGGCGGAGAGGACGCGGCAAGGACACTCTTCTTCTCTTACTCGCTATGCCTATGCTGGAGTGCTGTGGACAGACACTATGGCTGCCTGTGCCTCGGGGATCGGATCGACGAGTTGCGGGGAGGTGATGGCGATGACGCAGATATATGCGCCGCGCGCGCGCCCTTCTCGTTTGCTTCTGGGGGGAAGGAGCTATAGAGGGCGCCGGTTACTTTTCATCTAGGGTTCCATGAACCGAGTGGTGAAATGAGTTTCGGGTGTGGCCGTATCTTCGATCGATCCCGCGCGCGCTAGCCGCAAGGAAGAAACTAAGAGAGATGGATCAGAGAGAAGAAGCAGCAAGGCAAGGGGGTCGGAGGTCGGAGCTGGCCGCGGGCCGTGAGCGCGATCTTAATTGGAGTTGGTGAGCGGTGAAAGCAGCAGCAGCAGCCTAGAGCTGCTTTAATTTACTCTCGCTCACCGTTTTTCCTCGGCGCGGTCCGTATATCTGGCGTGGTAGCGCAGCCGTTTCAACGTAGCGTACGACGCTGTTGCATGTGTGCCTGCTTGAAGAAAAACGATCGAGAGTATATCTGGTGTAGATGTGTGCGTACACACGACTACTCCTCCATCTATCCATCTATTTGTACGAGTGAGCTAGAGATGTACATGGGCGCTGCCGGCCGGCACCAATGAGCCGACCGCGGGCGCGCGTACGCTACCTCCGTGACGCCCGGGGCGGCCCGGATCGGACGGACGGTGCAGCGTGCGCGTTCCATTCCATTCATGAGGATGTGATCTCATGGGCAAGTACGTACTTGACAATATGACAACGGGTGAATTATTGTGGATAGTGCCTCGTCTCATCCATGTTAGCTCTTTACAATTTTCGTTCATGTGCCCGCTACCATCAATGATCAGAAAACCTCGTTGCTCGTGTGGATAATTCATACCCCCAAGCGTGCACGCCGTCGTCCTCCGAGCGCGCGGGGGAGGGGACGACCTTGTATTGTCGATGGCGCAGGTGCGGGGGAGGGCATGGCGAGTTGAAGGCCATGCACAGAGCCACAGAGGTAAGAGACGACATGATGCGAGGGTGGGCTCAGCGCTTCAGTGGCACTCGATCGAGGGGGAGGAGAATAATATGGCGAGGCGAGGGACATGGAGCGTCGACGCCTCTCATAGAGAAGGGGGTGGCGGGCCATGCATGGCCATGCTCGAAGGAGGGGGTGTCATGCATGTAGGGAGGGCTCAGCTAGCGAGCCGGCGCCATGAGCGGCCCCATCTCCTGTGGGATGGGAGGGCGCCCTCACGGTGCTGCATCCATGCTTGTTGCCATCCCACACGTGGATAATCGATGCTTGTTGCCATCTTATTTATACGTACCCTACAGGAGGAACTCGACATCCATCCATCCATCCATCCATCCATCCATCCATCCATCCATCCATCCATCCATCCATTCGTTTATATTCACGAGAACTAGTAGCTATAGCACGTATTGCTATCTGATGGACGGTATTGACGTATTGAGTTTTGAAAACGGTACATGTGTACCGTTCACCTATACGGCTTAGTAATTCCCCCCGCAGGTGAGGTGGCCATGTACATACCCAAGTATCACCATTTTTTCGCAATTAATAAAAGGTTGCGCGTCACGGCACTTGCTTTTATTTAGAGCGCTGCCAGACCGACCAGAATAGCTTAGCTGTCGTCGATTAGGCTTTTCAACACGGGAATTTATGGCCTCTCTGCTACTGTTTCATTCTTATATATTGGCTCCTCTATTTTTTTTCTTCTTTGAGCTAAATTAATCGGCCAAGATTTTCCACCATAGCGTTCGATGCCGATGAATCTGACTTATTATCAGTCACCTTGTTAATAGTTATACCCAACCTCCCTTATATAACCCTAATTGGCACCACGCTATATATCTTGCCCGCACGCCGCCAGTGTGCTTTGGTTCCAACTCAAAATCTGTAGCTCTCGCTATCAACGTTGCATGCATGTGCCCCGTGTAATCGTCTTCCCGGCCGGCCGGCCGGCACTGCTGCAACCACCACCAGAATTGAAATGAAAATGGCCTACACGATCGTCTCTATCGATCATGAATGTCAGAGACCGCAACACCGCTTCCAATTTGAAGTGCCATATTTGGCTCAGCAGAAGGCTTACATTTTCGAGAACCGTATAAAAAGTACGTATATATGTGTGTGTCTGTCTGTCATGAGGTAAATGATTCCATTCTCCTATGTGTGTGTTGGATTCACGTCGGGTTCAAATTCCCGATCCATCATGGTGTGGCTGCCTACAATGTGGAGGTCGAATTTTTTTCCATTATCTAAAAAATGAACAAAAAAAATCAAAGCAGCTAGCTAGCTATACAGTTGCACAAGTGGTTCTGATTTGATGTTGACACAGATATTATGCTTGGCAGACAAAAATAAACGTGCATATCCTTGTGAAAAATCATTCACCCTTTCCACGCCTGCGAGCTGCCTCAATTAGACAGTTATAAAACAACAAAATTCATCCAACCCTTACATAAAGAGACGTTCGATTAGACATTTATTAATCATCTTCGTCCAAATGTTGACTTGACTAATTGGAACAAATTAACTCGACGCAGGCTTATTTAGCTGCATGCTCTGGCGGACTGGGGACGCCGCACGGTGGTTCATTGACGTCCCTAGCCTGCCACTTGAAGGCAGTCAACGGTAGATAAGTTACTCTCTCGCGTACGTACAACTCGCATCAATCGTCCATGGTATTCTTTTCGACGACCGTTTGTTCAAGTACGTACCTGTCTAGTGTCCTATCAAATTTTACGTCCTCTTACTTCCTGGCCTGTACAAAATAAGTACCCCGGCCCAGAGAGAGTAAGCAGCAGCAGCAGCAGCCTAACCATGTCCTGCACGCGACGCGCCCCGGCCCTTCGTCGTCTTTAATTAGTTTATGCATGTTACCAACTACGTACATGCGCCGCCGTAATTTACTAGTAGCGGTACTCGATCGCGCGCGTGTTAGATGATACAATTTGGCAACATGCATGATAATGTGCTTTTGTGTTGGGTTGATGGTCCGCGCGCGCGCGCGCGTGTACGGGCGGCGATCACAAGCGACGGGCTGGCGCGCGTCGACGGACAACGGTACCCGACAGAGCGCCGGCCCGCCCGGTTTGCTTGGGCGCGCGCGTACGGCCGAGGGCGGCCCACGACGCGAACGGCACGGCGGAGCGCGAGCGCGAGACAGCTGATCGGCACGTACGAAAGGCTACTGCTCAGGCACCTCTGAGGATGCCCAAGCATGCAACTAGCTAGCTCGTCGGAGAAGAGACCCCGATCGAGGAGAAGAAGTTCGATCGGATGGCGGCTGCTGGCGAGCGGCACGGCGAAGAGCTAGCACACACGTACGCACGACGACCGTGGCAGATGAGGCGCATGTGGTGTGTCGCCC
This sequence comes from Neostapfia colusana, assembly GCA_030760725.1. NCBI lineage: Eukaryota > Viridiplantae > Streptophyta > Magnoliopsida > Poales > Poaceae > Neostapfia > Neostapfia colusana. The sequence continues at coordinate 1,180,513 of JASWHV010000017.1, forward strand.
GCCGCCGGCCGCCGTATGCTGCGGGCGCATGCGCGCGCGCGCGGTGTCTAGCTGGATATAGGCGGCTTTGCCATCTCCTCGCGGCGAGGCAGGGGCCGGCCAGTCCGGCCGAGTCAGAAAAGGGGCCGCCATCCCCTCCGACCGGGCTGTGATCGGTCGATGAGCGAGGCCGCCCGGCCGCGGGTACGTGCCGAGTGCCGACCCAGCCAGGATCGAAGTGCTTGCATTGCATTTGCATGCGCGCGCGCGAGAGGATGATGCAACGACGCGTCCGTGACCCGCGCGCCCGGCCGGCGCCCGCGTCTAGCTGGATCAGAGTTAGCGGCGGCCTGTTGTACTGCACCGGTACGAGCTGATTAATGGAACACTGTCCAATGGATCCCGAGATTCTCTTCTACCGCTTGATGATCGCCAGTACTGTACTTGGCCACTGTTTATAACGGAGCAACAACAGATCGCGGTACTTGTCTGCAGATCGTCTTAAACGGAAGGAGATACCTGACACCGGTACTGGACCACAGTGGAACGGAACGGAACGAAACGAACGACGCGTTACCGACTACTGGGCTGAATCGATCGCGCGACTACATACATGCATGAAGCCGACTAGTATAATCTCTCTAGCTAACAGCGTAAGAAGAGGCGCGCTGACAAAACGGAATTCTTGTCCTTCCTTTCGCTTTCTTGCAGTGCATGAGAAGTTGCCACGGTACAGGAAGGGAGTCACATGTAGCACGCACACCAATCTTGGTTATTAGTGAGCCACATTAATACTCGGTGATGCGAGCTAGTTTTTTTTTCCTGCAAGTCTCTTTCGAAGAAGAAAAAAGAAAGGTGTTCTGCAAGTCCCCTTCTGACGCAGACACAAACGGGACCCGTTCTATGCATGAAGACGATGTGCCCTTTTTGTTTCCCTTTTTTTGAGAGAGAGAGGAGGAGAAGAAGATGTAGTCTGTCTCTGTGCAGCGAACCTGCGTTCCTGATTCCGGTTACACCCTCTGTGTCACACGTGTCAGAACCAGCCCAACTTTTATAAATTCTTCTTTCGAAACAAAAATACAAACACAAACAGCCCAAGTAACATGTGGACTTCCCGAGCGCGAAGGAAGTTCGTAGCAGGCCGACTGAACTCAAGCAGATCAGACCACGTACCAGCCAAGCCCAAGTCCGGCCTTCCTATGGCAGAAAGACAACGGCAGGCGGAGTTTCCCTGAACAAAGCGGCCCATCTCCATCAGCACGGTGCTAAAGTGGTCGTCAAAGCTTTTCATCATCACATTTTCGAATCTCGCAAGCAGGGTTGGTCTTGACCCCTTATCGATCATCATTGCTGCTGAGGCAGCCATGCTCATCCACTGAAAACAGAGAGAGAGAGAGAGAGAGAGAGAGAGAGAGAGATCACGGATCTTGATTGAAAAATGTCCTCATCACCGGTTGTCGGACCGATCAATCATCCAGTCCAGCAGTGGCTTTGCTCTGAATGATCGGGACCTCTTTTGGGCTGCGAGATGCCAAATGCGGTTCCTCACATCAACCTAACTAACACGCATCTTCTTGTCCTGCCTCCTCTTTTGAGCTCCTCCAGTCGTTTCCGCGCCCCACCCGGGGGATCTGAATAAAGACCCCGTGGGGGCTGGCTGTAGCAGGCTATGTTCGATCGCCAGCGCCGACAAGGACAGCAGCGACGCGCACTACCGGTGGATGAGGAACGGAACGGGGGCCGGGGGATGCATGAGGTGGGGAGAAGACGTGGCCGGTGACCGCGACCTGGCGTGATCAGCCTCGTCCCCAAACGGATCGGATGGCCGGCCGGCGCTCCCCATGCTCCCGGCCTTTAGTTTTTCGTACGTCTCCCGTGCGCGCTTTTCCGCCGTGGCGGTGGTGGTATACTTGCGATCGTACTCGTAGTATTGGATGCCAAAGGAGGAGTGAAAGGGAGAGGCGATTGGGAGTTCTCGGGCCACTTTGGGTCATTGGCTCGGTTCTCGCGTCTGGATGCGAAAGCAGGGGTGAAACATGTACTCCCTTGGTTCCATTCATCTTATTTCACGCTGGTTAGTTTAAAACAGTACAGATGAAAGCAGTTCAAACAGGACTTTCTGTTCCCCAGATAGTAGTAGTAGTAGTAGAGAAAAAACCATATGCTAGCTGTTTCCATAACACAAAGGGAGAGCTTTCGAAAAAAAACACAAAGAAAGGGAGAGCCGAGAGCGTGCACGTTCATGTGGGCAGAAAAATTTCGCATTATTTCTCCATCTTGCTTCCGCAAGACCATCAGGTAGTTAGAAACAAAAGCACAGGACGATTACAAGACGCGCACTCCACTAGTAAAACGGTAGAGAGAGAGGGAAAAAATCCTTACAAGGACGGGCACCCAACCACATATAGCAGTATCTGGTGGTATAGAACTTTACAACTAGGGGGGCTGTTCAGTCAGATCAGCCACACGTTCGATTGATTTTTCACCGATTTTTTTTCTTTTCTTAAATCAGATTTCTGAGCTCCGGTCCCAATACGGGCAGGAAATATGCATCGTCGACGTCCCGACGATGGACGGCCTCACACCGTGTAGTTCTGCTGGATGGTGTCGATGTCCAGCCCCTTGAGCTTCACCACCGACTCCACGTGGCCCTTGAGGGTGGTGAGCTCCCTCAGCCTCGCGATCTCAGCACGCCTCTTGGCCTGCTCAGCGATCTCCGACAGCTCGCGGTAGCTGCTCTTCTCGTTGAACAGGGTGTTGGAGGCGACCTCCGGTGGCTGCAGGCCGTGGAGCGTCCTCTGCGCGGTGGCCCATTGCGCCTCCCTCTCCTCTCTGCCGTAATCCTTCTTGGTGGTGAACGCGGTCTGCACGACACAGTCCAGAACCCCGTCAGCTTCCCCGAATTTACAACGAGCGATAACCAACCTACCCAATGACCGACAGAAAGAAGAGCGGTACCTTGTTCTCCAAGAGGTTGTCCCAGGCCCTGCCGCTCAGTGCGAAACGGATGAGGAACTTGAACACGTCGAGCGGGAAGTAGAAAATGATGCTGTAGAGCCAGACAACACCAGCCCAGCCCCAGCCGATGCCCTTAATCCTGGCAAAGCCCCAGTTGGCATATACAGCAATCAACGTCGCGACCTGCATGAGCAAAGGGGACTCAGTTTACGACTAGGCAGATAAATCTCAGTTTTGTTCAGCAGCTGTCCACTACTTACAAGCTGAGCGAGCAGGAACGCGGTGACCAGGAGCACACCAGGGCGTTCAACAAAGGACCAGCTACGGGAACGGGTGACGAAGATGAGGGCCTGACTGACAATACTGACTTGGAGGTACAGAGCAGCCATCATCTCATGCTCACTGTCCCTGATAGATCTGACACCGAATTTATCCTGCAGGATAACATGTTACAACAAAGTTCAGGCACAAGCATTCACATCAATTGATGAGATCAATGGAGCAAAGGTTCAAAATATCTGTGTAGTTAGATTTCAGTACGTACCGTGAAGAAGTCGGTCTTGTGCATGGCCCAGAAGAAAATGACAGTCATAATAGCAAGGTATGTTCCAAGCACGACACCGGTAGCAAAGATTTCCTTCAGCTTCCAGCTGTCAGGCAAGGGAGAAGGCTTAACTCTGTCCTTTGAGATTGTCATGATAGTACCTGCATTTTTTTTTTGTTGAAGACATGAGAAGTGATGCTTACACAAGATATGCATTTGAGATACTAGTAAAAAAACATACCATCATTGAGAATGGCAATGATAAGGACCATGAAGGGTGAGAAGTCGTATTTCCAGATCAATGCAATAAGCAAAAATCCAAGCTGCAAAGGAAAATTCACATTACGTTGGAGCGGAAGTAACCTTTATATTCTATAGTTAAAAAAGGTGCCAGGTACTTACCACAATACGGATGGTGATGGAAACAGCGTAAATCTGGAGAAGATGACACAGACAAAGGAGTCAGAATCGTATGCTTGCCAAAAAAGAGGAACACAAAATATACTAGATGGCTGCTAATTTATGAAGAAAAGAACTTACAGTATAGTTCTTCATCCTCTGGAAGATGCATCTGCTGGTGAGGACAGCACTAATAATGACACTAAGACCTGGCTCAGTAAGGACAATGTCGGAAGCACCCCTCGCAGCGTCAGTAGCATCAGCAACAGCAATACCAATGTCGGCCTTCTTAAGAGCTGGGGCATCATTGACACCATCTCCAGTCATACCAACAATGTGCTTCTTCTCTTGTAACTTCTTCACAATCTCATACTTGTGCTCTGCATGACAAGAATCCCATCAAACAAATGAAAATTTCCAAACCACACAGATAAACAAGGTACTCGACAAAGTCGCACCAGGGAAGACTCCAGCAAAACCATCAGCCTTCTCAATAAGCTCATCTACAGGAAGTGATTCAAGTGTAGAATCCTTATTTTGACCAAGCAGTGCAGAGGAAGGATACATGTTGGTACCCATACCAAGCCTCCTTCCTGTCTCTTTACCAATGGCAAGCTGATCACCTGAAGTACAACAAAGTACAGATTCAGCTATTGCACAACGACCAGCGAAATGAGATTTCAGGTTCCTTTGGTATAGCAAATGAATGTACCAGTGATCATCTTGACGTTAACACCAAGATGCAGAGCCTTGCGGATAGTCTCAGCACTGTCATGTCTTGGGGGATCAAACAGGGGCAACAAACCAACGAACTGCCACGGCCCACCAGGGGAATCCTTTGATTTCTCAGGTACTTCCTGCGGTACGGTCATTGCAGATAGTATAAGTATTGGCTCACCAATTACTACAACAGCAAAAACATGATCAAGAACACCAGACAAGATACCTGTCTGGCAACAGCAAGTGAACGAAGCCCACGCTCAGCATACTTGTCGATAATAGCGTGGACCTTCCTCTTCATATCCTCTCTGCAGTTGGAAAGGGTAATAATCTGTTTGACAGCAACAGTAATTAGTCAAGCTGAAAGAGCAATGTTGATGCAATTATCCTAAGTTGAAAAGAAACAACACAAGAGCATTTTCTCACCTGCTCAGGAGCACCCTTGCTGACACGGTGCCAGTTGCCATCGGAATCAATGTACGTCAGAGCAGTCCTCTTGTCAACTGGGTTGAAGGGCAAGAAGTGCACCTCCCTGATGCCAGCTCTGGCCTCCTTAGGGTCTGCAAGCATACCCACCATGGCAGCATCAATGGCATCCTGGTTCTCAGTCCTTGAGGCCCTTGCAGCACACAACAGCACATATTCCTTGTCGACACCTTTTGCAAACACCTCGACAAGGTTCTTGTCGACACTAAGCTTGTTAAGGGTGAGTGTGCCAGTCTTGTCACTGCAAAGCACGTCCATGCCAGCCATCTCCTCAATGGCAGTCATCCTCTTAGTGATTGCACCCTGCTGCGACAGCTTGTGAGAGCCAATGGCCATGGTGACTGACAGCACAGTAGGCATGGCAATTGGAATACCACCGATCAAGAGGACCAACAGGTTCTCAATTCCACTGCGGTACCTCCGGTGCTGGATCGGGAACATGACAATGATCTCGATAATAATGCCGACCGCAATGGAGCAGATACAGAAGTTCCCAATCGCTGTGAGGACCTTCTGGAAGTGGCCGACCTGGTTGGTGCTGTCCACAAGATGAGCAGCCTTGCCAAAAAATGTGTGCACTCCGGTGGCAATGACCACAGCCTCGATCTCACCCTGCTTGCATGTTGAGCCAGAGAAGACCTCGTCACCAGGGCCCTTGGTCACCGGGAGGGACTCTCCAGTCAGTGCAGACTGATCAACCTTGAGAGGATCACCCTCGAGGAGACGAGCATCAGCAGGGACGATGTCACCGAGCTTAATGCTGATGATGTCACCAGGGACCAAGATTGCAGCCTCTTGCTCACCCCATCGGCCATCCCTCAGCACCTAGAACAGACAAACAAAACAAAATAGTTAAACAGATGGTCAAATGTGTTGAATGATGTAATATAGACATAGTTCAAAATTCGTGCAGCTTATTTAAAGGATGTCAATTTACTCAACTACATCCTGGAACCTAGCACTTCGGCTTGTTAGACTAGCAACAAGTTAGATGAATAAAACAAAACATCAACATGACAGCCATGTACAGACTGAGTGATGCCATATTGCCATTATCCTTCTCTTATATATAACACAATAAAAAGATACATTAGCAACTAGATAGAAGGCGAAGTTGAGATCAACCATCTGCCAGTTGACATGAATTTTGATGGAATACTTTTACGACCAAGACTCAGATGCCAATACATACAGTTAGACCTAATAAAAGCATAATAATGTAACTTAAAGGTTCTGATGAACATGATCTTGATGCAACAACAAAGTCCAGATAAAGCTGTACATGCCAACTAAGATGCGCTAAAAAATTCTAATCTTTATGCCAATTAATTAAAGAGTAACCAGGCGATGTGTCTTTATCTCTTCCTCAAATAATGGAATATATGTCCACTAATCCAGAGGACTATTGACAACAGAAGTTTTGAACATGACATAGCTGAAACTTTTGAACCTAAAAGCGCATACAGAAAGATTCCTCCTTCCACTATAGTGCAACTAGTCTACTGAGATATCATATCATGGCTACCAATACCGTATCGTTGGATAAACTCAGAGGCATGCTTCCTTTTTCTCACAAAATCAATGAGCCCCCGGGTGTTCCCTCAAATAAAAAAAATCACCAGTTGTGCTCACCTTGGTCTTGGGGGCAAGGTTGGCCATGAGAGCGGCAGCGGCGTTGCCAGCATTGTTCTCCTCGATGAAAGAAATGGTGGAGTTGATGACCAGGAGCACGATAATACCGACAAAGTCCTGCCAGTCCGGGGGCTTGCCACCTCCGTTGGCGAGGGCAATCGCCATGATGGCGGCCATCTCCATGACCCACGAGAGTGGATTCCACATGAAGCCCAAAAACTTCAGAAGTTTGCTCTCCTGCACAACACGAGAACAGGTAGATTTTTACTTTACCGGCGTATGAATTCAATTCATTGGAAACGCACGCATCAGACAGAGAACCCTGTCTTTACCTTCTTCTCCTCCAGCTTGTTGGGGCCGAAGACTTGGAGACGCTGCGCCCCCTCGTCGGAGGACAGCCCCTCGCGGGTGCATTTCAGCTGCTCAAACACCTCCTCTATGGGTATGTTCTCCTGCAAACACAACGCCGTAACCATTAGTGACTGAGGCGAGATCGACACCTTGCAACACGTGGGTCCGTTTTGTCAGCCAAAGCAAGGCCAGTCAGCCAGCAACCCATGTGAGCTCCAACGGTGTAGGCCCGCTACGTCAGACGACTACCAGCCAAAGGAAGCTTGAACGTGACAAAGAAGCGCCGAAAGGACAGTGGAAGGACAGGGGCGATGTACGGGGACCGCGGCCAATGATTGCGGCCAGTACGGCCGTCCGATCTCGATCAGAGGCCGCAGGTGTGCCCTTCCGTGGTGCGCACTTTCCGTGGGCCTGCCCACATGTGAGCACGCACGCGGCGCCGCCAGGCTGCCTGGAGATGAGCGCGAGGCGGGAGATGCGGCTTCGTTTTCGGCGTGCGGCGCATGTGGACCGGCCGAAGTGGACGAAACGAAAGGATGAGCAGGCGGCCAATGGTCCGGCGGCCGAGGGCCGTGCCACCACCGGATCAACAAAGCGAAGACAAAGCAAACAGGAGGGCACGGATTTTCTCTGTGCTCCGTGCTGGTGGTTTGCGCCTAATCTCAGCGGCATGATTATTATTGATTAGCGTGACCCGTGCTGAGCACTTTAGTGGTTCTGACTTTTCGTGCACATATAGCAGCTAGTATTAATTATCTCGGTTATGAATAAGAAATTGGTTAAAGGAATATATGCCTACTATATTAATTCGAAGGAAAGAATATATGCCTACTATAAAAAAGTCCAAAGCATAGCAGTAGTGACTGGCCGCGAAAATTAATCATCCATTTAATTAGATAAATAGTCTAAAACATCAAAGTAAGCACAGATCTATGGTCCAATACTACTACTACTACAGGTACTAGTATATTTTGTTCGATGAAGGAGGAAACGTATTAAATACGGGATATTGAGGCAGCGATAAGAGAGGAAATTTGTAGGGGTCTTTCGTCCCTCTCCAAAGATAGGAGGGCGGCGAGGGGAGGAGCGTTCACACGAACAGCTCACATGAGCAAACACGGGAAGAAACATGGCCACGGACAGGTGGTCCTCCCCCCTCCCCTCGTCGAAAAGCCGCGGGTAGATTCAGAGTAAAGGCGGCGGCGCCACCGAGATGCAGGCTCCGTGTCCATGTTCGAGGATGGAAAGACATAAAACTTTACATGAACAAGGCTATCGATCCCTTCCTCTCTTTTTTTTTCAATGTTAAGAAACAAACAAAAAAAGAGTTTCGCTTACACCATCTACTTGTTTTCTGGCGTCCATGACTATGAGGGAGACGAACGAGGTAAGGAAAAAAAAAAGTCAAAGTAACCAACCAACCATCCCATGACTGAAGCGGAGCGCAGAGACTACTGAACATCTAGGATAAGAGGAAACCTCTAACTGCCGGCACGACGAAGCGTCCCAAGGAGAGAAATCATGCAGTAATTCCTCACCAGATCGACGGCCTCATTCTTGATCTCCTCGAGCCCACCCATGGCGGACAGTGTTGCCGAGAACCCGGCCGGCGTGCGCTGTCGGTCCCCGGACGGAGCGGAGTCTAGAGCCGAACCCCGAGGCCGGACACTAGCATGTGCCGCAGGCGAGCGCGGTGTGGGTTCTCTTCTCCTTCTTCCGCCGCGGGGGAGGAAGTCAGAGGAGGGGGGGAGGAGGAATGGTGGGGGCGCAGAGCGAGGCGGGGAGGATGGGGAGGCCTGCCTATATAGCGCCTCCCGCTTTATACCCACCCACCCACCCACCTCCGCCCGGCCATCCGACCCAGGGCCCACCCTCGCGGGGGGCCCGCCAGCCGCCAGGTGGGCCCTGGCTCACGCTCTCTGTTCGCGTGCCTCGCCGCGCCGAACCAGCGCGCACCTGGCCCGTTCGCACCCGGCGAGGTCTAGGCTGGCACGCTCGTGGTCCTAACGCCCCGGGCCCTTGCGTCAGCTGGGCGCGGTAGAGTCGACGTGGTCTCGGTGCACGGAGAAGTATCTCCGGGTTTTGACCTTGGACAGGGGAGAGGAGAATCAGGCGGGTGAGGTGGGTGTCAGCCACTTGGTCGTGGGGCCCGCCCGGCCGCATCATCATCGTCACGGGATAACTGGGCGTCGGGACGGAGGCGCCGCTGAGAGTGAGAGAGGTCGGTGAAATTTACGAGCTCCGGTGCCCGTGCTAGCTGTTTGGATGGAGATCCCTTTTATTTGCGGGAGGCGCCGCCGCCGCCGCCGGCGGCCTCGCCTCTTTCGCCCTCGCGTCCACGGATGGATCGTGCCATGTCTCCGCTGCTTGCCTCCGCGCCTCGTGACGGATTAGGCAGGCTACATGTTCCAATGATCAAATCGCAGGTGGACGAAGCATCGGCAAGCTTGTGGCTTACAGAATTATTAAATCAAGGATACTATATACAAAAATAAAAAAACGTCTCCTTCCCATACGATTCTTCTTCTCCTTTTTCTTCCTAGCGGACTAGTAGATGCTTTTTTTTCTTTCCCCGTATGATTCTTTGCGGGCAATAATGCAGGAACGGGAGGATGGAGACGAGACAGGTCGGTGAGGGCAACTTGAGACCCCCAAAACAATGCATGTGTCCGGCCACCATCCTCGCTTCGCCTTATCTCGGCGGCTTTCACGAGAAATCCCGATGCCCGTGGCTGGATTTCGAGTAGCTGTTTTTGGTGCCCGAGGCCGGCAGCTGCATGCGTACAGGCCGTACGAAGGAAGAACGCGCTTGATCCGCAAGATGGTTCTCGCAACCGGGCTTGAGTGAAAGTGGCCGTAACCTCCATGGCTGGCAGAGAGAGGTCGCTTCTTTTCGGTGTCGTTTCGTTTGGATTCAGCGAGGCGTCCTTTTGCGGCTCGGCCAAGGGTCGGGGAATCGGGTATCTTCTGCGGCTGCGGCGGCGGCTCCGTACCACAAACACGCGCAAGGCGCTCGTAGCGTCCGCTTCTCGAGAAGGGAACAAATGCGCGGCGGATTAGATACGGCTCCGACGATCGGATCGGGTAACGCGGACACCTGTGGCCTGCTCATCACATCCTGTGTAAGTAGTGCTGCTGCTACTACTACTACTAGCAACCAAAATCTTCGTCGAGCTCAAAATGATCAACTGCCAACTTTCCTCCTTTGGAACATGAGACGGATCCTTGGTCTCTTCTCGAGGCCACCAGGTCTCAGGAATAGAGAGAGGGGCCGGTAGCAGTACAAAAGTTTCGGCAGTTCACCCATCACCACAGCCAAACGAGAGGCGAGCTGCAACCACAGCCACGAGAGAGGCGAGTTGCAACCGCACGGAGATTCAGGGAAAATAAGAGAAAGAAAAATCTTAGTTTTGGAAGAAAAAAAGATGATAGTACTGTACAAGAAAATTCTGTGTACTCGTTGGTGAGGGCGTGAGGCGATGACTCGAAAAGGTCAAGGCTCCCAACGTGACGTGCATGCACAGGCCTTCCGTGGCGGTTGTACTCTCCCCGGCTCCGCCGGTCCGAGTAATCCCGTCTTCAGTTTCTCTCTGTCTGCAGCTTGCTCGGGCAGAGGGAGCTGGAAACTCCCAATAATGCTGACGCCTGACAGCACGCGCGAGTCCTCGCCGCCGCTCGCCGTTTTCTTCAGAATCCACGTCAGCCACGCGCACGTACAGGTGCTCGTTTCATTTCACATGGAACGGGCTTCGGTTCCTAAGATTTTTTTTAGTTTTATTTTTATTTTCAAAAAAAACAACAATTGGTGGCAACTATGGTGTTTTTTTTTGTTCTTGATGAGTGTCTATACTGCGCGGCAACTGATGAATCGATTTCTTTCGTAACATGCATGATCGGGTCATGGGTGACAGGATGGTAGTACAAGATAACGTTTATTTCCTCGGATCTGAAAGACGAAGGCGACAAAGCTGCATCAGCGAGTTCGAGTAATGCAGCGGTGTTGTTTTCACGATCGAGCACGCAGCTAATGCTTGTCCCTCTCACTCGATGGGGCAGAAGTGGTCCTGGCGCGGCACGCTTGCTGCGAGCCGGTTCGTGGGCTCGCATGAATTGGATCCCATTAGCACAAAACATTTCGATATTAGATTGAAATCGTCTTTTAAGGTTCGGTCTGGTTTTGTTCAAAACTTTTGAACAGAAAGGTCATGTGTCCAACCAATACAAGGAGTCGGCCCTCTCTTTCTCAAAGAAACAAAGAAATGAAAGCAGTCGATGACGTGTTAAGCACATAGACAATGTCATCAGCATGTCACCAGGAAAAAATACATATTTATGTTGGAAAAAAAAGAACATGTATTTGAACCTGCTAAGCCAGAAAGAAAAATGTAGGAGAGTCTTGTTGGATCTCTGATGCTAAGCTGAATGAGGCAGAGACCATGAGATTGGAATTTTGACCCTACTGTCTCTACTGCCGATTACTCTAATAACACTGCGACGTAGGGCACAGCAAGGCATCATCATCTGCCTCCCGGTTGTATTTGTATACAACAATTATCACTCTGCTTACCAAACCCCCCAAAAAAGAAAAGGGATGCAACTGTCACTGTTCAAGAATTATGCAGTACTTATTATTATCTATTCATAAAACCGTTTCAGCATCAACGTTAGTACCGATTAAACTGAGCATTAAGCGCGAGGACACTCGTTCGGTTTCGCTCCTCCCTGTTATTTGTACAATAATTGCGCACACGATGGTTGGTTCTTACAGATGGAATGGAGCCTCACCTAGCTAGGTCAGGTGTGTCTGTCCTCTCCTCTCCTCGTGCGGCTGTTCTGCGTCACGAAAGGGAGACGGCCGTGAGTGGGAGCCAACCAATCCGGTCTCCATTTCTTCGCGAGCCGGAAGAGGCGAAGTGGAATTGCTCCTCTCCGAATCAGAAAACTGCCCTCCCCCCATTTGTTATTGTTTCAAGGGCTTCTAATGGCTTTGAAAGACTCGGATGGAGATGCATCGTCCTTTCTGGATTCTGGATATTACGCATATAATTAGCAGCGGTCAATCGAACCCTCTTGCTGTGAGGAAAGCCTTCTTGGTTGAAGGAGCAGGTACGGCTTTTGCAGGCAGGCAGGCCAAGTTTCATGGCGTCTTCGTCTTCCCCGTTGAAAGATTAGACGGCAAGGGGCAGGCCACTTTTTTCCCCTCTTTTGGTGGCCCGGCGAGCCACCTTCCACTGAATCACACTCGCTGGTTTCCGACATTATTAAAGCGAGATCAGATTCAGTCAATTTTTTAGTCTATTCTCTTGATGCTACATATACGTACTTGGCATTTTTAGCAATCGCTATTTTTTGTGCCCAAGAGCCAGGTTGCAAATTGTGGCTGCCTGCACCCACCCGCATCTGTGTTTCGGTGATTTAATTACCTTGTGTTTTGTACGCATCTCTACTGTAGCTGCGCCGATATGACTCCGTGATCTTTATGAACTCTTTAGCGCAGGCATTAGCAAAAGGTGGTGCGCCTACGAAACAAATCTTAATCTAAGTGGTCGATCCATGACTGCAACAAGAGACGTACGTCTCTCGCCGATCGCCGGTCAATTTTGTTGGGAGAGCTAACGATCGATCGAATCCTGTCCTAAACATGCGATCAATTTTTTCGGATTGACCTGGTGTCTGGATACTTTGTTTATTTTGATAACAACAGCGGATATATAGGGCCACGTACGTGCGCGAGGATCCAATCTGGTGATGTATATCACACAGCTGCATCCGGAGACGTTCAAATTAACCTGGCATTTCACTGGAGTTTTGATTCGTGCGAACTCCTAGGATGATAGGAAATCTCATCAGGGGACGGTCTACAAATGGTTAATACAAAGCCGGCACTTCATCAGGAGAGGTCTACAAATGGTCAGTTCAATCTGACCCTTAGGATGATAAGAGATTTTATATTGGGTGTCTGGGAGAAACCGAACAGCCTGAATTAAAAAAATCAATAGTTTCAGAGTCTGGTTTGGTTCAGTCCCAGTCTGAATCGGAAGTCTCGGCGGCTTGGTCTAGATTCATCACGTTTCTCGCGTCTGTTGAAAGTTTTGCTATCAGATTTGCATTCCGAAATGTGGGGAATGGCAAGCCAGACCGACTACTGAAATGCGAGAGTTTATGTCATCCTTTCAGCTTAATTCGCTAACCGCTGACAATATACAACGGACCATGGAGCGAAATATGCTGGTACAGATTCTGGTGCCATGGCATCTCTGACAGGTAAATGATAAAGATAAGCTGGACGGCTTGGCGGCAGTCCTGATAGCCTGATCAAATGATCAATGTTTTGACCGTGCTTCTTTGACCGTACGCGTTGGCTAGCTAGTATTTTTCTAACAGCATCGATGCCCTGTATTCATATTTCAGAATGAAAGATGCTGCATTATCATCCTTACGTGTGGTATGGTGTGTTGCTATTTTTTTGTTATCACTCAAGGTATATTCAGTAGTGTTTCGCAAAAAAAATAAAAAGATACTCATCGTCACTCAATGTATACACAGTTCTGCAGCTATTGTGAAAGGCAAACATGTGCATTTCTCGTTTTGGAAGATCCGAAAGCAAGATGTTAGTGTCCATCAAGGAACAATTAATCATTCATAGAGACGTCGTGTGTTCTAATTAGGAGTCAGTAATTAATCATCCATTTTGGCGGCCGTTCTTCTTTCCTCGCCAACGTGCAAGTTTCATGACAGTACCGTGTAAAATATTGTTCTGTAGACCAGACACTTTCCTCGAAGATAACCCCTGGTACTAATGACTTATTAACGATACATGCTGAACTGAACTTTCAGAGAAACCAGTAAACAGCTCGCAAGGTTTGAACCTTAGGCGTAATAATACTAATACCGATTGACTGTTCTATGTCCTATCGAACGCGCTCTATTATTTACAGCGCACAAGAATTGAACCTTATTAGTCTACGCGTTCATGCGGAGCCTTGATCTATTACAAACGAATTAAAATGGCAGTATTAGTCCTAGCTGAACAGATGATGACAACCGTATATGCCCGGAGCTGACACGTCAATGAGTGCACACTACCGTTGAAAATTTTTTTTAGTATCGACACGAGCAATCAACGGGTTTTCAGTCATACACGCACGACGGCGTGTCGATGTCCGTGACGATCCGTACGTTGAAATTACCGAGCCCGACAAGTACTGAAGGCGACGGAATCAGCACGCGAGACAGCATTGTTTAGTTTAGTAGAGATAATCCATGGGTCGTATTCGACGTTATGCTGTTGAGAGGCGCGAGATCAACGAAGGTTCACGGGATTGGGGGGATCCCGTGGCACGCAACGTCGCTAGCAGAGAGAGAGAGAGAGAGAGAGAGAGAGAGAGAGAGAGAGAGAGCACCGTCACCGAGGCTCCTCTCTTCCGGGTCAACTAGGGCAAAGCCGACCGTCATGTTAGAGTCGTCGTCTCCCCGAGGACGCAGCACGGTGCCTGTCGTCAGTCACAGCACTTTCACATCATCACACGGGCGCAGCGCGAACGCCCAGTTGGAACTCGCTGGTCCACACGCGGATGCGGGCCGGGGCATCTCGGTTCTTGTCGCTCAAATCCTGCAATGGTTTAAATGCCTCGCCGCTCTTTCCAAGATGTCGCAATGAGGTCCAATCTTGGTTGAGTACCTAGGACTTTTCCATGCCACTATGGTACCCGCGATTTGTGACTGCTTGTACTGCTGCTACCTTCACAGTACTCCACACTCTCTCATATATGCTCCTATCGTCTTGTTAATTATCCGGGAACTGGGCAAGACAGACCATAGCTGGTTTCTGCTGCTGCATTTCAGGATTCTGATGCGCGTATGACACACACGACGAGCAGGTGAGCATGCCAGCCAGGCCGGATGGCACAGCAGCTAGGCCATTACCCTCTTCGTCTCCTCCGCGTGGATTGATTGATGAGCCATGTTACGGTAACATGCATGGTCCCTGATCAATTAGCTAGGTGGTCGCGTGTCTGGTGATGTATCGTCATGAGACGCCTCTCAGACCATCGCGGCGAATCAACGACGGCCTGCGCGCGTACACGCCTCCAACACTGACGCTGCTGCAAGAACCGACTGTACCGCAAGTGGCAATTTAGGGGATCAAAGCGCAGAAAGTTATGAGCAGGTAGGCCCTCTAATTAATCTGCCTTCGAAGGGCACACACAGGGGAGACGAGACGAAGGCGACGGCTATTGCGACTTGCGCAGGAACAGCGACTGACTGACACTTCGACAGGCTAGCGAGCTTGGTTGGCCGACTGCACAATCAACAACAGTTAATTACCACACCTTTGGAGGACTGCACGATGATGTGCAGTTTGAAGAACAAAAAAGCGGTCGTAAGCTGTCCGTTTCAATCGCTGGGTTACCAGCGTACGGGCAAGAGAACTTTGATGCTGAAGCCTTTCAAGCTGATATGATATCTCTAGATAGAGAAATCGATAACCTTTTTTCACCTACTATGTATAAAAAACTGGACCGATGGGGTAAGATCATCTATAAGGTATTTATAAGAGAAGAAGCTCAACATACGGAAAATCTCAATACTCCGATATCACGCTATAGAGCTGTGCATATAATTGGGTCTGACACCGTCGATCATGCTAGTGACTACTACAACTATCCTATGTAGAAGAGGCCAAACCATCCCATGATCCGGATACCGGGCACCCAAGTTGGTATGGTCACCACTATATTTCATCCTATTAGGAAGAGTATTTTCTTTTAGTTTCATAAATTCGGCATACCAGGATTTCAATCTCACGGAAGGCCTCACGCATGAAAGCTCTAACCAACTGAGATGATGTTGGTTTGCTGTCACCTAATATATGATAGCAAAATCACGCTAACCTTTCATCACAAGCACATTATAATTTGGTTGACCACATGCAGCTCCTGCCTCGATCAATCAAAGAGGGTAGTCTTAGCACTATATCAAGCCCCCAAAAAAGTGCAATTATTTGTACTTGTTTCCGCGGAGGCCCCATTTCCTACGGTCGGTGGTTGACAGTTGACCTCACTCCCAGTTTTAGTTCTTCGACATGCCATTTTCTCATAACCTGGCAAGTTTAATACCACCTCCCATCGAGAATTGTTGACGTTATGACATGATCACTAGTTCGTACAGCTGATTTGATCTGTAGAGTAATCTCCGTGGTGCCATCTGTCATGCTACAAAGTATTTAACATATTAATTTAGTCCCGATAATCACGCTCTTTCCTGTTATTTCAATTGTTTCTAGTTGAGAGAACATTCAGGTAGTGAGGTGCCTTTTATACAATCATTTGCTGATAAAGAATTGACACTATATATAGAAAAAGAAGTTCAATAAGTGAAATGCCACTTCAGATATACTAGTATGGGCAACACTTGGGCATATCTCTGTAATGATTCTTGGGCAGAGTTGACCTTCCAAGCTGGCACTACTACATGCAGTCTCTCACATCCCATGCTTCAGGCCGGCCACATGATTTGAGCTCCACATGGGCGCATGAGTTCGTTGCACACAACGGAACAATAACAAAAGGGAACCTTATTATCCAAAGGGGATAGGAATAGAAAAAAGGAAAATTTTCAGGAAAGGGATCTTTTGCAACGCCTGTGTAGATTACAGATGATTCAATTAGATAAGTAGTTGTGGAACTCCGTTTCTCTTTGGCAGATTACGTGTCAGAGACGACGTTTGACATAAGGTTATATTAAACCTAGGTCATGTGTTCGGTAGAAACCTAAGGCGTGAAATAAAAAATTTTGCACTCCATCTCAGTTTCAAAACTTTGTGATTACGCCGTCTAAAGTGTTAGAAAGGTATACCAATTTTAAACGAATTGCAGTAGCCTCTGTCCACATGAAACAGACAAATATGCACGGACACTACGGCAATTCTGTGGAGATTGCGGCCACTGATATTTTATCACATAGCGTTGTTTCAAAGATTAGCTCGTGTTTCCTCTACCCCCAAAAAAAAGTTGGTGTCACTCACGGTGAGGCAAGAACAAAGAGCAGAAGGACATTGCTGCTAGGCCATTATTTTTTTTGCACGGAACAGATTTAAGAAGACCTTGATTTCTCAACTCCTATTAGCCTTGTATTCTCGCTCTCTGATGGTGCAGCACTGTCAGAATTCATTTGCCTATGCCCCGGCCTGTACAGTCTGAATGTGTTGCTTTTGCAATACTGTGGAAGCACTGCCCCAGAGCAATCAATCTAGGTCTTCCCTGAAATAGGTAATCTTCAGTACTGTACGTCGACTGCATGCATCCTATATCTAGGTTCAGAGCGCCCGCAGGTAGTATCAAATTTGGGGGCGGCCTTATGATGAGAGAGCAATAAAATCTGGCGGCTTCCGTTCATGATTCATGTCGTTGGCTGCAACGGGCAATCTGCATCCGTCAGTGCACGGAAATTTACGAACAGCTGATCTCACGGCTTAAACAAATGGCGCCGAACGAAGATAGCTGAGGTGAGCACGCACGACTATTTCGCAAATTAACAAAGCTATACCTTTGCCATCTGATCATCCCAAGTGGCATTATTTTGAACCCTTCCTTCGCCTCTTTTTTTTTTCTGTCCATTGTTTAACGTGGTGATTAGCTCAGCGGCACTGGAAAAAAGTTCAATTTTGTTAATGGCTTATAATGGCTGAAGAGTACACAGATCTCATCCGGTGTTGCTTATCGACGCAGAGGCCACAACTAGGCTAGGCAACACGTATATGGCTCATGTGTTTATCGCTTGGTCTGCATACATAGGATAGATAGCACCTCATCAAGAGTTATGATTTGTACGAGCGCCCGCTCTGATGGTCTTTTTTTTTTCTCGCGCGCCGCCCGTTCTGAACGTCTTGCGTCAGTCTCGCTGAATAACATTCACCTGCACGAACGCGATCGTATGCTGCAGTGCCCGTGAGAGGCAGGAGGAAAAACAGGTACCGGAGCGTCCGTGCGCCGCGCATCGCGGCGACGACAGTGAGGTCTGAGGGTCCTCTATCGACTCGCCGGGATACATCGTTTCCGTTTGGTTTCGTAACGTTTCAGGAAAACCATCAGACTCGCAGCAGGATTCAGGAAACGTTTCAGTGATTGGTCGCTGCCCTTCATCAGGTGACGCTGCCTTCTGTTCTGGCGTGGAAAGTCGTGGCCGCAGCTGGGGAATTCTGCGCTCATGGGGTGGAGTTTTTACTTCTTACCAAGCAGCGCCTGCAGGAATGCTGCGTGCAGGGGTGGCGAGTCGTCTCAATGATTGTTCATTCCATTCGTCGTTGCTGTTGACCGAGGCGACTGGCTGGCTGGCTGGCTGGCTGCCCGACTGACTGGTACAACGATGTCGCCATGACGCCATTAAGAGGCCGCATGTTTTGACCACCATCTGAGAATGTTGGCACTGAGATACACCGAGACGGGAGTGCAAGGAGCACGCGCAGAGCAGAGTGCAGCAGCATTTCAATTTTCAAGTAGCAGCAGCGGCAGAAGCCCACGCCTTTAGGCTATTCGCACTCGTGAACCTCTATATCGGACCTCTAAACGAATATTTTTATTTTTTTAAAGTCAACTCTAAAAGATTCCTACCTTTACAGTTCAATTCTCTGCACTCGTTGACCTCTATATCAGACCTCTATATCAATAATCATCTATTTTATATTAGATAAAATAACTATCTCATATTTATATTATATCATATAAATACTTTTATATTAATAATATTCTATTTACCTCTTATGCAAATCATCAAATTTATTTTCCTCTTTCTTTTTTCTTCTTATTTGTCCCTTTCCCTTTTTTTCTTTTTTCCTTTCTCTATTTTCTCTTCCTTCTTTTTTTCTTTTCTTTTTTCTCTTTTCTCTTCTTTTTTTTTCTTTTTCTTCCTCCTCTCTTTCTTTCTCTCTCTTCTTCCTCAGCTGTACCGGCGCTACAGAAAATCTTTTGATTTGGCGGAGTACTGTGCAGGCCTGTAATTTACAGACCTCTATTTAGCTGCCGCTGCAGCGGCGCGCTACCGCGCGCCCGCTGCTTTTGCAGGCGCGGCGCGGGTAGCGTAGGCCGCTGCGAGCAGCCTTACTCTGTGCTTGTATTTTCATCCAGAAAAACTTGGGCCCTTGGCAGTCTCTAATATGGCCCAAGTATACTCCTAGAATGTTGGCACTGAGATTCACCGAGACGGGCGTGCAAGGAGCAAGCGCAGAGTGCAGCAGTGTTTCAATTTTCATGTAGCAGGAGCAGCAGCAACACAAGGCTACGCCTTACTATGGTGTGCTTGGTTCAGCTGTGGTGTGGATTTTTGAAATTCTAATTAGAAAATTGTTGTGAGCTAAGAGTTGCGTTAAAGCTGAAATCTGTTTGGCTAAAAACAACTGTCAACTGTGGATTCTATAATAAATGTGTGTTATAAAGAAAATAATATTTGGTTGTATAATTAGTGGCAATGGTGGGTAATTTCTATGAAAAGTTGAAATAAGAATCTGAAAAATCTGTAGATTATGAAGAATCTGATTCTCATATTGAACTCATTGGTTCAGATTTTATGATTTTTGTTAGATAATCTGGTTGGTGCAGCTAAAACAAACGGACCTATGTGTGCTTGTATTTTCATCCAGAAAAGCTTGGGCTCCTGGCAGTCTCCAATATGGCCCAAGTATAATCCTATCAAATAGAGGCGCGTGTCAACACCACGTTCAGGTCCCCGTGCCGGCCCAAAACGTTCCGGACATTCACTTCGCTCGGCCTGCGGACCTTCCGTCACCAACTTACTCTCCGCCAATTCCGTCCGCTCCGCTGCCGGCATCGCCTTCGGCCTCGGCTCGGTGCGGATCGCCGTTGTCGTCCTGGTTCGCCGCTGCCGCCTACGGATTTGGGGGCCGTCGCTGGCTCGCTGCCCCCATCCGGCCATCCCCGTGCTGCGGCATGGCCTCAGCCCTCTCATTTGCTCCGCCGCCCACCAACGCCAACCATTCCGCGCGCCTTCGGCCCTCTCCCCTACGCTGCTCGTGAATCTGGAAAAATGCTGTACGATGTCACCGACAGCAGTGCAGCAAGGCGGAGCTAACGCGTCGAGAGCGGCCAACGAACGCGGCGGCCGGCGGTCCAAGGCCGCACCACTCCCGGATCCTAGTGATCAACTTTAATCACGTAACGTGGTCATTATAATGCCTACAATGATACAACACGTGGGTACAATCGTTGATACAGAGTGCCGTGTATGAGAAAGCAACCAGCTGACGCTAACTCTAACCAACCTAGATATCAAGTTGCCTATTGGGACGTCAATTAGTATACAACAACATCATGCAGCAACGCTTTTAGTTCCCTCTTCCTCTTGTGCCCCGGGCGATCCTTTTCCTTCCTCGCCGAACATGTGGTTGTTTTGATCCCTTAGACGGTCCTTCTGGATCCATCCCCGTGTCATTCTCAACAGAAACAACATCTGCAGCATCAGCTGCAGACTCGGTCAAGTCTTTACTGGTCGGAGGCACAGCATTGCTGGAGTTAGTGCGACTCGGATTATCATTGCCTGAAGATTCTATGCCAGAGTTGGCCTTTGATCGATCTGCAAGACTGCATTACCGAGAGGCATTTAGTTTCTTAAATGTAAATCGCAAAGAAAAAAAATAAGAATGTAAAAGAAGATTTCCACGTTACCTGTTCGCAGATGTTTTTTTGGTTAACCCATTCATACCAATCTGGATTGGGGGGTCTGCAACAACTCAAATAAGACCAATAAGCTATCATAACTAGGTATTAACTTCTAAATACCAATAAAAAATATAATAAGATACAAGTAGTAAATGGGGGCATTTCTTTTCTGTACATTCAATTGTAAAATCTTCAAATTATAAACCAGCAACCCTACTAACTTATGAAAAGATAAGATACTTTGAGTCTCCAACTAACACAAACAAGCAGCCTCCAGATGTACCTGAAAACCTAACAAACTATACTTACTGGGGTATGCCCATATGTAACAAAAGGAATTTGCTTTTAGGTTCACAACATTGTGTACATTCTCATTCAACATCTATAATAAACCTCATAAAAACCAGATTGCTAGGATGTTGACACAAGTTTTTGTCACGATTTCTATCCTGTTGACAACCAGACTTAAATATTCTCAAACCCTGCACAACTCATCAGGGTTTAGATGCACTTAGGAAAAACCCAGTTCTTACAGATCACACTATAATTGGAGCACAAAGCTTAACTATGTGAAGCGGCGGTTAGTCATGGACCTCCATGACCTGGATAGCATGTACTGGAGGGAGAAAGAAGAGGAAGAGGAGATTAGAGGAAGGTCCCCTAACAAACTGAACTGAGAATACAATACATATCCTTTAAAACTAAATAAGTTTTTCTACTAAATTACCTCTTGACAAAAAAATGCTGAAACTCAGAAACTTCACTATCTCTAATAGAAAGTATAATTGGGAGTTCAGAGCCAGGTAAAAATGGGCAAACCCAACAAAACGATTAGTGTGGACTGTGGATTTAGAAAAAAAAAACCCAACTACAGTACATCTTTATGTTAACAAGGCGTGTCCATATGTACCTGAAGCTGGGTTGATATGTGATTCCTCTTTTTGTGGTTCTAAAATTGGATATTTAGCATCTCCACTGTGCCCAGGAGCATCCTTAGCAACACTAAGACGGGAATAAGTGATACAACATCAGTGCCAGGACAGATAAACAAGAACAATCCATGTATACAATAATTCAGAATGGTAATATAAATATCTAACACTATCAGTTCCTCAGATATATCATGGAAATGATGATCAAACTGCTATATTATTGAATACTTTTTCAATATAGAAGGCTAGTAAAAGACTGATGAAATACTTGACTCCTATTGGCCATGCAACCATAAAACATGTTAAACAAAATGATATCACATGTTAAGAAAAATGCACGCTGAAATTATATCCTAACATAGCAAGACATATCCAGTCACAGAACCAAAATACATGATCAGTTTCCTGAACATTCACATCACAGATACTATTCAGGGTATCTGTATTGGTGATACTCAGTTACACATTAAATTTATAACTGATGTTGCAACTCCAGCAAAAGTCACATAATCAGTATAGCAAAAACTGACCATGTGGAAGACATATTATTCCCCTCTGCTACCTTATCTGCACCACCTGTGTCACAACAGCACACATTAGGACACAGTATTCACAGACTTCTATAACTACAATTAAAAAATAATAGATAGATAAAAACTGGGCAGAATACCATCGGATGAGAGGACAGAAGTCAAGGACAGCCAGAAACAGAGAGCTTACCGGGATGAATTTCAGGTGCAGCATGGTATTCTTGAGGTGCATTCCCATTGTCCTTTGCAGGATTCAAATGCTCGACAATACCCTTAGGACAACAAAACACAATTGTAAAATAAAATTGAACACTTTTGATTTGTGAACAAACTACAAAAGAAGTTTTGAGCACACAGTTTTTACATATAAATACATTTTTCAGCATTAATTGTCATTGCAGACAATATAGATTTATCCTACAAACTGAAGTAAAATGCAGATAGGGAGACATAAGTTTATCATGCTTGTTAGAAGGCATCACATGCTCTAAAAGTACTAATAATGCAACACTACCATATGACAGAAATCATAAAGTGCTCACATCGTTTCCATTTTCAGTTGGTGTGATTGGTATGGGGCACCCACTGACTGGATCTGTTGCTTCATTTTTATCAGAACCTACAGTAGTGAAACAATTAGCAGTTAACAATAACATAAAAGTATAATTAAGTATTGGGGACCGAAGCATGTGTAGGGAATAGAAAAGCATTCAGCCTGCATAATTTTCAACACGAGAAAAAAGCTCAAGAGTGTAAAGAAGTTTCACCATGATTAGCCTGGGCTGGCTCTCCAACTTTCTCATCGGTACCCGATGAGAATATAGAGGTATCATTCGCAAATAGTCTGAACGTAGAACCATAATGCCTGGATTTAGAAGCATCTGCAAAACTTCCAAATGATCCCATGCGAGCTCTTCGTGTTTCCTCCAAGTTTGCCCAAAAGTTAGAAAGGTAGTCTTCCTTCATCATGACCTTTACGTGGTAGGTAAATACTTGGTTAGAAGTGAACATGATTGCATAACTGCGACACCATTTAACCAGATCTGTTAAGGATAGTGATTAAGAAAAGAGAAGCCTGCAACAAGTCACGGCACTGTTTTCTATCCATATTGACATGGTTTTGTTTTACCAGTTTCAGTCAGTTTTTCTCTGCTCCGAAATCTTATGGATCCTTACAGATCATAGCCAGCACGGTGATTATTCAACAAGGGAAATTTTGACCGTCATATACTGAAAGGTGGACGGTAGCTGCATTTTCATATTTCACTTAGCCCACCCCAACTAATTGGGACAAAGGCTTTGTTGTTGTTGTTGACAATGGAATGTATCAGTATACAACTGTTGGCAGTCATACAAAAAGTTGTGTGAAGCACACCACTCCTATAAGGGAATGGGATATACAGAAACTAAGCATATATCATAGATGAACAAGATATTGCTGTTAAAACCTAGTTTCAACATAAGTATGCATTGCCAAATTTACATCAATGCCCCAGTATAAAATTTCATGCATTACCTTTGATGAAGGACCTTCATCATCATTAATACGTATCCTGCCGGCGGATGTGTTAAACCTCTGACCACCTAAGAGTGGGGACTGCCAAGGAGGTAATGACCGCATGTATGATTTTGCTAAATCAACTGGAGAACCCATGTCTGAATCAAAACCCTGCATAAGATGTCAATCCTTAGATCAGCAACAATTTAACAAACCAAAACTAGGAATCAATTGTGCAAATCAACAAAAAACTGAGGAAGATATATTTGTACTCACAGAACTAAACATATCCGTGTTAAATGTGCATGGTCCATTGTCTTCAGGCTTTAAGCCCATTCCTTTCTTTTTCTCTTCAAACCATTTCTTTGCTTCCTTAACTGCTGCAGTGCATAGCTCTGGTGATGTTTGCAGAGGAGAGCCAGGAGAAAAACTTCCAGATCTCATACTAGAGAATGGAACTGATTCTGGAAATTTACGGTCACGGCTCAAGGAGCGCCAAGCTCCTGTGAAGTCATAGCCACTGCTCATGTTCCTACTTGGGATTTCTTTTGGAGTTCCATATTCAAAGTCTTCAGGGAGCTTAGAATCTGTAACTCTTGTTTTTAAAAGCTCTACCATATTATCAAATTCACCCCTGACAAAAATGCACACTAATGATTCAGAGGAAAAGTATAACCCTACAAAAATTATTTAATAGATTAGGGAAAAGCATTTATGAGTCTGTCCAACATAAAAATCATAACATCTTATCAAGAAATACTCAAATAGCATACAAAGCAGTTAATTATTAGGCCTACGGTACCATTACACACGATGCAGGTGTCATAGCCTTGCACTATTGAAGAATCCCTACATCACCCATTGCCGGTTCCTTCACCAGTTAAAATTTTAAGGTTTGTCTATTGCAGATTCATTGCGATAGTCCACAAAAAAGCATTAAAAACCCTCACCTTAACCATATACGTCTACGAATACACAGTAGTCAGTTTTCATGAATGAAATAGAAAATAAAATAAATAATGCCATTACATTTAACTATTTGCGGCTGCCAGAAAAAATATGATACTGTGCACGTTAGCATACACAGAAAGACCAATAGCATCCGGTTACCTTGAAAATTTTTCCTTCATAATCATTTGCTCAATAGCAAGCTTTGACTCACTGTAAGGAACTATTGCTCCAACTGTGTCATGAACATCTTCATTCTCATCTGCATATGTAAGAATACACCCACATCAGTGAGTGATGCGAAAGAGAATATTCATCTGAATGTGGACTGCACATTAAAATTGTGTGAGGACACATGTAAAAGTTCCGTATAGTAAAGGCAAAGATCCATATTGAAAGAAAGGTCTATAATTAAAACAAAAGGTATGAAATAAGATATCTAACCATTTTTACTATGGCTTAAAAGTCAAGACTTCAAGGAAATGATATACACTACTCGTCCAACTTGTTCTGTTTTTTTTTGGTTGAAGAGATTATCTGACACTACTAAGCTCAAGACAGAGGACACTTACCAATTACAGGAATTCTACGTTGAATAATATCCAAATAAATATTACTCACAGTTCCATCTAATAAACTGAAGCTCCCAAATGAGGTTCGTTCTAGAAGGGAAAATTCTAAAAAAAATCCAGACTGTTGTCCTCCTATTCTGATTTCAGGGCGTAAGAAACTTACAGTGGTGACAGGTCATCAACTTACGTGGTTTCATTTCTGTCACCATCAATGAGTGATGTCATCTCAAGACATGTACCAGATGGTAGGTGATAAAATGGAATCTCAGTGAACTGATATAGTCAACTTGTACACAGTACAAGTTACTAAGACTGTTTAATTTCCTAATGCATAACATAGATTGAGGAATTCAGCGTTTTTTTTAAACAGCCCACGTTTGTCCTCAATGTGGAAGTCCTTATTTTACCGTGATCTTATGCGCAATTGAGATGCCAGAACACACTGTTTAGCCGAAAATAACACCGAGATGGGAAGATTCCAATGCTACTAGCATAATTTGAGCACGCAAGACGAAACCCTAGGTTACGAAACCGAAGCCGAGCAGCAACTCGCGCGAGTGCTCGCGGGTAAGCTAGCACAGTAAGAAAGACAAGCGGCTCACCGAACTGAAACATGGAGCGAGGGGGTCGAGCTAGAGAGAGTGGACAGTGAGGAAGGAGAAATTGCTCACTGGAGTTCAAGTCGTCGCCGTCTTCGCTGTCGTCGTCCTCGTCACCCGAGGCCGGCTCCTCGGGCGACGAGAACAACAGCACGGAGGAGAACACCCTCTTCGCCCCGGAGACGAAGCTGGAGAGCCAGCCGGGGCTGCTCCCCGTCGCCGCCACCGCATCCGCCGGCGACGCCGCATCCTCCTCCGGCGAGAGGCGGCGCCGCTGGGACCGTCCGTTACCGGATCTATCGTCCTCGCCGTCGTCCTCCGGCGATCGCCGGCGGCGAGCCCCGAAGAGCGACGCCATGGGAGGGGGGCTCGAGAGATTGGGGAGGAAGGGTGTGAGGCGAGGGGAGTTCGAACCGAAGGCGTGGGCGATTTTGGAAGGGACGTTGGTAACTGCTACGGTCACTGCTTTAAGCGGGAGTTGGTTGGTGATACGTGCCTGACACGTGGGGCCTTACATTTATTTTGCGGGCTCGGGCCCCACTGGAAGCGTTGAGTTAGTTGGACCGTTGCCCTTGGTCCGGGTGACGTGAAACTGAAATGTGACAAAACGTCGCGGCTTACGAGTTGGCCTGTGAACCGCTTTCCAACTTCTAATCTCGATCAACATAAAAACAAATGGCGCCTCTCAATGAGGACCTGGCCCCACTATCTAGCTGACAGGTGGGTCACGAGTTGGGTCAATCGATGAATTGTATGCTCGGATTATGCGGTGGATAGGCCTAAGAGTGCGGCAGGAATGTTTTGTCTTTTCGGGGAAGAGCGGCGGCTCGAATGATGTTCCAGTACTTTCTCCGTTGATTTTTATTTGACGCTGAACTACATCATGGGTCTATATATTTGGCGTTGTTTAGTTTATTTTATTATTTTTATAAGAGTTTGAGTTTTACCTAAGGTTGTCATGTGAATTTTATATATTATTACTTATGATCTAAATAGATTCATATACTCCTACTCTTTTTTAACCTAATCAACGTTACATGAAAAAATGGATAGAGTAGTCACGTGGACCTTTGCCCTTGCTGGTCAGGTAACCGGCAGCGGCAGCCACAGTTCTCGCGTCAGGTGGGGTGGGCGTTGTCCCGGTTGCAGAGCCTGGCGAGGCCGAAGTGGATGATCCGGTGCAGGCACTCCTCGTTCAGTTACCTCAACCCGCGCTCGGTGCCAATGATGATCCCGTACCGTACAGCGTGTCGAATCCGAGGGCGTGCTCGTGCTGGTTGAAGAGGACGCGGAAGAGCGAGCCTTTTCGGTACTCGTACACGAGCGCCTCCACGGTGGCGTCGAAGCAGAAGCCGGAGGAGGTTGATGTGGTAGGTGCGCCCCCGCCGTGCCGACCTCCGCCGTGAACTTCTCCTCGGCACGCTTGTCCAGCGTGCCGTTGCAGACCTTGACCGACACCTGCACGCCGTTCGGGAACGCGCCGCGGTACACGACGCCGAAGGGGCCGGACCCGAGCCGATCCGCGTAGTTCGGGGTGAACACTCGCGCAGGATGTCGTCGAGGAACAGGTTGACGGCCGCCATCGATCTCGCCGCCGCCGCCGCGGGTGACACGACCTTGATGAGAGGTTGTGTTGGCGTGGCCACGTTGTACGCACCATTCGTCGTCGGCTGGACTGCTGGCATGCCTGGCGCCACAGTTGCCTGCGTCTGCATGGCCTGTAGCCTCGCGCGCTCGGCCTGCCATTCTCGTATCTCCTGGACGCATCTGAAGAAGATTCCGGAGATCATCGCGATGCCACCGATGGCGACCCCAGCTGCCGCCGGATATGCATGAGAGGTTCAAATTGAGCAAAGATGTCTCAAAAATTAGAAAGCACTGGAGAGAGTTGAGACGCTTACCAATAGCAGCAGGGTCCGTCCATTGATTTGCCAATAAACAGTAGTGCCTACTGATTTGAACAAACTTCAGTATTGCGCCACTCTTTGCAATTGGGGATAAAAAACGAAGGAAGCTTGTTTACACTCTGGGCGACGTGTGTACCTGCTCGGATGTTCGCTTTGTCATGATAAGATTTGGATCTGTCCGGTAAGTTTTGACTGTCTCTGCACAAAATTCCAGGACATGCCGCGTGTCCTGAGTGCGATGTGATATTGGTTTTTTTCGGTCAATACTCTTAGCTTATACTATAAGATGACGCTTTCGTAAGAGCACAAGGACGTACCACGTTGCACCATGAGGAAGCGCTTCTTATTCAATCGACGAGAGAGAACAAGCAGTTGGCCGGAACGAAATTGCTCGATGATCCTGCCATCTGCACACATTATTTTCACCTACAAAGTGGGCAACAATGTATTGTAACGCATTATATCACGTCACGTTTAATTGCCATCCTCTCGTATGTAAAACTCGCTGAAAAAATAGTCTCCACGGGCTGCACGCTTTGCAAGTCGTGCGAGTTATCAAAACATACAGTTGACAGCGGTGATACATTTGTTTTTAGATAATACAACGGTGATACATAAAACAATGTCGCAGATCAAATCATGTCACGACGACACGTACCATACCATGGGTTCTGGGGGAAATGATGGTCGATGATAGACCATGAAGACATCCTCAAGCTCCTTTTTAGCGACGGAGAACAACCATGTTATATTTCGCCTTGTCTCTGTCCTCTCCTGCCGTCCTGCGTCGAAGCTGCTCCTGGTCAAAATGTCGTTGAGCCCTGGAATTCTTGCCTTAGCAATCAGTAAGTACGATTTACACTTGCTCTTTGATTAGCTCCACCAATTCTGCCACTAACATAACATGTCTTGATCCTTGTCGACTTTTACAGCTGGGGTGATCACGGTTGGCATAGTGACAGTCGCTTCTATAGTTGCGATTTATATGTGCTCCAAGATAGCCATCAAGATGTTCGTGCAAAGAGACAGAGGCAGACGCGACGCGTCCATCTCCGACGAGCCTGCTGCCAGCAGCGGCGGCGTCGACGAGGCCGACGTCGAGATGGGGAGCATGAGCTACTTCTTCGAGGACATCCAGAAGGAGCGCCCGGTGCGCTTCAGCTCGCAGCAGCTGCGCGCCTTCACCCGGAACTACGCCCAAAAGGTCGGCTCCGGCGGCTTCGGCGTGGTGTACAAGGGCCGGTTCCCCAACGGCGCGCCGGTGGCCGTGAAGGTGCTCAACAGCACGCTGGGCAAGCGTGCCGAGGAGCAGTTCATGGCGGAGGTCGGCACCATCGGCCGGACCTACCACATCAACCTCGTCCGGCTCTACGGGTTCTGCTTCGACGCCTCCGTGAAGGCGCTCGTGTACGAGTACCTCGAGAACGGCTCGCTGGACGGTTACCTGTTCGAGCCGGCCCCGGAGAAGAAGGTCGTCGGCTTCGACAAGCTCCACGAGATCGCCGTGGGGACGGCTAAGGCGCTGCGGTACCTGCACGAGGAGTGCGCGCAGCGGATCATCCACTACGACATCAAGCCGGAGAACGTGCTCCTGGACGCGAGCTTGGAGCCCAAGGTGTCCGACTTCGGACTCGCCAGGCTGTGCGACAGGGAGGACACGCACCTGACGATCACCGGCGCGCGGGGCACGCCCGGGTACGCCGCCCCGGAGCTGTGGATGCCGCTGCCGGTGACGCACAAGTGCGACGTGTACAGCTACGGGATGCTGCTGTTCGAGATGCTGGGAAGGCGCCGGAACCTGGAGCTGGGCGGCCTGCACGGTCGGGAGAGCCAGGAGTGGTACCCCAGATGGGCGTGGCACCGGTTCGAGGCGGGGGACACGGACGCCGTGCTGGCTCGAGCGGCGACGGCGGGGGATGCGAAGGAGAGGGAGAAGGCGCAGCGGGTGTGCATGGTGGCGCTCTGGTGCGTGCAGTACCGGCCGGAGGACCGGCCGTCCATGGGCAGCGTCGTGAGGATGCTGGAGGGGGAGGATCAGATCCCCGCGCCACGCAACCCGTTCGCGCACCTGGCTTCACACGACTCCACCCTGCTGCAGTCCGGGGACGGCACTACCGCGCGGTGACTCGTATGATTCAATCAAAATCAAATGATGGATCACAAATGACGTTCTAATAAGATAGAACATGGGTGGTCGCCTACTCGTTCAAACATCACTTTGTAATTTCGGGAGAGATCCCTGGATGTTTATGGTGTGTTGTACTTGAATTTTGTTTACTGGTTTTGCTGCAATACTTCTAGTACTGAATCAACGACCATAAATCCGTTCTAATTACAAACGCGTGTACAAGCTCTATATTCCATCGACGCCTACTCATCGGTTGACTTACCAGCGTCTTCCATCATCGCGTTTGTCGACTTGGCGGCAGGGCTTACTGAAATCTCACCGTCTCTGTCAGCGGTGTAATCGCTGCTCAAGTTGGTGCCGCTCCAGAGCGTCGATATTGTTGAGCCGCCGCCGCTGACCATCACGTAGTGGAAAGGGTTCACCGGCGGCACGATGGCCATCTCCCCCTCCAGCATGCGCACGACGCTGCTCATCGTGGGCCGCGCCGCCGGCTGGAACTGCACGCACCACAGCGCCACCTTGCACATCATCTCCGCCTTCTCCCTGTCCGCCTCCCCGATCCCGGCGTCGAGCAGGACGCAGTCCAACTCCTTGAGCTCGTACTTCTCCCACACCCACCGCGGGAACCACTCCCGGCTCTCGCCCTTCCCGGCGTCGTAGTTCCGCCGGCGCCCCAGGATCTCGAACAGCACCATCCCGAAGCTGTACACGTCGCACTTGTCCGTCGCCGGCAGCGCCATCCACAGCTCCGGCGCCGCGTACCCGGGCGTCCCGCGGCCGCCGGTCAGCGTCATGTGCGTGTTCTCGCGCTCCGCCAACCGGGCCAGCCCGAAGTCGGCCACCTTCGGGGTGAAGTCGGCGGTAAGCAGGATGTTGGCCGGCTTAATGTCGTAGTGCACGATCTTCTGCTGGCACTCCTCGTGGAGGTAGCGGATCCCCTTGGCCGTGCCGATGGCGATGCGGTGCAGCGTCCTCCACTCCAGCTTCTCCCTGCCTTCCTCATCATCGTCATAGAGGAACTTCTCGAGCGAGCCGTTCTCCAAGAACTCGTACACCAGCGCCTTGGTGTCCCGGTCGAAGCAGAAGCCGTAGAGGCGGACAAGGTGCACGTGGTACGTCCGGCCGATCGTGCCGATCTCCGCCATGAACCCCTCCTGGACCTTGCTGTTCATGGACAACTTGAGGACCTTCACCGCCACCGCCAGGCCGTTGGGCAGCTCGCCCCTGTAGACGACGCCGAAGCCGCCGGACCCCAGCTCCGAGTAGTAGTTCCGGGTGCAGGCCGCCAGCTGCTCGGAGCTGAAACGCATCGGCCTCTCGCTGAGGATCTCGTTGAGGAACTTCTCCACCGGCCCGACATCGATCACCGCGTCTTGCACGGCACTGCAGGCTCGCGCCTCGCGGGTCCTCCTCTGCATCTCTTCCTTGTTGACTTTGGCCTCGACCTTCTTCTTCATCTTCTTCCTCACTACACAACATCTTCTGATAAGAACGATCACTACTACTACCGTGGCGGCTCCAGCGACCGAGGATACTGATCGAGGAAGGAAATGAACCGGCAAATTAAATTAGCTCTACGTACGTACCACAAGGTACTAAAAAGAAAGAACGAACAAGCTAGGTGGCAGTGCAGATCAAAACTTACTGATTGCAACGGCAGCCGACATCTTCTTCGCTTGCTGTTGAGGAACTGCGCGCTGCCGAGCAACTAGGACGACTAAATCATTGAGCTCATATCAGATACCTCCTCAGCTGCCCGACTGGTTCTCTGTGCGTGCCTCACAAGTTGATTACAGCAGCATTGACTTAAACGAATGCCCTTGGCAAGCACGCGCACAGCTGGCTTTTGTTGACTGGCGACAAACATTATTGAGTTGAGCCGGCCAGAAGAGAGTCACAGCTCTCAGCGCTACCAATCGCTTACTGATCAGCTGACAGTAACAGCTGCGGTTCCTCGGAACCTTCCCTTCTCCCTTCACGGCACCTGCCGCTCTGTTGGCTGGCATAGCCCGTGTCCGTGTGGTGGTTCTACTTGTACCGGCTACGCTCACGCTGGTGGCTGACGTGTCCAAGCAGGTTCTATGATGCTGACGCGCACAAAGCCTGGTGCAGCCCAGTGAAGTTCAGGTCAGCCCAAACAGGCCTTTTCGTGTACTTCTAGTCTATGATGGGCCGTAGGTCTTGTCCTGCCTTTCCCCGCCACGAAATATCTGTTGGCGTCATCGTTGCAGCCGGCATCGATACGTGGTCTGCCCGTACATTGCTTGCTGACGTGGACTGAAACAAGTTGTATACGGGAGTATTCTTTTCCTGAACAGCAAGTATCCCCCCGCATCATCATCATCATCTGCCGACCGCCGTTGTTTTGGTCTGCCCATAGGCTCGGGACTCTGGACGTGGGAGAGGGAGAGAACATGGCAAGGAGCTCTCGACTTCTTGTCGTCGCCTCGCCGCTAATTGGACATGGTTCACGAAGCATGGAGCCAGCTTGTGGTTTCTACCGTGCATGGCGCTCTGCTGTTGTCGTCGGCTCTAGCTACAAGGTCATAAGCAGATAGACATTTTTAGCAAGATACTACGGTAGCAGAGAACCAGGCGTTGCGTATGGCTACTACTACGTACTATTCAACGAAGACAAACGGAGTGGAAGCTTATCCGCGAAGAAAAGCTAGGGACAAGTCCTTATCCTGGTAGTTCATTGGTTTGCTATCCATCCGAGTTCGATCGGGGTCCTCCAGCCTACAAATATGTACTAGCACCTCGTTGCTAGTTCGCATCTGAAGTTTTCTTCGTTGCAATTGCGTGCGACAAGCTAATTGGACTAGAAGGAATTATAGAGGAAGTTGAAGTCGCCATCCAGAGAACGAAGCCTAGTTTTTTTTTGTAATTTCGTGCTCATCGTCCGGTTACGCAACGCAAGCCAAGCCAAGCGCGGTCTGGTTAGAACACAAAACGCAGAAGACTTTGACCTCGACAGCAGCCAATCGTACCAGCGTCTCGCCCCCTCCCTTCTTATATCGCCTCCCGCCAACCTCTCCAGGACCAGAACCAGAAGAGAAAAAGAGAGAGCGCTATGGTGCGGGTGGCTCTTCAGTCGATGCACCACCTAGAGAGCGGTGCCGCCACCGCGCAGCACGCTCAGCTCGGCGCCGTGGGGATCGTGCTCCTCGCGGTGGCCGTGGCGGCCGTCGCGGCGATCGGCTGCGCCAAGGGCGCCAAGAAGCCGCCCAAGAACAACAACGTCTACTACTACGGCCAGGGCTACCCGCCGCCCCCCGCCGGGGCGTACGGCTACCCGGCGCAGCAACAGCAGCAGCCCGCGCCGCCCGGGTACGCGTACCCCGCGCAGAGCTCCGGCAAGACGGGGCGCAGCGGGATGGGCGCCGGCACGGGGGTCGCCCTCGGCGCGGTGGGAGGCCTGGCCGCCGGCGCTGTCATCGGCTCTGCGCTCAACTCCGGCGGCGGGTGCGGCGGGGGCGGCGGGTGCGGTGGCGGCGGTGGGTGCGGCGGCGGCGGTTGTGGCGGCGGCTGCGGGGGTTGACCGGTTCCGTTCGTCGTTGCCGGCTCGTGTGTCGTGTGAGGCAATCAATCAGTTGTGGTCAAGTTAAAACATTCTTTCAAGTTTGCGAACAACATGGTTATCTTGTGATCTCAACGTGGTGTAATACCGACTTGTTTATTCGCGGTTATTTCTGTATAAAAAAATCAGTGTTACGTGAATCGGATCGCTTAATTTGTGCTTTTTTCCCATGTAAATCCACGTGACTTGGTATCGCTTCCGTTAGTCGTGTGCACTTTCTGTTTTCTGTTTCTGATCGGATGTCTCGTTTCGGAATGCACCCTCTTCTCTCTCCACCTCGCGGTTCGGATTCGTCTCTTTACCCGGAGGAGAGACAACGGTTGTCCAACGGTCTGAGCACGTAGCTTCCGTTCTCTTGTCGAGCTAGATTTTGGCTAGACGACAACTTCCTGTATATCGATTAGATGGCGACGGGGTTTTGCAGTTACTCTCTCCGTTAGTTTAAGAATAAATTAATCAGATTCAACTAAAACGAAACGAAACGAAAAAAGTACGTACTATTTGTCATGACTTTTCGATCCAAACTTTATTTTGTGTGCTGAGGAACTGTCGTCGTGTGCAACTAAATTATTTCAAATCGGCTGTAATGATGTGTACAACTTTCATCGCGTAAAATAAGTATACGCAAGTTGTCAACTTTGTGCAACCATATTCTACTCCCAATCAAGCATTGAACTTTGTTAGAGAAACCAGTCATTGACTTTGACTCTGTCGACCGGGAACTGGACGGGCCCCGCCGGGAGCTCGGTGGCGGCCTGGCAGGATTTCCGTTGCTAAAGCCCAAAGCAGGCTGCGGCGCCGTAAGCTCGTGGCATGGGCAACGGACCGAGGCCCACTAACCTCTTCGGCCGGGCCGAATGCTGGACGCGCGCTTCTACGGCTAACTCGCGCTAGGCTGGGTCTCGGCCCAATCCCGCCCGTTGCTCCCCGACGTCATCTTCAACAAAGCCTTCGCAATTAGCGCAGCCCATCCCGCCGGCATGGTCGGTTCGGCCTAGTCCACCAACGTGGCGGAACGTTCCACAAGGCCACAAGCCCGGCACGGGCCATTTACTTACGCGCGACGGTTTTTGCTCGAGGAGACTACGACGGGGACGAGGAAATTTATAACCACCACCGTGCTCTGCCACACAAGCATTGCTCTTCAAATTGCTCACCCTTATATTATGAATTATATAATCTGGAAAGGAAATAAACATTGCCACATTTTTCCTCCCACTTGCCCAAGCTCCCATCCGTGTCCACCGTCCAAGTGTGTAAGAAACACACGGGTTGTCGGGATCGTTGCCTTCATTGCCAGGCGTTGGTTTTGGGCAAAATTCGATCAAAGATGATCGCAGAATTCATGACATCCGTCTCAAGTGAATTTGTTTCAACCAGAGAATGGAGAACATTAGACTTCCTGTCCTCTGCGCAACAGAGACGATTCGGCAAGCAGTCTTTGAGAGAGTCGGCGAGCGAAACTTATTCTTCTAAAGATCGACGACGAAGACCACCAGGCTTCGTAGGTGACACCGCTAGCTGTTGCTCCACACATGTACACACCCCCCTGTGAAATTATTTTGAGGTAAACGCCGGTGAGAACACTAGGATGAGAGCGCGCGCTTGGCAGGGCCCGCCCCTTGATATTCGGAAACATATTGGAATTTACAGCTGGGTCGGACGTGATCATGCATGTTCAGGTTGATGTTCAGTTGCATTGCTCAAACCAAAATGCTCGAAATATCTCTGGCTCCACGCCGATACCCGAAAGCGTCTCCGTTCCAATCACCCAATACAACACCTTTTTTTTTTTGCTCCGAAGTCAAAGCTGCTATAATATCACGAATCAATTCGAGGAACTAGTAGCCACCGTCTTTTTTTGGTACGAAGATGAATGCGCCCATGTGGAAGTGGAGCTGTCTGCATATGAATGATTAGATTGGTCAATGATTGGCGGCTTCGCTGTAAACAAAAACATATATGCAACCAGACACGTCAAGTGAGTGACGTTGCAGCAGATGCGTTGATCCTTTGAAAATAATAATTTTTAATCGGCTAGTCTTTTTTATTTAGCATGTGAAGCTTGATCTATTTTAAAATTCATGTCAGTTTTTACTATTTTTTTCTTTTTTTAGAACTATGTAGTCCCTCCGTTCTGAACTAATTGACGTTTAGAATAAATTTTAGTTCAATTGAACTAAAATTTTTATCCTAAACGTCAATTAATTCAGAACAGAGGGAGTGGTAGCTATAAAAATATTGATGCATTGATTATAGAAATTTTATGTTGTACTTGTTATATGTAAATATAAAGACGTAACGTTGAGTGAAATGACCTTGTGTTCTCAGTCGATTAAAAATTAAACTTGTCCTTGATCATTATGTTAACGCTCATTTCTTTGCATCCAGATGGCAGTAACAACTAACAAACAAACAGAGACATGTCACGCTCACAGAAATCGCATCGAACCCGCATCATGATCGGACGAGAGGAGCTTTTGCAGAACGGCATTCATGCTCGGCCTCCTGTGGGGGTCGTCGTCCACGCACGAAACCGCCAGCTGCAGCATTGCCGTGGCTTGCAAGTGGCTGAAATTACCGCGCAGCCTGGGATCAACGAGCTGCTCCCCTAGCCACGGCGCCGTCTCCGCCGGTTCACACCTCATCTTGTCCTTGAGGCAGGCAACCAGCAGCTGGAAGTCCACGCGCGCGTCCCCCTTGCCGTCCATCACCCAGTCGCAGACCCTCTGCCCCCTGAGCAGCTCGAGGAGCACGACGCCGAAGCTGTACACGTCGGCCTTCCCCGTGATGGGGAGGTTCAGCGCCCACTCCGGCGCGATGTATCCCCTGGTGCCCCGCACCCGGGACAGCACCGACAGGCCGCTCGCGTCCCGGCTGAGCAGCTTCACCAGCCCGAAGTCCGTGATCTTGGGCTGCAGCTCGGCGTCCAGCAGGATGTTCTCCGGCTTCACGTCGCAGTGCAGGATCCACTCCAGGCATTCGTGGTGGAGGTAGGCCAGGCCCTTGGCCACGCCGACGGCGATCCTATACCGCGAACGCCATGCCAGAACACTTTCGTCGCCGCCGTCGAACAGGGCCGTGGCCAGCGAGCCGTTCTCGACGTACTCGGAGACGAGGAGCCGGTGCGAGTCCTCGGAGCAGAACCCCCACATCCTGACCAGGTTCATGTGGTTGATCCGTCCGATGACGCTCAGCTCCGAACGGAACACCTCGTCGGCCTGCGTCATCTCTTCCAGGTGCTTCACGGCGACGCTCCGGCCGTCGTCCAGGAGGCCCTTGTACACGGCCCCTGACGCGCCCCTGCCGAGCACGTCCCTGAACTTGAAGGTGGCGTTCGAGAGCTCGTCGTAGGTGAACCTCCGGAAATGGCTGAACAGCAGCGCGTACCCTTCTTCGTCGCGGATCACCCGTGTGGCGGAAGGGTCTGCGCGGAAGACGAACAGGTACCCGACGGCCATGAAGATGGCTTCCACGACGAACACCACGGCGAGGAACCAGTAGAAATAGACGAAGTTGATCTTGTTTCCCTTGACATGGAGGTAGGAGGAACTGACGTTAGCGTTCCGTTCTTGCACGAGGCAGGTGTGGCCATGGAACCCCAGCACGGTTGGGTTTAGGTTCTTGACGCGCGTTGGCACCTTGAGATAGATTCTTTGCTTGGGTTCAGGAAACTTGCCGCTCCATATAGCGATCTTGGGGTAGCACTCCCCCGTGCCCTTCTTGTACCCGAACGCCTCGCAGTTGCAGTCGTCCAGGCATATCTGCCGGCACGTATCGAACGTGAGCCTGGCGGTGTAGTTGAAGTCGAAGCCATAGAAGTCGAAGTGAGGCATCTCCAGGAACCGGACCTCCTCGCCGCAACGGACGTCGAACTGGCGCCGGCACCCTTTGCTCCAGTCGCTCGCGTCCCTGGGCACGTAGCCGTCGGGGCACGAGCACGTCGGCCCCGGCCGGTACGCGCACACGCCGTACCGGCCGCACACCCCGTGCACGTCGCACTGCCGCGGCAGCGTCACGTACGTGGTGCGCCAGCTCCCGTCGGCGTCGTCGAGGCTGTACAGCCGGAGGTTGCCGTCGTAGTCCAGCGTCAGCCGCCTCATGACGCCTTGGCCCATGTCGGAGGCGTTGAGCAGCGTGTGGTCGCTCGCCGAGAAGACGCCGTACTTGTCGAGGCTGCCGAACCGGCTGCTGTTGTAGGCCGTCCGGTTGTTTTCCCACCACCTGTTGTAGGGTGGTGGCCAGTAGTTGCTGCTGATCTCCGGCCCGTCGTACATGAGGTTCAGGATGTTGTTGCTGTCGAAGTAGAAGTTGTAGTAGCCGGAGTACGGCAAGCCCCTGGCGGAGGCCGACACCAGTCGCTTGTACCGGGTGATGGGCTGCTCCGGGAGCAGCGTGTCGGTCGGCCAGTCGAAGCTCTGCCACAGCTTGCGGCCGGCGGCGTCCGTTACGACCAGGTTGCCGGAGTCGAGGAGCTGGACGCGGTCGGCCTGCGTGCCGCTGGTGTTGGTGCTCCACGCGACCCGGCCGTTGAAGTCTAGGAGCACGAGGGAGCCGTCCTTGCGGAGCTCGGCGCGGGAGCCCCTGCCGTTGAGGGGAGCGTCGCGGTTGGCCGTCCACGCCACGGTGGCGTCGGCCGAGCGGGTGAACCAGACGGCGAACGTGTAGGCGTTGGTGGCCACCTTGTGGAACCCGCAGGAGAAGTTGCCGCTTGGCGACACCAGGGCGTGGCTAGAAGCGTCCTCCACGGCGATGGAGTCGCCGGGCCATAGAATGCTCTGGCTTGCGCTTGCTGAAAGGGCAGCAGAGGGAGGCAGGGCGGCGACCAGGAGGAAGGCCGAGGTTAGGACGATGAGTGGCCTCATCGTGGTGCTGTAACTTGAGGCGTTTGCCGCTCCCAGATGCATGGACGATTTATAAGCATGTAGAGTTTGTGGGTTGAATTCAACGAATCGCCTGGTCTTTTGGGGCTGGTCAAGATATGCAGTACATGGTCTCTTGTATGCTAGCCATTGAACGGACGAGTAGCCTAGACTTGGTCCCATTTTACCCAGATCGCTGGGTAATGAATTGAGATCTTTAAAGTTTCTGAACATAAATGGCAAAAAGAAACATTTCTCATGTCAACGTTGAGATCTTTAGGCTTGTCTTGTCTAAGGGAAGAGTTCAGTACCATTGCGTATTGGTACACTCCACCAGTGCGTAGCAGCCAGGCCACCGATCGGTTCTTGTTAAGACAGATAAACACCATGCAGCATTACTATCCCATGACCGATTCCCCACGGCTGGCGCAACTGCTTGATGCTCATACTTCTTTAGGTGTACTCGCTCCAATTTTGAACTGATGTGGATACGATAACGTTTCTAGTTTAGAAATAAACTAAAAATGTTATCCTAATATCGTCAATAGTCGTTTTACAAAAACAAATTGGTTTCAAAGTCAAACATATGGAGAACCTAACATTGTAGTCGACATACCAGCGCCCCAGATCACGGGAATTTAAGTGTCGTCAACTGATTCGGGCGGTAGCAGCCACATCAGACATCACGCACTGGAGCTTGCGCTGGCGGCCAGATTAGAAATGGAAGGCGTGTCCAGCGTCGCATGGAGAGGTGTCGGCTGTTACAAAGTGCTTATGGATGGAGGCTCCGGGAGCCGGAGTGCTCGCGAGTTAAAAGTGGATTTACGAGGCACAGCCGCCGCAATAGAGTAGATGAATGGCCGTCTTCCTCGAAACTTCGTGGTCATCATGTATTAAGGTGGGGCACAGAACAAACAACTACGCTCACAGGAGTAGATGAATTAGTAGGAGTAGATACAGTTTTGACAAAAGCAACTCAGCTACATCTGCCACATCATGGTAACTGCATAATTTCACTGGAACTCAGGATTCAACCATTGGCTCAGGCCCGGATGAATCTGTGCTTGTCTTGCTTGACGGATGCACGGAGTTGAAGAGGATGTCCTTTATGACCTGATGAAGGAATATAGTAAGGTAAATAACAGAATACAAAAATAGAGAATTGAACAGCAACCTGAATCAAGACAAAAATCACCTGTGACATCAGGCCATGAACTTGTTCAGCTGTAATCTTCGAGCTATCACGAGTTACCTTGGCCAGTGGAGACTCCTCTTGCTGAAGAACGCGTAAAACAAAATAAACAAAAGGAAATTGTATAAGTTCTCTAACAGAAATAAACAATACAATACAGGGCAGTCAACAAGATACATGAAAGTAGGTGGCAACTTTGCTATAGTAAAATTACACATCCATAAACATTCGAGAGATGCCATATATATATATATATATATATATATATATATGTATATATATAATCATATAGCTATGTTGGAGAGCATAAGGTGAGTCGGCAATTTTTACTTCCAAGAACCATATGTTGTTGATATGCTAACACCACAATGTAAGGGGCATGCGTAACAAGGATTCGGAACAGGTAAACTTGATTAAATCTGTCACAGACGAACAAAGTATGAAAGTAATCAGAGATGACCGTACTTTTCGCATCCTACCAGCTACATGGATCATATTTCACGTTTACTGTTTATTAGCCTCCATTTGTTACTCAGCCTCAAGAACAATCCCACTAAATCATACACAGGGCAACGACAGTCAACAAGAGCCGACAAATAATTGTTTGGCAAAGGCAAAACTAAACAGCGAGAAATTTTGGAATGTACCTCATGCAGATATATGTTAATAAAGCTATGTTGGAGAGCATAGGATGAGGCAACAACTTTTACAATAACTAAGAATCATGTGTGCTGTTCCTGTGCTAACACCAAATGTAATGGGTACATAGAACAATGAGAAGATAAACTAAAATTATTTATATGCAAGAAGATTGTTTGGGTTATACTGGACCTAAACCGATATAGACCCAAAGATAAACTTGACTACACATGTCCCAAACGAAGTAATCAGGTATGGACTATATTTCTCGAATTCTACCAGCTAGATGACATTTCATACCTACTCTTTACAGCCATCATTCCGTGTATCCAGCCTAAAGAGTACTACTAGTGAAATACTAAGAAGGAAATAAATTAACGTACAAGATATAGGACACATGCGTCTGAAGTACAAAAGGAATAACATTTTTTAAGGTCTCTTCATGATTTAGTTATTTCTCATGAGTTACATTTTACAGGACAAAAAATCACGATCTTTGTTTTACTTGATAGGAGTTCAATGTGTCAATAGATGTGCAAGGCTATACAGTGGTATAGATGTGAACTCCAAAAGGGTGAAACAATAACTGCTGGGTGCTGGCCATCAATGGGCGTGCAAGTTAGTTCAGCTAACACAAATGTAGAAACAGACCTCTTTCTTGCGTTGTGATGGCATAAGCATACCACCAAATCGACTGTGGGCCAACTGACCTTCAGCTTGTTCTAGCTTATCAGCTGCAAAGATGGTGTATTACTTTATATGAATTTATTCAAAGAATAAATATCATCAATACATGATATACTCAGAAATAAAATGCTTACCTAAATCAAAGATTTGCCCAGCAACATAATCTCTGTTGCCCAGAAGTGGTGATGAAGATAATGTGTTGACCCAGTACTTGTTCCAGAGCAGATCAAGCAAATGTGAGTCCAAGGACGACTTGAAATAAGTTATGTCCAGTGAATAGTACTGCATAAAATCCAGTAAAAACAGATTTAAACCACATATTTGAGCCAAAAAAAAGAGAGTTAAAGAAGACAATGCATCTTGTTACCTGTTTGCAATGAACACCAAAATCTTCTATCTTGTTGAGTGGTATAGTCTGATACTCAGAAACAGGCTCATCTGGTGGCTTGTAGTCTTTTGGGTATGTCCTAAACGCCCCAATTTCCACTTTACCAGCAGAAACTGTCCTTGTAGGATCTATCACAACAGCCAAGAATGGCTCTGTGAATTGCTGATTAAGCATCTGAGTTGACACGTCAATACCCGACAGCCAGCACCCATAACCAGGGTGCGAGTGATACCAACCAACTACATTCTCCAATCTTCCAGCCTATGCAAATGAAGAAAAACTCAGTTAGTTTTAACATAAATTTGAAGGTGGCAGAATATGAGTAAACTAGTTCCAAGGCAATACCCAAACAAATCAAACACTCTAGCAGTACAGGGAAATCAGTTTAGAATAATATATCAAGAAAAAATATGAACTCCATACTTATATAGTTATATTGTTCAATAACCACCATATAGTAGACACGATTTCAAGAATTTCCCTTCTGTTGTCATGTATCAAGGCAATTTCATCATGCAATGCCTTGAAGCCCAGTTATCAAGTAATGAATTTAAAGAAGTCATGTTGCTTTGAAACATAGGCTCAGACCTTCCAATATTTTGATATAGTTTCAGGCGCATCATAGCTTCCATATGATCAAATGGCATAGAAATAAGATAAGAAACAAGACAACCTGATATAATCACATAATTCATAGAAGACGCATCATTGAGGAGTCACGCGATAAACATAAATCAGTAATCATAGCACCAACATTGAGATGTCAACTTGACCAATTCGTGGGCAGGTTCAAACAAACCCAAGTATATTTTTTTTTTGCAAACACACAGAAGCTTTGCGTGTCAATGATGTAGAAACGCAAACAGGTTAATAAAGGTGGAAACCACACCACACACATGAAATCGGAAAAATTACAGGCATGGAGGCAACAGATTAGCAGCATTGCAGAATTCACCTGACTATTCATATAAACAGGATTGGCAGGTAACCGACACAGCGCTATGAGTATGAGGTAACAACTATTATGTAGTACTCCTATCTATACAAAGCGTGGCCAAGCATAAAACAATGAATAGGGAGCAACGTTGCAGTTGCAGTCTCGTCCGATCGAGAACTTCAAGCGGAGCAGTGATGAACTAGTGATGGACACAAGGAGGAAGGGGCGTAGCGCTCACCTGCTTGTTGATGGTTGAGTACTCGACCATGTACTCGTAGGCGTCAGCCTGGGCGTTGACCCTGGTCTCGGTGCCCTCTACGGGGAGCGCGAAGGCGTCCATGACGATGATGGCGTCGCCCTCGCACTTGCCCTGCATGAGGCCCATGACCTCGATGGTGCCCCCCGCGCGGGCGTGGACGACCATCTTGAGGAGCGCGAGCGCGGAGATCTTGGCGCGGCAGAAATGGTGCGGGTCGTTGGCCCAGGGCTTCTCCAGCTGCGCCTTGGTTTGCGACGCCTCGTCGTACCGGTAGATCGCGTCCATCGCGTCCGGGTCGGAGGCCGCCGAGGGGATGTTGTTTTCCAACTCCCAGGTCTGCCGCGCGATCGCCGCCGACGAGCTGGCCTCCATGGCGGTGCGGTGCGATGCGGTGCGGCGCCGCGAGGGACAAACCCTAGGATCGGAAGCGGAAGAGGGGGCACGGGGAAGAGGAAAGCAAGAAGGGGTTTGGCTTTGCGCTTTGGGAGACGAACAAGGAGGTCAGTGTACTCTACTCTATGGGCCGAGCCGGGCCGCGGTTCCCGTTCAATTCCTTTGTCATTAGCGGCTTAGATTTAATTGGGCTTAATGGGCCATACGCGCTTGAGCCCGTTCTCCAGCGACATCGGGCTGGGTCCATATCCTGTCTTGGTCTTGAAAACTTCGATCGAGTTTGAATATCCTACAACAAATTGACGTCAGGAACAACCATCTTATCTTATATTTATAAACTGAGATATTCTTATACCTTCAAGTTACAGCTAATCCCAGAGGTATGGAGCGCAATGTATCAACCCTCTGATTAGTTAACTACTGTAACTCGCAGTGTCTTATCTGAAGAATCTTCTCACGCGCCGAATTGCTGATTGCCGACAGGATCAGTTAACTGGATGCGGTACGTTGCAAGGTCACTCGGAGCATCTTGTCCTAATGCGCTGCATGTTGCCTGCACTGAATTTAGTTATCCCCCTAACGAATCCGTCCGTGTTTTTAACCAGCAATAGCTTCTAAAGTCTAACCTCTCTGAAGACCGAAGTGCGTGGACGAACGTCCTGCAATGT
Organism: Neostapfia colusana; assembly: GCA_030760725.1. Taxonomy (NCBI): domain Eukaryota; kingdom Viridiplantae; phylum Streptophyta; class Magnoliopsida; order Poales; family Poaceae; genus Neostapfia; species Neostapfia colusana. The sequence continues at coordinate 1,223,974 of JASWHV010000017.1, forward strand.
GGGAATCCTCCGTCTCCGTGATTAGTACAGTATTACTTTATTGCTGCCCTAGACTTTGGCACGGCCGACCAATCAGAGAAGTCTTCTGAAAGGGAGTTCCTACACATGGGCATCTTTAATTCGTAGACTAGTTATCATGCATCAGCGTAATAGAGACGTGGATTAAAAATATGAGAGCCGGTTTTAGGAGCATGGTACAAAGCCCCTATTGCTTGTCAAATATATATGTCGTATCGCCAACCGTTGGATCATCAACAAATGCCAAAGGCAATTATGCATGCGGACTTCAACACATGTATGTGCAGCTCAGATTCCATTAGATATAAAACACATAATTATCAACATAGAACTCGAATCCATCAGAAGTTTAACTCTGTTCTCCCTATGCATATCTCTGACCATCCTACAGCATAAAACAGTTCGTTGTGAGACTCTATTTCTTGTACCGCTGTGACACAGCCACACAGCAGCGAATGTTGGGTCGAACAAACAAGCTAGTGGCGCCTACAGTATACAGTCTGTATCATGCATCAATGTACAGTGTTGTACATCGCGACGGGTGTTATAGGTAGGCTGGTCCTGTGGTAACAATGGTATAATGCTTCACTGACAGGCTGACAGCACTCATGTCTTGGGCCATTAATTGCGCGCGTTAATCATGTGGCCTATGAGTTGCAGACCGATGTCTTCGCATCATAGAAACGTTAATAGTGCTTGCGTCTGCAGGAGCAGGACTCAGGACCATGCGGACACACTGTTCGGTTTTCTCAACCCTTGGTTTGCCTGCCACCATTGCGAGCGAGTGTGGCGTGTTGTTTCTTGTGTTTATCACACTCCCTCCGTTTCAAAATAATTTGATGTTGGTTAGTTCAATTTTGAACTAACCAGCATCAAATAATTCGAAACGGAGAGACGACTAAACTACACCCAAGCAGATGCAACCGTTTTCCTGTTCACGGTTCATGAGAAGGGGCCAGCGTCTGCATCACGAAGCCGATCCCCCTTTTATTGGCCGCACTGCACAAGATTTGGACCTCCAGCTTAGCACAGCTATGTCTGCAAGAGTGCATCATGAGAAGTTATGTGCGTAGATCTGGCCGGAGCTGATAACAGACGGGTGGTCTAGCAGGTGAGCACTTAGAAACAACTCGTGCAGGTCCATGGATGCAAGAATCGGGATGCAGCATTCTCTGATGAATCTGGCAGCATGGTCACGTATGACGAGTACAATCAGCAGATTAGTTCTGACGTTTCTAGGCTTGCATTTGTGTGCTGCTTATATGTATCTAGGAGTATAAGACCTGTTTAAGACATCCATGCACCCGCGAATGGGGGTATAAAAAGGAAGACTCGTTCGAGACCGGTAAATGTTCTGGATGCATAAGCATTTTATTAGCAGCAGGAAGAGGATAACCGTGTGAATGAATGATCACTTGTTCACCGCCCCTGATATGACGGTTATTACACTAGTAGTAGACAAAAAAGATACTGTACAACTTTTATATAAAGAAAACATGTGGATAAAAAAGATGAGACCTGGAACGATGGGGCAAATGCCCCTGTGACGTGTCATATCGTCAATCATCATGTTATCATAGAGCCGAGGTTGATCCAGGCCGCCTCTGACGACGACAGTTATTGAGGTTCGGTGTACATTTCACTGCGAAAACGGTGCCAGTTTAGTAACCCAAATGCGTTTTTTTCCTGACAGGGCGGGAGTTGCTTGATCCTGTACGTCCTTGAACAGCCGCGAGTAGGGTGGGGTGGCACTAGCTAGCTAACCAACGGATTCGGAACCCACCTGACCTGCCGTGCATGTGGTTGCGCTACCCGCATAATCAAACTGCCGCAAAGGCAAGGGCCCTGTATCCCCATCTGCTTGGTGGCGACGGCCCTGGCAGGCATGCCAAACTGTCAACTGAAACCATGCAGGCGTCACTGTCAGATGACCAGATCGGCTGCTGGAGTGGCAAGATTCCTGCTTGAGATGGAGACACGTAAATCGAAAACCGTGGGCCTGAATCTTGCTTCCTTTTCCTTGGTTTTCAGTTTTCTACAATTCTCCAGGTGGTTTATGTACACTAATATAATATCACGGATCATATCCGCTTAATTAATCTACTGACAGATGCAAATTTTTTGGTGCTAATCAGTGGCGTGGATGCTGCACGCCGACGAGGGTATCGAGGGGGAATCCGATTCATCATCGTAGTTGTCATCGTCGTCGTCCTCGAAATCGTCAAGATCGTCGAAATCCCAAAACTCATCTGCCTCCTCCTTCTCGGGCATCTGCCATTGATCTTGAGAAATCTCACCGGACTCTAATAACTCCAGTACCTGCACATGGCCATGTGAATCCAGTTAGTTGCAAGTTTATAAAGAGCAGAGGCACTGCTGCGTTATGCTACAATTGACCGGTCCATATTGGAGTAACATCTGACAAGTTGTTGTGGATGCATTTGTGGGCCGCCAATATGGTCGGCGTGGGGCCCACAAAGCCCACAACTAGGCCGGCCAGGCCCTGCAGCCGCACCAGGAAAATATTTAGAAGAATTAATTAGATAATGTTTAGGAATAAAAGGGAGTTATAGATTGAATCAGTTTAGATAGAAAGAAATAGACTAAAAAAGGGAAGAAAAGAATCCTAGTCAGTTTGGGGGATTATCCCCAAACAGACTAGGAGTAGGCTGCGGCCAAAGGGGGGGTCCTGTCCCCCCTTTATAAGCAGCCCCCCTCCCTCATGTTTTGAGCATCCAGGAAAAAATAAGAATCCCCGTTGAGGGTTGTTCTTCTCCTTGGATCACGGTGGCTTCGAACCCTAACCCTAGCCGCCGTGACCAGCTACTTTGTCCCCCACGTTACGTACTGCGCAGCTGCCCCCACGCCTCCTCGCTGCTGGTTTCTCCCCTGCGCAGCCCTAAGCGCAGCCAAGGGGTCTCCCACCTCCCTGTTTCTCAGCATTTGGTATCAAGAGACTCCGGGGCAGCGACCATGTCCGGCCCCGAGGACGATTCTGGGACTTTCACCCTCCAAGATCTCGGCAACATGATGAGCAAGATGATGGGGCAGATAGACACCATCAACAAGCGCTTGGACCGCCACGATATGCGCCTTGCGCGCTTTGAGAAGGCACCGGAGCGGGAGCTCTCCGGTGGCGAGGACTTGCAACAAAACTCACCGCAGGGCAGCAACCTTCCCCGCAGCTGCGGCAGCGGCAAGGGCGGCGGCGGTGGCAGCGGCGGCCATGGCGGCAACGACGACCACTACAGTACCAGGCGCCCACCGGGACGCCCGACCTTCGACGACAGCGGGCTGCGTCGTCACAAGATCAATTTCCCCAAGTTCGACGGGGAAACAGATCCGCTGCCCTGGCTCACCAAGTGTGAGACATACTTCCGAGGGACACGTACGATGCCAGAAGAAAAGGTGTGGCTCGCGTCTCTCCACCTGGAGGGTGTCGCGGCCGAGTGGTACACTGCTCTAGAACGTGACTGTGGCATCGTGTCCTGGGAGCGGTTCGCGGACTTCGTCAACATGCGCTTCGGGCCTCCGCTCCGCTCCAACGACCTGGCGGAAATTAAAGATCTCCGTCGTACTGGCACGGTTGAGGAATATAAGCGTCAATTCCTGGTCCTTCTTTGTCGTTGCGAGGACCTCAGCCAGCGCCAGCAGATCAACCTCTTCACAGCTGGCCTCGGCGAGCCACTTAGAACGGATGTGGAGCTGCAGTTTCCCACTAATCTACAAACCGCCATGAGTCTGGCCAGAGCCTTTGAACGTCGACTTGCGGCAATAACAGATAGCGGAATACAGAAGGGCGCCGCCTCTCAACGCTCCACACGCTCTTCTATTGTGTCCCGCGCCTCTGCTACGGCCTCAAGTGGCAGTTCTACAGCACCCGCCCCGACATCGTCAACAACGACATCTTCTCGCCCACGCTTCAAACGCCTTACACCCGATGAGATGGCTGCTAAGCGGGCAAGCGGCGAGTGCTATCACTGCCCTGAACGGTACACACCGGACCATAAGTGTGCCGGCAAAGGAATCTTCCTTCTGGAGCTTGACGACGATGATGACGTTGACGCGACCGTAGCTGATATGGGCATCTCCTTACACGCCCTGACCGGCATCGACTTCGCCAACACAATGAAGCTCCAGGTCTACGTCCACGGCAACCTACTGACAGCATTGGTCGACACAGGGTCCACTCACACCTTCATCAGGGAACCACTCATCAAGGAGCTCGGCCTGATGATGTTGCCACGATCAGGCGTCGGCGTCCGAGTCGCCAACGGCGACTCTATCTCCTGTACAGGCATCTATCCACGTGTACCCTTGATGATTGCAGGGGATCGCTTCGACGTCACATGCTACGCACTCCCACTGGACGGCTTCGACTTTGTTCTAGGAGTCCAGTGGCTGCGATCTTTGGGACCCATTCTCTGGAACCTTGAGGACCTCACGATGAAATTGTGGCGCGGGGACCGTGAGGTGATCTGGACGGGGCTGCGAAGTTCAGCTCCGGTATGTGCCTCTCTAGCACCACCTACTGATATGATGGGCGCCCTCCTGGATGGCTTCCAGGACCTCTTCGACGAGCCACGCGGGCTTCCTCCTGCACGACGCCACGACCACCAAATCAGGCTCCTGCCGGGCACAACTCCAGTAGCTGTCCGGCCGTACCGCTACCCCCAGCTTCTTAAAGACGAGATTGAGAAGCAATGCGCCGAGATGCTTCGCCAAGGCATCATCCGAGAATGCACATCTGCATTTTCCTCGCCAGTACTGTTGGCCCGAAAAGCCGACGGCACGTGGCGCTTCTGCATCGACTACCGCGAGCTCAACGCCAGAACTTTGAAAGACAAGTTCCCGATCCCGGTGGTTGACGAGCTACTGGACGAGCTTCGCGACGCAAGGTTCTTCACCAAGCTTGACCTCCGCTGCGGCTACTTTCAAGTGCGCATGCACTCGGACGACATTGAAAAGACAGCATTCCGAACTCATCGAGGCCACTATGAGTTCTTGGTGATGCCATTCGGCCTCACCAATGCGCCGTCCACGTTCCAGTCGTTGATGAACGACGTCCTCGACCCCTACATCAGAAAATTTGTGCTTGTCTTCTTTGATGACATATTGGTGTATAGCAGGACCTGGGTCGAACACCTTCAGCACGTCAAGCAGGTGTTCCAGACACTACGGACAAACAAGTTGTTCCTGAAGAAATCTAAGTGCTTCTTCGGCCATGAGACTGTGTCCTACTTAGGACACATCATATCCGCTCACGGCGTGGCAATGGATCCGACCAAGGTGGAGGCCGTGGAACGTTGGCCTACACCTCGGTCCTTACGAGCCTTGCGAGGTTTCCTCGGGCTCACCGGCTACTACCGCAAGTTCATTGCGGGGTATGGTGCGGTGGCCGCACCCCTCACCGCCCTACTAAAGCGGGAAGCATTCCGCTGGACTGATGATGCGCAGGATGCTTTCTCCCAACTCAAGCAGGCGTTGATGACAGCGCCTCTACTTCAAATGCCGGATTTCGACAAGCGCTTCATCGTCGACTGCGACGCGTCCGGCGCCGGCTTTGGGGCGGTTCTACACCAGGGCGACGGCGCCATAGCATTCTTCAGCCGCGCTGTAGCGACTCACCATCATAAGCTACCGGCATACGAGCGTGAGCTAATCGGTCTTGTGAAGGCCGTACGTCATTGGCGGCCTTACTTGTGGGGTCGTCCCTTCACTGTTCGGACTGATCACTTCAGCCTGAAATATATCCTGGATCAGCGACTCACGACGATTCCCAAACATGCTTGGGTGAGCAAACTTTTTGGTTATGATCTGCAGGTTGAGTACCGACCGGGGCGCTTGAATGGGGCAGCTGACGCCCTGTCCCGCCGCGACGAGGAAGACATAGTTATTCACGCCATATCCGCGCCAGTCTTTCCACTCTTCGACTCGCTCCGCGCGGAGATCGCTACAGACCAGCAGGCGCAACAGCTATGTGCCCAACTCCGGGAGGGAGTCGCACCTGCTGACTGGGCCGAACGCGACGGCCTTCTACTTCACAAGGGGAAGCTCTTCGTTCCCGACAAGTCCTCCTTGTGGCCCTCTCTCCTAGCTGAGGCGCATGATGGGGGCCACGAAGGCATCCAGAAGACAGTGCATCGGCTACGCCTCTCCTTCTACAACCCGTCCTTGCTACGGCGGGTGCGTGAGTATGTCCGCGGGTGTGCTACGTGCCAACGCAACAAGACTGATCATCTTCATCCAGCCGGCCTGCTACAACCGCTGCCTATACCGTCGGAAGTCTGGAGTGATATCTCCATGGACTTCATTGAAGGTTTTCCGAAAGTTGGTGGAAAATTAGTGATCTTGACAGTGGTAGATCGCTTCTCCAAGTATGCCCACTTCATTCCCCTAAGCCACCCTTACAGTGCTGCATCAGTGGCGCGGGCATTCTTCGACGACATTGTACGACTACACGGCTTTCCCTGCTCCATCGTCAGTGATCGTGATACCGTCTTCACCAGCCTCTTCTGGTCAGATTTGTTCCGGCTAGCCGGTGTCCAACTTCAGCTCAGCTCGGCCTTCCACCCGCAGTCTGACGGCCAATCTGAGGTCGTCAACAAGATCATCACTGTGTACCTTCGCTGCTTGGCTGGTGACCGACCAAAGACTTGGTTGCAGTGGCTTCCTTGGGCTGAGTATTGCTACAACACTTCCTACCAGACGGCCCTCAAATGCTCGCCCTTCAGAGTAGTCTATGGCAGGGACCCTCCGGCTCTTGTTGGTTACCAACCGGGCGTATCTAGAGTAGCAGCAGTGGATAAACAGCTAAAGGATAGAGATGAATTCTTAGCTGAAATCAAGAACAGGTTGGTACAAGCACAAGTCACCATGAAAAGCTATGAAGATAAGTTCCGCCGAGAGGTGGAATTTCAGATCGGTGATTGGGTTTGGCTGCGGCTTCATCAGAGGACAGCTGTGGGAGTAATGACGACGCCTTCTTCAAAGATTGGACCAAAATATTTTGGACCATATCAGATCATTCAACGCATTGAGACTGTATCATATAAACTTCAGTTGCCTCCTCAAGCAAGGATACATGATGTCTTCCATGTGTCCCTGTTAAAGAAATTTGAAGGTCCTACTCCCATACAGGTGGTGCCTTTACCACCACTTCTGCATGGACGTGTTATACCTACGCCTGAAAAAGTACAAAGGGCGCGTTTGAACAGAGGTGTCTGGGAGCTACTCGTCAAATGGGCAGGACATTCTGAAGCTGATTCATCATGGGAGCAACTAGAAGATTTCAGGATGAAGCACCCCTCCTTTAAGCTCGAGGACGAGCTCTTTGTCGGGAAGGGGGGAAATGTTGTGGATGCATTTGTGGGCCGCCAATATGGTCGGCGTGGGGCCCACAAAGCCCACAACTAGGCCGGCCAGGCCCTGCAGCCGCACCAGGAAAATATTTAGAAGAATTAATTAGATAATGTTTAGGAATAAAAGGGAGTTATAGATTGAATCAGTTTAGATAGAAAGAAATAGACTAAAAAAGGGAAGAAAAGAATCCTAGTCAGTTTGGGGGATTATCCCCAAACAGACTAGGAGTAGGCTGCGGCCAAAGGGGGGGGTCCTGTCCCCCCTTTATAAGCAGCCCCCCTCCCTCATGTTTTGAGCATCCAGGAAAAAATAAGAATCCCCGTTGAGGGTTGTTCTTCTCCTTGGATCACGGTGGCTTCGAACCCTAACCCTAGCCGCCGTGACCAGCTACTTTGTCCCCCACGTTACGTACTGCGCAGCTGCCCCCACGCCTCCTCGCTGCTGGTTTCTCCCCTGCGCAGCCCTAAGCGCAGCCAAGGGGTCTCCCACCTCCCTGTTTCTCAGCACAAGTGCAGCGAGCTGCTGTAACAGTGCATCGGAATTTACATTGAAAAAGCAAATAAAAGGCCAACCTTACAATGCACTGACATGCTGTACAATTTGTTGTTTGGACAAAAAATAGTTTAACTTGGTTTCACATGATACAATAGGAAATTGCTGAAAATTCAACTTGGATAAGCTACATTGATCAGCTCAATCACACTGAACTGAAGGCTGCAATGTTTATGAACTAATGGCAACGCATTACACATAAACTAGTGCTGATTAAACTTTGATTAGGGTAGAGTTGGTCTTTCATATAGCTGTCGGGGTGTCATGTTTTGTACGTTTGCCATAAGGTTTATGTTCTTGAGCTGTCTTGTGCCCCCACTTCATTTTGGCATTGGGCTTCCCGTGAATCAAATGAGAGAGGATAGGGGAGAAGCTAGGAAGCAACAGAGCATCCTATGGCACTTCTACTGTTCTACAGTCAAGAAACCGGCAACCCTTCATATGTGACCAAACCCTTGTCTCTTTCTAAATGATCGGCAAAATAACAAAGGCTCTTATGTCCTACTCCTTACTATTCATTTTCCAGATGATCTCATTCAGATCCTCATACTGAAAATAAGAATGTGTTTTCACAAACTCTCTTTTTTCTCGCTTAATTGAAAAAATTCAGGTTTATAATAAGTTGAAAGAGAAGGATAAGATTTTCAGGTTGCTTGACAAAACTTTCATTTAAGGTCACTTCTGACTTGTACTGATATGATCAAGCTACATTCCCTTGGGTTAAAATTAACTGATGTATACATAGTCTCTCCATTTTAAGACAACAATTTTAGTTTAATTTTGAGCTAGATTTATTGACCCAACGACATCAAATTCAAAACGGAGGGAGTACATGATGTCCATAGATACGTTTTTGTATCTTACTATACATTAGCAATGTGTGACCGGCAGCAAGATGTGGAATCATAGCCAAACAGATCCAGTTATCTCCACATTAAAAATAAGATCTCGCCACACTAAGATAAAGACAAGCTACGCGCAATCAGGTTGGGTGCAGTGTTGCTTGCCAACTGGTCGGTAGATGCCAGTGAGCTAACCAAAAAAAACAAGGCATGCTGTAACAAGACGACACTGGACAGTGTGCCTGTATCTAACAACTGTAGGAGGCAAGTGGATGATAGAGATATACTATTACGAGCATTCGGGCTGCTGGGTGCATAGGCTGCTCTCAAATGTCGAGGCATATACGGATAGTGCGGTTAGATTTATTAATCTCAAATAGACTTGGGGGAATTATGATACATAGCTTCCTAGCACCAGACACTATAAAATAGTGTTTACTCCTCTTGATAAGTTATTTGCAGTTCATACCATAAAAATATAGTGCTGATCTTTAGATCACACACCCAGGAATATTCACGAATGCTAGTTATGTTCCAACTTCCTCTGTTGCTGTTGCTCATCAGATGGTCATACTGTAGTAGAATGATAGTGTTGTTGAACCTAACCTTATGCATTTCGCCTACAGGAAAGTGGGTGTCGAGCTACTGAAAAATCTAGGCCATTATTGATCTTTTATCTTCCTTTGTATAATTAACACCGTATTTGAAGAAACCTAAAGCTGTTGCCCATTTCAGTGCAATGGTATAATTGCCCTTTGCGCAGACCTAGAGAATCCCATTGTTTAAGTTACCAGAACAAGCAACTGATTAGTCAGGCCACCGAAAAGGAATTAATAAGGTGTCCAGATCTTCGTCCTCTGTGATGATGGTTGGAGATTTTTTTTCTTTTAAACGAAAAATAAACAGAGATGATGGTTGCAACGACGGGATGCTGCCTCACTTTGTTGTCAGTCAGACCCACCCTAACAGTCCAAAGCTCTGCTGGGATTGCACACTGATGATGGGATTAGAACAGCTCTGATTTGAAACCAAAGAGTGGAGTGCACTGTTCTTTGTTGAGATCGACAGTTCTCTTTTACTTGTCATTTCAAGCCATTGGATCCGTTTTATAAAAAAAGAGAGTTAATTCTGTGGTTTCTTAGGCAGGACAGGACAGCAAGTGGATAGAGGCAGAGAAAGTTGTCGTTTCCGTACGCACCTGGGACATGGTCGGTCGCCACGCCGCAGCAGCCCTTACGCAGAGCGACGCGACGAACATGAGCCGCCTTAGCTGCGCGCCGTCGTAGCCATCGCCGAGCCGCGGGTCCACGAGCCCTCGCACGACGCCGTCGGTCAGGTAAGGCTTGGCCTGCATCGAATTCGACGACGACGGCCACATGCATGTGTTAAACGCTGGCAGTGGCACGAGAGGCGGCGCGCAAGATTTTGCTGCTTACCCACGCGATGAGGCTCATGTGGGAGCCGTCCACCGGCTTCCGCCCGGAGATGAGCTCGAGGAGGAAGACGCCGAACGCGAAGACGTCCGTCTTCTCGTCCACGATGCCGTGCGTGAAGTACTCTGGCGCCAGGCACCTGTCACCGCCCGTACGGACGTCGCGACGCCGTCGGGTCAGCGTCCTCATTCGCAAACCACGTTTTCACAACAAAGTCCAAGGAAGGAGGAAAGTACGTGAAGAGTCCTGCTCACCCGAACGTGCCCTCGATGGGCGCGATGGCGTGGTGCGTCCACTCCGACGGCAGCCAACGGGCGAGGCCGAAGTCCGAAATCTGCACGCCGCGGGACTGGCCGGGTTAGCTAGCAGCCATGGTGTGGCTTTGACAGCACGAGCAGAGAGTGTCCTTTGAACAGAGTGGGAGAGGAGATCATCACCTGCGGCTCGTAGTCCTCGGTGAGGAGGATGTTGGACGCCTTGATGTCGCGGTGGATTATCCGGCGCGCGCAGCCCTTGTGGAGGTAGCGCAGCCCCCGCGCCGTGCCCACCGCGATCCCGTGCCGCTGCTTCCACGACATCACCGGCAGCTTGTCGTCTGCGATTCCGAAGCAGGCGGCTCATTCATTAGCGCACTGGTGAAGAAGCAGAGCATCTCGATACGGGCTGGAGGACTTGCCGTGGAGGTTGGCGGAGACGGAGCCGCGTGCGGAGAAGTCGAAGACGAGGTGGAGGCCGCGGTCGACGCAGCAGCCCAGGAGCGCGGACACGTTGGGGTGGCGGACGTGCCCCACCGTGCCCAGCTCCGTCAAAAAGTCCTTCTCCTTCTTCTCGTCCGCCGCCGCCGTCGGCGCCAGCCGCTTCACCGCCACGGCGCGGCCGTCGTCCAGCGCCCCGCGGTACACCTCGCCGTACCCGCCCTTCCCCACCACGTTGTCTGCGCGCAATTCGCCAGCGCTTGTGTGTCAGTGCAACGCCTCCAAGGGAACTAAAAGACAGGCTTGTAACTAATGGCGCCGGCCTTTTACCTTGGTGGAATCCATTGGTGGCCTGGTGGAGCTCGTCGTAGGAGAAGCACCTCCAGGTAGGCCTGTTCGGCGGTGGCGGCAGGGGCTTGACCTCGGCGGCCTCGTCCTCGTTGCTCCGGCGGCCGAGGGACAGCAGCCTCTTGAGGCTCCGGCTCCTGAGGTAGTTCATCCTCCCTCCAACTTCAGCCGCGATAATGCCCAGCTACAAGGGATTCAACAGAACAAACCTCCTCTTGTAACTGTAGCCGGCTCGCGCAAGCAGGTGCGGGTATCAGTGGACACGACGCGGTCAAAGAAGAAGAGGGCGTTTCTTTGCTTAGTATCATGAGAGGTGGTACACGACGGCATTGGATGGGGGCTCAAGCCATCGGATCGAGGGCGCCCTCCGTTGTGCAGGAGCGCATTAAATCGGGAGGACAGCAACAAGCGAGCGAGCAAGGGTAACCGCCGCTGCCGTGTCCGCGCGTGCTGCGGCTGCGCTGCGCACTGCACGCGAACGCACGAGAGGGACAGAGATGGCGGCGAGAAGGGAGGCAGCCGATGGGACGGGAGAGAGAAAGAGGACGTCGACGAGAGGCGGGAGGCGAGCGGTTGAGAGAAGGCGCCGCCGCGTCCCCTTGCATATATCCTGGCGCGCGACAGACAGCCGGGGCCCAGGCACCTTCGGGGGCCCGCCATTGTTCCCCTTTCTGTACTCCTCCTGGACCTCCCAGCAGCACGGGAGCGAGCGAGCTCCGTCTCTCTCAGCCAGCGGCCTACGGCTACTCGTTCTCCTACCTCTCGTCAGCCATCATCACAGCCCACTCGTTTTTTTTCTTTTTTTTTTCCCATGATGACTGATGAGATCAGATGATGGCTGCCTGGCTGATTGCCGCGCGCCCATGAACATGAATGCAGTGGCTGCGTGCGCCGTGACTCGCGAGCGCTGGCGTCGGGCAGTTATGGGGTGGATGATCGTGACATGTCAACCGTCTGTCGCTTCCTTTCATGGCCCCGTGCCGTGTCATGTGCACACGTGACATGGCCCGTGCGTCTGATCTGTGTGAAGGTGCCAGTTCCGTCGTAGTAGCAAGCCAGCAACCGTAAATGTGGCACATCCACTGACAGATCGGGCAGGAGGTACACAAATCGGTTGCAAGCCTTGCCCTGCCCTGAGTCAGCACGGTCGTTGGGCTGTCTTGTCTTGCTTGCGGCGCCAGCCTTCCGTGGTCCGAAGGCCAACTCGTCGATGGGCTGGTTTGCGTATTTGGGCCGACCTAACAGAGGACGTGGGTTTAAGGCGCTGGATTCGGCCGGCCTCGTTGATGCAATTCGTTTGGCCCATAACATACCCAGCTCCATCTAGCACTCCTGACCAATTGAACTCAGCCCATAACATACCCAAGTCGTCGAACACAGCAAGCACTAGGGTTCAGTTTAGCTGCAAACCAGCATGGACTAAAAGTTACATATGGGCCGAGGCAACGCGACGCGTCGCCGCATGCAGCTTCGCTCGCTGCCACGTCGCACAAGCGCATCGCGACACCATCCACGTTCTTTTTTTTTTTGAGATGGAGACCGGCCATGTTCAGGCATGGGCCATCGAAACGAGGGAACAAAAAGGGGAGAGGAGAGTGCAAAGGATCTGAACGCTGCCATGTGCTTCTGACGGCCGGCGGGCCGGAGACTTCCAAGAATGGCACAGAATGTCGCTTGCTCGCGTAAGCCAACGCACGCCTGCAATGATTTGCGTCATCCTAGGGGGACAGCTCAAGCCGAAATTCGGAAGAACAGCTCACGCACTCTGCCCGGTTTCTTCAAACAGATACTACTGTTTCAGATGTGTTTATTTTTTCAAATTCAAAGGACGAGATACTTCCATCTAATGTTGCGAGCGTAACTTGTCAGTTACAAAATGAGTCCACTACTACACCCATTTGCACATGTCGAATACGTTACTGAAAAGTGTATCCATAAACATAGGAAAACACGGCACATATTCTCAACCAGACGATTTATGACTTTCTATTGAAATCTAGTAGCAGCTAGCAACCTGATAATTCAGGGTTACAGTGCTGATAAAAAAATTCTGACGTTACACAAGACCTCGAACATTTACCGCCTCTGAACTCCAAAACATTCCAGCAGAACAGGGGGGGCCAACTAAAGCGACCGAGAAAGGGAAATGAAAGGAAAAGAGCAAAGCTACTACAAACTAAAGACGTTCCTGCTTCCGTTGTACAGGGCTGGCTAAGCTATGATGAAATGATGGCGCTCGCAGAATCATGTCAGTAGGAAGAAAAGCTCAAAGAAAGCTGAGGGCAACAACAAAGCTCAGCGACGACAGATAAAGCTGAAAAAAATCCAAAGCTACAAAAGGGAAAGCAAATACGACCCATCATTTTGTTAGCCGTGTCTTCTTCCCCTGTCTCTGACGGTCTGACCGTCACTTGTCTTCCGCATGCTGAACGAACGCTGCTTCCTATGTCTGCATCATCCTAATACCAGTACCTCTCTTTTTCTGTCTTTCTGCATGAGACCTATGTCAGTTTTGATCTCATCACACCGGATCAGGCCTTCCTTTTGCATGCAAGATGCCAGCAAGCCAGACCACCACCCCGAATCATTCTATTCCATAGATCGGTGTCTGATGAAAGGCTGCCACATTTGGGTAGTATCCAAAGGGGCTTGGCGTCATGGAGCTTTCGTAGGGGGGCCCGCCGAAAGCTATCGGCGTGGCAAATGGTATGGACGAGCAGCCGTTGGAGCTTTGTGACTGATCCTCCTGCTGCTGATCTTGCTGCTGATGATGATACGGCTCATGTGACGCGCCATTAGCGTAGCAGTGCGCCATTGCACCGGCACCGCCGCCGGAGCTTGCGAAATCAAGGTTAACTCCGGACGAGTACAGGCCAAAGCCTAAACCCTGAAGGTTCCCTTGCTGGTGATGTTGCAGAGCGAGCATCGACAGGTAGTCCTGCTGGTCATACTTCACCGGAAGGGCGGAGAACGTGAGCGGCGGCGGCGCGGTGCCGACTTCCCCGGGCACCGCGTCTGGGGACGGAGCGGGCTCCAGGGACTTGGCACTCCGGGCGCTGGGGGCCAGGCTCCCGATCGGAAGGTTGCTGCTGATTATGCTCTCCACGTTGTACCGGCTGATCTCGAAGTTTGTTACGGCGTTCAGGCCGCGGAACTTGATGGCCGCGATGTCATAGGCCTCTGCAGCTTCCTCCTCAGTACCTTGTTGGCCAACAGGTTTACGTTAGAACGAAACAATCAGTTGTTGAACTCCTCGCATACAGAAATGAAATTCACATTCTTCACTAGCGTCAACCCTTTATTTTCTCGCACTAAACGATAGCTGAACCCTTGTAAAATTGCGTCTCGTTTCATTTACTATGGGCAAGGATGCAACTAGTGGTAGGTAATACGAGTAGTACAGGGTCCAGTAAAAACAACTTGGCAAAGCCGACAGAACCATGGGGACATGAGCTCGGTCAAATTGAAACAATAATAACCGTTCCAGAAGGTACATTTAGTTTAATCACCTCACCCACATGCTTGACACAGAAAACCGAGGGGCCAACAGTAAGAACAGGTTGCTGCATGCAGTGCACGAAGAAAGCAAGTGTTCATGTTGCAATCTGTCGGCTACTCTCTTCGTCCCAATATACTATCCTAGCATATCAACGAAAAAATAGTAGTGGAGGTAAAATCTCACATTTTATATCTATCCACTTTCACCTACCAAATTGATTGTGCAGATTTTGTCCTATCTCTAAAATCCCTTATATTTTGAGACAAAGCTACAGAACCTTATATTTGAGACAGAGTGGGAGTAGCAGCGCAAGTGCATGCTCTGTCTCTGCATAAAGCTTCCAAACCATGATGAATGGCGCAAAAGATGGCAAACTCAAATCAAAACGCGGCAGGCCCTGTACGCTACAGATTCGTGCATCTGGTCAAAGTAAGAGGTTCTTGACCTACATAAAATATGTCGACGAATCTAGCTACAAGGGCTGTGCGTACAAATCATACAAAAAGATGGGACCTACGTGGGAGCGAGGTTGCACTACTGTACATACAGGGGGAGCTAAGAAAGTGATTCCTATTAGGCTATTACTAGATGACTAATGCTGGTCCCAACCCGAATGGCCAATCTATCTAGAATTTCGTTTCATATTACTTGATGAGCTAAGGAAGTTGCACTCGCGCACACAGCAGTCAACACTGACATTGTTGATTCATGGAGCTACCCAAGTATAATTTGGAAGAAGCACGCGGCCAAAAAAATACATGCAAAATGTATATACTCACTGAACGTTCCGAGGTAAAGGTCCTTGTTACCGGCCACCCTCCCGATCCTCGCCTGCCATCGCCCATGCTGGTGATGTCTACACAATAGCATGGATAAACACGCTAAGACAACAACGCGCAACAGGACAAACACGAATGACTACTACCAAAGTCTGACAGATACTAGGAGGGAGCATATATGAACCTGGTGACGCCTCTGTAAATAGAAGCACCGCGAGAGAATCCACTGCTCTTCCTATACCACAATACCATTTGCATTCTTTTTATCAAAGATATCGAATGAGTAACGAAGCCAAGGAACTGAAGAACGCGTGCTATCCAACAGCTGCCAGGGAATGGATGATATGTGTACAGCGTCAGAAGAGTGGCCATTACCTCCTAAGAGAAGCTACGAACTCTTGCCGAGTCATGTTCTTCATCTCCTCCAATTCCTTTTCATACTCAGCAACCTAATAAAAGAATACTTATTGGCCCGTAAAAAAAATACACTCCAGCACACAGATATCTCTTATGTTTTTACTGCGCACACTTGCATCGGTTTTCTTTAGATAAGTACGAATGGTGTATCTATGTGCTTACCGGAAAGTTGGTGGTGGTGCTAGGACCCCAGTATTTCAATGCGGCAAGATCATAAGCCCTCGCCGCCTTCTCCTCCTTATCATAGCCACCTGTTTTCATGAAGCGACAGCAGTTTTCATCACGTCCATCACTGGAACGTCACATCAGATGTTAGAATACTTTGATTGAAGAAATAGACGTTTATTTCCTTACCCAAATACACTGAACACCAGAAGCATTGACCATCAATAAGAAATGCGCCACCATATCGACATGCAAAAAAAATGATTGAAAAGATTATTGAGTTCAGATGTACATACACATGTACGTAGTTTTTTTATGAAATACAGCATGTAGATATTGCAAGGAAAAATGCCATAGAATATTTTAGCGAGTGATAATGAACCTTGACGGCCCTTGCGGCTCTGGCCTTCTCGCCGGCAGCTATTGTCCCACAGATGCGCTTCATATCGGCCCGTCCACCGGTGCCTAGAAATCACCAAAAATATCCCCTAAAACTTTAGAGACAGCAAAAAACAGTCGTCGTATTGAAAAGCTAGGTAAAGTTTTCCAAGACATGCAGCGACTGAAGGCCTAATATTTCCTGCCATTTCGCAGATCAAAACAGCTCATTAAATAGTTCTATCATGTCTTCATGTACCGACTATTTGCCTCATCAGGTACTATACCGTACCACCACATAGACTTAAAGATATTTAGCACAGCTACTTCAAAAGGAATATTTTCATGTACTAATATAACCCTTTGTTTTTTTGTTACTTCAAAACCTGTATAAATGCTTTCCATACTTGACCATGGAAGCAAGAACAGAGCAAGCGCATGGTACGCACAAGCCAGAAAACAGGGAGCAACTTTGCATGCAGACAGTATCATGGTCCTGGTAGTGCTCAAGAAGCAGCCGAACAAGACATTCCTTGGTCGGCTTATCGTCCTACAGATGGATCGACCCGCGCTAGCTTACCGTGTGACGCCGCGGTAGATAGACGTCCTCTGACCAAAGGAGTCGACAGCCTTCCTCTGCTCCGGCGGCGGAGCGGCGGTTGCCGGCAAGGCCAGCTTCGCGTCGGCCTGCTCGAGAGGAGGCACCGGCGACGGCGCCGCCTCTCCAGCCGCGCCGCTCAGGAAGCCGGCGGCTATGAACTTGAGCTCGGAGTCGTACATCTCCGCGGCCGCCGTCTCAGCTCCAGACACCATACGACCGCCGCCGAGGAAGTCTTCCAGCTTGGGCGGCGGCGCTGCCCCGGCGATGGCTGCCAGCTCGGCGGCGGCGCCCCTCTCCTGCTCCTCAAGATCACCTGCACGCACGCACACGCATGCAGCATGTCAAGGACGACCAGAACACGGGTGCACACGGAGACCTACACGGAGGAGAAGCGCAGGGATTGAGACGGATCGACCAGGGATCAGCGGAGGTACTGACAGTGGTGAGCGGCGAGGGAGAAGTTGATCCATGGATAGCTGTGCGAGGTGTCCATGATGCCCGGCCGGGCGCGGTCAGGACGGGATTCGACGACGGTAACTCCTGGTTTTCCGAGGCGAGTTTTCCCGAGCGCAGAGAGGTGAGAAACTGCGCTTGGCTAGGCGAGAAGGATTTCTTGGGATGTGAAGAATGGGGAGCCGGGAGGGTGATAAAATAGAGGTAGGAGAAGACACGGCAGCTACTACTGTACTAGCAAGCCGCTGACACACAACACAAGCAGCTCTGTCTGCAGCTGAGAGAGAGAGAGAGAGAGTGAGAGAGGAGAGAGATAGAGAGGGCGCACGGGCAACGAGGCGGCGGGTATATTTATATGGTGGTTTCGAGGAGGAGGAGCCCAGTATGAGGAGGAAGGAAGGAAGGAGGAGATGCTTTTCACTCTCCTCAGTCTCCTGCTATGGTTTCTTGGCCGTTTGTTGGCATGGCGCGGAGGTGCTGGTAGTATTCTACACCTATGGTGGTGTGGCGTGGCGTGGCGTTGTACAGGTGGAGGCGCGGCGATGGGCGGCGGGGGCGGTATCCTTGACCGCCTTGGAAGCAAAGCGGCCGAGAAGGCCGGCGCCGCGTGCCTCTGCATGCATGGCAGTGGCAGCCCCCGTCTGCCTCACCCTCATCATCCTCGTGGTTGTCCGTCCGTCTCCAGCCTCCGGCGCCTCTGCACAATACGTGGCCCGCCTTAACTGCCAGCCCGCTTGCTTTGCCTGCCTCTGCTTTTTTTTTTCGCCCCGTCCTACTTCCGCTTCTTTATTTTTTTATTTTTTTAAGAAAGAAAAAACAACGTAGCCCGCATAATATAAGTAGTCTTTCTTTTCCTTTTGCGAATACTGCATGATTATATTAGGACTGAACATCGGCGTGACATGGAGTATTACGCTGCTGGTTTACAGGGGTTTGCTAGTGGCAGTAGAGCGATCCATTCCAGCCGTTTTTGTCGCGTCGTGTCTCCATGTTATGCAATGAGACCGTAAACGACGGAAACGACAGAGCACCAAAAGCTTCGATACATGCATGCAGGGAGCAACGCTCCTGACGGAAAAGGAAAGCTCCAGAGGTAGACGAAGGGGTCAGGACTGCCGCAGAATTGTACTACCCAGGGGAGTGTCTGCGTGCCGTCGTTTCTGTCATCTCGTTGTTATCCGCGCCAGCTAGTTTTCCTGGATGTGCTCTCTCTTGCCGTGGATCGCACACCACGCATCTCGTCGGATGTCCAGGCCCGAGAGGATCGATGAATCGAGTCGCCAGCCGATGGAGCGAAGTTGTTGCCATGCATGCATCTCGTGCGCCCGCTCTGTTCTCTCTCTCACTTGCCCTCCCCTCCACGTAGTAGGAAGGACGTGTGATTTCTGTTGCGCCGGCCGGCCGGCTGACTAGGACCCAGGATACTTGCTCTACAACTCACACTAGTCATTAAAGAGGGGCAGGGTCGAGGGCTTTTGGTTGGTTGGAGGAAGCAGCGAGGGAGGCAGCCGGGACCCTCGCCGGCGTGTGCGCACGCGCGCCTTCGTGTTGGCCTTTGGCTGCCACTTCCTTACCTTGCCTAATCATGGGACGCGGAGCACGCCTGGGCTGGGCCTGGCTGAGGACGCCACCGTCGTCGCTGCTCCGTCACCGCTCGCCGCGCCCCGGGCGGCCACACGTGCACAACACGCAGCTCAGCTTCGCGGCCGTACGTGGCCCGTGACCACGGCACCGCGCCGGTTTAGGATGAACGTCTGTTGCGGCCCAGAACACACTAGCCGCGCGTGGGGTCTTCGGCTCGGAACAACGCCGGCACGTGCCGCGCTCTCGGGCGTCGAGCAGCGAGCGAGCAAGCGCAGGCGGCGCGCGGCGTACGTACGTACGCACGTCGGGGCAAGACAGGGCGGCACGTGAGGGCGGGAGCGTGCGCTGCCGCGACCGCTCGCTTACCGGGGCGATGCTCTCTGACACGTGTTCCCCGGGCGCACGGACCGTGCCCCGCCGGCCGCCGCTCGCGCTGGCCGAATCTAACCGGAGCCCGTGCTCACAGATTGGCCTGGTTCGGTGAGGTGAGGGATAGAACCACAGGGTGGGCGCCACGCGGGCACGGCCACCTCTAGGATGCGATCTGCTCGGTTTCACATTCGCGTCTAGTCTGAAGGCGAAGAACAGTATCGCCACGCAGAGTGTCAACGGAGATGTGGCAGAGCGGCTCTGTCAAATTTGTCAATCGTTTGACCGCGGCATGCAAGGCGCGCGCAGCACGTTAGCTGGGATCGGCGGATGCCATTGCGGAGCAGGGCGCTTGCTACTGCTGTTGTCTCTTCGACTGATATCAAACCAGTCCGGGCCAGTTGTTTTGTTTGACGTTCAGGCCGGCCGGACAGACACGGGATCACTACTGTCTCAGCGGAGCTCACTCTCTGAATAACTAGTTCTGTGGATTCGATGCTGCACCATCCATACTGGTGATGTCGGCCGGAGGCGAAGGCGCCAGCGCCGCCGCCTACGGCTCGGCTGGGAGCGTGCGATCGACGACTGCCTGCGCGTGATGTATGGAGATGGGATTCGAGGTGCTCGCAGATGGCGGCGACACCTCGTCAGCTCGGGGATTTTTTTTGATATGGTCGGCTGGGAGATTTTTTCAGATAACCCCCCTGTTTTGATCGCGATTATTGATCACGATCGGATAGTTTGCACATAACCTCCTGATTTGGACCGGCAAACTTCATTCTCGTTTTCGGTTGCACCCTTAATATCCTGATAATTTAACAATAACCTCCAACGACCAATTGACAGCGACGTCTTCCGCACCTTCCGACCGTTCTGTTGGGCAGGGCAGACGCCGCCCAGACCGGCCGCCATGCTTCCCTCCCCCTCGCCGGCGCCTCCATGGGACGACAACCGCGTCCCCTGGGCGGAGGCCGTGTCCTCAGCCGCCCTCGGGCACTACCGCTCCCTCCCCAAGAAGGGCAAGCCGCAGGGGCGCGAGTCCACGGTGCTCGCCGCCTTCCTCCTCTCCTCCCCGCAGGACCCCCTCAGGCCCGGCGTCCTGTCCACGGGCACCGGCACCAAGTGCCTTGGCGCCGCACGACTCAGCGCCCGCGGAGACCTCGTCCACGACGCCCACGCGGAGGTCGTCGCCCGCCGTGCGCTGCTCCGCCTCGTCTACTCCGAGATCGGCCGCGACGCGGCGTCGGGTTGGTTGGTTGCTTCCGGCGATGGGGGGAGGTGGAGGCTGGGAGATGGGCATTATCTCCATCTTTACATCACCCAACTTCCATGTGTGTACCGAACCTACAAAAAGTATCTTCTGTCGATTTTCGCTTGCTTAATTCTGAAGCGTGCTGTGCCAGATACTGGGCTAATAAATCCGACTATTTGGACTAGATAAGTAACCCTGCATCTTTCGACATTAATTTTCCTGATCGACATTTGTGCGGTTGCGCGGTGGATTTGCTTATGTAGCGAAGTACTTGTTTGAAGCTACATAATTTAACATGTCATTTTGTCCGGGCATTGTACTGGAATAAACTAAATGAAGTTAGTTACAAAGCATAGCTGGAGTTGATTCGGTTCCTTGATTTGTTCAATTATATGCAGGTGGAGTCATGCCAGTGCCACCATCATCCTCAGAGTCGCCAAGGGAGCAGCTGAATAGCGTGAATGAATGCAGCGGTATGCTTCTATCGTAATATTGGTTTTCTGCATGGTGGTAGTTTCAAGCTTTGAGCTGGTTAACTTTAGTGCACCATAACCTATTGGTAGACTTGATAAAATGTCCGGCTTGTTCCATGTCCTAGTACAAATGTTAGATCGAGTCTCGATGTACAAACTATTAGTTTGAGAATTCTTAAATTCGGCGCCAATCAGTTGGATCTTAACTATGATTTTGTCGTCTGTATTATTAGAAAGATATTAGTGCCGTTAAAGAGCGTCACTCCAAGCTAGTTGGCACTACTGACCTTGTGCAACTGTTTAGCTACACTGGAATTGGAATGATTATATTGTTTTTCAGTACTTAAGGAGGAGACTTAAATTTTGTGCTATTTTTGAATGTTCGAGTTGGTCATGCGAGCTGAAATCAAATTTATTCTATTACCACAATGTAACCAAATAACTTTTCCAGTTATTTATTTGTCATGTGTTTTCCAATAAGTATATTGCTTTCTGTATCAGACACTGGCTTTATTCAAAGGAAGCCCGGGCGTGGAGATACAACACTGTCCATGAGTTGTTTTGACAAAGTCACCCGCTGGAGTGTTGTAGGAGTTCAAGGTTTGGTGTCCATGACAATCTCTGGATTAACTCTGTGCATCTTGATAGATCAGAAATTTTAAGCATTTCTATGATATCATCAAGTGAGGGAAATGGCTATATATGTGGCGACCTGCTATGTGGTCATTGGAATGGAGAATGATTTTTAATATCTGTACTGCCAGAAAGTTCTTGTATCAATAGTTAGATTTTACCAATTATTGGTTATCAAAGTACATTATCCCCTTGAGTAGTCAACTAGGTTTACCAAATGGTGTTTTTGTGCATTCTTGTACAGGTGCAATGCTATCACACATATTGGAACCTTTTTATTTGTCCACCATCACTATTGGTCAATTCCCTGACGGTGCTCCTGATGGCTTCTCTATTGAAAATAATATTGAGAAACTTCTCAGTGCTCGCTTGTCCTCGCTATCCCACAAAATCCCTACGTCTTTCAAATTACACAAGGTTAGTGTTCCTTTGCTTGTTTTCAAGTAATAACTTCTCTGTGACGATGCATTATTTCTATCTGCAGCCAAAAGTTTTCAAGGCACCTGTCCCTCCAAAAGAGTTTCAACAAATTGCTGGAGATGTGCCCCCTTTAACATGCGGGTAGTATACGGTTTGTTGCTCCTTGAGCTCAACCCTTTCCCTTTTGGCTGTTACTGTATGTATCATAAAGTTGCCAAAATTTTCATGTGGCTTAATTAACTGGGTTTACTAGGTACTCAATTTGTTGGAACAAATTTGGTTTGCATGAAGTTATCTTAGGAACTACTGGGAGGAAACAAGGAACATCTTCAAAGGCGGCATGCTTGCCCTCAACTGAGTCATTGCTCTGCAAGTAAGAGGGACCTTCCTTTCATACAGACGATTCTCACATAAAACTGTTGCGACAATTGTGTGTTGGTTGTTGATGGCAGGAAAAGATTGCTACAAGCTTTTCTTTCACTTGAGCATCCATCGGTAGCAAAATTCAAACATGAGGAGCTATTGTATCGTGAAATTAAGGTATTTCATCTTACCTTGGTTGTTTCCTTTTTACCCTGTGACGAGCGCGATGGCACAGGAAGCCAACAATCTATTATGATTGTATTTGTTTCCGTTGCAGGATGAAGCTCAAGAGTACCAGAGTACACTTAAGCTTCTTAGAGAGGTCTCATTTTTCAGCTGTTGGCGTGCTAAGCCTGCATTCCTCGACTCATTTGCAGTTTGACAGTGTTGACTGAGACCGACCTAGGTTTGATGCCAAATAAATGCCAGTTCTTGCAGTTCACTTGAATCCTGTTTTGCAAAGTAGATTTAGGAATGTTGCTGCCATGTGTGAGGTATATCGATTTATCTAGAACACCGTATGCTCCATTTGCTCAATAGGAGTATGACCCCTGTTTGCAAGCTATGTTGTACCCTTGTTTGCAGGCTATGTTGTACCCTTGTTTGCAAGCTATGTAGTATGATAAGTTGATCGAACTCGCAGCTGCCCAGGTATTCATGTGTCATATATCCGTTGATAATCAGCTTGCATGAGCTGCCTGTGTTCGTTAGCTTTGTGCTTGCTAGTAGTATGTGTTCGGATTCTGACAATGCCTAATTATATTGGATCCGTGAGCGTTTGCCTCTGGGAACCACGGGCCATACCTCTACGGTCACTAGAATTGTTGGATTGGAATAAATCTCTCAATTGCTGTTTTTTTTTCTTCAGGAAGGCTAAATGTTTATTCGCGAAAAGACAATACCATAACCGCTGTGCATTTGAACACCAGCAGTCGAACAAACAATAGCCCTAGCAGTGCACAGCTGCTGCAGGTCTTTCGAGATCCCTAGCTACACCTAACAGAAAATATCCCAGAGCGACAAAAGAAACAATTACCTGGCTAGCATCTATACAACAACAAGCCTTTATCTCAAGCATGTTGGGGTCGGCTAGACATGAAACTCAATAATTATATATATATATTAATGAAGTATGAGAGAGGAAGAGATATGAAAACAACAAGGAAAAAAAGAAAAAAAATGAGACTAAGATTCTCGCACATGAATTGCTACTTTCCATACGGTCCCAGGATGAGCTAAGTCTCTGCATATATTCCAATCTCTCAAATCTCGTTTTACCGCCTCCTCCCAAATCAACCTTGGTCGTCCTCTACCCCTCCTAATATTTTCTCTACCTCTTAAAATCCCACTGTTAACCAGTCGATGTTGGACTAAGTTCTCTTCAATTGGCGTCACCCCTACCCTATCACGAATCGCCTCATTCCTTATTTGGTCTCTTCTCGTGTGCCCGCACATCCACCGTAGCATGCACATCTCTGCGACACTCATTTGTTGGACATGTTATCGTTTAGTTAACCAACATTCCACCCCATAAAGCATCACGAGTCTAATCACCATCCTATAGAACTTTCCTTTTAGCTTTTGTGGGACCTTCCTATCACATAGGATTTCAGAGGCTTGTCACCATTTCATCCATCCTACCTTGATCTTGTGGCAAACATCCTCATCAATATCGCCATTGCTTTGTAACATTGATCCTAATTATCGGAAAGAGTCCCTTCTAGGTACTATTTATTCTTGTAGACTAACATTTTCCTCTTCACGACCAACACCACTAAAGTCACACCTCATATACTCGGTCTTGGTCCTACTAAGTCTAAACCATTTGGACTCTAAGGTTTATCTCCATAACTCTAATTTCTTATCAACACCATCCCTAGTTTCATCTACCAGCACTACATCATCGACAAAGAGCATGCACCAAGTGATATCCCCTTGTATATCCTTCGACACCTCATCCATCACCAAGGAAAAGATGTATGGGCTCAAAGCTGATCCTTGATGTAGTACTACCGTGATAGGAAATACATCAGTCTCACTATCACTTACGCGCACACTTGTTCTAACATTATTGTACATATCCTTGATAAGGATAATGTACTTTATTGGCACTTTATGTTTCTCTAATGCCCACCATATGACTAACCTTGGTATATTATCGTACGCCTTCTCCAAGTCAATGAACACCATATGCAAGTTTTTCTTCTGCTCCCTATATCTCTCCATAAGCTGACGAAGCAAGAAAATTGCCTCCATTGTAGACCTCCCAGACATAAAACCAAACTGGTTTTTAGTGACATTGGTTACTTTCCTCAGGCGGTGTTCAATCACTCTCTCTCAAAGCTTCATAGTATGACTCATAAGCTTAATCCCTCGATAATTAGCACAACTTTGGATATCTCCTTTATTTTTGAAGTTAGGTACTAATATACTTTTGATCCATTCTTCACGCATCTTGTTTGACTGAAAAATATGGTTGAATAGCTTTGTGAGTCATACTATTGCCACGTTCCCAAGACATCTTCACACCTCAATAGGGACATCATCAGGGCCGAGGGTCTTTCATCCTTTTTAAGGCCTACTTAACCTCAAACTCTTGTATCCTCCGCACGAACCGCCTGTTGGAGCCATCAAAAGAGTCATCCAACTCAACCATATTGCTTCCATTCCCATCATTGAATAGCCCATTAAAGTAATCCCGTCATCTATTCTTAATCTCTTCATCCTGCACTAGAATGCGGTCAGTCTCATCTCTGATGCATTTAACTTGATTGAAATCACTCGTCTTTCTCTCGCGGATTTTTGCTATCTTGTATATGTCCTTTTCACTTTCTTTTGTCTCTAGTCTCTCATATAACTCATCATAGGCATGTCCTTTTGCCTTACTCACAGCCCGCCTTATATTTTTCTTGGCCTCTTTGTACTTAAGCATGTTGCTTGCGCTTCTATCATTATGCTGACTTTTGTAACACTCCTTCTCCTTAATGGCCTTTTGTACATCCTCATTCCACCACCAAGTGTCTCCATCTACAAGTTTCTTTCCTTTTGTCAAACCGAACACCTACATAGCTACCTTCCTAATGCAAGTTACCATCTTCACCCACATACTATCTGCATCTCCATTTTCTATCCAGTGTCCTTCTGTGATCACCCTATTTTTAAAGTATTCTTATGATTCTCCTTTCAACTTTCACCACTTTGTTCTTATGATTTCGATACTTTTATCCCGCGAAGAACATGTATAGAAGCGAAAGTCAACTATCACAAGCTTATGTTATGTCACAATACACTCTCCAGGGATCACCTTACAATCTAGACACTCCCGTCTATCCCTTCTCCTAGTGAGGACAAAGTCAATATGGCTAGAGTGTTGGGCAGTACTAAAGGTTACTAGGTGAGATTGCCTCTTCCTAAAGAGGATGTTAGCTACCAACAGATCATAGACTACGACAAAGTCTAGGATGTCCTTACCCTATTGATTCCTATCGCCGCATCCAAAGCCTCCATGTACTCTCTCAAATCCTAGGTTAGTTGCACCCACATGACTATTGAGATCTCCTCCTATGAGGAGTTTCTCGGTTATCGGTATACTACTAATCATATCCTCCAAGTCCTCCCAAAATTACCTCTTAGCACTCATGTTGAGCCCAACTTGTGGGGCATAAGCACTAATGACGTTCAAGACAATGTCCCCAATTACTATCTTGATTAAGATGATTTTATCCCCTCGTCTTCGAACATCCACTACTCCATCTTTAAGACTCTTATCTATTAGAACACCTACGCCATTCCTAGTCCCAGCCGATCCAGAATATCAAAACTTGAAAACGGTATTCTCGACTTCTCTCGCCTTTTGACCCGCTCATCTAGTCTCTTGTACACAAAGGATATTTACTCGCCTCCTAATGACAACATCTACTAACTCACGTAGCTTCCCCCGTCAAGGATCCTACATTCCAACTACCCACCCGAAATCTATGTTCCTCGACTAGCTTCCTTACGCTTTGCACCCGTCGAGTAAGATGCAAAGACGCTTGCTCACTTATCATTACATCCGAGCGATGATGTAGCGCGCCACTAAGGTGATGGCGATCCGGCCCTTGCTCATTTAACATCATATCCGGATTCTGATATAACGCGCCACTAAGGCGGTCGCGACGCGACCTTTGCCCAATTAACACCATACTCGAGTTATGATATAGCATGTCACTAAGAGGGTTACGCCTCAACGAATTTCTATTGGGTTTCATTTCTATGAGAATACCTAAGTGTAGTTATTTACTCGCCAAATCTATCACAACCTCTCCTCCTTTACCCAGGCTTGAGACCGGATATGTCATTACAACATAGGCGGAGTTACCTAGCTAGCATCTATATTTATAAAAATATAAAAGGCAAAATTTGATTTCGGGATGTCTTCATATGTATACATAATGTCCTCTTCTCGAACTATATAATTATCATGTCCTCGTCTCAAACTGTGTGATGTATCCCCTTCGCTACAAATTTATAAGGGATACACCAGTTTTAAGTTCTACAGTCTACAACAGCTCTTATTATCCCCAGTTCCCACAGTTCATAAAATAAAATAAGAACCATGTTAGATGTCAAAGAATTACACGGATCAACTCATTTCAATTTCTAATCAATGGCACTCTTCATTTGAAAATTCACCGTTAGGCTGGCATTCACCGGGCCATACAAGCATCTTTACTTCCAATAGCCTGAGCAATACGGCTCATGGTGTCACCACACGTCACGCAGGTATCTGCCTTCCATCTGCAGGCTCTTTACATAGCTCTCTGTTTTGGAGTTATCCAACGATCCCTGCAGCAAATTGCAAAAGCAGCATCAGAAACTATAACTCAAATCTCTCAACATGTCTCATGTATCTAGGCCTTTGGTTACCTGTTTTTGGACTATTGTATGGAGAACTCTATGTACGTCTCTAGCCATGCCCTTTGCATCACCACAAACATATATGTAACCATCCTGTGAGAGAATACTCCATATTTCTGAGGCCTGGTAACAAAAGGAAGAAAATCTTGTTGAGCCCAACCATGTATAGAAGAACACCTTTTCTAAAAAAATGTATGGAGGAAGAGAAAAATGCATTTATCTAAAAAACATATGGGGATTACACATGTTAAACACTCAAGATGAATTAGTATGCAAAACAAGGGGTAGGATTATCTGACCTTCTCCACCATCTTATGCTGCACATAGTCTTTTGTTGGTCCTTCGCGAGAGAAGGCAACAATAAGCTCAGAAAGTGCCCCCTCCTGAATGAAATTTTGCAACTCGTCTTCATATATATAGTCCTGAAGGATGAGATTCAAATTGAGCTCCATCAATATAAAGTGAAGAAACACAGCTACATGTACAGATTTAACAAAGGAATCCTTACCATATTACGATTCCTGCATCCAAAGAAGAGAATTGAAGTGCCTAATTCCACTCCAGATTTTTTCAGAGCTAACCTTTCCTGGCAAGGGAGAGAAAAGTTACACTAGGTAATCTCAAGCAAATTACAAACATGCCTGCAGGATTATTTGCCAAAACAAACCTGCAAGAAGCCCCTAAAAGGCGCAAGCCCTGTACCAGGACCAATCATGATAATTGGAGTGGACGGATCAGCAGGCAACTTGAAATTTGACTGCCTAACAAAGATAGGAGCCCAGCTGCATTCTTCGCTGTATTCCATTGGAATCGTATTCTGCCAATCACATTCACAAAATAATAAATCAAATTACAGGACTCTTTTTTACTGCAGGTAATTTTAAGGGATTTATCATGCCAAAAGGAGAATGTTGCAATAGACCTACCTTCATCCATGTTGAACAAACTCCTTGGTGGATCCTTCCTGTTGGTGAAGGCCCATAAACTAATGCACATGTTACATGAATTCTGGATGGGGCCATCCTACAGAGAAGGTATTCAAATTCTCAGAGGTTTCCTTGTTAACAAAGATACTAGCACTTCAAGCACAATATGGTATGCCGAGATGAACCAGACAGTGCAATGTAATCACATACAAAAACTGATCACCTTAAGCTTAGTTGGTGACCTGATGTCCGTAGTACAAAACTAAAATGTTTAGAAATGGATGAACTAAAAAAATGTTAGGGATTTGGAGCTGGTGAATGCTAACTTTTAACAAGGTACATATGGCTTTCCTAACTAACAATAGTGTGCTTTCCTAACTAACAATAGTGTGCCAAAATACTTACTTTGGAGATGATGATATCGAGTAGAATCGTGGTTGCAGACGAGGAGCTATGGCTGCAAAAAATACTCCCAGTGGAGGCTTAGCTGAAGGGAAAGAAGCCATAACTTCAAGAAGGCTCCTCTGGCTAGCTGTTATCCATTGAGAATACTCCTCCTGCATACAGGACTAATAGTCAGCCAAGGAAAAATACCACTTCAAATGGCATAAAATGGGGGTCCTGAAATGCCAACCTTTCCAGCAGGAGAGGCCAAGAATCTAAGTCGATCAGCTTCTGCTGGATCAGAGGCATGAGCAGCTAAAGCAAGCAAAGCAGCCTGAGATGAAAACAAATTTCAAGGATTGGTCATATAATCACAGGAAGAAAAGGGTTATGGCAAATGCTTAGAGAGGTCATGTATACCTTCTTTGGTGGATTGAGTAGATCAGCATATCGTAAAAGTGCAGTCCGCAAGGTACATGGAGATGGAAAAGGTGGAGCCAAGGAACCTCCTCCTTTACGAGGAGAGCCATCTTCTGCATCTGCATGGATTGAGAAGACAGTATCTGGAGAAAGGCCAAGTAACCTTTCAGCCTCCTCCACTGTCTCAATAGAGTTTTCTGAATATACACCAACATGGTCTCCAGTTTCATACCTGAAACAAGTTCTCAAAATCCAAGCTGTCATAAATCAGAAGAAATCCTTGCATCCACACTTTGCATAAAAATGTCTGGACTTACAACACCATATATGAAAGTTGGAATACGAAATACTGATACAATCAATACAGCAACCTTGTACAGTTAGTAGGAGGTTTACAGAAAAATAGCAATGAGTATAATCACTAATCAAATGCAAAAGAGCATGCCCCTTCTTCACCTGAGTTCCATGGAGTGAGAACTGAACTGAACTATTCTCAAATGGATCAAACTGAAAGAAAAAGCATGATAAACCAACTAGTCAACCTACTCGAAATACTATTCGACTCTTTAACAATCTGCTTTATCCCTACCATTGAAGGTTAAATGGTCTGCAAATTGTAACACAAATGTGACTGTCATGGCACAGTCACAAAACCGGCACTAATCAAGCTTCTGAGTCATGTCATAATTTAGCTTGTGAACCAGCTGCCGTACTATCATACTACCAACTACGAGTCAACTTTCCAGCTTAAGAAATGAAGCCGATTATAGCTAGCAACCAAAATCTAATACATCTGATTGCTTCTTCATCATAAAGACTGCCACATGCAAATGGTGCCACAAACCATGCAAGCAGGACTTCTTCTTAGCTGGCTGACACAACATGTTCTGTGTAATGACTAGCTAAATGTTGAATACTACATGAACACTCTGGTACAAGAAACAGTTCTGTTAAAAGGAGTAACTGAAACAAAGGGAAAGATTTCCTAGTTCATCATGGTGGCAAATGAGGAGACCTTGTGAGATTCTTCTTATCGGTGCCTACTTTAATCACTATGTACAGTATCTTAGTGCAAATTATTTAGGTTATCTAAGAAAATGGTGCCACAAACTAACAGAAAGCAATATTTACTGCTATTCTTTTCTGTAATAAATCAGTAAGTATTTAACAGTGTACAGATGATACAATGCATGTCATATTTCACTTTGACACATGTAGCAGGTAGAATTTCTACTCTAACTGGTTGTAATAAGTCTTCTAACATTTACACGTTACCAGATAGCATGAATTATGCATGTACGTGAAATATCCAGTACCATGGACTGTGAACAATGGAAATATACCATTACCCCAATTAATTTTCCACAGGACGACCAGTGGAAACAGACTAGATGCCGCACGAATATCCAGACTACAGAAACATAAGGGGAAAAGCACATGGAGATAAAGGAACTTACATGAGACCAGCGCCAGAAATATCAAACTCCAGATGAATACAGGAGCGATCTGAAGCAGGCTTGTGGAGCTCCTTTCGAACAGCAACATTAGACCTATCAATTGATCAAGTAAAGAGTAATTCTGATTTCTAACTGACAAAAAGAAAGATGCTAGCAATATTGTTCAAAAACTCAAATACCTGCATGGATGCTGAGCATCAATAACACCAGTACCATTGGCTAGTGTCCATGATCTCTCTTCAAATGATAAGTCAGATTTATCAATGAGTACAACTCTATATTCAGGAATAGCAGCAGTGTAAGGAGTTGATGCACCAGTTGTGTCATCATCATCTCGGAGAAGTTGGTCTAACTCTGGCCACACTAGTTCCTTCCTACAAATGATAAAAAAGAGAAATCCTCATTCACAATATAATTCCAACTATATTACGAATGTAAAGTACCAAACTATAATGAAAACAAGTTTTTATGTCTACCCATGCAAGTCCCACACACAGATCAAATCCAACAAAAAAGTTGAACGCATGCTGCATGCATTCATGAGACTGTCAAACCTGCTGGATTGATGGAATTAGAGAATCGGAACTTGATATCGGACTCATGGCATGGCATGATATCTTAAAATTTCAGTGCCAACCACCTGGGATGCAAACTCCTGTATAACGATAAATTTGCTGTGTATCTACATCACCACGTAAGAAACCAATCAAACCCAAGAATTCTCCAGCACGGACTACACTAAGAGTTCTGTGAATGCGGCCACGAGCTAAATGTCTGTCACCTAACTTTCGCTCAATACATATGTACTACAAGAAGGCAATTCAGAGCAGATTATATCACTGTGTGTTTCATACCATGCTGTGAAGTCATCCTCAATGCACTGATCATCATCTCCAAGGCCAACAGGAACAAGACGCTTGCCACCTAGATACAAAAGAAATCAAAAGTCAAGACTACATGACAATTAACGGGAAACAAATATAAGCGGGCAGCGCAAAATGGTGATCCTGGATACTCTTATGCCAGCTAGATTAATTGCTACCGAACATAAAAGATGCATGATACTTTTTATCATATGCAGCAGTATAATGGAAAACGTCACGTGTTTCTGTTAAACAATAATATTTCCAGCAGAAAGTACTCCAAGTTGATAGCCAAATCATTTAGATTCTAGCATGTGATACTTTCATGCAAAAGAAACTGCTGCGCACTGCAATATGTTTTGTCACTAATGTTCTACGTTTCCACCATTTTTCCTTGGGAAGTAGTGTAAAATCACTTACCCTGCTCCTGTAGCAGCTCATCCACCACCTTTGCAACCTACATTTCCATGCGCATAAGCCCACCATCAATTACCAGAACATTAATCAGTTATTCAAATCATAATAGCATGCAATATGAATCAAGCAAACCTTATTGAAATGCTCGTACTGCCTGTTTCCCAGGCCAAAGACACCATATTTAAGATCCTTAAGCCAAACTTCCTTCTCTTTTCCCTGGTTCAAGCATTCAAAAATAAGTTAGAAGCATTAGAATAGTAGTACCAAGACAAGCCAACCAATGAGACTTCGACGAACCTCAGTGAACCATTTGTAGAATCTTCCAGCATTATCAGTTGGTTCTCCGTCCCCATAACTGCACAAGATGAATACAGTTGATCACAAAATTATAGGCAGAAATTGTAACTAAAGGAGGAAAAGAGTGCAACAAGTTCAAAGAAAACATGTCCCAACCTGAGCTTTACAACAAGAAATAGGTGTATTCCTAATTTAGTAGCAGCCAATAAAAGAAGTAATTAGGTAATTTACACAGTTCATCTGGGTTTACTAAAATAAGGCAGGTGGAAAATGGAATTCAGGCATGAGAGTCAACATAATTCAGCAATCCACACAGTTCACTTGATCTTTAGAAGATAAGGCAGACGACTAGTGTGATTTATGACGTAACCAACAAAAGGAGCAACTCTCCCATAGTCCAATCCCAACGGCTCGATTGAGCTTTCTACGATAAAAGGCAGGCGCACGCGACAAAGGAGCAATTCGCCAATCCAGACAGTTTGCTTGAGCTTTACACCAAAAGGCATGTGGATCGCGGAATAAGTTGCAAGCAACAATTTCGCCAATTGACGAATCAGAGCACAGTCTGAGAACTCACGTTGCTAGGAAGAAGAGCACGACAGTTTCCTTCTTCAGCTTCTCCTCGTACTCCTCGTCTTCCTGAGCATAATCGTCCTACAGACCATCCACACACGTCTCAGATTATCAAAACACACGCAGTAGCTAGCATCGGACACACATACGCATAGAGATCATGCGGAATTACCAGATCCACCACTTTGAACAACGCCTTCTCGTACCGCACCCGCGCCTCCTCCGCCATGGACTGTAAACGCGGTTGGATCGAGTCAAACAGGGCGGCCGAATAAAAACTGAAGGAACACAGCCAGAGGTTCCGGATCCGATCGGACAGCGAACCTTGGCGAATCCCTCGGCGGTGCCGGTCTGCGTGCCGAAGAAGATGGTGACGCGCTTCCTGCCGTCGTCCGCGTCGGCGTCGGCGTCGACCTTGACCGGCGGCGGGCGAGCCGGCGCGGCGACCGGCTTTGCCGGCTCGCCTCCCCCGGATCGGAACCATACGGCGATGATGAGTAGCCCCGCGACGAGCGCCGCGGCCGTGGCTGCCAGCGCGGCGAGCGGGTCGCCCCCCGCGGCGGCGGCGAGCTCCGGCGGGAGGACGGACGCCGCCCACGACCTCGCCGCCTCCATGGCTCGCTCGCTGCCTCCCCGGGCGCGAGGGGGTTTGGGTGGGGAGGAGGAGGAGACGGGATTGGGGGAGGGACGGTGGTGGCGGGGTGCGTCCACCTACCAACGACGGCGGCAGCAGCAGCAGCAGCTTACTATCTGGAGACGAGACCCCGAGCGCCTTTTCTGCTGTCTTTTTATTATTATTTTTATATTGAAGGAAAATAAACTTTTTTGAGAGGGGAAGGAAACTAAACTTTTTTTGAGAGGGGAAGGAAGCTAAACTTTTGCGGGAAGGCCAGGGGCTCCGTGCGTGTGAACTTGATCTGCTTTGCTCGAAAGCCGATCTCGTTTCTTTTCTTCAGACGCAACAAGTTTTGCTTTGTCTGGACTCTGGACTCTGTGTGATCCGCAGCATCCGCACCTCCGTCGTGGATGCTTCTGACAACATACTAGAGCCGTAGAGCGGCACGCAGAAACAATGGGATTTCGTATATTGGTTCTGATGCGGTAAGGAAAAAAAAACAGATTCGCATTACAATGTAGTTGAAACCAATAGGTCTCGTGAACGTGCTGAAGATCATCTGATTACTATTTTGTGTAAGAAAAGTATAGAGTAGTAACGAAACAGGACAGCTACTTAAAGTCAGAGCAACCGTGTCTTGGGGGATTCCAACTCAAAAAAACGCCAGCTGGTAGCGTCTCCGGATTCCGGTACACTTACGATACGGTGCTCGCCATTCAATGAGCATCGTCGTGTTTCCAGGGTCAGATGAAGAGCAACCTAACGCTCTTGTTTTTCTTGGCATCATTCTGTTGTCTGTTGATGGAACTTTGGGCCGTAAGCAGAGTGGGTGTAATTATGGATCCGATCAAACTTCCTCATGGGCCACGTCCAGCGAAAGTATGTTCCCTGGGCTGGGCAGTCCAATTAATTAGTGTGGGCCGCGTGGCACATGGACTGTGGGTTCGTCTGGGCATATGGCAGACCGAGTCCTGTTTCCTGCTAGCTGCATGTACAGGCTGGCAACATAACATGGCTCGCATCACCCCCCCCCCCCTGTCCCATGTTAAAAAAAAAGAGGAAGGAAACGGTTTTCAGTCCTTATAGCACTGTAATGGGTAGACCTTCGATGACGATGAACTAACCAGGTGAAAATGCTAATTCCCGGACGCAAAATCGTCAGTTCTTCGCATCGAATTATTCGTGCATCTAAATCAGCAAATGGCCATGTGCTATAGGTATAGGCCTCCAAATTTGGCTCGATTGGGCAGGGTTTCTGTCTGGAAACACGGACGAAATCCGCCATGGTTCCCCTCGCAATCAGCTACTCGTTCATCCGCGCCCGTCTTTGCTGCACCTCAGCCGAGTCCCAAACTCCAAACGCGACGTGGACACTGATGGACTCCTCTGAATCTCTGATACGATGCTTTCTCCGCGGCCACGTACGTACGACGGCCGCTGCCGGCCGGGGCCAGCTCGATCCGGCGGTCGTGGCGCCAAACATGCGGAGCAAACGACAGCAGCCACAACTTCAATTCGTCGTGTCAGAGACCGACCCATCGTCTGCAATAAAATTAGTGTCGAGTCGTAGGAGTTTGGACTGACTACAATATATAGGAGTAACTTGGTGCCGGAAAACAATAATGGCGGCCGGCAAGGACGCATCGACGATCGCAGTAATGGCACGCTAGCTGCTCATATCGTGACCGTCATTCTTCCCCGTGATCTAGCAGCTAGATCGGCATCGGTCTCCATGACTGCATGTCGATCGTCCCACTCCAATCTCCATCCCCATCGCATTATCACGCATCTCCTTCCATGCATGGGTCGTCGTCAACTCAACAAGCCTTTCCCGAGATGTCGCCATGTCCTCGATGACCAATGCAGCGACAGCGAATTGATCAAACGTTTCTACCTGCCTCCTTGTTTTACGCACGCTGGTGAACACGCATATATACTTGATTCGCTTTTTAATCTGTAACATTACAAGGCGAATCGCAAAACAATGGAGGCCCAGGTGATCGCCGCAGTGGAACAGAGTAGAGAGGAGCAGGTTAGAGCGTGTGTAGTGTAACTAATTATAATTACACGTGGTCGCCGTTTGATAAAATGCATCTAATAATTGTTAAGCCCCGGCCCTCCGCGCGCATGCGTTGCTGGTTGTTTGCTTCCTTCGGCTTGATGGTTTCGCTGGGATTACCCGGATCCTCTTCGCGACACGGACGAAGTCCCTGCAACGTAGAAGATCCAGACCACGTGCATGCATGCATGAGACGGATCACCCAAGAAAAAAACGTCGAGAAAAAGTCCTCTCCTTTTTCTTTCCGGTGAAAAATGTCGTTAGAAACGTTTAAAGTGGGAAGAAATCGTACTTCCAGTCGAGGTCGCCGGCGAGCAGGAGGTCATCCTCCATGTCCTCGTAGGCCACGACGTGTCCCGGCACCGCATTGGAGAGGTCGAGCCCGGCTTCCTCGGCGTCGGCGGCGTCCGTGTCGGCGTCGACGAACATGCGGCGGAGCGCGCCCGCGAGGCTGCGGTACCCGGTGTGCCGGCTTAGCTGGACGCGGTGGCAGATGCAGCGCCCGTCCAGGGCCACGGTTACCGGCGGCGCCACGCCGTCGTCGTCGTCCTCCTGCTGCACCGACAGCCTCAGCAGCTTACTCCGCTGCCGCGGACGGTGGTCGGGCGACGACGGTGCCGGGGGCCGCCGCTTCGGGTCTCGCTGCTCGAAGCTGGCGCTGGCGCTCATGGTGGCCGGCGGTTGAGAGAGAGAGAGAGAGAGAGAGACGAGGGGAAGAAAAAGTGATGGGGGAAGTGGAACGAGTGAGCACTGTTTTGTCGATGGTTGGTTGTGTGTTTCTGCGGGTGCGTGTGTCAGAATTTATAGGTGAGGGAGATGGAGTGAAACCTTAGGGCTACACGTCGTCATCAAGGAGAACTGAATTTTGATTTTTAATACCGAGCTCACTCAGCAAAACCTTATGTTTCCGTTAACCTATATCCAGTTTACACTTGACGTCCTATTGTCCCTATATCGACCCGAGACACGCCGCATCAACGAAGCCCGGGGGTCGGAGGGTGGGTGGGCGCGTGAAGCGGTTGCCCAACGGTTCGGCGTTTGACTCGCCCGCCGGCCCTCCTCCACCCGCGCGCATCGGCACGTACGAGAAGGAGAAGACGCCGGCGAAAAGAGGCATTCAGTTACGAGCTTGCCTTTTCTTTTCTTTTTTTTTTTTCTTTTGGAAGCGAACGAGCTTGCCTTTTCTTTTCTTCTTTTTGGAAGCGAACGAGCTTGCCTTTTTCTCTGCAACAACGTGCTGGGCCGGTGCACGCTCGCATGACCGTGGTGCAGTGCGCCGGCCGTGAACGAGGACGGTAAATCCGGCCGGCCGGTACGCTACGAGCTCGCGCAGATCCTACTACCCTCTGTACAACGGATCAACGTTTGCGGGAGGACGCACGAACACGCGGTTATTCGATTCCTTCCCGAGTTGGTTTCTGGATCGCCGTTACCAGCTGGAAACAGACGGCAGTGCCGGAAGAGCACAGCACGGCTGCACAACGATACATGTTTAGATCTCTCGGTATGCTGGCTCGATGTACGACCCGGGCGCCCGTGTACTTCTGCGCCGCTGCTACGACTGCTGCTGCTGCGATCGGGATGACAGCTCGCCTTAATTAATTTAGTGTTGGTGTACGCGCATCGTATACGCCAATAATTACTCTATACACGTACCTACGTGAGAAAAGTGATGACGAGTGTTACATCTGTGTATACGTCGTAGGAACTGAATACTACAGTACACATGTGGCGACGAGCGTGTTGCTGCTTCATCAAGTGTCCGAATATTATGGCTTTCTTCTTCACGGGACCCATGATTAATTCCGGCTGACAAGGTTCATGGCTCGCACGTCGTATGTACGGGTAGGCAGGGGGGCGCTGGCTGTTCTGCTGGACTTTGAAGCCGCCGAGTTAAGGATCGGCAAGGACGAACGCGGTCGAGCAAGGCGAGTGTTCGTTCTCCGCCGACGATCGACCTCGATGCGGTACGAGCGGCACGCTGCCGCACCGCGGCCCCCTGCGGCGCTGGTTTCTATGCGTGTACTCGACAAGCGCGACGACCTGGCGCGCAGGCCACGCCGGCGTCTCGAGTCGCTGCCCCACCGCACGTGCAGGGGTTGCGTGCCTCGCTCGCCTGTCTGGTTCGAGCGACTGACGACCAGAGCAGTTCCTTTTCACGGATTGCGAGAACCTCGTCCGCGTTTTTGTCGCCCCCCCCCCACCCCCGAAATGTCCGGTCGCCAGGAACATGCCGATACGCGCGGACAGAAACGTCGCGTGACACGGCTGCATGCACCGTGTTCGTCTTCAACATTACGACGCTTTTGGACTTTTGGCGCTAGTGGTTTGATCGGTTGGGTAGATACCAGAAACGTGACGGTCCTCGAGCACGAGGTGAAGGGCCGGCTCCTCCCCCAGGACGGGTGGACGGGCCGGGTGGCAGCCATCGGCCTGCCGGAGCTTGGCGACCGGCGAAAGAGTCTCTCGCCTTGGCGATCGGCGAGATCAAACACGCGGCTGCCAAAGGTGCGGCACATACGGTCGTAACTGCGGGAGCAGATGCATGAGTGAGGAGGTGTCGGTGCCGGGTCTTGCTCAGTGGATGGAGGGATGAGCGAGCTTCAGGCTCTTGCAGGTAATCCGGTCCTGCCGCACGGCATCGCCGGAGGCGAGCTCCGCTCTGCCTCCGTCAACTCAGGGACATAGACGCGGCGGTGCGTCCCCACCCATCCGAGGCTCTATCTCCCACAGTCCCCACCAATGGATGCTCTGAGCGTTGGCTCCTACCGTCCGACGACATGATCCCCCTTGCGGCCTTGCGTCGTCACGTCGCCGCGCTCCTGCATGGCAGAAGAATGCTCTTTCTGCTCTATCCAAAATTGTGCGTTTGTTCTATGTCTTGCTGCTTCAGATTAGACCACACGTCGGACTTCACCTTCGCTTGTTGAGCCACTGGCCCTTGTTGTGCATGTAAACAGCTGGACAGTCCACCACGGACCAGCGATCGAAGCTAGGCTAGAACCATTTCTGTTAATGGGTTCAAAATGGTTTCAGACTGTAACATGGACTGTGGGTTGGTGTGGATTGGGTTGCTTTACTGTATGGTCCAGTTTGGTTTGGT
Source organism: Neostapfia colusana (assembly GCA_030760725.1). Lineage (NCBI taxonomy): Eukaryota > Viridiplantae > Streptophyta > Magnoliopsida > Poales > Poaceae > Neostapfia > Neostapfia colusana. The sequence continues at coordinate 1,262,624 of JASWHV010000017.1, forward strand.
ATAATAAAGTAATTTGGTGGGCTGGTTTGGGTTGGGTTAAATTTAATATAGTATGTGGTTCGGTTTGGATTTCGGCCCATTGACATATTTACCAACAAGACGATCTACCCTCGAAATTGGAAATTCTGAGTGTAATTTTGCTGCTTCTATAATTTACCGACCAAATAAAGTAAGCAGGTAAATCCACCTCCCAGATCCACACGAAGATTAGCCCTACCGAGTAGCAAACAAGCATGCCAATATGCCATCCACCCAAATCCTAGAACCTGGCAGCAGTGGTGAGCCCGGTGCGATCAGTAACCCGGACTGCGGCTGGTGAGGCCGCTGCAATCAGCGTGGCCGCGTGGGGGCGATGGAATCAGGAGTCAAATGGGGGCTGCAGCCGCCGCGGACGGGTCCCTGTGGGGATCATCATTCGCCGGCAGCACCGTGAGCAGCCGACGGGCCTGCAGCTTGGTGGAACCAGGAACAGTGAGAAGTCGGTCGGCCACGGCCGGTTATGTATCTGCCAGATTGTAATCGCTTGCAGTAAAAGGCAGACACATTAACGTAGAGGTATTTCGTTTCCTTCAAAAATAAAACGAACAAAAACATTTTTATATTGAATTGTGGAGTCCCTCCTAAAGGGAGGATCCCCTCCAAAAATAGGCGTATGCTGCTATTTGCGGCGCACACACGGTATTCTTTAGTAAAAGGCGAAAGAATAGTTCGCTATGTGCGCACCGCGCAGCTGCGTGCCTTCTAAAAGCCGCCCTGGCTCCGTTTATATTCCTCTCCGTCGGGGTGCGCCCTTCTCGATCGAGCGATGTGGTACTAAACACCTCCCATTCTCCCAGGGCGACTCGCGACCGAACCCGCATCACCATCTACTGCTGGGCTGGGCCGAGAGGCGCTCCTCCGCCTTCACCTTCAGGGCTCCAGGCCCTGTCGGCCCTCGCTGAACTTCGCAGCTGCCGTCTGTATAATGAGCCGCTGACCGTGATTGATGGTCAGTTCTTCAGACTTTCGGGGTTACTGAAGAAGAAACGTGGATCCAAGTAATTGGCCTGACGATTTCGAAGTTTAAAAACCGACTACCGCATCTGCTCGCAAAAGTTTGCATCTGTGTCAACTGTTGTTTGCCACTGCCGTTGAATGGTTCAGGGCTAGACAAAGGGCGTGGCCAAGTCAAACGTGGCGGCATGAGTGGCGGCTGGCGGAAGCCAAGCCAACTAGCGAGGCAGCAGCAGTTACCAGCGTGCGCGATCGCCGCCACGCACGGTGCTGGTGCTCGCCGTGTTGTAGGATTGGCGTGTAGAGTTAGTTACCTACACCGGCGAGGCCTCCGGACGCGACCTTATCATCTCGCAGCAACGGGGGATCAGCAGCGCACGGAGCATCGGCACAGCTAGAGGGCAGCAGCCGACGAAGGACCCACCAGGCAGTCACCGAGATCCGCCTCAACTCTTGTTGAAGCATAGGCATACACAACAACGGGGTCATGCGCTACAGGATAGCGAGACGGAAGAACAAACTATAAAAGCAGCAAAACGGGACAAATTAACTGCATCACAGCCTTAGCAAACAAAACATGATAGCATACATAGTATATCATCACTAGACAAACAATGTAACGATCACAGATGACAGGCACGATATACAACGATGACATGGAGCATATAGCAGTTCGGGTACACGAGCAAACGAATTCACGGCAGAATAATCCTAGCACATGACAGCAGAACAATGGTAATATGTGTTCCGGTCCCCATTATTAGTAAGGTCCTGAGGTGTGACGTAAGCTAACAGCACACATCTCACCGCCTCCAAACGTCAGCCTTCATCATTCGGCTTTCTCACGGTTGTCTTTCCAGTTACTGGGCCTTGCCCTTGGCGGCCACCTCCATCCCGGATGCGTCCATACCCTCAGATGACTTTGCAGGGCCGTATGGAGCTTTGTTTACAACCCTGCGTAAAGTCATCACTCAATCAGTTGAACGGGAAGAGACAAGGATATTGAAAAACTGATTCCAAACAAATATCTAAAACATGTCATGTAAGACTTGACTATGAATGTTGGAGTGTTCTCAGTATCAACACTAAAAAGACTTGACTTATGACCCATGGCTATTCGTTGCTGTAGTGATCCAATGAAATACTGATAGAATGTTTTCAGAGTCTCAGTAACTAAAGAGAGATTTAATATCTTGCAGGTCTATTTCCAATGAACTATTCATAGTTTTATTTCCGGGTGTAAGCAGTCTGGAAGCACTTGACTTGAAACAGATTGCCTGATAAATTTTAACAATTTATACATACACTAGATCATTCCTGTTGAAGATAGAATAATCTTTCAAATTCAAATACAACTGTAAGGCCAAAGGAAAATTGACGTTTGTTACTTCATCTAGAGGAGAGCGAACAGTAGAAGGTGACTGCATGGCCCAAATGTTGTGATATGACAAAGCATTTTTCAAAACTTAAAAGCTGTAAAACAGGTTTATATAAATCACCTGTCACGGCGTTTCTCCAGAAAGCGCTGCAGAGAGTGCCTCCTGGCAATGGGGAGATCTGCACAATAGATTGTAGTTGTTTTACGTGTTAGATACCATATACTGCTAAGGGCACTATATTACTGAATGTCCCCACAAGATGCCATCTTACCAGCCTGAAGCTTGCATATTGAACTCAGGTCAGCAACAACCTGAGGTTGTCCAGTTGCTACGGAAGTGCTCTGCAGTGAGAGAGACCGTGTGAGGACAGGAGATACGCCCGCTTGGGCAACAGTTGCTGCAGGAGTCATTGGAGGCTTAGCAGTAGTGGCAATATTGCTTTTGGTGGCCGCCGCCGCCGCTGCTGCAATAAGCATGATTGCTTGAGCCTGTAGATTACAAAGGTAGTGTGTTAGTATAAACATCAAAGTTAATCCAATGATATGGGTAAAAAAATGAATAAAGTATTACCTTCTCTGGTGGCACTGAGTCATAAACGCATACTGATCCACCATAGAAAATTGTAAGTTGTGCAGGATTAGCTGGAGGAGTCAACATCGGCAACATTCCAGACCTTATGATTGACAAAGCAGATGCATAAGAACATGTAATAGAAAATAAAACAATATCGCATGTTGCATAACAGTATTTTTCAATCAACTTAAATGCCAGTAACTACTTTATTGGTGCCCACATTCTGCGTTAGTGGTAGATCTACTGCAAGATCTGAGATCAAACAAAGGAATCTGCAGGCTATCACAGAAATTGTGGTCCTTTGAGGATTCAAAACGTTTCTAACTAGTTCATTCAAATGACGAATCTGCATCCAAATAAGCATGTCTCTTTCTCTTGCCCTCTGTCCCAACGTGGATACAAACATAGTCGTCAGAACCCAACATGGATTCAGGTTCCTGGTTTAGCAAAAAGACCTGAAAAACGCTACTAAGATAAACATCAGTGTTCAAATCTGACCCAGATTCTAGTGCCACATTCAGCCAAGAAAACAGGCTTGACACCATTCCTTGTAACACTGGTCCAAGGAAGTTGCCAAGGACAACTTCACATACTTCTCAAAGCCCTGCCTAAAAATAAAATAGATACTCACAAACAATCTTGCATGTATTTTGATGCAACTATTCTAGAAACCTCAGCCACAAATAGTTAGAGCCAAGCTATGCCGCATTTATAACTCATAAAAGAATTTGCCTGGATCTATCAGTTCAACTAAACTATTACAAATCGATCCTTGAGAAGAGAAGAACTGAACATAGTACAATCAATATATCAGCCAAAAAGCCCGAAACTGGTACCAGATCTCGTAAACCATTCTAGTTTCATGGCTGCATCAATAAGGAAAGAAAAATGAAACTTGACATAGTATCAGGGGATATATGAAGGAATGTTTTGGCGTATTCTGTTGGTGGCTAAACCTATGAGGCTACAACTTTGGTCCCGAGCTACAGGTTTATTTTTGAAATACGTAGCCAGGGTAACGGTTTTCTTTCATCCAAATCATTGTTAATCAGTAGTACTATACCAGCTACCCATAGTTTTTGCGGAGGGAAAAAAAAAGAGAGAACTCGAGAAGTATATCACAAATAACAATATCACTGACTCTAAAAGCAGTCATCCAACTTTAAGGTAACCTTACAGTTAAATCGGAATTTCGATGCTTTCTAGAACAAGAAACAGAGCTATCGTGAGGAGTGAGCGCTGTTTGGATCTGAACCCACTTGGACCAAGTTTTTTTTTACTAACTGCTTACCATAAAAAGCTACATTCTGGTCCAGGGGAAAAGGAAACAAACCTAGTGAAGAGAACCAAATCGTCTCTAACCTGCAGGATGCTAATCCGCCCCAGAGTCTTTCTTCTAACTGAATGAAAACTAGTTTCGGTACACCGTAATGATATCGAAATAAGAGGAAACGAACGCAAGCAAGTTGCTAACAGCGTGGATAAGGTCCGGGAACGCTAATACTTTCAGCCACTCATCAACGTCCTCCGAACAAAACTTTTACAGGAATTACACCGTAATTTGATCCAATCCAAAGGGTTGAAGGCCGCTTCCTTGGAAACCGTAACGCATCGGCCGGGATTTTGGGCGCAAGGAGACGGACCGAGAGAGAACAGGGACGAAGACGCGCTCCTGAATCCATCCAATCCAACTCGGGCATAACCCTCGCCCAGGGAACCTTAAATCAGATCTAAACCGCCAGAAACTACAGCCACGGCTCCTCCACGATAACGCCAAACCTCGAGGTCCCAAGTGCAAAAGCGCGTGAAGAACAAGAAACGGGAAAGTTGCTGGGGGAGAAGGGTGGAGAAGGAAGAAAAGGATCCCCAATTTAATCGTCCCAAGACCAAACAGCTACTAATCTCCCGACCGGTGCAAATCCTTCGGAGACCTCTCTCTCGAATCCAAGGAGCCGGGGGGTGTTCAGGAGGCAGTACCTGCTGCTGCCGTTGCCGAGCGAGAGGTTGAGGCCTTGGTTTTGTTGGGATTCGTGGGTCTCCTCCTCCTTCCTCTCCTCTTCCCTGCACCCCTCCTCCTGTTCCTCCCCCTTCTTATGGTTCCTCTCTAACAGATCCATCTCAACCAACTGCGCTCTCTCTCCTCTGGCTGCTTGGGAGTTGGGGCTGGTTGAGGTCTTGAAAATGAAAAAGGGGCAAGGAGGAGGACGAGCGAGGGAGGGGGCGCGGGCATGTGTGATGTGTACAGCAAACGGCGCATGTGAATGTCGTGATGGATATCTTAATAATTCGAAACACATGTATTATTTTAGTATCGAGCACTGTTGGATTATTGCTTGTGTGGTTGATGTAAAGGAAAAGTGGCCTGCAAGCCTTTACCAATACCGTGGTTATCCCGTTATTTCTTTTCTCGGTTCCATTACCATAGAAATGTGGGCGAAATGCCTATTTAGACCGTACGATCTCATACATGCATATTTCACAGAAAACCGATTCAAATGTTGCAGGACCACAGGCAGAGACGAACTTCATTGTCGAGAGCTAGCCCTTGTTCTGTTCCTGGAGTCACCACAAACTGAACGCTTCACATCGAGTGTCCATGAAGAGCAGCGTGGTCCGGAACTCCGGATTCTCAGCAGGCAGGCATGACATACGAGGAAGACTTCATCTGCCACGCTGCTTCACATGGCCATGGAACGGTAACGAGCTTGGGAAGGGACGTGTGGACCAGAGAGAATGGCACGACACGACACAACACGTCACGTCGAGCAAGACGTATAGTTAGTAGTATGCGGACGACAGGCAATCAACCAAAAGAGAAAACCGGTAAAGGCGGTGGTTCCTTTACCCAGACTGACCGACCTAGCTCAGGTTGCTGTCCATCCAACCCACACCCCACTACTGTTACAGTGCAGGTGCCCGCTCCATCGGCCGGGTTCGTTACGGAAACGGGGTATGATGACGCGGTCACGTCTGTAACCTGAAAATTCTGCCGGGTAGTTACAGGCTACGAACCAAGGGAGGAGGCTGTTCGGGCACACTGACAAACAAACAAATAGAGTTCAGTACCACGGGGCGGGCATCGCTATGCCATCCCCGTTTGAAAAAGTAAGGAAGAGCCAGCCAGTATTTTGAGGTCGGCACGGCACGGTGGCGGCATCTTTATATTGGTATCTTAACCATGCCAAAAACGAAAGGTTCGCGATGTCAAGTTGTTTAACAGGTTACATGTTTTTGTCTCCGCCGGAACAGTTGGATTGGCGAACCGTTCCGGCAACCGCCATGGCACCAGACGAACGTGTTGCTCTCGCCTTTCGTCTGGCGTTAGAGCGGGGCGCGGGCGCGCGCGGCGGCGGTGGTGGCCCGTCTGATCGTTGAAGCAGACCGGTATCGATCGGACGAAGTGGATAGGCAATTAAGTTGACGGTGGTGGAAGTGCTGGTGCACAGCCAGCACAGGAAACGGGGCAGTGGTTGGCGCATGCAGAGACACGGGGGTCATGAGTTTGCCAACAAACAACGCACGCGCGAGCGCCAGAATGTCAGATGAACAGGGATCGGTGGCCTCCTGCTTCCATTCGTGGACGACGCTGAAGGACAGGAATTGACACTGGTGTCATCTGAAACCCCTCTCGTAAATGACTTGCTTGGTTGCAGCCCCAAGCTGACTGCCCAGGCAGCGTGCCCAAGGTTGGATTTTGGACGGACCAAAACTTTTCAATATGCAAGTGATAATCTTCGCATCTATAAGCGATGACAAAGATATCTCGGACTAAACTCACGTTTTTTTTCTAAAAAAAAAAGGTAAGGTCCTTTAACCCCAGCCTTCATTGGAGGGTGTGCGGCAAGGATCCCGATTTCCTTGCGCTTCAGAGCTTTGCCGTCCCCCTGAGCCCCACTGTTGCCACGAATGAATCCACGTAAAGAAATGAATTCACGTGAAGAAGAAATGCCACGAATGAAGAAACCAAGCCGCGCGCAAATTTCGCCTTCAGGAAACAAAGTCATTTCAAGCACGTGGCGCGCTGTACCAGTCATTTTTCTTTCCTTGGCCAGCTTTGATTGATGTACACTTGGGACTTGCCAAAGGATATAAAATTAAAACCGACAGCGTCCCTTAACACAAAGTCAGTAGACTTTACTTAAACCTTTTACTGTGGCCCATTAGTTAAGTAAGACTAACAACAAGGCGTGCATGTGGTTAGTGGGAGAGATAATTATGGGAACCATCACTTCGCTTTCCTAGCTAGTGCGTCTAACAAACACCAAAACGTACGATATAAGACTGTATCTTCAAGAATTCTCTACCGGATTTACTGATAAAGCCTCGGTTTACTGTGCACATTCCACCTACTACCACTCCGTATCTATTTCAACTGTCCTGACAAACATTCAAAGTTCTCTTCTTATATAAACTGGGCTTTCGGAAAAAAGAAACTTCAAACATCAAACATGTATTCGTCTTTGTCGATCTCAAAAAAATAAACCAACGATCAGAGAAGCTAGTCCGAACCCGCCGCTCGCGTGCGCGCCGGCCTCTAGGTCAAAAGATTCCATGAAGTGGTCAGGGACATCGGGAATCATTACACCCATTGCCGTCAACGCGAGTGCGGACTCGCAGAACTCAGATCTATTCGGCTCATATATACTCCTTCCGTTTCAATTTATTTGATGTTTAGGATAGGATTTTTAGTTTAAGTTGAACTAAACTTTTTGTCCTAAACATCAATTAATTTAGAACGAAGTGAGTATAAAGCAGCTGGCTAATAAGCTCTAGAGATCCCCTTAATTAAGCAGCAGCCCTAGCATTTGCTGCCTTCAAGCCAGTCATGGCTGTTTCGGCCTGTGATGTGAGTACGCCTAATCAATGGAGCCGCAGTTAACCATGCGTAAAGTATCAGCTGGAGCAGCTAAGCTTTGTTTGTTTTTTGCTCGTGGCCGTAGAAAATGAGGTGTGACCTTTTCGTTTGTTTAGTTGCACGACCCGACAAAAGGGTAGTAGGAGACTAGCAAAACAAAAGTACGTTCTAGGTGTACCCAACAAATCCAACAATGATGCGTCCAGCTTTATGTTCACGTGAAAACGTGCTAGAAAAATAAAATATAAATTGTACTGTCCCGTTCTTTTTTTATTTGCATTGGTTAGTTCACCTTTGAACTAACAAACATCAAACAGAATGGAATAGAGCAATTAGGAAAGTTTTTAAAAACACGTTTGGTATAATAAGTTAGAGTGTTGGGAATTTTCAGAGCCAAACAAAATGTTGGTAGCGAAAGGAGGGTAGGGACGGAAAGGGCAGTGTGGGCTAGGACGGACCCACACATGAAAGTGAAAGAGCGTGAGGCGACGAGCAAGGATTACAAGACGATGTTTGTCATCTGGGGAGGGGGGGTGGGGTGGGGGCCTTCCACAATTTCCTCATACTATACGCACGTGGGGAATCCGGCACCGAGGTAGTATACAGGTACAGTACGTAGCTGCGCTCCGCTGTAGAGCATAGAGGCTCACCATCCCATCGTTCGCCCTCGTGGGGCCCAGCGTACGCGTGTCGGCTCCGTCGGATGCATGGGCGGCTGGCCGGTTGGTCAGTCTGGCGAACTTATGAGAGGAAACCCCCTGTTGCAGGGGTGATATCAGAGGATGGAACTGAGAAACTTGGAGGGGCTATGGTGTAGAAAGACACCTTCGTCTTTTTTTTTCTTCCTTTTTTGAGGGCGAAAGAGACCTTCGTCGGTGACAGCACGTAGTTATGTGTGCTCCTTTATCTTTTCCCCTTGTTTTCACCTTGCCACATCCATGTTCCGTCTCGCGTCGAGCAGCGGCTAGAGACTTGCTTTGTAGCAGCGTCTCGCCCCTCATCAGCAGCCAGCCGGCCTCTACGCGTTGCTCTCCGGTGTCCTCGCCTGCGCGTGGCGTGCGTACGTAGTACAGGTACGGCGAGGCTTGAATCCGCTACCATTCGTTTCAGCATTGACGCCGTGTGCCCGTGTTTATATCAGCGGCACGGCAAAGTTCGCCGTGGAACCTCTGCTGTTGTCGCGACGCGGAGGGTACGAAGATAAAGCCGAAGTGGGGGAGGACGTGTGTGTACACGCACTGTACAAAGTTAATGCGCTACCGGTTGTACAGCCACTGGCGCAGCGTATTTTTCCCGAATCGTCCTCGCGTCCCGCTTGGCGTTTTGCTCGTGCAAACGCTGTTGATGCCGGGCCTATTCAGGACTCTGGGTCGTGTACGGCAGCTCCGGGTCCGACGCTCTCTGGTCGCTCCTCGAAAACTGGGCGACGGTGGAGGATGTGTTCGCGTGAAGAGTCAAGACAGCCAGTCAGGACTCAGGAGATGTTCGTCTACCTTCGCTGCTGGGCAGGTCACGAAAATCAACCGGTGCTTCCTCTGGCGCATGCGAAACACGTGTCGTACGTCGTCGCTTGCTGTAGCCTCAGGAGCGAGGGGGAGGAGGAGCACCCTGTTGCTGCTGTTCAAGTTCAAGGCGTCCGGCCGTACGCGCATTGATTCATGCAGACAAATCTAGTCACGCGACAACCTCCCCATCGGGCGGGCCAATTCAGCTGGGCACTATCGGAGGAACTGACAAAGTGCCTGTTTTCTTTTGAAGTGGTCGACCAGGCCTTCGGTCACTTTCGGCCTCGGAGAAATGGAAACGCGCCAAGCAACGTAGCCCTCACCCACGTGCGCGAGCGCTTGCTTGCCTTGCAGGCTACACACGTACAGCTCGTTCCCTTCAGCCCTGGCCACACCACGGAACAAGAGCCTCTGGCTCGCCCACCTGAGATGCCTTTGCCCCCGCGACTCGGCGATTTTGGGCCACGGGCCGTGGACACACCGCTTTATGTGGCTTGCTTGGCCCACGACTGCAGAAGATGCACGGCTCGCCCGTGCAGACGGAACCTGGTCTGCAAGGTGCAAACGAGACCGACGGCACCTGGACGCTCTGCCCACATGTCAGAATCTCGTTATCTGAACCACACACGAGCCTCTCGATATTTTTTATTATAATTTAATACCGTTAATAACACATAACGGAGGGGTGTACTTTCTCGTCATTTCAAAAAAACATAAGTAAAATTACAAACTCTAATGTTGATGGTTAAAAAAATAATTGTACTTTCAACCGATGGTACAAAACACATTAGCCCCTTCTTTCTCAGGGTAGGGGAATTTCAACATTCATCAAATTATTGCAATTATATCACATTTCATCTTCGTGACAGTTGGGAAGCTAGAACGATGAAACCAAAAAGAACCAGAATGGCTGGTGAGTCTCCGTCCTGAGAGAAGCTAGTCAGCTTTTGTCTTCAGAGATTATTCTCGGTTGAGACCTGCAAATGGAGTTATGTCATTGTCCATCACCTCCAGCAAGTTCCTACTAAATTATTAACAACGGCTTCTTCCTGCTCGTCATGTTAAGATTGATATGGATCTGTTGCATGCATGGAAAAAAACGTACGCGCCGCGTAGCACAACACGAACTCTGGGGATTGAAGAACCGTACTCCATTGGCTCGGAAGTCGGGATCAGGTATATGAAGCGGATGGACGAGAGCGCAGGGGATCGAGACTTGTACCTTGTACGGCGCGATGTGTGGGCCTGAGTATCCGTGAGTCTAGAAGCCAGAATTGAGATATGGGCCGCATGAGCAGAATGCCTCGTACGGTATGGGCCTAAAAAACAAGACCTGGCCCGTTAACTGGACAGAAGATGCCCATGCACAGCAGCGCTCGTCCTGATGATGTGATCACGATTCTCGCACTGAGTTGTTGTCTCGAAAGAGGCCGAAGAAGAAGACGGTGAATCTGCAGCTTCATTTTGATCTCAAAGGAATATGTCATGGGTTTCCTTGTCTAAGAAAGGAACATGACAAGTCACAAGGCACTATACGTGGAGCTATGACGTGCGGGCGTGGCATCCCGTAGCCACAAGAGCGGCGTTGAAAATCGGTAGCAGGCGGCGAGCCGGGCCGGGGGCAGATAGTCATCGGCCTCCCTATCATCAACCTTGGCGCCTCTCCCATCCCATGGCTCTGCTTGGAAATTAAAGGCGACGTGGACACCCGGCCAGTCCGTGACCACTGCGCCCGCCGCCCGATCGCTGCCTACCTAGCCTGCCACTTCGCACGGGCTTGGAAGTGGTGGTACCACCTCGAGTGAGTGCAGAGACTACTCCCCCATGCATCACGCCAGGTAGATAGAACCACAGTGACGACCACAGGCACGGTTTCCCTGACGCCATGCCACTGCGCACGACAGACAAAACACATTGGTGTACGTGCTCCGAAAGGGACTCGTCAATTTCTATCCATTTGCTGTTCACCTCGCCGTGTTCATCTCATATCATTGCCGTCGTCTTCCCCGGTGCGCCAGATCGATCGGAATCCGGCCGACGACGGCGCGGCCTGCCGGTCATGTCAAACTGCTGGCCTGGCCTACTACTCCACCCAGAAATTATACTATACCAGAAACGAGGAGCACACACCCACAAAAACGCCCCGAATAATGACCGCCACACATGTGCATTCCGAATCTCCCCATCAATCACTTTTTTCCACGCTCTATCGAATCTTGGAAAAGGATTTGACAAGCTAATGGCTCCACCAGTGGCATACAAACGCAGATGTGCTTGTTTTTGTATCTTCTTTTTGACTGAAGACGGCTCACTCTAATATGAGGTGTGTGATTTTTTTTGTCTTTCTTGGACCCCCACATTTCATAGCGTGTGTATTTGCTGGCCTGTGGAAGGTGTTTAATTAGCATGCATTCCATAAGTTGGGTAAAATGAACTACATTAATTATTGCTTACAAACTAGGCCTCATAGTAAATAGTAGTGTACTCTTATAATCAATTTATCCGTCACAAGTATGTGATGCAACTGCAACGATAAACCAAAAGTTGCTAATAATTTCTCTATCACAAGGATGGTGGTGCCACATCGAGGGATCCCATCCATCATGAAAACTGCCAATTTATAGGTGCCACCTTGTCTAATTATTGAGCGCATCCTACTCCCCCTTTTGTCATCACCTTTGATTCCCCCGCTCAAGTTGCACACCACTTTTCTCTTCTTATGTAGCTGCTGCTGCTGCAGCAGCTATATAGCCCCAGTTATCTACCTTGGACAGGAGCTCTAGGCGGCGTCCCATCTCAAAGATCGACACCCCTTAATTCAAGCTGTAACAAAAAGCAATCGCCTACCACCATGGTGGGGATGAGATGTGCTTATGGCGGCAGTTACGACAATGGCAGCGGAGGCGTCGCCGCGCCGGCTCCTCCGGCACCGGCGATGGAGGTGCACAAGGTGGCGGCGCCGCCGCCGCAGAGCACGGCGAGCAAGATGAAGGCGAGGCTGAAGGAGACGTTGTTCCCGGACGACCCGTTCCGGGGCTTCAAGGGGCAGCCGCGGCGGGTGCGGTGGCTCTTGGCGGCCAAGTACCTGTTCCCCGTCCTCGACTGGCTTCCGGCCTACTCCTTGTCGCTCTTCAAGTCCGACCTCATCGCCGGCCTCACCATTGCCAGCCTCGCCATACCTCAGGCATGATACTCTTATTATGATTCCGTTTTCTGTGTACGCCTGCTGCGCTTCTGTCTCGATATGCACATCCATGAACTGTACTCCAGACGTTTTCCGTGTGTGGAAGCATTTTTTTAGGGAAGCTATGTGGCGATTTATTTAACAGAAACACAATCACATCGTTTATTACAAACCACCTTATTACATGTATTAAATTCCTGCATGCATATGGTTCTTGGCTGCAGGGGATCAGCTACGCTAAGCTTGCAAGCCTGCCTCCTATAATCGGCTTATGTACGTACTGCCCCTTGTGCGCAATCATTTCTATACATGTTTGTATATATACTTAATTGAGCTCGTCGTGATATTATACGATGTACGTGTACATTATATACGACGTATATATGCACGCGACGCAGATTCGAGCTTCGTGCCGCCGATGGTGTACGCGGTGCTGGGGAGCTCGCGGGACCTTGCGGTGGGCCCGGTGTCCATCGCGTCGCTGATCATGGGGTCCATGCTGCGCCAGGCCGTCAGCCCCGTCGCCGAGCCGACGCTGTTCCTGCAGCTGGCCTTCACCTCCACCTTGTTCGCCGGCGTCGTCCAGGCCTCCCTCGGCATCCTCAGGTACTCACACAAGCATGCATGCACTGTCTACGGACACATGCACCTTTGACAGACGACAGAGAGAGAGAGACCGTGCATGAATGCATGCATCGACTCCACACACACACACACACGTGGCCTAATCTGCATGCATGGCGGTGGGTGCGCGCAGGCTGGGCTTCATCATCGACTTCCTGTCGAAGGCGACGCTGGTCGGGTTCATGGCCGGTGCGGCGATCATCGTGTCGCTGCAGCAGCTCAAGGCGATTTTGGGCATCGTCCACTTCACCACCGAGATGGGGATTGTGCCCGTCATGGCCTCCGTGCTCCATCACACCAAGGAGTGGTCGTGGCAGACCATCGTCATGGGGGTCTGCTTCCTCGTCTTCCTGCTGGCGGCAAGACACGTGGTACATACAACGCATCTGTATCATACCGTCGTCTCTTGTTCAGTTTCTCAGCTGGTTCCCTCTCTTGCCGCGCGCGTTACCGTTGACCGCTATATATGCGTACGTACGTGGCGCTGCCGCCTGCAGCTGTTGAACATCACGACACGACTGGTCATAGCTTAGCTTTTTGTGGATCGTTAGCTTGAGCCTGTTGAAGATTCTGGGGACAAGGAGTATGCGCCGGGCGTTGGGATTGGCAAGACAATCAATCAATCATTCAGGTTGGTGATCGGAACATCCGTCGAAAGACCCGTGTACGTGTCTTTCTTCAGCCAGCTTTGGACCACGGAATCTGTTTACTATGGCCCGCACTCCCGCTCGGCGCCGTGCCCGTCTATCAGCGGCAACACGCGTATTTGTATGAAAGTGGCCAAAACTTTATGTCCAAAAACCAGAAAAAGGAAAACGGGGCAATGGTCTCTCTCATGTGGACCGCCACTAGAGACCATTTGGAGCTAACACTGGAACTATCAGTATCAGACGATCAATGCTTATATCTGCAGGACCGCGGATATGCGACGAAACAGACAGCACTGTGTAGATTTGTATGTCATGAACCTTTTGTTTCTTCAGATAAAGAGTGGACCAGAGCCTTTTTATTCGTGAACCATTTTTAACTGCTTGACACTCATCCACAGAATCTGCTTTGCTGGAGCCCGATAGCCAACAGACCGCTGAATCTTGTACTAGTAGGTACTGTCAGGATTCAGAAGGCGCCCAAAAAGGCGAAACGATGCAACTACTGCTCTTTCCCTGTCTAGGGGCTAGCTTCGTGCCTCTCAAGGCAACATGTTTGATTCCAATTCTAGTATAATCCTTGTACAAATTCACTCCCCCCTGCATCCTACAGTCTGATCTCTGTTCCGCAAGATGCGCCTGCCCGAACTGAATATTGAAGAACACTGAACAGTACTCTTCACCTTCAGATGAAATTTTACTGGGAATACTTGCTGTGAGGCACAGTTTACTAGCTAACGGGGCTGCCAGTTGAATCGTTGACCCTTCTGAAGCTAGGGAGGGTATTGGGGTCAGTGGAAAAATCATTTCAGAACCTAAACTTTTATGCGTTAATGTGTTTTAATTAACATTTCTTGATTTATTTATTAAGCAGTAGTACACATTCATATCTTACTTCCTGTGTATGCAGAGCTTGAAATGGCCAAGGCTTTTCTGGGTTTCAGCGTGCGCGCCCTTGGCATCTGTCATCATCTCGACCCTGATTGTTTTCCTACTAAAAGCTGAGAATCATGGCATTAGCATTGTAAGGACTAAAAACACTGAAAAGTATTTCAGATTTGCTTCTTGTATCTGCAACAAGGTGAAAATCAAGACGTTTCTGAATCTTTTTGGTGGCCACAGATTGGGCAGCTCAAGTGTGGCCTGAACCGCCCCTCATGGGACAAACTACTATTTAACACCACATATTTAGGACTCACCATGAAGACTGGCCTTATGACCGGAATCATCTCCCTTACGGTATGACCTATCATCATTTTTTTGCTTTTTTATTTAATCGTGCATTGTGCTTGATACGTTAAGGTGAATATTTTCCATGATGCTGTTGCACTAGAATTTAGCATTGTTTTTTGGTTTTCAAAAAAAAAGAATTTAGCATTGTTTTGTCCAAGTACTACTGGCTCACTGCTAATTTCACAATGCCAGGAAGGAATAGCAGTTGGTAGAACATTTGCTTCAATCAGGGGCTACCAAGTGGATGGAAACAAAGAAATGATGGCCATCGGGTTGATGAACGTCGTGGGCTCATGCACATCTTGCTATGTAACATCAGGTACAGTTTTTGGACCTAAACAATGTCATGTCAGATCTTGGCTCATGCTCCCTCCGTTCCTTTTTACTTGACGCTTGAACTAACCAGCGTCAAGTAAAAAGGAACGGAGGGAGTATTTCTTTTAAAGGTTGAGTCTAGCTTTCTCTTCTTATTCATCAGGAGCGTTCTCCCGCTCTGCCGTAAACCACAACGCCGGCTGCAAGACTGCCATGTCCAATGTGATCATGGCACTTACTGTGATGATCACTCTGCTGTTCCTCATGCCATTGTTTGTGTACACACCGAATGTTGTCCTTGGAGCAATTATAATCGTTGCGGTTATTGGCCTAATAGACATCCCTGCTGTATATCACATCTGGAAGATGGACAAGATGGATTTTCTTGTATGTGTTTGCGCATTTGCCGGCGTCATCTTCATTTCAGTCCAAGATGGCCTTGCGATAGCGGTAACCAACAAACTGTTCCTGCCATTTGGCAATATTAACTGTTCCTCGCTGTTGATGTTTCCATTGTCTAGTACTTGTAATTTATTTTCGAATTGGCATGCAGGTTGGTATATCTGTGTTTAGGGTACTGTTGCAAATCACGAGGCCAAAGATCGTGGTCCAAGGAAACATAAGGGGAACCGACATTTACCGAAACCTCCATCAGTACAAGGATGCTCAAAGAATTCCTGGGTTTTTAATCCTGGCAACTGAAGCGCCAATAAACTTTGCCAACAGCAACTATATGAATGAAAGGTAAAAGCAATTCATCCCGTTATAGTCCTTTATGGCTTGTCGCATATAATATGCATGGTAACAAAACAATGAGGGGAATTTGGTAAATATCTGTCAACTTTTCCCATTTGGCAGGATTAAAAGGTGGATAGAGGAAGAAAGTTCAGCACAGAATAAACAAACAGAACTCCGTTTCGTAGTCTTGGATCTGTCAGGTTTGTGACGTTGACGAAAAAAATTGCATTGACTACACTTGTTCCTCAGGTGTAGTAAATGCATTTTTTTTAGTATTTTCGGTTTTCACTAACATGCGAGATATGCTTGTTCCTCAGGCGTTCCTGCAATTGACACAAGTGGCGTAGCATTCCTCATTGACATAAAGAAAGCAATAGAGAAGCGTGGACTGGAGGTACACTCACCAAATATGAGAAGGGCTTCTTTTCTTTCTCTAAAAAACAAGGTTTTGTAAGTGTAATTGTGTGACATATTAACAATTATTTTATTGCAGCTTGTACTTGTGAATCCAACCGGAGAGGTAATGGAGAAAATACAGCGAGCGAACGAGGCTCACAACCATTTCAGGTCGGATTGCCTGTATCTGACCACGGGGGAAGCAGTCACTTCGCTTTCCACGCTAGCCAAGATGGCATCCCCTTAGATCCCATGGCGGAACCGTTCAGAGTTGCACTGCTAAAATTTTCAGTGCAACATCTTCCGTCGAAGGAGTATCAGTATGTCACGACCATGTTCGTATCTAATCTTCATAGTTTTGTCAGATATTTGGATGCAAATTCACCGTCTCAATGTGAAGTGTATATGGAAATGTATAGATCTCATGGTCACCCGTCTTTACTTGTCTACATCTACATGGGTGAACAATAGCACTGCAGTAGTTCTTACAAAAGGCATCATGGCCAGCCGCCGCCGCCTCGCCCGTGGGCCGTGGGTCGTGGGTTCGTGGCCAGCCGCCGCCTCGATGAACCTGCGGGCCTCCCCGGCCCACAGACTTCTGGCTCGGAGGCCCTCCCTCCCTACGCCTCATTGGCTCCCTCAGCCATCGCCTCTTGCTCTGCTGCGGCTGCCTGGCTCTGGTGGACGACCAGCGATCGCCCACGCGCTTGCTCCAGGGGGAGGAGCACAAGAACGATGGAAGCGACTGAATTACGTAGTTCCCGTCCTTAAATTACCATAGCTAGAACAACTAGAATACTTTAAAACGGAGGGAGTAGGTGTTTTAAAATAGCAAGATCAACGACCAATAAATCTGTACTTGTAGGAGGTCCAGCGAAATTCTTTTGTTTTATATCAGGAGAAAACAAGTTGCACTACTGTTATAGAGTAAAACGGTGCAGTGAAATGACTTGAACCTACAATAGGAGTTGCAAAACACTAAACAGAACCAAATCACAAGCAGACGTCGCTTTCTAACTTCCATAGTGTCCCGTCCTTGAGCAGCAAAGCATTGACAAGCGAGCTCCTTATTAATAATAAAAAGAGAAGAAACAATCCGAATACAGCACCACTACAAAAACACCAAAACATTGCTTATTCCAATGAGAACCATGCGTCCTCTAGATCCAGATTAAACAGCTAACTAGATCAAAATTGCACATCATTCTTGCAACTTCAAGCGACCATTCACGCCTAGAGCTTGAGGAAAACAAATTCTTCAATCGCCGGGATCTCCCCGATCTTAGTCAGCGTGCCCTTGCTTGGTTCCTCATCCACGCCAATTGCCATGACAGCATGCTTGCGAGGAGCAACTCTTCCGACACTCATGAAACTTACGTTGACATTCTCCTCACCCAACACACTTCCTACTGACCCAATCATACCAGGCTGATCAACCTGCCTGCAAAGGATCAGGCTTCCTTCCATGCTCACATCAACCTGGAATGCTCCAACTTTTGTCAGGTGGGGAACGCCATCCTTCACCCTTCCCTCTACAGTAATTTCTCCACTCTCTGATATCGCGCTGGGAAATTTGGAGTCAACATTGGCGATATGAACTTGAATGTAATCAATAGGTGTTTCAGGTGAGCCGTCCAACAGGATCCTCTCCTCGGTGATGCGAACTCCCCTCTGCTTTGCACTGAAGTCAGCATTAACCAGATTGACAAAAACGCTTGAGATTGGTTCAATCAAACCCTTAGTAATCATTGCACGGAGAAGCCTTGTGTCAAGATCGTCAGGAGACCGTGCAGATGCATAGGTCACTTTCACAGACTTGATACCACCACCACCAGCCACTAGTTGCACAGCCAGACGCCCAAGCTTTTCTGCAAGCACGACAAAAGGTGCAAGCTCTGACAGCACCTGCGTGAAACATAGGATGTTGTTTATCAAATTCCAGTAGGAATTAGTGGGTCTGAGCAGAAAACAGAAGACCCATAGACCATACCTCAGCAGGAACCATTGGTGCGTTGACTGCAGATGCTGCAAGCTCACCTTTCAGAGCTCCAATGACAGCTTCAGCTATTTCAATAGCTACTCCTTCCTGTGAAACTTGGAATATTCAGCAATTTGATCCAAGTTAGAATCTGATGCACATTTTTTGAGGTTATCCGCCATACCTGTGCTTCCACCGTGCTAGCACCAAGGTGTGGTGTTACAGTAACATTTTCGTGCAGGACCAGCTTGCTGTCAGGTGCTGGGGGCTCTTTAGTGAACACATCAAGGGCAGCCTGTACAGCAACATTGAGAACATATAAGCAAGACAACGGGAAGAAGTTTAAAAGTGTTTTACTGGAATTCACTATAGCACACAATGGGATAACAAAATGAACCTGTGCAACAATCCCTGCATCAAGGGCCCTGACTAGAGCGTCTTCATCAATTACACCACCACGTGCAACGTTTATAATGCGGACTCCCTTCTTCATCTTAGCGAAGGTTTCATCATTGAGCATCTTGTTCGTTGCAGGGGTAAGAGGCATATGCAATGAGATGAAATCAGCGGTTTTCATCGCCTCTTCCATGCTAACCAGATCAACTCCAACCGCATGAGCCCGATCCGCAGAAGCATAGGGATCATGTGCAATCACGTGCATTCCTAGACCTTTAGCACGACGTGCAACTTCTGATCCAACCTTTCCGAATCCAAGAATAGCAAGTGTTTTGCCGACAAGGGATACACCAACGTACTTGTTGCGCAGCCATTTACCTGGACAAGATCCAAGTCAGGAAATGAGCTTGACAAAACAGAGTAACTGGACACCGAGCACTATACTCTTCAAATCAACTCAGAGAAACAGTTGGCGAAATTAATGTCTAATGGATGTGAAATAAAATAATTAAGACTTCAGCAGTGCGTTACTATTTTATTTAAGATATCAGCAGAACAGAACTATACAAAACATTAGTGCACGAACAGGTACATTGTTGCTCCTTTTTGTTAATGAGCGCATAATTGATAGAGAGAAGATGGGTACCATGTAACCATCGGCATACTATTTCAACTACACCAACTTTACTATGCATATCTGACTCGAATCGCATAGCTAAATACTGGACTTTACATTTATTTTAAAAGCAACATCTCCGCTCTGTCCAATAAGAAACAGGAACATAATAAACATGCCTGCATGATATATCGCGTCTGAACACAGCTATACTAAACATGAGTGCACGATCTAGATGGTAAGAGTGTAGCGTCCACGAGAACTCGCTCCGTAATTTTGCGATAGAAGATTCATGACAGCATCATGTCAAACAGGCGTCATTTTCAGAAACGAAAGCGCACTCACCAGCCTTGAGGGACGCATCTGCCTGCGCGATGTTCCGGGCCATGGCGGTAAGAAGCGCGATGCCGTGCTCCGCGGCGGCGACGGTGTTGGCCGTGGGCGCGTTGACGACGAGGCAGCCGTGCTCGGTGGCGGCGGCGAGGTCGACGTTGTCGATCCCGACGCCCGCGCGGCCCACGACACGGAGCCTCCCGCCGGAGGCCTCGAAGACGTCGCGGCCCACCTTGGTCCCCGAGCGCACGATGAGCGCGTCGCAGAGCGAGATCTTGGCGCGGAGCTCCTCGGGGGAGAGCCCGTAGGAGCAGTCGACGTTGGCGAACTCTTTTAGCAGCGCGAGCCCCGCGGCGCCGAGCTTCTCGGCGACGAGGATGGTAGGCTTCCCGTCCGTAGAGGCGGCGGAGGCCGCGGGGGCGACGGCCGCCACCGGGGCGGAGATGCGCGCGCGCTGGGCGTGGGGCTGCCGCGCGCGGAGGGGGAGGCGGAGCACGGAGGGCGCGAGAGCGCGGTGGTGGGCCGGGGCGGGTGACTGGACGGAGAGGCGATGGTAGGTGGTGGCGGCGGCTGTGGTGGTTGGGTGCGGCGCCGCCATGGTCGCGTCGAGGGGGTTTGGGGTTTTGGTTTGGGGAACGGAACGGAGGGGTGAGCTGCCGAGTCGAGGGGGCCTGTCCTCGGTGTGATGAGTCCGGCGTGCGGTCCGGCGCGGCGCGGCGCGCTGCTTACTTATAGCGCGACTCCGGCGTTTTGGTGCACCTACCCCTCCCTTCCTTGGCGAGCCCGGTTTTGTCATTTGATCTCAGTGCCGGATGCTAATAATAAATCAATGGGTCTGCTTCTCTCTCCTCCTCATTTTTTCACCGCATCTTCCTTCTCGACCTTATCTATTCTTCTCTTATTCACTTCTAGAAAATTGAAGTGGAGCTAAAGGTGATTCCACGGAGTCATGGCCATTAACACAGGCTTAGACCCCCTCCTGTTGGTTTGTTGGATCCAGACCCATTGATTTATGAAGGGAGGCTTAAGACCCCTACGGTTGGTTTGTTGGATTCGCCCCCTGCTTGATGAGCTTGGTGGTGCAAATGACCTACTGCATCACTAGGCAGGTCGCGAGGTTAAGAAAAATGAGTCAGGTTTGAAGCAAATTTGTTATCAACGAATTATCGCAATTTCAGAGTATGTGGTGAGAGTCGCATTCTTGGCTTTACGATTACCGGCGCATAAGGGCGTGCAAAGTCTGTGACATGTGCTGGCAATTTGAGTTTGAAACGCAACGCTCCTGACGCTAATCCGGCTATCGATCGTACTCACGAGGTGACTGATCAGTGGCCCTGTGTGCCGGTAGGTGGAACTCCTACGCTACGCGTGTTGCGGTGGCACGTCGTATGATGAGAGGCGTGGGTAGAATCTGTGCACGCCAAAGCCGGAAAAGATCTGCCAGCCTTCTTTATGGCAAAGCAAACGGCAGGCGGTCCCTCTGCCGAAACGGCAGCGGCCTCTGGCCCCCCCGTGGCCGTGGGCGTAGCAGCAGCGCGCGGCAAACGGTGGCCCGCGCCCGGCACCGCAGCGGGTTCGTGTGTTGATCAGCCGCGGTTGGTGGCTGGCCTGGTTGGGTGCACATGCACCCGAGAGACATTGAAGCACTCAAGTGGCATTATATTTTGAGTAGTGTCCGAATCTTCGGTTCCAGATGCTCACGGCAAGGCAAAGCGCCGAGCTTCGATCGCATTGCAACACAGCGTCAGTCCACAGACCATACTGGACTAGCCATTTGTTTTCTGACGCATGGCATCTAAACCTTGTACTAGTACAACGCGGACCATAACTCTTCATCCGAGTAGTAGTACACGCACGACCGAGAGCGGCTACTAAACTCACCAACCTCCGATTCTCCATTGCCTCGCTTCGTCAGGAATGGCGTCACCGTGAACCTACTTGCAGTTAGTGTTGTTGTCCACTTGGCAGATTCAGCTGAACTGATTGGGCAAAAAGATTGAAATACGAACAGCTAGGTGGTTACGGGTTTTTTAATTGGCTCTTTCGCTTCTCATTCTGAAGCTATCAGAAGCCTGTGATGCAGTCGCAGAACACGCTTCGTCGACCGAACGGGTCGCCTGTTTCTTTTCTTTTCTTTCCTCCATCCGGCATGACAGTAAACCTTTTGCTGGACCGAGGATGACACCGAGTTCTGGAACGCCGGGTAGCAAAGCAGGAGCGCCCGAAAAACACAGTGATTTGGGCCTCAAAACGCAGGCAAGCCTGCCTGCCTCCTGTCTCGTGGGCGCCGAGAGTTCCGTTGGGCCTATGGCATATAACTGTCTTATGGGCGATCCACAAAACTAAATTTCGGCCCTGGACCTGATGAAAAGTTATGTGACCCATCCGGTGCACACTGCACAGAGGACTCCAAGAGCATTGAACCATAAGAAACTTTTCCACATTATTATTTCCCAGGGCATTATCATCACAATCATCATCCTTATTAACCCCAACCCAATCTCCAATGACTAGTGACTGCTAACCCATCACTACCACTAACCCACCCAAGAGTTATAGAGCCCTGACTATTTGGCCAGCCAGATGGGCATCGCAGGATGGCCACAGGCGCAAACGGTTGGCTGGATCGTCCTCGTCTCACTCCCAGATGCCGACCTCCATGAAGCCGTCCTCGGCGGCGCACCCCCTGAACATGCCGGTGCAGTTGAAGCCGTAGGCCACCTCGCCGGTCTTGGAGACGGCGATGAGGCCCGCGAACCCCTGGTCTAGGCGCTCCTTGACGCAGTAGTCCACGGCCTCCTGCAGCGGCAGGCCCTTGTACTCCATGACGGCCGCCACGTCGCGCGCCAGCGTGGACCGGATGATGGCCTCGCCCTCGCCCGTGCACGACACGGCGCACACGTCGCAGGCGTAGGTGCCCGACCCGATGAGCGGGGAGTCGCCGATGCGGCCCGTCATCTTGTTCATCAGCCCGCCCGTGGAGGTGGCCGCCGCGCAGAAGCCGTTCGAGTCCACCACCGCGCATCCCACCGTCTCCGGCGCGTAGATGCTGATGGGCAGCCCGTTCATCACCATGCCGTTCTTGTGGTTGTCCGCGCCAGCCAGCGCGCTGCAGGTGTCCGGGATCCGGTAATCGAACTGCGCGGGTACAGATTCCCTTTGGTCAGTTAATGGGTGATTTACAGAACGGGCAACGGGTAATAATAAACTGACGAAACTTATGAACGAACCAGGATGGTGTTGGCCTCCTTGGCGAGCTTTAGCATGCCGATGTTGTCCTCAGTGATGAAGTAGCTATTGTCCACGGTCTCAAGGCCCTGCAAAAAAAATACAGTATCAGAATCAAGTTAACCGCTACAGCTCAAATTAACCTTCGAGTACAGTACAGCAGCACAAGATCTGCCAGATTCGGTACGAATTGGATCTACTCGTTGCTTTTGCACGGTTGGGTAGGTGGGCCGGGGTGGACGGACCACGGCGGATTCCAGCCGGGAGACGGGAGGACAGCGGCAAGTGGACTGGTCCCGTCTACTCTAGCAACCACAAGCACAAGCAGCAGCGCGCCTGGATTCCGTGGTGCCCCTCGGCGGCTGCCCCACGACATCACCCGCCATGCACATGGTCCCGAGCAGAAAACAGAGGACCGCGGACGCGTGACGAGCACAGCGCCACAGCGGCGAACAGCAACCATCCTATGTTCACGAATCGTGTGACAGCCGCCCTTACCGTTCGTCAAAGTTAAACTAAACGTGAGGCGACGAGACAAGCACATGACATGAGCGCGCTGCGAGTATACAGCATTGTTTTCTGCATGGGACGAGGTAGAATTCATAGGCACACGACATGAGGAAGGAGGACGAACAGAAAAAGGGATCAGGTTTGGTGGGTTTTAGGCGGCTACCGAGTACTGACGCCACGCGACAATTTTTCCTATTGTCATGGACTTTTGAAAAAAAATAAAGTCGTTTTTTAAAAATCAAAATGACACACGTAAGATTTTTTTAGAAGAGATCACGTTAAAAAAAGAGACCCTTGCAATACAGAAATGACCACCTTTCTCGACAAATTAAATAGTGAACGAATTACGCCGCGGTTGCTTTCAAAGTGATGCGAAAAGAACTTGTCCATGGTCCACTACTTTTCCGAAGACCGGGGGAGGAAAAGGTGAAAGCCACGTGCAAGTGTAACAAACATACAAAAAAACAGGACTCGGCTCGCAGGGCTAATAAAATAACTAGCCACCTGGTTAACCGTGATTTCCTAATACGTGCAACTATAATCACAAAAGAGATAGTAAATGGTACTAAAACTGAATGAGTCCACCATAGGCCATAGCCGACAACTATTACTCGGCTGGAAAGCACGGCCACTGCGTTTCCTTTGTTTGTGATGGAACCTTGCTGCCAGCAAAGACTCACCTTGCAAGGAACGGTACACGGGCCACACGAGACAGCTCCCGTTCCGGTACTGTTTTTACTCGAAAAGTTGTAATAGCTGGACACACGTTTCAGCCGGTTGTAATTGTACCAGACCCACGTCATTCACACGTGTCGTGCAATTTTAGTTACCTTTTTTCTCAAAAATAATTCGTTCTCTCGTGTTTTTTTGTTTAAGTTCTAACTGAAAGCCGTGCACGATTCATGCAGCAGGGGGGCCGGATTAATAGGGAAGATTAGTGAACAAGCGGCGGAGGGCGAATGGATCACCTGCTCGCGGGCGAACTCCTCGGCGCCGTCGAAGGCGAGGTACGAGTGCGGTGAATTTTCCATGACGCGGCGCGCGAGGGAGACGGGGTTCTTGACGGTGGAGACGCCGGAGACGGCGCCGCAGCGGCGGCCGCGGCCGTCCATGATGCTGGCCTCCATCTCCACAGTGCCGCGGCGGGTGAGCGCGGAGCCGCGGCCCGAGTTGAAAAACGGGTCCGTCTCCAGCTCGCGCACCACGGCCTCGACCACGTCCAGCGCCGAGGAGCCGGCGCGGAGCGCGTCCACGCCGATCTGCAGGCATCGCGCCAACACGCGCTTGGCCTCCTCCTGGCTGTGCTCCGGCAGGTTCGGGTCCACGCCCGCGCCGCCGTGGATGGCGATGGCCCAGCGTGCCATGTCTATCTTTCTAGGTGGTGATCGGACGCTACTCGATCGCCTGAGAGGGCTCTGTCTTCTCTCCCCGTGCAACGCGTGCAATGCGGTGGAAGATGTGAAGAGGATGCAGATGGAGGAATGGGAGGGTCCGTATTTATAGGCCACGCGAGGGGACTGTGCGGACGCGATGGGGGCTCTCGCTGCGCCAGTTCTGGGAATCTGGAGTCCGGGAGCGGGCTGCCTGGGCCGCCGCCACCTGCGGGGTTGGCCTTGCTTGGAGTCGGCAACCCAGGATGGGATACTGCTTGGTGGGTGGAATCTCGTGCAAATCATGGTGTTATTTATTTATAAGGAACTGAAATCTTCTTCAATAACAAGTATGCGTTATATTATATTAATAAAATAATATTACTTTCTATGTTTGATTCAACCAAGTCTATCCGAACGATTTGGTTTCCTCATTTGATACACAACAGATACCGAGTGACTCTACTGCATTGATTAGCATTTTTTATATGGGTGAAAGTCAAGGTAGGACATAAATGTTCCTTGTCTAACTATCTATTTTCTACACAAATTTAGTACCCTATTTTCAGTTGCTCTAAGAGACCTCTCACTTTGTAGCGGATGATTTAAAATATGACTTAAATTTCTTGTCAAATATATTTCTACATCTCCAATAGCATCTCCTCTCAATATGCTTAAAAACGATTTTCATAACATACTCGCCCAAGCAAGCCTATGTTCAAAGCTGACGTACGCTGCTACCGTTGGCACTGGCAGTCAGCAGCTGCAACGGACCGTAAAAAGAACCAGGAAGATCAACTCCGCCAACCTCCGCGGTGGAATGCACCACCGCTCCTTTTGTACGTTGTATGCAGAAGATCTGCGGGTAGGTGTGGTTCTTTGGATGCGGCTTGTGGAATCCATACAAGCCACCACACGAGTCTGGAATCCGCAGTGAGGTCACGCGCCAACGGAATCTTTGCTCCTCCGGGCCGGCGTTTATGGACTAGATTAATCGCTAATCTCCTGGAATTGCGTGCAGATTCCACTGCATGAATCGCTGTCCGGTCCAGTCCTCCTTTTATTAGGATTAGCTTTCGTCTATCGACATGATCCCGCAAACTAGGGCGCGGCGGCTTTAAATTGGCATGGTATAAACGTTAATCCGCGATGAATATTGCTTAAAGTGTTTTGTGGACATCGATCTGATCTTATGGATCAAAATATTCACTTGTTGGACTTCAGTTTAATGTCAGGCCGGGAGAAATGGAAATATAATATGTCATTTATTCGAATCATTCCTACGCGAGAAACTTATAAACATTCTGCATACACGCCCTGGAAGAGTGGAATCACTACATGTATTTGGAGTAATCGTCTCGAGAGAGATTCTCCCGTGAGGTGCATGTAACTCCCGAGAAAAAGAGAATCATCTCAGCTGTGATTTTCCGGCTACAGTTTTTGGGTCCTTTCGTTACTGGACACTTGGAGGTTCGTCGTTGCCTCTCATTTTCAGGTGCTAAGATACTTTCAGCCCAGAATAATCTCTGGCGCCCCTGAATCCATTTCAGTTCAGCCAAGGACGTGACATTAGAAAAGCACGGTTACTAGCTAGCAACGCATTGTTCCGTCGGGCATCAGCCAGTCAAAGCTAGCCTAACACGCAAGGATAATAAGATGTTTAAGGGGAACCAATCGTAACTTGACACCGGCCAGGCAAATCAAGTTGCGCTTGACAACATGTTGTCACAATAGTTTTTCGCATGAGAATGCTGCGCGCCCGGCGAGACGACACGTCGTGCAGCTACGCGAGGCTCTTCCGTGACAAGGAGCGCAGGAGTACTAGGCACTAGCTACAGCTGCCATGCATGCATGCTTTGGAATCGGGGCAGTACGAGGTGACGTTGGTTCACGGTACGCTTTTCCAGGTGAGAAGCACGAAGGGGGCCCATACATGGGCATGCCGTAGACAAATCGACGGCCACAATGGCAAACGTTTTTTACATTGGATGCTTCCTGTATAATACGTGACACAGACACAGGTCACACAACACACGGCAGGGGGAGAAATGAAAATAATTCATCGTCCATGGATGCCACGATCATGCATATGCGACCCTTGGTGGCTCAAGCACTGGCCCGTCGTTTGTCGTACCGGCACAATTGCAACCATCGATTCGAGATCATGGTACCCTTTTTGTGGGCCCCAATGCCGGCAGACCGTGCTTGGAAAGAGGAAAAAAAAGAAAAAGCTTGAAAAAGACGTCGGTAAGCTTTCTATCTCATGCAGTAGTGCTGCCTTTTATCAGTCACGAGCACATATGTTCGTGTAGCTTATCTGATTCTCCCATCGGTCCTTGTGCGATCGTGCTGTAGAGCGCATCAAGCACGCCCTTTAAAATATACTCCCCCGGTGCACAAAAAATTGTCGTTTTGTACATATTTTCGCATATCAAGAAAGTATTAAATAAACTTTCTTTTCATACTATTGTAGTCTCTTTAATAGCTTGACTGGTCTACTTTACTAGTTCCCAGACCTCTCATGCAGGTTCAATTCTTAGCTACACACATTACCACACGTTTATTACGTTTTTTCGTGAGACAATCTCCTCGGTTCTGCTGCAACGTCAATTTTTTGTGCACTCATGGCTTCTGTGTAAAACGATAATTTTTTGTGCACTGGAGGGAGTACAAGAGTACTGAGTACCTCTGAAATTATTTTATTGTCGTTTGGACGAGATGCTTATAACTGATTTGAGATAAACATCTTGTCCTAACACCAACAAAAAACATGCGAAGAGCAGTTCAATCAGAAATTCGGGGGCAAGTACAATATATAGTGTCGTCTCATATAGTCACAGGCTATCTCATGCATGCTTGACGACAGTGGTTATGTGTACAACACGACAGTGCATGTCGTTACTCGTTAGCATTACTAATTGTCTGAAATGCATTTGATAGGTCACCGTATAGCTGGCGCAACTAGACAAAAATCCTATTCTAGAAAAATATCACGATGTTGTGGCTACTAATTATTTGCTTTAACTTATGTCGTGTATAGATTCCCAACAGTTGCATGGCTTTCAGTACGACATGCATGCGTGGTCCAGTAATAAAGCTGTTAGATTTTTGTAGGTGTTTAATCATATTAACAGATACTTTTACTAAAAATATATGCATCACCTCAGATCCTGGAATCGGGGGGGAAAAAGGACATCGTGCAAACCATCGTGCACACCCCTGGACCACGTTGCTTATCCTGCCAGATCCCTCAATCCCTGCTGTGTGGCATGTATCGTGCCTGGCACAAGGGTATCTGTACCGAGGCACGGCAGCCAGGAACAACGGCTGGTGCCCATCAGCCTACATGCATCTCTTGGAAATCTAACGTTGAAACCAAGCATCGGAGCCCGGGAAAAAAAGGTCCCTCCGTGGGCTCCGCGAGATCCGAATCCTGGAACATTTTCAATGGCGTCCACGAACAGAATTGTCCGTCGTTTCGTGTTGTGATTGAATAAACGAAGAGATTCGGGCGGGCAGTGGGTGGCACGTGAGGCGGCGGACGGCAGCTTCCGGGTCCAAGCACACGGGAGCCTGTAGGAACGGCTGCTGTTGTGGGGTGTGGAGATTGGCACGTATGTCGGACTAGGGGAGTAGGTGGTGTTGCATCCTGACATGTGATGATCAGTTGATCTTTCTTATTTAAAAGCCTCCAGTGATGAAACCACTCGCGAAAACAATGCTAGGCTAAGAAAACGCGCAAGGGGCGGCGGGGGCACGACATGCGTAAATGAATTCGTTCATCTCCGGAAGCTGCGGGCAAAGACTAGGGAAAGAGACAAGATAGACCGCCGCCTCAGCCGTGACAAACAAACATAGAGCGGTATTTTAATCTGATCTGTGAAAATTAAAAAATAGACCAGGCTGAGTTGGCTCCACTGATGGCACCAGTACTCTCTGCGTCAAGGTTTTGAACGTTGTGTGCAAAACCCATTCAGTGTTCACTCCGTTTTAAAAAAAGATATTGGTTAGTTTAAAATAAGTTGAATTAATCACCGTTGTCAATTTTAAATCGGTGGGAGTACTCCACTTTGAGAGGACCGCAAGCTCTGGGTGGACTGAACACTGATTCATACACATGGAGGCGTGCTAAATCTCTTGTCTTGTTTAGCTAGGCCATGATACCGTGGGCGTACCTTGTAAAGAAATTGTGGCTAGATCGCTGGAGTTTTGTCCGATAGTTAGACTGGCCAGCGAGATTGTACGAGCTCGACAAACGGCCGACCTGTTGTCCGCAAATTTATATATACTAAGCCTGTTTTTAGGTGGAAGTAGCGCCGCCGCACAGGACTTAAATTTATCCACGTCATGCCGCTCTGTCGAGTAGCACGTATTTGGTCTCTGCGTACAGCTGATGGTGTGGTGCGTCTCACGGTAACAGAAGATCTAGTAACTTAATATACTTGCATGGCAACGGATTCAGTCGGCGTAGGGGCATGTTGTTGTGGAGAACACCCAGCTGGAGCGATCGGCTCGCCCTGGATCCAGTTTATTTGTCGATCTGTCGTGTCACCCGGAAAATGAGGTAGACGCGCGCGTGCATCATACAACGAGAGCCTACTGGCGTAGCAGAGCTGCCACGGCGCACCATAGCGCCGCACTTCTGTCGCATGAGGGTGGAGGGGGACTGGGGAGCAACATGCACGGCACATGCATGAGGGTTGAGGGGAGGAGCAGCAGCCGTCCGTTTCCCGCTAGCCGCCCAGGCCTAGTCGCCGGCGCGGTGGAATTTAGATTCCCTCGATTTCCGCGCCGCGATGCCTCCTGGACCACACGAGGCCAGACCTGCCGTGGTGCGCGCAGTCCTCGAGGCCGAGGGAGGCCTAGTTGCGCACTCCGAGATCCTCCGTGATCTCCTGCTCAGCTTTTCTCTCTGGCCACGGTGAGTTCTTCCAACCCAGCCCAAGATTCCTTTTTTTGTCTGCGCCGGCGGGTGGTCCTGCCTGCCAGCCGCCGTGCCGGATCCACTGGACTGTCGGTAGGGGTCCAGCCAGATAGATACTGTACTGTACAATACGTTCTGGGCCGGCTGGGTGAAACGGTAAACAATCTCCTCTGTTTTCAACTGAGAAAAACAGGGGAGGCCAATGCATGGCAGGTCCTTTTCGCCCGCAGAGAAAACGGCACCAACGTGGTGGGCAGGAAATATCAAATCAATACCTCTAGCACGAGGCAGCCAGCAATATATCTTCACGAAGAAAACTGGAAACGCGGACGCTTTGGCTTAATAGACGGTGCAGGATACGTCACCGAGATGAAGCACGCAGTGACGTGTTCTCATAAAACGCGCTACTAGGTTTCCGCGGTTATCGACACGAGGAACGCGAAGGGGTTTAGTTGGTTGAGCATCTGCGTGATTCAGTATTACTTCCGTGTTCGCCATTTGGTTGGCGCTAAGCGTGCTAGCTCACGCCGTTTGACCAGTGACAGGGCACGAGAGATACGGCTGGCCAGGTATGCCCGGATCGGCCGGCACAACGCTCCCGTGTAATCTTAAACAACGAGCTCGGCGAGGCCGCCTTGGATGCGCGTTCAGGATTGCTTCGGTCTTGCCGCGCCAGCAGTGCCATCAGATCTCTATCCCGAGCCACGTATTCTGGTGCAGCTCGTGCTTCGCTCGCGTGCGCGACACGTCTGACTTGCTGGGTACGATCGTTTCGATGCGGTCGCGTGCCCGTCTGGACACGCTCCACCTCCATCGCATTAACAACTGTAGGTGGCTGAGCTAAGCAGCCAAGCGGGCACGCGCAGCTAGGTAGATGCACCTCCCTTCTGAAGGCGAGCGAGATCTGGATTTTGATCAGGTCTGTGACATCAGAGATGACCCCCCGGGCTGGATTTGCATTCCAGCTCAACTCAACCACCCGCGGCAGCCTGCCTGCCTGCCTACTCCCTCCCGTGCTCTCTAGAACGCTGAGTCGTTCGTCGAGCAGCGTGGGATGTGAAGCTTCGTCACGGGAAAGGACGTGAGGTGGAACGCGAAACCAAAGTCGTACTAGATCACCACCGCCACCGCACTAATGAAGATTACACTAACACCCTTGTTTTTAATATTTGAGAGTTTACACTAACAAACACTCTTAAGGGGAACCTTCTCATTTAGCTGGCCTAGTGTAAAGTGACACGCAAATGCGGTTTTCATGAAGCCCAAGTAAAATTGGGCCATGGATCATACAACGTCCAATCCATTCTAAAGCCCATGTTCTAGAGCTCAAGATGGGCCTTCTGTGGGCTTAGACCACAAATTTATCTTGCCAATTCACCCGGAAGTCCGAACTTGGCCCGACCTAATCCACGAGACCGTGTTTCTCACTTGGCCCGCTTAACTCCTCGGCTAGCCGCGAGTTGGAAGGGTTTTCCCCGGCCGTTTCGTCCCCTGCCGCCGCCAACTCCCTGACTGCCGCTGCCGATCCCGTCCCACACACGAGCTACTCCGCAGTTCGGTATCCCGATGGCCAAGCGTCTCGCCGGTGCGGAGAAAGAGGTACAAGCATGGCACTAGCAGGCGAAACCTAGTAGATTCTTGTCCTTATTACGGCCCTTTGATTTGCTGACCCCTGTATGCCAGGTGCTCGTCGAGATCGTGAGGTTCACTCAGAAGAACGGGTTGAAAGGTTCAGACGGGGGATGGAAGGATTTCCTGGCTAAGAACGACGGACAGCTTGGTGTTTCAGTGAGCGACCCCAAGAGGCGGACCAGGGATGTCCTGCTCGCCTTCTTGCAAACGTTCTCCAATGATTTTCAAAAGGTAACTATCATTGTTCAGTGAAACGGGCAGTTATGTTTGCTTTCATTGGAAGCGGGTCTGAAAATCTCGTCGGTTGTGTTCCAGTACTTCGGCAAATTGGTCAAGCGTCATAACGAAAGAAGTGCTATTCATCAGCATATGAAAAAGTTCCCTGACGACGTCTCTTCCGAGCAGGTAATGTGCAAACAAGTTCGTGATTCTTGGATTTTGTAGTTTCGAAATAACCCCTTGGATACCAAACATTATATTCGGTAAAATGTTGTATTGTTGCACGTGAAAAATGCAGAAACTTGTTGAATTGACGGCAGAGCACCCTGAGTACAGGAAAAATTATAACTTCCCATCTTACCAAGAGGTACGAGCTAGACTTATGTTATCACAAATAAAGATTCAAACCTTTGCGGCACTTTTTGGTCATCCTAAGTTGTTAAGAAACATATTCATGATGGCTAACGCGTTGGCCACAGTTGCTGGACTAAAAAAAAGAGACACATTTTAGACTAATTTACACTCTCATCCTCGTACTGTACTATTTTGTAGCTCATTTGCATAATATACGAATTAATTTTTTTCTCATAATTGCTTATCTTCTAATTGAGAAAGAAATAAAGCTTCTCCGTAAAAAAAGACTACTGATGTTTGCAGGGATGGAAAGTGTTGCGGGTAGGAGAAGTCTCCAATCTAGTGAGATCAAAAGCTATGTTGGCGATTGACTGTGAGATGGTCCTTTGCCATGATGGCTCAGAGGCCCTGGCCCGAGTATGTGTTGTAGACAACAATCTGGAGGTACTAATATTCTTGTATTTGAAATTTGTTAAAACCAACTATCTAGTAGATCGATGAGGAGATGATTGCTATTTCACAACATAATATTTGAACAAAAGTTGCAATGATGCTACATTGTTGGCTTAAATTCATGATTTTTTTGCGAAAACTGGCAGATTAGGGAGAATTTATGTTTCATTGGGATGTCCTTGATGTTTAATTATGTCAGAGCTTCCCATCTTTCTTTGCAAATCTCATTAAATTGTATGTTCTCTTTTCTAGGTGAAGTTAGACATGCTTGTAAATCCCTGTAAAGCTATTGCTGACTATAGGACACACATCACTGGTGTATCTAAGGATGACTTAGAAGGAGTCACATCATCATTAGCTGATGTTCGGGTAAGTTACTTTTGATTTCTTAAGAGTTTTCCTTGAAGTTTATCTCATGGATGTTATTTTTATTCACTAGAAATCATTGAAGAAAATGTTGATCAAAGGATATATCTTGATCGGCCACAGCTTATATAGAGATTTATGTGGTAAGGTGTGATTTATCTCATGTATGATCTGTTTATATAGCTATGATATGTGTCCATTGTGTTTATCTGGACATGAATCATTTTGTTCATAGCAGCTAACTCAGCTCCTATCATTGTTTTCTTCATTTTCAGCCTTAAAGATTGATTACTCCCAAGTGATTGATACTGCATACATCTTCAAATATGCGAATTTACCTACTAATGCATCAGCTTCCTTAAACAACCTGTGCAAGGTATTGGCATAAAATTGCTGCTTAGCATCTATTTTCTTGTCTAGACTTTTCCAAAAGAGCTATTTTTGACAAATTGTACCTCTTCAAATATGATGAATAAAATGTATGTTTTGTATAAATATGCAGAGTTCTTTTAGTGGTTAATATCTGTTTAACAGGCTTGCAAGTATTATGCTTAAATTTTAAAAAGTAGTCTATGATATGGTACTCTGTATAGTACCTTACTTTAATGATTTGTTGCCCTAGTCTGTTTTGGGTTATCCTGTTCGAGAAGACGGAGAACCACATAATTGCTTGAAGGATGCAGAAGCTGCAATGAATTTAGTTCTCGCAAAGCTTAAGCATGGATTTAATGATCCCATCGAAGTTGCTGCAAGTAGTTATGTAAGTGCCCCACAAAATAAGAAATTATTAAATCTCGTCAATAGTGATGATTCCATCTGACTTCTTCGTTGTCATCTTTCTAGGTGAATGAATCTGATGCGTTGAAGTTGCTTGCTCATAGAATTCCAGTGTACCTGCCTTGCCAAGAGCTGTGCAAGATTTTCTCTGGGAACCCCAGTATTGATGAAAAGGTTTTCTTCGGGAGTGTTGTTTTGTTCGTGAAGCATGTACCTGTATGCATTATCTAATAATACCTTTCCTCTCGTTCTCCATAGATTGATGCAAGAATACGAGGTGAATTTTATTCGACATTCATTTCATTCAATGACACAGATGAAGTAGAGGAGGCATTTAAAAAACTTGATGGCCAAGTGACTAAGGTACATAGGAGAACTTGACCCTGTTCATTTGTCACTGAAGATAAAAATGGATGAGGGAAAATGCCACTGATCGTCGGGTCCTGTTATCATCTTATTGGTCCAATGTTGTCGATGCATTTAAAACTCTCTTAAATTTCTACTTCGCTGGAAACACGTAGGACTCAGGTGGGCGACTTCAGAAACAAGTACTACTGAAGCGTGACAATGGGAATGTTGTGGTTTTCTTTGTTCGAAAGATGGTATATGGTTCTCGGCCCAACCATTCTGAAGATCCGAAGAAGAGACCACAGCCTACTGAGGATGCGGACCTAACGCAAGGAAATGGTGACACGGATCAGCCGAAAAAGAAAAGAAAGAGTAAGAAGCATGTGAACAAGGCTGAATGAAGACCATAGAGTGAGATGCTGAGATCGTCTGGTTACAACCGTGATGCTGCGAGATCGTCCATGAAGGACGTTGAGGTCATGAATAGGTGTTTGAGTGAAAGGGCTTATTCATGGCCCGGTGTAAGAAAACTCTGGAGGTGGTTGGATGCCAATTGCGGAGATGGTTGGCTGTGAGTTAGCGTTGTGTTTGTGCTAGACTGCGAGCGATCGATTTTGCTGACTTGCTTCGGGCTCATTTGGCTGTTCCATTAGACTGACAGCGTGTGGTCGGGCAAGTAGGATGCTGTTAGAGAATTTTGTTTGAAGGATTTCCATACACTCTGACTGTGCGTAACTCTTCTGTTAAGTTGCACGCGGTGATAGGAAAGGAACGTGTTTTATAGAAACTTTTCTCGAATTTATACTGTGAGTACTGGCTCTGCCCTCCCCTCAACCACATCTCCCGGCGTGTGGGTGCGCCGCCAGGTGTTTCTCCCCGGCATCGCGAGCCCGTCCCGCAATCTCGCAGATACGCGCTTCGCGGCCGTGTCTTGCATATGCTCATGCCTGTTGTATACATATACTCCTCAGTTCTCAAATAAATAACGTTTCGAACAGGTTATCTTAAACGTCATTTATTTCAGAACAGAGGGAGTATATTATGTTGCACAAGTAATGTTTTAGAACACTGATGCATAGAATTTATTTCTGAGTGGGGGGGAGAGGGCGACGCAAAGCAGTTGCGGGTGCATATTCTGTGCAGCAGTCATTAATATGTGGACCCGTAGGCCGCGCGGGCTCACATGTCAGTACTTCAGAGTATTTGAGCCCACAGCCGCAGGCGATGGGGCAGGTTGTGCAGTCATCACGGGGTGCAGAGTCGCTCAATCCGCCGTTCAACGGATCCGGCCGAAGGAATCGTGCGGCTGGTGTGTTAGTATCGACCAGGACTTTTTTAATCTAGTGACTGGTGTCGCTGTACCCTCTTGTTGCCATTGTTATTACAATCCAGAGCAAAGAACCTTTCCTGAAGCGAGACCCTGATGCAGGAGCGAGATGTTCTTCTCCTGATGAATGCACATCTGTGATCGGCCCCCCTGTGACACGTCTTGCCGCTGGAATTGAGCTGTGAACCATGTAGAGTTGACAAATCTGCCGGACGCGCGAGTGTCTGACGCGCTCGCTGTCGCTGTGTCGCAGGCAGCTAAAACCGCCACCCGCCACAACCGCTCTTCAGCTCTCGGCCATGGAGACCCCCGGCCCGCACGTGCTCGTCGTCCCCTACCCGGCGCAGGGCCACGCGCTGCCACTCCTGGATCTCGCCGGCCTCCTCGCCGCACGCGGCCTCCGCCTCACAGTCGTCACCACGCCAGCCAACCTCCGGCTCCTCTCCCCTCTCCTCGCCGCGCACCCCGCCGCCGTCCGCCCCCTCACCCTCCCGTTCCCCTCCCACCCGTCCCTCCCCCCGGGCCGCGAGAACACCAGGGGCTGCGGTCCGGAGTACTTCGCCGTCTTCATCCACGCGCTCGCCGCGCTCCGTGAACCGATCCTCGCGTGGGCCAGGTCGCAGTCCGATCCCGTCGTCGCCGTCATCGCCGACTTCTTCTGCGGATGGGCGCAGCCGCTCGCCGCCGAGATCGGCGCCGCGGGGCTCGTGTTCTCCCCGTCCGGCGTCCTCGGCACCGCCGTCCCGCACTCGCTGTTCCGCCGGCTGGTAACGCGACCTGCGGAGAGCGACGACACGTTTAGCATCACGTTCCCGGCGATTCCCGGCGAGCCGGAGTACCCGTGGAGAGAAAGCTCCATGATCTACAGGAACTACATCGAAGGCCGCAACGAAGAGCAGGCCCGCGAATCGCTCAGGCAGAACTTCCTCTGGAATCTGGAGAGCTGGGGATTCGTGTCCAACACGCTTCGGGCGCTCGAGGGGAGGTACCTGGACGCGCCGCTCGAGGACCTGGGGTTCAGGCGCGTCTGGGCGGTGGGCCCTGTGGCGCCGGAGACGGACGCCGCCGGCGCCCGGGGCGGGGAGGCGGCTGTCGCGGCAGCCAGTCTCGGTGCGTGGCTCGACGGTTTCCCGGAGGGTTCGGTCGTGTACGTGAGCTTCGGGAGCCAGGCGGTGCTGACCCCGGCCGTGGCGACGGCACTCGCCGAGGCGCTGGAGCGGAGCGCCGTGCCGTTCGTCTGGGCCGTGGGCGCCGGCACCGGCGGCATGGTCCCGGACGGGTTCGAGGCGCACGCGGCGGCGGCGAGGCGCGGGATGGTGGTGCGCGGGTGGGCGCCGCAGGTGGCGGCGCTGCGGCACCCGGCGGTGGGGTGGTTCGTGACGCACTGCGGGTGGAACTCCGTGCTGGAGGCGGTCGCCGCGGGGGTGCCCATGATGGCGTGGCCCATGGCGGCCGACCAGTTCGTGAACGCGCGGCTGCTCGTGAACGAGGCGCGCGTCGCGGTGCGCGCGTGTGCGGGGGGAGTCGGCGTCGTGCCGGACGCGGGCGAGCTCGCGGCCGTGTTCACCGAAGCGGTGGGGGAGGAGGGCCGTGACGTGTCAGAGCGCGCCAAGTTGCTCGCGGCGGAGGCCACGCGAGCCGTGAAGGAAGGCGGGAGCTCCTACGCTGATTTGGAAGAGTTGGTGCAGGAAATTCGGAGGCTTAGTTGAATCCAGTTTGCTATTATACGATTGGCTACTTGTTCTGTTGTGTGGTAAATAAATCTGTCTTCCAATTAAGCAGATGATCGAGTTTTGAGCTTATACTTGAGTTTTAAGCTCGTCCGAGACTGTACAGAACAGTATAATTAGCTTGAGGAAGCTATTTCGATCAACAGCGTGTTAGAGGAGGTAGTTGAAGCAGCTCGCATGTGCTGGAAGCAGCCGAACGGGCAGCTTCTGTTTGGACAAATAGGCGCTTTGAGGTTGTTTCGTCCTTGTTCTTGCAGATTCCATGATGCTGCAGCTGCAAGTAGTATATACATAATCTTTGATTTTATACGCATGCGATCTAACTTGATAATATTTGAAAATGAAAACCTAATATCATGCTGGCCTTAAAGAAAATTCAACCACGCCACCTAGAACCTAGTACTTAACTACCTTCTGGCCAAGTGTTCCCTTGAAAAGGTACAGGAGAAACCGCCATCTCAGGAAGAGGAGAAGAAGCATGCATTGCCCGATTCCCATATGCCGAAGCTTGACTCCAACCTACCCGGCGGCCCATGTGTCATGTCACCCGCATCATTTTCGTGAGAAAAATTAACGAGGCAGCAACCCACGTGCCGGCTTTCTGGGGCGAGGAATCCTCCATTCCGCAGCTTTACGCGTCTGCTCGTGTATCAGCGTCGATCAGGACCTTCCTAGTGACTAATGTAGCTGTACCCTTTCCTTGCCATTGTTTCAACGCAAAGCAAGGAACCTTCCTGGACTGAAACTCTGATGAAAGCACACAGCTGGGCAGCTGATCATTCCCCTGCAACACGTTTTGCCACTGGAGTCGAGTTGTGAACCATGTGGGGGAATTTCTGGAAGCACGGGTCATGTCGTCACCAGGAGCTGGAAAGTCAGATAAAAAAAAACTGGTCACTTATCTTATCAGACACTAAAATTAATCTGCTGTATGTTTTCAGTCTGAGATGTTATATGGCTGTAAATGTGATGGGCTGAGTTTTGTCTAGCGCCATTCAGTGGGATTCCTTGACCCTAGCAGTTCTGTTTACCACTATTTCTCGACCGACGAAATCTATTTTTGAACACCGATATCTGATTAATTGGCTCGACAAGTCAAGCTATTAGATTTATTGGGTAGTGGTCCAAAATTATGTAGCATCAGCTGAACAGAAATTAAGTGCGCAACAAAAGTAGAACACGTAACGTCGATTGAAAGCTTTGGTCTTCAGCGGCCAAATGTTAGCTGGAGGTTTGGCAGGATCAGTTCTGAAGTCAAAGAAATTGGTTATGGTCTCTAAGCGTCTACCACTATTTCTATCTTTCTTTTTTTGAACGGACCGGGCTATCCGGTTTGATGTATATAAGAAGATAAACAGAGTTTTCAGGTGCAGTTACAAAACACATCTCGTACAGGAGTCACAAGAGTAACACTTCGTCATAGGCAAAAGAAGGGGTTAGAGGATGGGCCACTAGTCTATCATTGGCGTCCTCTAGTGTTGTGATGGTGGATTGTCTAAAACAACATGAACTGAAACAAACAAGCGTCTGGTCTCATAGTGGCGATCAAGTTTGGTATGTCCTGTGACTCAACTAAATCAGTAAGATGTAGTTATGCGCAAGTACAAGTCTACACAGCTGGGTTCCATATTCCACTACATAAATACTCCCTCTGTTCTAAAATAAATGACGTTTAGGATAAAAAATTAGTTCAAATTGAATTAAATTAGCTGTCCTAAAGGTCATTTATTTTAGAACTGAGGGAGTATTACCTTACATCTTAGAACATAGCAGTCAAGTCAAGAAATACAGCAAGTGCATCAGTATGTGTTTTATGATATCTCTTCACCGTTAAAAAGAATGCCGTACAATGACATCCACATATCAGCCTCCGTGTTAATATATAAGGAAGGTTACAGAGTTTGCATACAACAATATATCTACAAGGAGATACTTGGAGCACGTGCTAAGTGTTGGTGATATGCTCAAGAGGCAATCATAACAATTCGGATAAAGGTCTGATGGATATTTGATCCATAAGAAATTAGGGTACTAATGGGCCTGTGACCTAAAAACCCATTAGCGCGCTTATAAATATGAGGGGTAGGGTTAGAGGCAGATTACTCCACAACAGAACAGCCCCAGCCGCCGCCCCTCACAGGCCAGCCGCCGAAACTCCTGTCGCGCGCGTGCTAGCACACCGACGCACGGCGTTCCTCCCTGTACGTGTGGACTCCGTGGAGGCGCTGCTGTTACTGCTGCGCTGATCGGCTACGACGCGCATCTACGATCCGCTGCGCATCTAGTGGTAATGATCCATGACCTTCTTACTCGCATGTTTCCTGGGTGATACGGTCGAATTGCTAGAGTAACGCATCGCCTATTTCCCTACAGTGGTATCAGAGCCGACTTGCGTAGTTTTTGGTCTGGATCTTAGATGCGATCTACTGCAGACAAGTTCATATGATGAATTTTTATAGTTCGACTTTTGGATTTTGGAATTGGTTAGAGTAGATTGCCATCATATGACTAAAGGATTAGTTCGTGCTCCTTCTCTGCTGTGTGCGCAACCTGTCCCTACCGGCTGGAATCACCATCGGGACTAATAGTGTACATAGCTAACAGAATGAGCCAACAGATCACGGTCATGTGTCGCGATCTTCTCGTGGATAACCAGTCACAATGAAAATTGAGGCATTCTGAATGGCTCAGATTCGAGTTGATTTGATCAATTCGATGATATTTTCATAGTGATTTCATAGATGCGATCTATATAATTCCGTTTGGTGTTCAGTACCGCCGTTGCTGTCTGCTATAGTGACATCATTAAGTTGTTTCGTGATAGACATCGTTCTACGCTTAACTTATTTTTGCAGGGAATGATGTGAATGGTATGGCCTAAATGTGATGTGATGATCTGTGTGTAAAATTCGTGCAGCCTGCGTGTTGCAAATTTAACACAACCGGATTGAGGTTGTCACATAATTGTATAACGACCTGCGTGTTGCCCTGTGATGCTTGATCTCTCATGTAATTTATTTGATAGCTATTACATGTATTAGCTTCTTTTATATTCATTGAGAAACCTCAAGCATGATGGCGATGGGATCACTAGAAGAAGGGAGACATGGCGGTGTAGATCATGATGGAACCATAGTGATGGAGACCACTATGGTACTAAAGGCCATACTATTCACAGATATGATATGATCGTATGCCTGTGATGTTTTACTATTCTTTTCATGCTTTTCATATGGTGGATGTTTTGTCATGATAGAATAGCTTCCCTTCAAAAATTGAGTATTTGATGTCATTTACCTATAGCTGCACCTATGTTGTTTTGATTGTTGTATGGTAGGTTTGCCAAAGCAAAATACCATCATCTATCATAATGAATAGGATGAATGTTGGACATTCATATCCATAGTATTGGTTTATTCAACAAAGCTATCAAAACGGTTTTGGGCTTTATGGCATAGTGTTGGGAGACGGGGCATTGGATGTCACCCAACAAACAAGAATCATATAGAGATATGATTAACAATGATTGTTTACCTATGTCACTAATTTTCTAGCAGTGAAGCCAAAGCTCACTATAAATTAGTGAATATTGATCTTGGACCACTATATGTCGTTAGAGGGAGGACGATGCTCATATAGTGGTGGTGTCTTTTATTAAATTGATAATTAAAGATTGGTACATAACATAGTGCTAAAACCTTGCATATTTATTTTCTATTGTAGATCATGTCTGCTAGTAACAATTTCGGTTTCAATTTGCGATCTGTGCTTGATAAAGAAAAGCTCAATGAAGCTAACTTTATTGATTGATACCGCAATCTAAGAATTGTTCTCAGGCAAGAGACAATTGAGTATGTTTTTGAGCAACCATACCCCAATGACCTTCCCGATGATGAAAATGCCGCAACTCGCAGGACTTATGAGAAGCACTGTGATGATGCGCTTAATGCAAGCTGCCTCATGCTTGCCACAATGTCCGCTGAACTATAGAATCAATATGAGCATGCAGATGCTTATTCTATGATTCAGGGACTACGTGGAATGTTTGAGAACCAAGCAAGGGCTGAGAGGTACAACATCTCAAAGTCCTTGTTCCTATGCAAGCTGGCAGAAGGTAGCCCGATCAGTCTCCATGTAATCAAGATGATTGGTTATATTGAGACTTTGGACAAACTTGGTTCTGAACTCAAGAATGACCTGGCTATTGACGTTATTCTCCAGTCACTCCCACCGAGCTATGAGCCATTTATATTGAATTATCAAATGAATAGCATGGAGAAAACATTGGCTGAATTGCATGGGATGCTTAAAACAACCGAGGAAAGTATTAAGAAAAACACCACTAATGTGATGATGGTTCAAAAGGAGAATAAAAAGAGAAAGCGTGTGATACATCCTAAAGGCAAGGGAAAGGTTCCCAATGAGCCTTCAAGCTCAAAGCCAAAGGTTAAATCAGTCCCTTCTCCTAATGATGAATGCTTCCACTGTCATGCTAAGGGGCATTGGCCTAGGAACTGCAAAAAGTACTTGGAGGATAAGAAGAAGAAAGGGAGTGAGACTTTCACTTCAGGTATAAATGTTATAGAAATTAATATTGCTACATCTTCCAGTGAATCATGGGTATTTGATACCGGATCAATTATTCACACTTGCAAATCGTTGCACTGTCTAAGTGAGACTAGAAGATTTGTAAAAGGCGAGTTAGATGTTCGGGTCGGCAATGGAGCAAAGGTTGCTGTCATAGCTGTCGGAACTTATCACTTGCTATTACCCTCAGGATTAGTTTTGGAATTAAATAATTGTTATTGAATTCCTTCTTTGAGCAAGAACATTATATCATCCTCATATTTGGAAGAAGTTAATGGTTATGAGATTATAATAAAGAACAAATGTTGTTCTATTTATTATAATAATATTTTCTATGCTCAATATCCATTAGTGAATGGATTATGTTCTTGATCTTGAGGATAAAACAGTCTATAACATTAATACAAAAAGGGCTCGACGAAATGGTCTAAATCTCACTTTTATTTGACATTGTCGCTTAGGTCATATAAATGAGAAACGCATTGAGAAACTCCATAAAGATGGTTTGTTAAGTTTATTTGATTTTGAATCAATTGAAACATGCGAGTCTTGTTTGGTTGGAAAGATGACCAAAGCACCCTTAACTGGTCAAAGTGAGAGGGTAAGTGACTTGTTGGGACTTATACATACTGATGTATGTGGATCAATGAGTTCGTTAGCTAGAGGTGGTTTTCAGTATTTCATTACTTTTACTGATGACTTTAGTAGATATGGATATGTCTATCTAATGAGGCACAAGTCTAAATCTTTTGAAAAGTTCAAAGAATTTCATAATGAAGTACAAAATCAGTTGGGCAAGATAATTAAACTTCTACGATCTGATCGTGGGGGTGAATATTTGAGCCATGAATTTTATGATTATTTAAAACAATGTGGAATTGTTCCACAGTTGACTCCATCTAGAACGCCTCAATGGAATGGGGTGTCCGAGCGGAGGAACCGAACCTTTTTAGACATGGTTACGTCGATGATGAGCCAGACTGACATTCCACTATCCTATTAGGATTATGCTCTTGAAACTGCTGCGTTTACACTAAACAGAGTCTCAACTAAGTCTGTTGAGAAGACACCATAGGAGATGTGGACCGAGAAACGTCTCGGGTTGTCTTTCCTCAACGTTTGGTGATGTGATGCTTATGTCAAACGTTTGACATCACACAAACTTACTACCAAATCAAACAAATACTTCTTTGTGGGATATCCTAGGGAAACCAAAGAATATTATTTTTATAATAAAACGGAGGGTAAAGTGTTTACTGCTCGCAATGGTGTCTTCTTGGAGAAAGAGTTTCTCTCAAAAGAAGTTAGTGGGAGCAAGGTATATCTTGAAGAAATTCAAGAAATAACTGAAAATGTTTCGCCACCCTCTAATCATATACAGGATGTACAAGATGTTGTACAACCACTTAATGAAACACCAGCCCCACGAAGGTCTACAAGGGTACGTCGTGCAACTCAAAAGTTGACACTCCTAACCACGGAACAACAGGACATGGTATTGTTGGACAATAATGAGTCTGTGACTTACACTGAAGCAATAATGGGACCCGACTCTGAGAAATGGCTTGGAGTCATGGAATCCGAAATAGAATCCATGCATGAGAATCAAGTTTAGAACTTGGTTGATCCAATCGATGGTGTGAGACCGATCGATTGCAAATGGAATTTTAAGAAAAAGACTGATATGAATGAAAAAGTTCACATCTATAAAGCACGATTGGTGGCGAAAGGTTTTAAACAAATTCAAGGTGTGGATTATGATGAAACATTTTCGTCCGTCGCTATGCTAAAGTCTGTTTGGATTCTCCTAGCAATTGCTGCATATTTTGATTATGAAATATGACAGATGGATTTCAAAACAACCTTTCTTAATGGGAGTCTGACTGAGGATGTGTACATGACACAACCTGAGGGTTTTATCGATCCTAAAAATGTTAGAAAAATATGCTAATTTCAAAAGTCCATCTATGGATTGAAGCAAGCATCTCGAAGTTGGAATCTACGTTTCGATGAAGTGGTCAAAGAGTTTGGTTTCATCAAGAACGTAGAAGAACCTTTTATTTACAAGAAGGTTAGTGGGAGCGTAATTATATTTCTGGTCCTATATGTAGATGACATATTG
Organism: Neostapfia colusana; assembly: GCA_030760725.1. Lineage (NCBI taxonomy): Eukaryota > Viridiplantae > Streptophyta > Magnoliopsida > Poales > Poaceae > Neostapfia > Neostapfia colusana. The sequence goes on from JASWHV010000017.1 coordinate 1,306,336, forward strand.
TTGATCGGAAATGACATTCCAGTACTAGATGTTGTTAAATCCTCATTAAGGAAAAGTTTTTCAATGAAGGATTTAGGAGAGGCAGTATACATTTTGGGCATAAACATCTATAGAGATAGATCTAAAAGATTAATTGGATTAAGCCAAGACACATATATTGACAAGATATTGAATCGATTCAATATGCAAGATTCTAAGAAAGGTTTCTTGCCAATGGTACATGGAATCACTCTAAGCAAAAGTCAGTGTCCTTCGACGCCTGATGAGCAAAAGAGGATGAGAGCGATTCCTTATGCTTCGGCTATTGGATCTATCATGTATGCCATGTTGTGTACATGCCTAGATGTATCCTATGCTCTAAGTGTTACGAGCAGGTATTAATCAGATTATGGTGAGGCTCATTGGACAGTTGTAAAAAACATTCTTAAGTACTGAGAAGAACTAAGGATGTGTTCCTAGTGTTTGGAGGTGAAGTAGAGCTCGTTGTAAGAGGTTACAACGATGCTAGCTTCCAAACAGACAACGATGACTCTGTCGCAATCTGGTTTTGTGTTCTGCCTCAATGGAGGGGCAGTGAGCTGGAAAAGTTCCAAGCAAGACACAGTAGCAGATTCAACGATGGAGGCGGAGTATATTGCAGCTTCTGAAGCTGCAAAGGAAGCTGTTTGGATCAGAAAAATTATTTCTGAGTTGGGTGTTGTTCCTAGTGCGTCCGGACTTGTGGATCTCTATTGCGATAATAATGGAGCCATTGCACAGGGAAAGAAGACTAGATCACACAAAAGATTTAAACATATACTACGACGCTATTATCTGATTTGAGAGATATCGAGGTGATGTGAATATATGCAAGGTGCATACGGATTTGAATATGGCAGATCCGTTGACAAAACCTCTTCCACAATCAAAGCATGAGACGCACACGAGATCTATGGGTATTAGATACTTACATCAGTGATCCTAGTTTGTAGTGGGAGACTTATGTCATAGCTATGTTTATGTACTATTTGAGTAACTATTATTCACATTGATCATCAAGTATGTGACTTGTTCGTGAGACTCTTTGTTAATTATAATGTTACTCAAAATGATCCCTAGTCTACATCGTTATATAAGATAATGATAGTACGCAGACTAGCACATGTATTAATTGATGATCACGTTTCACGGATCATAGCTATGGAGATATCAAATTAATAATGTAAACACATGTTAGTGAACATGGTGTTGGATAGACCCATTCCGAGACACTGTTGGGATTATTATTTACATATGTGCCATAAGTTGGTCTTGAGTGATACACGTGCTAGATTCTTAGATCTAAGATCGCCATTGTTTCTCACTATGTGTAGTTGTGTACTTTGAAACTATCAAACGCTACTCCGTAACTGGTCATAAAAATAGTCTTCAGGTACATGATGAAGCATGGAATAAGATGTGTGTGGATCAAGATGGGATTTGCCCCTCCTAAATAACAGGAGAGATATCTCTGGGCCCCTCGAGATAGTTGGATTGAAAGTGCATGGTCATGCCAAATTGATTAAAGAGTTAATCATTTTGACTAAAAGTTAGTCATAGATTGAATCCACTATTTGATCGAGTGAATGGTCGAGCTATCACAAGGATGACACGTATCTCGCCTTGAGCTTACTGGTATCGTGTGGCAAAGGAATTAGCATGTGAATGTATCTAGGTTCAGCCGATATGATCTTTATGTACATTCGGGAGTCAATATGTCCTGCTAGGTACCTCTACTGACTTGTGTTTGAAAACGGTTTTCATTAATAACCGACTGTACATGAACCTAACGGGTCACATAATTAAGGGGATGGAATATTGAAAAACTTGGCTATATGATTGTCTCTAGTGCAAGTGGGAGATTGTTGGTGATATGCCCAAGAGGCAATCATAACAATTCGAATAAATGCCTGATGGATATTTGATCCATAAGAAATTAGGGTACTAATAGGCCTGTGACCTAAAATAGCACGCCTATAAATATGAGGGGTAGGGTTAGAGGCAGATTACTCCACCACAGAACAGCCGCCCCTCACAGGCTAGCCGCCGAAACCCCTGTCGCGCGCGCGGTGCTAGCACACCGACGCACGGCGTTCCTCCTTGTACGTGTGGACTCCGTGGAGGCGCTGCTATTACTGCTGCGCTGATCGGATACGACGCGCATCTACGATCCGCTGCGCTGCACGTCTAGTGGTAACGATCCATGACCTTCTTACTCGTATGTTTCCTGGGTGATACGGTCGAATTGCTAGAGTAGCGCGTCGCCTATTTTCCTACAAGTATAGGACTCTATATCTCTAATACATATTCATTTTAACATTCACCAGTGGAGGGATCACTGAAGAAAGCCACGTTTTACAGGAGCCGTTTGTGTTTCTTGCCATCAACTGATATTATCATCGCCAATTCGATATGCTTAGAAGCAAAGCATATTATCCATCGAGTCCCTTCAGCATCCCTTAAAAATGCAGCTACTGATTGTTTCCTGTTTTTTGGTAAAGTCTGATTAATGTATTAGATTCCATTTTTGGTCCCAGTGGCATGAAATGGAATCGTACCAATATGGAGGATTGAAGCTCAAGCATCGATCATCCCCAACTTTCTGAAAAGTATATACCAAGATCATATTACAAAAGCTGAATATTACATGATGATTGAACAAGGTACAGCTAAAGTCCTATTTACTCATTGCCAGTTTTGTTACCCCCAAAGCGTCCTTTTCTCCCTGAAAAGTCTTCTGCTACCAATGTCCTAGCAATGCATAGCTAGCTAACAATATACACTGCCATTTCTTCTTCCCACACCGCCACCGTTTGACACATGTGCCGGCTCAATCAGAGCATGTGAAGGGCACAGCATAGAACAGTACTTTGTTAGAAAAACACTAACACCTCGTTTCTGTGTACAATGATTGACAAATTGGTGGAACAGCATCCGCCTTTCTGCCGGAGAATGAACACGTACGCTCATCCTGTGATTACTTGAATGGCCTGTCCCCGCTGCTTCTCTGTCGGTTTCTACCCGCACCGCACCTGTTCTTTTACCTTTGCTTTGCTTATTCACTTGGTCTTCCGCTCTGATCGACCTTGCGGTAAGTGTAACTGAACAGCAAAGAATTTCCAATTGCGTGGCTCGTAGCCTCCTGTTTTGCTCTGATCCCTTGAACTGAACGCATCGTCGCGCCCCATCGTCTGGCTCGGCTTGTCCGCGTTTAGCGTAAGCGACGACGCTCCAACTACTACTCCAACCAGTGTGGTGCTGGTGCCCAAAGAAGGAAAAGCAGGTTAAGTAATGCTTAAAAGCAGATCATCGGCAGCAGCGGAGGGGAGGAGAAGAGAGACTGGAAGACTCCACCTAATTGCAACCTAAACGTCGCTTTTGTGAATCGGTTTTCCGTCAGGAAATGATTAATACCACCATGAACTAGCGAGCTAGTAGCTGTTAGCCAGTAATTGCGATGGGCACTAGGCTTATGGAGGCATCTTAAACCATGAAAATGATAGGAAAATAATGGCACTGTGACGCAACTGCGATGTTTATGTTCACGTTTCACCCAACAGTCATACGAGTGTTCAGACTTCAATTCAATGATGAAATAAACATTGGCTTGATGAAGTAGAGCTTTCGAAAAATGATGAAATATATACCCCGTTTCAAGATTATCTTGGTTACAGATAAAACGTGACAAAAACGAGAAGACTTTTACTATCCAAAATAATGATCAGTACTCTTCTGAAACTACTAGCCAGCATTTCTGAATACGATCCCTGTTCCGCTCCGATGGAGGAAATGGTACATGACACGCAGATGTTTGCGCTGAACAGGGAAAAAATACAACAGAATAAGTACGCAACCGCGAATGAATACATTGGCAATGGCATGGGCGTGCACGTGAAGTGAATGCCATCAGCTGTAAAGGCCGAGACAGGCGACAGGGAGATTCTGTAGCAGTTTAAAACGGGGCATGTTTGCAGAAACCCAAACAGCATGTGCGTCGTTCAAGTACTCCCACTCCTACCATGCATGCCTGTAAATGCTGGACCAACAGTTTCTAAATCAGGATCGGATTATTCCGGGAATGAGTTAACGGGAGACGTCCGTCGGACCGTAGGAGTAACATTCTTTAGGCCACAGAAGCGGTGGCGCCGGGAGGCTGGGAATGTGCCCGCCGCCGTCTTCAGGATCTACTAGCATAGCAGGGCGCCGTGTCCCTGATCTGACGTACTACTAACTAGCGTCGTCGAATGAATCGCTTCAAGTTTCGCCCTCTTATGCAGTACACAGCGAATGAGGACGTGGTCGGGGATCGGCCGGACAAGCCAGTTATTGCGAGCACCGTTCGTTCACGCGTCGCTCCACGAGATCTCAGCTGCGGTTGACAGCGCGTAATGGTCGCACAGTACCGGGGTTGCAACTGCCACATGCTCGTGTGTCGCTCGACTTGATGTCTTTGGTTAGATCGGCTCGTGTGTTCCGCTGTTCCACCGACTGAAGATGGAAACAGTAAGTTACACCGAGTTGCCGACGACGAGGAGGAGGTCAGAGCATCTTGCTCTGATGACACGGGCGCGTCGGGGAAAGTAAACGGTGGCCTTTTTTTTTTAGGACGAGACGAGGAGCTGACGACGAAAGCGTTGGGATCCGGCCTCTGCCGGTGCGCTCTGCCTAACGGCCGAAATATTCCGACACGTCTGCTTTCCCCAATTCCAGGCACCCACTTACCCACACCGTGTCCTTTTTCCCCTCCTGACGCGAGGCGAGACGGGGCGCCTCCGTCCTGCGCTGCCAACAAATTCCTAGTGATCCCCACCTCACCGTCCGCCACCACCAGCAGCCTGTCCCCGCCCCTGCAGCTGCCGCGCTCCCTCCCTCCCTCCCCCCCGCTCGTAATAATTGCGTCGCTTTCCCCGCCTCGACCCGCCTGGTTAGCCCGGCAGCAGTAGCAGGGAAGAACAGAGCAGAGCCGCGCTTGCTTATATCACCCAACTCCCCCACCGCCCTCCGACTGCCACCGCGAACAGGAGGTGAAGCCACGCGCGGGGGTGACAGAGGGAGAGAGATCTTTGGCTCCCTGCGACCGTCCATCAGGCATCAGGCGGCATGAAGCTCCCGCTGCTGCGGTGGCCGGGGCTGGCGCCCGCGACGGGGTCCCCCGACGCGGCGCCCGAGCCGGCCAAGCCGTCGCTGCCGATCGCCTGGCTGCTGCTTCACGCGCTCTTCTGCGCCACGTCCATGGCCGTCGGCTTCCGCTTCTCCCGCCTCATCGTCTACCTCCTCTTCCTCCCGACCCCGTTCACCGCCCCCGCCTCGCACCTCGTCTCCCTCGTCTCCCCGCCCGTCATGCTCGCGGCCGGTAACGCCACCGCCACATTCACCACCACCACCACCGTCACCACCACCACGACCACCACCACCACCGTAGCCACCGAGATCGGGGCCCACGCGCACGTCCACCACGGCCCGGTGTTCGTCGGCCGCCACCCCATCCGCGTCCGCCCGTGGCCGCACCCGGACCCCAACGAGCTCCTCAAGGCCCACCGCATCCTCGCCGCCGTGCAGGACGCGCAGCGCAGCAGCAGGCGCCGCGCGTCCTCCCCGCCCAGGCCCGTCATCGCCGTCACCCCGACCACCAACTCCGCGCTTCAGGTACCGTCCCTCACGTCCCTGGCGCACACGCTTCGCATCGTCGACGGCCAGCTCACGTGGATCGTCATCGAGCCCGGCCACCGCACCGACGCCGTCGCCGCCGTGCTCTCCCGCTCCAACCTCGACTTCCTCCACATCACCGGCCCCACCGACTCCACGACCGCGCGCCTGCGACTGCACGCCCTCAGGTACGCACTGCTCCGACCATTGGATTGGATCTCGCGCTCGCATCTCAGGCTCTCAGCTAATTAACTCGCATATTCCTCCTCCTCGTAATCTGGACCTCTCACCGTGACACCGTACACGTCTCTCTCCAAACGCGCAGGGAGATCCGCAAGAGGCAAATGGACGGCATCGTGGTGTTCGCCGACGAGAACAGCATCCTCCGCACGGAGCTGTTCGACGAGGCGCAGAAGGTGAGCTCCGTGGGCGCCGTGCCCGTCGGCATCCTCGGCGAGGACGACGGCGCCAGCGAGTCGTTCCTCCAGGCGCCGGCGTGCGACGGGGAGGGCAAGCTGGTGGGCTACCGCGTATCGGAGGAGACCGTGCTGCCGGCGAACCGGAGCGACATGCTGCTGTCCAGCAGGCTGGAGTGGGCCGGCTTCGTCGTGAACGCGCGGGCGCTGTGGGAGGGGGCCAACGAGCGTCCGGAGTGGGTGCGCGACCTCGAAGACGCCGACGCGCACGTCGCCAGCCCGCTCGCGCTGGTCACCGACGCCGGACGCGTCGAGCCGCTCGCCGCGTGCGTCCAGACGGCGCTCGCGTGGTCCCTCCGGTCGGACACGCTCCACGAGGTCAAATTCCCACACGAGTAAGTTCGCCGGACTCCTAGCTAGCTCGTTAATACCACTACTAGGACTTGCCATTTTTGAAGTTTACTACTACTACTACTACGGATTGCAAGTCGAGTTACCGCGTGATAATTACCACCACCTGTTGCATGCTCGGATATATGATTCTTTTTCGTGGCGTGACACGAGGTACATCTATTGCGCAAATTATGGTTGGCGATGATGGTCATGGTGTTCCTACTAATTAGGTTTGGTGGTCGTTACGCACATGCCGACCGGTCGTAACAGCAAATTTTTTAAGAATGCTGTCACAAAAACACTGTCACCGAATGCTTTTTGTGTAAAGGTTGTGATTTGTGATCTGTCTATCTCAGTCTCCTCTACCTGACGTTTTCATCAAATAAAGAGCTGGTGTCGGTCCCTGTCTCTCTCTTGTATTCGTGTCCTATTCTCGTAGCATGCGCATGGCACTAGGAAGCTGTTTAAAAAATTATTTCTCCTCCCCTTCAAACTGATTTCACGGTCTCCGTGGTGTCACTTGTCTAATCAATAATCAGAGTGGTTTATATTTTATTCAAAGCTTTCACCTTACTTTCTCCAGAAGGCGCTCTATTTGCTTAATTGCTTTACTTGCTCACCCCATCGAGTTGTCCTATGCGCTGTGTCAAAAAAAGCTGATCCAGATCATTCCAAATATTCATACCTATCACTTGCACTAACATGCCCTCTCTATGAATGATTAAACTTCTTTTTCCCTAGAAATTAAATATTTATTGCTTTGTTGCATCTTCAGATCTTTTTTTTGAATCAGTTTAGTCATATATAATGCGCATGCCGTGTCGCTTTAGCATGTCTGGTTCACTAATTGTTTTGAAGATCAACAAAACTCGTACCTGGGATCTTTGTTAGATAGGGAAATTCGAAATCTCACATTTCTGCCCTTCTGCTCCTGCCAACCTTATACAGTATAAGATTTCTACGACATTTTGGATTTGATCCGTGGAGTTGTTAATTCCGTAACAATTTTGGTGCAGATGGAAAATTGATCCTCCTCTTCTGAACACTGGTGTGCGGCAACAGACCGTCAAACAAGAAACATCACTGAAGGGAGCTAATAGCAAACACTGAAGATCAACATTAGGGGACATTTTTTCGTGGACAATAGAAATGAGAGCAAATCACGCCGCTGTTGCTCCCAGAATTTGTCAAACGTCTCCACTGATGCATCTATTCCTCGTTGGTGCCAAGCGCTGTCAAGCAACATAAGCCTCAGTTCTTTGGACACTACAGAGGAAGCCAACAACAATGCATGTAATCATTCACTGGACCCCTTCTTCGTCTAAATCACTTTGTACCAGCACCGTGTAAAATAGATAAATCTTAATTATATGTACCGCTCGTTACTTTCTCCAGTAGATAGTAAGTTAGGAATACCGTTTTCGTGTAAAATAGATCAGAGCAGAGGATTGCAGAATCGACGTGATCTGAGAGTTAAAACAGTGGTTGTACACTTGTAAGAAACAATAATGATCGAATTTTCACTTTTTTATGCGCTTGTATGCCCAGAGGTGCTCTAGGTTAATGGCATAAAGGTTTACAAAAGGGTGTTAAGTTGTGCAAGTCTTATAACTACTGGCTCGCGTTTCAAAATTAATTTTTGGTTGCTGGTCGTCAGTTCTTCATAATTTTCATAACTTTGAATAAGGTCGTCAGCTACAGAAAATAGCAGCTTACCAGAAACTGTTTCCACGCTTCCTCCTCACTGCATGTTAAAGGTCTGTTATATTAATCGATGGCTATTTCACAGAGCCTCATTATATCCCTCAACGCAAAAGTTGTGTTGTATACATAAAAAAGGCCCTTCTCGTAGCTTGAATTTTATCGCTATCTGCAGGTTTGGGGCCAGCGTCCAAATAGGCCCTGAACATATCGGGCCAGATGACTCCGTTCGTTGAAATGAATTCGAGCCACCGTAGGTTGTGTGGGCTGCACGAGCCGTATTGAAGTGCACGCATGATTCATGCATGACCTTGTGTCGCCTTTCTTTATCTCCTTATGGCCCCAATCAACGTCAACGAAAATAACACGGAAAAAAATATCACATCACAGGAATCCTGATACGTTGCTTCGCGGAATTCGGTACGCTTTGTTAGGTCTGACTAGGCTAATAATACACGAAAGCAACAGGAAAAGCGGTGTTTAACTAATGCGACATTTTGTGCCGGAGAAAAGGAGAGATCTTTTTTCTCCCGTCCTCACATGGCTCTCTTTTGGACGTAGACACGGGTGGTATCTTTCATCGTCCGATGGGTTCACACAACTGGCCGGTGCCTGTGTTTCTACACTACTGTTAAAAGCTTATTGTTACCAGATGGTGATTCTGAGCCTCCGTTTGGTACAGTTCTAAATTCTTTAACAATCAGAAATATTTTAGTTTCAATACAAAAATGTTTATCAACTGAAACGTAATTATTTGGCTAGTTTTCTTACTTCAGTTTCAGTATAGAGGGGAAATAAGATTGAAATGACCTATTTATCCTTGAATGAACTATATTGTTTTTATCATAGTATAACATATAATAAATTCTTATAATATAGATTATTGATAAGTGTCATTGTAAAATATATGTCATCATTCACATGTACAGATAAATCCTTGTTGCGCCGCAACAACGGCGACGAATTGAGAATAAGGGTAGACGATGGCAAATCACTGTAAATAATTACGAAGCTGGAGGGGGGTATAATAATATGAAATGATTCTGGTTGTGGAACACATTTCCAATATTTCAGATTCGTAGGAAAAATATAAATCGTTTCTCACGGATTCATTACTGAAATGTTTCACTTTTTTGTTATTTGTTACTGATTCGACCTATAGTCTAAAATGTTTCTACTTGCCAACCGCACCCTGAATTAACCCTGTTGGCGTAGACTCGATCACCCGCTGGATTAACCAAATGAGATGCCGTAAAGCTGGACAGCAACATTTCCTTTACTTGGAGGCAAATCTCTGAACAAGACATGTTCAGAAACTGACCGTGCCCATTCTAGGCAGACCACAGCCATGCAGCACCTGTATGAAAGTCGATTCTGATTTTAGGTACCCAGGCAAGCTCAATCCAACGTCTCCTGTTGTTGATTGAATGCCTTTCTTGGGGGAAAAATATATGCTCCTCGTCCATCGAAATAATCGACGTGGTGCAGACTTCGTCCCTAAACTATTGATTTCCCAAGCATGCTGAACGGTTAAAATTTACTTTACCACTCCTGCTCGGTTGCGGTGTGCCGGGGCAGGGTGAACGGGCGGCGGAGCATGGCCGGCCGGAAGGAGTGGAGAGCCGGGGCAACTCGACCCACGTCGACGGTTGCGTGCGGGGCAGTTCGATCGATTCACCAGGCTTTTACTGGCTTTGATCCTTTGACCAGATCCCGGTTACGTTACGTTACGTTACGTACTCCACCAGTTGGAAAGCATACACGCTGCGAAGCGAAAGACGCGCACGCACTCCGAGCAGGGAACGAAGTACGTGAGGCCGCGCCTGCATGTGCATCATGCACGGGGAAGAAACACCGGTTGCCGGTTGGAAAGAGCAAAACCGTGGAGGAGGTTGGACATGGTAGCTCACGGCTCTGCAAAGTGCACATGCCAACGGAATCTTAGGACGTTTTTTCTTCTACTGAGGGACGGGCCGAGGAGCACGTAGCTGTGATGTCCTACGGTACGGGCGCGGCCGCAAGTTCCTGCGCCTTTCCATTCCACGCGCCGCCTCTTCTTCCAATGGGTCGGATCAGATGAGAATGGGATAGAAGCACGGTGAGCGAAAGCACCAACAGCTGAACCTTTCGGTTGGTATAAGAGATTCCCGGAGAGGAAAAAAACGGCTTTCCTTTGTTTTCAGTCGAGTGAAGACAGAGGATTCGTTCACCAGACTCATTAATAACTTATTTTTCTGTTTGTTATGAGGCAGATGGTACAGTAGAAGACTAGTTCTGATGCGGAAGCTCAGAAGCGTTCCTTCCGTGGATTAGAGAACAAAGACGTCGAAGATCACCCTATGTCAGTTCCCCCTTTGCTAATAGTTTATTGCGTGCTGACCACAGAACGTTTATTGAGTGCTAATAATTTCAATGCACATCTGCATGCCGACTTACATCCCTCTTAAAAAAAATTACCCACAGTTTGCCGGCAGAAGATAAAAACTCTGGCATGTGCCGTGCAGAAGGCCGCGCTGTGCTACGACTACGAGCAACACCAATCATCAGTGGAATGGGTAGACGTAGGGTTCCATGCTTCGTCAGTCCGCCGACCCGTGCCTGCTTGTCGCCGTCCCCTAGTTTCTTCTCCGTGCGCAGGGGAATTTCTAGTTCCTCAAGAGTCCGGTGTGCGGGGCTCCACGCCTCGGCCGAAGCCACCAATCGATACCCGCCGAGATCCCTTTCCCATTCTATTCTTTGCCTGCCCACGCGGGTCCCGGATGGGGATCCTCTGCCGTCACCTCGTGCGGCCGGGCAAGGAAACGGCGCCTCACCGCTGGCGAACTCCGGCTGCAGAATTTTTGTCTGTAGCAGACAAAGTCGGGAGAGATTTTCGACCAGCAAAAAAAAAGCAGCTGTGGAAGCCAAGAAGAGGTTCCACCGAACCCCTCGTGTTCGTTCGTCCCGAGGAGCGCGGCCTCAAACGTGAAAGCACGGAACAGAAGCTCACGCTCACGAGGAATCTCTGTGCCGCTCGCTGCGTCCCCATGCGGAGCGAATGCAGAGGATCAGATGAGGAATCCACACCCATCACCTCGTCCCTCCCCTCGGTCACCGGATTCCGTCTACCCAAGTGGGGGTACAGTGGTTAGCGCGTCGTGGTCGGGGAAAGGGCTTGGCCCTCGTCCGTCCACTTAGCCGCCTTCACCGCCATTCCCTCGCTCCCCTGCTCATCCACCACATCGTTGGTTCGCAAGCAAGTAGCCACAGAACCATGCCGGCCGGTGGTTTCCATCTTCCTTTCTTTCAGTACCTGACCTTACAGACAGCACTTCAATGCCTGCAAGCTACTACTACTGCCACAACGATGCCGACGTGCTACACGGTGCCCGCGTGTGTACTCTGACACGGAACTGTTTGTAATGAAGTCGCTTTGTTGTATCCACGGGCCAGTGACACACAGATGGTTGAACAATGGCGGCTGAAAAAGAACGAACGGGTAAACAAAACGAAAGAAAGAAACGGTAAAGAAATTATCTGCGTCCAAATCACATCCACCTTAGCTATCGCCTCCACTCACACGTTACCCCCTCTTATCTGTCCTCTCCTAAAAAACAACCCGAATAATCGCGCCTCTTTGGCATTTAGACTACGCCACTAGGCGTATTTCACCACGACACGTTAACAAAACGAAAAATATTGCTCATCCTTCTCTGTGAAAGAAAAAAAAACAAAGAGAGAAGTTTTTGGTCGCCTTCAATCCAATCAAACCTGTCCACGTCCGCCCACCTTGGTGGCCTCACGAACAATAAAAATCGGCGCCAAAAATATCCTCCTACTGCTACTGGCTGAGAAGATTAAATTAAACTATCAATTCGGGCCCACCACTCCCCCGCCCCCACCGGTTATAAAGCGACACCGCCCCGCCATGGAAAGGAAGACCTCCAACCAGCTCCTCCTCCTACCTCACATCATCCGCTCGCTCCCCGCTCATCCGCCGTAGATACAGAACGTAGAGCCGTCGTAGCCGCGCTCGGTGATGGGAACCTCCTCCACGACGTCGCTCGCGGCGGCGGCGCTGCTGCTGCTGCTGTCGCTGGCGGCCGCGGCGGACATGTCGATCGTCTCCTACGAGGAGCGCAGCGAGGAGGAGGCGCGCCGGATGTACGTCGAGTGGATGGCGCGCCACGGAAAGGCGTACAACGCCATCGGCGAGGAGGAGCGGAGGTACCGAGCCTTCAAGGACAACCTCCGCTACATCGACGCGCACAACGCCGCCGCCGACGCCGGCGTCCACTCCTTCCGCCTCGGCCTCAACCGCTTCGCCGACCTCACCAACGAGGAGTACCGCGCCACCTACCTCGGCGTCAGGACCGGTCCGCAGAGGGAGAGGAAGGTCAGCTCCAGGTACCACGCCGACGACAACGAGGAGCTGCCGGAGTCCGTCGACTGGAGGACCAAGGGCGCCGTCGCCGAGGTCAAGGACCAGGGCAGCTGCGGTAAGCATCCATCCGTCTATTCCACTCCCTGCTTCTGCAGAAACAGCATGAACACCCATCTTCCATTTGGCTTGTTTTTCCCTTGTCCACGATAAGCAAAAATAGTTAAAGTTACTCATCAGCTCGCGATACTTTCGGAGTTTCAGTATCCACATGAACCGAAGACATATATATGATATTTTTCTACAAAAACAAAAAGAAAAGAAAACCGTATCCTCCACCTGAAGGTCAACGGGAAGAATATCCCGTCCCCAGGGCCTATCCAGTTCGATTATTTAGATACATGACATTACAATTTTGTTGGTTTTGAAATATGCCACTGCAATTTCGTTGGTTATGGAATATGCCACTACAGAATAAAAACATTTTATTTCTGGCACTAGCTTTCATCAACTCCAAAGCTAATTTGTGGGACGATTCAAAAGTTATCCAACTAATCTACAAATATAGGCGAATGATGTATCAATACAAAACGACGAAAGGGGGCCCGGTGTACATGACCTCTATAGTTTTGATAAAAGAAGGTGATAGATATGTTGAAGTTGGTTCATCGAACATGGACAATCACACTGCTTCGCTCCTTGTGAACTCCAATAACCTTGACGGAAAGCTCAATAAAGAAAAAAATCCCAATGCTCTGTCAGTGGTCCTTGTCATGTTGATAGAGCTGGCGGACCCATGTGTTCTCTTATCCTACTCTCATGGTCATGGATGTGCGTCCCAAGTCACCTTTCACTTCCACTCCACATGATCACAAATAGGCTCCTCTGCTTTGTATTGTCTGCTTTGCAAAACACTGCAATTCTAATATCAGAGATTGCATTGACGATAACTAGTTATCGCATAATGGCAGTGATGCCTGATCTTTGTTTGTTGATCGCTTCCAGGAAGCTGCTGGGCTTTCTCAGCAATTGCTGCCGTCGAAGGCATCAACCAGATTGTTACTGGCGACATGATCTCCTTGTCCGAGCAGGAGCTGGTCGATTGTGACACTTCATACAACGAAGGGTGCAATGGAGGTCTGATGGACTATGCGTTTGAGTTTATCATTAACAATGGCGGAATCGATACCGAGGAGGACTACCCTTACAAGGGTTTGGACAACCGCTGTGATGTCAACAGGGTACTTTTCTCCCGAATTCAGTTCCCTGTTATCCTTGGCTTTTTAAGAGCCAACGTCATTGTTAAACTATTGTTTGTGTGTTGGGTTGATTGCAGAAAAACGCAAAGGTTGTTACAATCGACAGCTATGAGGACGTAACCCCGAACAGTGAGAAGAGTCTGCAGAAGGCGGTGGCAAACCAGCCCGTTAGTGTCGCGATTGAGGCTGGTGGCAGAGCATTCCAGCTCTACAGCTCGGTAAGCGCCATTATCCTTTCTGTCAGAATTCATTTGTTGCACACCGTATTAAGTTACAAATAAATGTTTTCTCAGTTCGCGACAGTAAGTTACTGCAATCTGCTTGATGGATTAGTAGTATCTGCCATTCTGCCTTAGATAAAATAGATGATGGACGTGTTAGGTCTCGACACCTAATCGCTTTAAAAGTTGTCTCGTTCGCATCGCTTTAGTCTGGTTAATTTCACGGGAACGAATGATTCTGCTGTCACCCAGTTGCAAGTTGCAACTACTATAACAATTATGAGTACTTTGAAATAGTACTAGTTTATACAATTAAGTGCCCCACCCATTTTGCCAAATGATGCTCCTTTGAGCAGACTGTCCCCTCTTTGTGAAGCATTTCAAATCGTGGGTGCAAAACTGATGTGTTGTGAGAAGTGCATTAGTGGTGTGAGGTGTCGTCCACTTACTGCTGGAAATAAGCAAAGTTCATCAGAACATTCTGAAAATCCTTGTCATAAAGTGAAACTGGCACTTACAGTTGCATTGGCCTCAAGATCTGTCTGTTACTTTGTTGTTGTTAATATTAGTGCTATCTCCATGATGCACCACATACGTGCCATGTACTGATTACCGTTTCCTGGTCTCTCAGGGTATCTTCACGGGAACCTGTGGAACAGCGCTGGACCACGGTGTCACCGCCGTCGGCTACGGCTCGGAGGATGGCAAGGACTACTGGATCGTGAAGAACTCATGGGGCACAAGCTGGGGTGAGTCCGGCTACGTCCGGTTGGAGCGTAACATCAAGGCGTCCAGCGGCAAGTGTGGCATCGCCGTCGAGCCGTCCTACCCCGTGAAGAAGGGCGAGAACCCCCCGAACCCCGGCCCGACGCCGCCGTCCCCCACCCCGCCGCCCGCCGTCTGCGACAGCTACTACACCTGCCCGGAGAGCACCACCTGCTGCTGCATCTACGAGTACGGCAAGTCCTGCTTCGCCTGGGGCTGCTGCCCGCTCGAGGGCGCCACCTGCTGCGATGATCACTACAGTTGCTGCCCTCATGACTACCCCGTCTGCAATGTCCAGCAGGGAACCTGCCTCATGGTAAACGCTCCGACCATTTCAGTATCATCATGTTAACAGAGAGTACGCACTAGAGATTGTCTGAACCCGACTAATTTTCTGCACGACGAACAGGCCAAGGACAGCCCACTGTCAGTGAAGGCTCTGAAGCGTACTCTGGCTAAGCCCCATTGGGCTTTCTTCGGCAACGATGCAGCTGATGGCAGGAAGAGCAGCGCGTGAATAATCTCAGCATGATCCTTGGCCGTCAACAGCCATGGTGATCGGCTCCGGCCAATAATCACCTGGCGATTGGCGAAACAAAAAACGTAGCGCGCGCGGCGGTGGCTGTTTAAGAATATCCACATAATAGATGCTCCTGTACAAAAAGCATGAAAAATTGGTCCGGTTATTTACGGAACTGCCAAATTTGCTTATGCATGTGCGCAAAATTCAGCTAGCTTTAATTTGCCAAGCTCCTCATTAATGCAATTGATGTTATACATGGAAATTGATATTGAAACAAGAAGCTATGTGTATGCTATGTATGTGCATTCATTTCTTTGATATTTGTCTATTCTGTGTTGATGATGTGCTCCCTGCTTCTTCATCATCGAGTAGATAACCTGGAAAATGGTCCCACTACTCTGTTTTGTGCTATGATGATGATTATGATGATCCCCAGTTCCTGTTACTGTTAAACAAAAGCAGTCCTGACAGAGAACCTGATCACGTTAGGGCGTTTGGAGGGTGGTTGGTAGGCATGTCACATGCGAAATAGTATTGCAGCACTTTTCATGAAATTCCTTGCTGTATGTAGATGTAACTCTAAACAGTTGTCATGAAAATGGTTCTTGTCAAACATGCAGTGACCTGAAAATTTTTATTCTACAGTACCGAAGCAAGCATTGTTAATTATGAAACGATAAAGACTCATAACTGCAAAGCGGAGGATATTAGATCGCGAGTAGTCAGTCAACTGAGCGTTTACACGATGGGCCTTGTCGGTGTCCCATCGAACTCAGTCGGTCCGCGCCTAACTACTGGAGCTTCTACATTTGTTCCTTGGAATTCTATCAAGTTGGTACAGGTGGATGGACTTATTTAAAAATACAGCTCAAAGACTACTCTCAAAAGAATCATGTGTTGCTTCCAAGAAAATCAATGGCAAACACATGCATGCTTTGTACGTGTATGCATCTCTCTCCCATTCCAACAGATCGTATCATGAATCGTTGACCCATGACGCATAAAAGAACTCCTTGCTGTATGTATACACTAACAAACTCCGAGTGTTGTCCTTAACTACACTGAACTAATACGTACACAACTTTTTGGTTATTGGAAAACCTTCTCTATCATAACTTAGCCACCTCAGTAAGCTATTATTTCTCTGTCGCACGGACAGAACTTGAGAGGTATTCCGTAGGATATATTTAGCTTCATGCATTGGGATACGTGTGGTAGCTGTAAGATCGTACGCACTATTGTACAGTAGTACACAAGGTCAAGATATGGTGCTTCCTGACCAAAATAAAGCAGAACTTTTGGTAGTTAGTGGTGGAATTGTAGTGCACATGAGTGAGCTGATTGACCGTGATTGACAAACTGACTTCAGTAAACATGTTTCTACGATATCCGGTTAAATCCTGAACGTCCATTTCTAGCTGAACTGTTCTGTACATTTTTTTTAAGACCACATCTCGTCATAGCAGTATAACACAAGTGTGGCTACTAATGGGTTCACTTCCACGTCGCCTTTTCAACAGTAGCCTTCAGCTGCGTGGTCTTAAATGACAGGAATCTTGTACCAGTAAAACTGATAGTGAAGCTCAAATACAGGATGCAGCACAGAGAAGACAGGAGCAGATGTAGAAGCTGCAGTAGTTAGGCGAGAGGACTGACTGAATCCGATTTCACTTGATAGGACGGAGACGAGACAAGTAATAACCAAGCATTAGGGTCCCCTACCCCTGTTTTGCTGATAGGTTCGTTGGCAGTGATCACGTTGGGGGCCGGGGTTGTTGGCATGTCGCTCGGTTCGCCTAAAAAAGTCGCCAGATGGGTGGGGCAGCCTGTAACGTCGGTCGCTCGTACCGTGCCCAAATCACGATTACTATGCGCTGTTGGATTCCGATATCGGGGAAAAAAGCCACCACGTGGTTATCATCAAGCTCGAAAAGGTTCGAGCCGTTAACGTGCGATGCCGGTTTCGCGGAACGGACTGGCCAGAGTTTCGAAGGCCGGCCGTGTTCAGACTCCAGAGTTTCGAAGGTGGTTTGGTGGGCATTTGGGGCTGACAAATTCTGGCGCAGCCTTTTGACGCCCCCCGGAAAGCAGCGCTCCACTCCAGAGCAACGGAGGAAGCAGCTCAGCTCAGAATAGCTTGAGGGAAGACAGTGGCCGGTCGTCGCCACTTGGGCGACACAGGTTCTCCGTTTCCGGCAGATGGCCGTTGAGCGGAGTTGTTGAGCCGTCGGACAGGATGTTGCTTTGCTGCCAAAACACGGCTAACTTTAATGTAAAACGAGGGGCGCGAGCCACGCACGGGCACCAGCTGATCAGAGCGACGAACAAACGCATCCCGGATCTGCTGACTCCCTGGCGAACGAAACGAACACATGCACATCACGGCATCGGATCAGGACATTGAATTGAAAAAAGATAAGCCATGGGATCCAACCACCACACCTCGTCCTCTCCTCCTGCTTGCCACCAGCTACTAAATCGTATCATCAGATTTGCCATTACAAGATCATATCTTCTCTTCGCAGCGAGAGTGAGTGTAATGTGAGCTATCATGTGTAAAGCCCCGATTTTCCATTACCACTTTTCTTCTTCTTCTTTTTCTTTTTTGTGATCCAGGCAATCATATCATCAGGGCTGCTGTTTGTTACAATTATTGATTGATTGCCCCCAAAACAACAAACGTATATATGCAAGAAAGAAAAAGAAAATGAAAAAAAGAGAGGAAGTAATTACTGTAACGGATGAGAAGAGGAGGAGGTGGAAGTTAGCTAACGATCCGATTGAGAGTTCAACTAGTAGTAGCGATTACTTGAAGCGGTGGCGGATCTTGTCCTCCTCCGACGACGCGGAGCTCTGCTGACCGTGGCAGAAGACGTCGCGTGGTCCGTCCCCGGGGATGACGAAGTGGCCGAGCGACGGTGTGCCGCTGCCGGCGACGCGGTTGTCGTCGCAGAGGAACTCCCTGGCGAGGACCTGCTCCACCTCGAACTGGAAGTCGTGCAGCAGCACGTCGGTGGGGCCCTTGGCCGCCGTGGCGCCGGAGCGGGCGAGCACGGCGGTGGTGAAGACGGAGGGCATCCGGCCGGGGGAGTTGGGGTTCCACCCGGACGGCCCGTCGACGAGGACGACGTCCCAGGCGACGTCGTAGAGGTCGTTGGGCAGGTCGTTGATGGCGAGGCGGCACTCGGAGAAGAGCAGGTTCTGGACGGGGCGGCACTCCCTGGCGCGCGACGCCCGCGCGGCCCGCAGCAGGTCGCGGAAGTCGCGCACCTTGGTGGTGTAGGAGACGTCGTAGGCCTCCAGCCCCGGGTGGCGCGGCTCCAGGTACTTGACGTAGAACTCGTTCTCGTCCAGGAACACGGTGCGGCCGCCGTGGTTGAGCGCCAGCCACAGCGGGGACTCCGGGCCCAGGCCGAAGACCAGGAGGTTGCAGGGCGCGCGCGCGCGGAGCACGGCGGCGACGGCGCGGATGTCCGTGTCCGACATCCGGTGCGTCGCGTTGGAGATGGACGCGAAGTGGACCAGCGCCTCGAACACCGGCAGCGGCAGCGCGGACCCCGGCGACCCGCCGCTGTGGTCGTTGGAGGCAGAGGCGCCCGACGCGGACGCGAAGTGGGACGTGGTGTAGAGGAAGGTGAGGAACGTGGCGAAGGCGAAGCAGGATGCGAAGACGAGCACCAGGACGCGCCGGTGGCTGGACGCCGCCGAGAGCTTGTCGCGGCTGCCCACGGACTTCATTGTTCCTCGCTCGATCTCAGGGCCGGTGATTCCGCTGGCGACGAGCAGACGGGGAGGGAATTGAGCAGGAAGCTAGGGGAGGAGGAGAAAGAAAGGTCGTCGGGGACTTTGTCCCAGCTGGGAGCTGGTCAGCTTGGATTAGGAAGCTAGTGAGGAGGAGAGCTTTGTAACTGTTCTGTCATCAGTGGCTGATTAGCTCGGTCCTTGGCTCGCTTTGCTGGTCCGAACGGAATCTACCGCGGCACGTTGTTCGTGCGGTGCGACAGAACCTTATGGGCGGACGGGTGGACGTGGCTCGGCGCTCATGTATGTATCCTTGGTGGCTTGGTCCTCGCTCGTATGAATGTGCGACCGTGTTGGCTCATCGTACGACAGCTAAGCATGCTACGAGTATGGCGGCTGCGTGGGGCAGCAGCGGCGGCTTGACCGCTTGAGTTCGTAGATGCTGAGGTCGGCAAACCATGCATCGGTTTTGATCTAGCGACTCGAGCTTGGCGTAGCTCATTCAGTTGGAACGCGCGTGTAACATTCCTTCCTTCCCGTGCACGCTCGGGCTTAATCCGGCCTGTAAGCCCGAAAGGCCCAACAAGCCACCGAACCGGGCCGCGCATCCGATGTGTAGTCGTTCGTTCCTTGACCGCCAGTGAGGAGGAAATCATCATGTCCATCATCCTTTTGAAATTCGAATCGCCTGCAGATGTATCAGGTTTTGGAATTCGAATCGGTAGACGTCGCGGCAGAAATGTTGGGCCGAGTGACTGACCAAATCTTCGCTCTGTTACTGTCCCATGTGCCTGCACGACTCCAAATTTGAAACAGAACAGCTCTCAATGTATCCGAGTCCGCGCGCCGCAGGGGGGGGGGGGGTGGCTTCGTCAGTGACCAAGCACCAAGTTTTGAGTCCGCGTGGCTGCTCTCAATACAGTACGAGAAACAATAATCCTGATCGCGCACGTGAAGCAGCACCTCTTTCCATGAAGGCCATCATCATCATCATCGAAAAGAGGTATGGAGAACAGTACTGACCGTAATGGAGGAGGTATGGGAGCCACGAATCTGTACACAAAACTTACAGAACGAGTAACGGATGACGTATGCCACAAAACTCACAGGACGAGTGAGTACTGTACGCTGTAAGGCTACTACTGTACGTATTAAAGAAAAATCAAAAGAGCGTGCTGCTACCGCGCATCTAATCTACCGGGCAACGGCTCTTTTTCAAACATCCCCCGGTGCGCAACTTTGAATGTTTGTCTGACGGGGAGTTTAAAAATCAAAAGAGTAAGGAGATCATTTCAGTAGTCAGTGCACTTTGTATCACTAATGTTGGAATTGTCGTCGCTAATGCTGGTTACGCTAAACTCCTCCACGCACCCCCCTCGTGCCGCGGTGGCCACCCACCCTCTGACGCCTCCTCTTCCCCGTTCCCGAGCCGACCGCCACCAGCGGCAGCGCGCTGCAAGCCACGGCGACCCTAGGGCACCGCACCACCAAACTCCGCTCCACTGAAATCCACCACATCACACAACCCTTCCGACCACACCGCCGCGCCGCAATGCCGCCACACCGCCGCGACCACCGCGTCCCAGTCCTCCTCCTCCTGCTACACCTCCTCACCACCGCCTCGGCTTCCGGCGTCGCCCCCGCAGCTGCACCGCACCCGCAGCCCACGCAGCCGACGCCGGTACAATCCGCGGCGCCGGCCACGATGCCTACGAGCCCTTCCGCACCGCACCCGCGGCCCACATTGCCCGTGCCGGTCCAAGCCGTGGCCCCGGCCTCGAGGGCGCCGACGGCCGCCGCCGCTCTCCTGGCCGCCTTCCTCGCCAAGGCCGACCCGTCCTCCCACCTGCGCGCGCCACCGGCGGCCTCCCCCTGCTCCCACCGCGGGGTCTCCTGCAGCGACGCGGCCCAGGTCACCCGCCTCGTCCTCGAGTCCTTGGGCCTCAACGGCACGTTCGCGCCCGCCACGCTCTCCCGCCTCGTCGACCTCCGCGTGCTCAGCCTCAAGTCCAACGCGCTCCACGGGCCCGTCCCCGACCTCTCCGATCTCGTCAACCTCAAGGCGCTCTACCTCGCGGGGAACCGCTTCTCGGGACCGTTCCCGCCCTCGCTCGCCTCGCTGCGCCGCCTCCGCTCCATCGACCTCTCCGGGAACAGGCTCTCCGGCGCGCTCCCGCCCGGCATCGAGGCCGCGTTCCCGCACCTCACGCTCCTCCGCCTCGACGCCAACCATTTCAACGGCTCCCTCCCGCCGTGGAACCAGTCGGTGCTCAAGGTGCTCAACGTGTCCTACAACGACTTCTCCGGGCCCGTGCCGGTCACGCCCGTCATGACCCAGGTCGGCGCCGCCGCGTTTGCCGGCAATCCCGGGCTCTGCGGCGAGGTCGTCCGCCGCGAGTGCCACCTCCTCTTCTTCCACGGAGGTGGTGGCAGTAACGGCTCCGCGGTGCCCCCGGTGCACAGAGCTGACGCCAGTGGCAGCGGTCCTCAGCGAGAAGGCTTGAGCATGCCGGGTTCGTCCGGTCCGCGCGCGAAGGGAGCGAGGAGGGGGACAGTGGTGGCTGTCGCAGCCGCCGTTGGGGCGGTCCTGGCCCTGCTTCTCTGCGCCGTGATTGCGATGAAGAGGAGCAGGAACCGGAGGCGACCCAGGTCGGTGGCATACCCAAGCCCCAAGAACAGTACAGCCGCGTCGGACGTGAGCAGTGACAATGCCGACATTGGCTACGTGGAGTGTGCACGCGATGAGGAGACGGCGGCGATCATGGTGCCGGAAGAGAAGGCGCGAAGGTTGGAGCGGAGCGGGTGCCTTACATTCTGCGCGGGCGAGGCGACGAGCTACAGCCTCGAGCAGCTGATGCGTGCCTCGGCGGAGGTGCTTGGCCGTGGCAGCGTGGGGACGACGTACAAGGCAGTGCTCGACGGCAGGCTTGCCGTGATTGTGAAGCGGCTGGACGCAGCCAAGATTGGCCCGGCGGCGCTGGAAGCGGAAAGGTTCGAGCAGAACATGGATGCGGTTGGGCGCCTGCGGCATCCAAACCTTGTGCCACTCCGGGCATTCTTCCAGGCTAAGGAGGAGCGGCTGCTGGTGTACGACTACCAACCTAATGGCAGCCTCTACTCTCTAGTCCATGGTAGGTCTTTGTTCTTTGTTTAGGATGTGAATGGTCATTATTCCGTGGAGTATCTCATCAGCTATTAGATGTCTTGAACAACTGAATAAATTTGTGCTAGGACTATCTGGTATTTGCATTTACATCTGCTAACTTAACCTTTTAAATGTAGGCATATTATTAGTGGTCTAGGCTACCTTAACTTTTTAAATGTAAACATTCTTCTCTACAACATGGGAGAGAATTAAAATTCAGAACATTCAGCCACCTGAAAATCAGGCAGTAGAATATGGGTGTAGAACGTGGGTTACCTGATGGTGGTTGGCACAAAACATTTATTTGGATTCATGGAAGTCAACAAAGAACATTGGGTGTTGCGATCATAAATTATGTAACACTATTTGGGAATAACAGAGTCCTAAATGAATCTTGCGGGCAACTGTAAAGTCAGCTGAACTTCTACAGTAGATTAAACTTCTAAAATCGGGGCTTGCTGCACTAATGCTGCATCTGAAAGGTTAGCTTATAGCTTCTTTTTTGACCTCTTATATGCTTATAGAAGTTTAGACATGAGGCTGATTTGTAATGTTTCTATTAGAAAAAAATGAGAAGGCTTATTTGTTTGCTATGAACTTGTGAGCATCATTTTGAACATAACATGTTTTATTAACACTCCAGCAAAATAAGGAAATATCACACTTTTTATAGCCAAGCTAAACAAAACTCTTTACAGCTGAGTACATGTCAAGATGTCAGTATGTTTCCATGCATCCTAGGATGCCTAGACTGTAATAAGTACAAGATGTTTTATCTATTGTGCTTGATGGTTCCATCTATTATGAACTGCAGGTTCAAGATCATCGCGGGCAAAACCACTTCACTGGACATCATGCCTGAAAATAGCAGAAGATATTGCACAGGGTCTTGCTTACATTCATCAAGCATCTAGACTTGTCCATGGAAACATCAAGTCTTCTAATGTTCTGCTTGGTTCAGACTTTGAGGCTTGCCTTACTGATAATTGCTTATCATTTCTACTGGAGTCATCAGAAGTCAGAGATGATGATGATTACAGAGCACCCGAAAACATGAAGTCCAACAGAATGCTAACTCCAAAATCAGACATATATGCTTTTGGTGTACTTGTCATTGAGCTCCTTAGCGGGAAGCCACCGCTTCAGCACTCTGTCCTGGTCGCAACCAATCTTCAAACCTATGTCCATTCGGCGAGAGAGGATGAAGGGGAGGACAGGGACCACATCTCTATGATTGTCGACGTAGCTGCTACTTGCTTTCGATCTTCACCAGAAAGTCGGCCTACCGCATGGCAAGTCCTGAAGATGGTTCAAGAAGTGAAAGAAGCGGATACATCTGGGGACAATGGTGACGATGACGGTGATCTTACCAGCAATTCCTAGTTGCTTGGGTGGATCGATGTTGATCTGATAATGCAGAGTGACTGATCAATGCTACCTTAGAAGGTTATAGAGTCTTGCTGGATGGACCAATGTAGACTGGATAATTCAAATTAAAGATCAACACACTGTAGGAGACTTGGCGATAGGATCATGATCTCTCTGATTGCAATCGTGGATGCTGTAACATATTTTAGGATTTCTGTAGAGCCTGGAAGTTCTGGTCTGTTGGCCTGTTGCGAACTAGTCATTTCAGCGAGAACCTGTTATCTGAAAGTTTATTAGACTTTTTATGATAGTCAAGTGACTGAAGCGGCTTGTTAAGATTCAAAATGGTATATTACTGCCAAGTAGTCTTGTAAGATTTTGAGGAATGTTTAGTTTAAGGAATGGTATGTTAGTCGAACATTTTGCTCAAGTTGCCAAAACGCACCATGTTTATAAAGTAATAATAATGATGAGCTCCGGTACGGCAGTGCCATATGTGTTGTCATGCAGATCATTTTGAAGCATTTAAATTGCCTGATCAGGTTCGTTATGTACGTACTGCTTGACAAGATATAACCTCTTGATATTTCGCCAGCCACAAGCTAGTATGCTTTGCACTGCACCAGCCAAATTCCAGCAGTAGCGTGCATGTATGACTACGAGGCTGTAAAGTGGTTGCCATTGGAGGACATCAGACCAGTAGCTCCAACAACAACAAAAAAAAAATTACGTAGCCTTTGAGGTTCCGGAGATTTTTAATCCGCAGTTTTATATGGCTAATGAATTTTATCCTCCATCAAAGTTGTAAAGAACAGCCTTCTTCGAAACATGGGAAGCTGCATGCATGCTGCCCACAACCCAGTGGTCACTATGTAGTTGCTGTTACGTGTTGTAGCGTTGGCATTCCTGTCTTTTTCCCTGTTCACGAAATGTTTGATTGACGCACGTTGTTTCATAGTAAGATTTTGTCGGTTACTCAACGGCGTGGGCCTATTATGTTGTGCAGTTGGGCTATATTTATCCGGCTGATCAGAACTAGGCCTAGGCAAACTTTAACCCATATATTGGCGTAACGTGAAGTGGTGAAGCCCATGTCAGCTAGCCCATATAATGGGACCATGAAATGTGTACAATAAAGATTGCCAAGTTGCTTCAATCTGTGAAAATGCTCCACACCACAGTTGGTACAATTGCGCGGGGTCACCTCCCAAAGGGATGCCGATCGCTAAAAAGAGCGGCCCACGTGGCTCCTCAGCGGCAAAAATTATTGCATCTTTGAACTTCCGGAACAGATCCACGTCAGAACGGCAGGCCGGTCCAGGGGGCCACATCCCTTTCCCTTTCCGCTAATGACATGTCAGGGCCTGCACTTATCCGGATCTCACGAGAATCCTGACCCGTCTTTGCCCGAAACCAGCGAGTAGCCAAAGCTTCGCGCTCGCAACTGGGGAAGGCCGCAACCCCCCTGCCGCGCTCCGCGCCATCTCCACCGGCCTCAAATCACACAGGCGACGTCACCGTCCTCAGTTTACACGCCGCATTCTCCAGACGAGATGAGATAGGCCGGCCGGGTCGGCAGAAGAAGACTTCGATCGGCTCGCGTTGCTGCCGGGTACGGTGCCAGGTGCGGGAACCGGTTCGATTCCGTTCCATGGGGTTCCACCTGGTGGCGATCGCGGTCGCGCGGGGGTTCCTGCAGGTGTTCCAGCTCTCGGCGCCCTGGCTGTGGCCGCTCAACCTCTGGCTGCCGTCGGCGCGCCACCTGCCCGAGGCCTGCGTCGTCTTCTACGGCGCGCTCGCGTCGCACGCGGCCTGGCTACGCGCCGCCTACGCGCACGGCACCGTCTGGAGCCACCGCCGCGGGAGCGGCGGGGCCACGGACGACGTCGACGAGCACATCCGCCACGCGCTCCTCAGCATCTCTTTCTGAGCCCCGTCATGACGGCCCAAGACGTGGTGGTGGCGGTTCCCCATTTCTGGGTGGGTGCTTCAGGCTAGGATGTTCTTTTTCGTTTGCTCTTTTGCGTTACTGTTGTTCTTTTCTTTTCGCGTGATGCGTGGGTGGCTAGAATTGCAAGTCCGGGAAACCTTCAGTTGTAGCCGTGATTCACGTCATTTTCTTCATAAATTATAGGAGACTGAAAGTTTGGGCGAACTATAGGGGACTGTAAAAAAATGTTTTCCATCTTGACCCATGAGCAACTGGAATAGCATTGTCCGCCTGTGTCGACCACTCGCCACTGCTCTCTCCTGCCCTCAGAACAGTACGGTTTGTATAGATTGCCCCTGTTCTTGGGAGCCTTAAACGCGTGATGGACTCAGTATTGGTTTCAGTTATTCTGTACTTAAGAGTACTGCTCTGTTTTCACTGCACTACACTTTCAGCATTCCATCAGATTGATTTCTTTTTTTTCGGAGTTGCTTTTTTCTATCCTGCAATGCAATCAGGTATGATGAAGTCACGTAGCCGGACCTGAAGTCTGGACTTGCACTTCCAACTAGTGAACTAGATGACTGGATTCATTTTTCGTTGTAATGAATGTTGTTGTAAGCAAGCAGTGTGCTGTATGGGCAAGGGTAATGGTTCATGAATGTTGCTCCAATGAATGTTTTTTTTCAGATCCATGATAAGTTGGTAACCTAGCATGTGAGAGCAGCCAGTTGTTTCTGATGAACTGAAGCCGATCTAGTAGGATGTGGTGCTCTATATTTAGTGCCTTTTTCCGCGGATGGATTTGTGACCTTGTCGTGACTATTTTCTTTGTGGTGTGAGCAGATTTCCATGTAACTATTTGTTGAACCGTAACGTGCATGAGTTAAATCCCTGCCATTCAGTTTGCACGAGTTCGTTTTCCATCTCTTTTTTATCGGTGTGGTTTGTTTTAGAGTTAAATCCTTGCCATGATCTCTTTCTGCGATCCAATTGCATTTTTCGAGTGGTCAGATAATGAGAATGCCATCCTGTGTTTCAATTGCACGGAGCCATCGATGGAGGCCTCCTCTGGTGGAGCGCGACAGAGCGCGGTGGGCACGCCTGGACGCCAAGCTCGCCTAGCCGGTCCGATCACCCTATCGGAGTCGCGCCCTCGATGTGGGTCCTGCTTGTTGCGGCTGTTGTGGTTGTGGGAGATGAGCCCGAGCGCTCCCCCTCGGAGCACGGAGAGAACCCTCAGCCAGCCGGAGGACTCCGTGGTAGTGCCGGAGAAGGCGGCGCCGACGGGGGTGGTGCTGGAGCCGGTGGCCGCGAGGATCCGGCTTGCCTGGACGCCGCCATGTGCTGTCTAGTGTTGCCCATTGACAAGCGGGTCCCACCTACAAAGACGTTTTGGCTCACTGACGAGCGAGTCCTATCTGTGGAAGGAAGAATAGGGGCCTAGTGGTGTTGCTGAAGTCAAGAGTGAAATTTTTATACCGGCCACTATTTAGAAAGTTAAAAGCCTCGTTTTCTATATTGCCACTAGAGATGCTCTAAGCAAAGCAAAGTGAGCATGACATCGGGAGCGGCACAAGCGGACCGTAAATCGGGGAGCAGTAGCAGCTCGAGCCGTCCGCCGGTTGCCGCCCTGCCCTCCCTGCGCACGTTGGCAGAGAAAGCCAGCCGGAAATTATGACGACGTGCTCCTCTCCTCTCTCAACAAACCCAACCCGACCTGTCAACTGTCACAGCAGCAACCGACGGGGCAGCGGCATCAACAGATCACACTTACCGATAGCGGAAGGGAGGGCGTGTAGAAAAGAAAACCACTCGCCCCATGACCAAGAGGGAAGCCCGAGACGGGCCGGGAAAAGAAACCGCGGCTGTTTCGATCGACGTTATGACGTTGATCACCGGCGTCAATTGACCGGTCGATCGATCGATCGTGCGCGCACTGTGCGTGGTGTTGCCGATGGTCCAAGCAAAGCAAGCAGTGCTGTGTGCTTGAGCGTGGCCGTACGTGTGGGAGCGAGCTGTGCGGCGCCGGACTGATGATGACGCTGTCCGGACCTTCGTGTCGACGGCGGGGTGGCGCCTCCTCGTCCAGTCCGGGCAGCGGCAGGAGCGTCGTGGGCTGCCTGGATCTGGGGACAAGAAAAGGCGCTTTTATTTCACCAGCGACCCGTTCACGCATCATGCTTCTGCTCGGCGCGGGCGTGTATAGGCGAGGAGGTGAGTTCATGTCAAACACGTGATGGCAAGAACGGGTTTTAACTCTGCCGTCTCTGCTTGTTTGTACTCGCCCGTATAAATTAATTTCCTCCTCAGGATGGCCAAAAGTCCTACCCTGCTCTCAAAAAAGAAGATGGGCAGTCGTGGATCCCCTCCCCTGCCGGCCTGCGGTAGCAGCAAATGTTTTGGTTGACTAGTTCTGCATTGCATCGCATTGCATGGTGGGTGATCATGTGGTTCATCAGACTTGCCCACAGGGAACAGACAGGTTAAAGAAAGCGAGATTCCGTGCCAAGTCACGTACCACCCCTGTTTGACTGAAGGGCAGGCTCACTCCAGCTCACGGCGCAGCTAAGCACCTCACGGATTTCTAGTGCAGTCGAATAGAGATGTTCAGGAGATCGCGCTCGTGAAAACGGTAGCAGTTTTATCGACCGACCTTCGTGGAACCGAAGCACCGCTGGTCGGTTCGTGTTCAGCTGGGGGCCCATGGCGGAGAAACGAAAAAAAAACTGTTGATACCGTCTGCTTCAACTGAACGGCAGCCAATGGTTTCAATTTCAAAGAGTCCAACCACACGGCCCCTACCTTACTCTGTTCGGTTGGCACACACTTGGCAGCTTTAACGCAGCGTCCATGTCCTTGCCCCTTCCATAGTTCCACTCACTGTAGCAGACTAGATGGGCTAGCCCATGGAAAACACGGTAGAGCAGCAGAGGTAAAACGCAAAGAAGACAATTCAACGATGCCCATTGCAGAGAAGGCACGTAAAGCCACGCATCAGGCGTCACCTAATAAGCAGCTATAGCTGCGACCGGTAAGCTAAAGCAGCGGCGATTGGGGGGGTGATGCCGATGCGTATGTTTATACTACTGCTGCTGCGGGTGCTTGCCTTTGAAACTTTGCCAGTCCCCATACATCTTACGAGTGCTCGCTCGCCTAATCGCTCGTCACATACATCCTTTACGTTTCTGCTGATATGCAACGGCAGACCGCAGATTGGCAGTGCAGCGAGCACGGCGGTGCTCGGTCACAGATTTTGGGTCAGGTTTTGTTGGTAACCGCTTGGAGCTCAGGAAACGAGTTCAGCCTACATTTAGAAGAATAGTCCGTTGCGCTTATGAATATGCTCCTCGCCGTGCTTACCTTGTTTGTGATGATCAGTTGCTTTCAAAAAAGATATCCGAGCCGCTACAAGGAAATCAGTCGTGTACTAGATAGATTCCCTTACCCTCCTCAATCTGGACCGGTAACAATTATAGTCATGGAGCCAATCTTTCAGCTACAAGACGGCTACTAGTACTAACACAGTGGCAATTATAGAGACAAGCTGCCAGCATTGAATCGGTCAGGGTGGCACATGCACGGAACAGCAGACGATGACGACGCTGCTACTTTCGGTACGTACACTGCAGAGTCAGGAATCCTCTCGCCTGGTGATCTCAACTTCGTCCTGTGGAAAGAAAGAATTCAGCGGGAAAAGAAAGCTGGCGACGCATTTAGGTGAGGTTCTTTACGTAATTTAGCCCAAAGTGGCAAGAGGAAAGCAGGGGGGGGGGGTCGTTCGTTCCCGAACGGAGAGGAACAAGGAAAAGCAATTCCCACCCGTATATTCCTCCTCCGAAAGTAGGACATCTCCACAGAGCAGAGCACGAGCCCCGTCAGGAAAGCTGCAGCAAAAGCACGCCAGGAGGAGCAGGCGTGGCATCAAACAACGGCCCAACTCCTCTCCCCCTTTTACCTGAAACAAAAAAGATAAATAACCGTGACGTGTGAGATGGAGGTCCTCTCCCCAAATGCTCGGTGCTCACCGATTCAAACAAAAAAGAAGAGAATGCTCGGTTCTCATGAACAGCCTCTATCGGTCCAGGTTAGCATCTGAACATGCCATCTCACATTGCAGACTTAAAAACTCTTGCGTGAATGAAATTTCTGTTCAGGTGGAGGCAGTGTAAAATTTACTGAGAACGGCTGTTGTTACCTAGTGATTATCTTTCATGAGAAATTTTTGGGTGAATGGCTTCGTCGAAGTGGCACATGCCATGCAAGCGCACCATCCTCGGGTGCGCCGCTCAGGACAGGTACCGGCTTTTGACTTAATACTACTCTACTTGCCTGTGGTGGTGGCACGAGGGCCCCACGGCGTATGCGTATTCTGGTTCTGGCTGCGTGAGGTGCTCTGCTGCTGACGGGTGAGGAGGGTGACGGAAACTCCGAATCCAATCCAACACCATCCTTCGGTGATCCGTCACCAGCCCAGCATTTTTAATTTGGTTTCGGTCCCGCCCAGGACTAGGACCACTGCTTACCGTCACATAAAAACTATGGAAATGCTAGAGAAAACGTAGGACAGCAACTGAAATACAGGAACGAGGGACCTAATGATACGTGGCGACTTCCTTCCATTCCATGCTTTTCACGCATCAAACACTGCCTTATTTCTTCGCGGCAACAAGGAGAAATGTGTCGCTTCATCTGAATCCTAGTTTTAAGCATCCGGGCCCGAATTTTGTGCTGGTGCCAACCGAGCCTGACATGGAGGGGAAATGAGACGCCACAAAATCGCACAGAATGGTTTCCTTGCCAGGAAACGACTCGTCAACTTTAGCATCCTGTAATCAATCATCTAGGAAAACACAGCTCACAAGTTGATGTGTTAAATTAGTAGTACTAGTACTGGCCTGATATCAAGATTTATTCCTGCACCTCGCTTTCATATCTTTCTCGCGAGGTGACTAATGTGCAGCCATTACACAATCCAACTAACAATATCTCGTGACATTAGATTACTCACAGAGATATTCAATGCAAAGGGTGCTCAAGCGAGAAAAGGTATTCAATGCGAGAGACGAGCAGAGCGTGCTGCATGCAAAGGAGAGAGGAAGAGCAAGAAGGATCCAAAAGAAGCAGGACAGGGAGGTCATGTGAAAGACAACACGTTACAGGCCCCTAGAATTTGGCCGTTTTTAAAGGAGCGACTAATTCCCGTTCAAAAAAGGAGCTACTACGTAATTTTAATGGGCAGCATTTAAAGATTTTAGTGGGGAAGGAAAGGGATCCTTGCCAGACCCAGAGTGCGAAAGATAGAGAGAGAGAAACGAGGGAGGAATAAATAAATCCGGATTCAGCCAAGCTTCTCTCTCCCACCACCTCCCTTACATCCTTTCATCACCACCCCCACCCTCCTCCCTGTCTCCCTCTCCCTCTTGACAATTTTTCCTCCACCCATTCCTTTCGTGTTCGTCTCCACCCACTCTACCAATCTCTCTCTGAATTCGGTCCCGTCTTGCCCACCGTCTCTGCATCTGTCTCTCTTAGCAATCGGTTCTTGTTTTCTCCCGTTTGCTGGGTTGATTCTCTCTCTCTCTCTCTCTCCCTGTTTCCCTCCCTGGATAGAGAATCAAGAAACAGGAGACGGGAGGAGGGAAGAAGAGAAATCAGAACAAGATTGTTCTTCTGCTTGGTTTGCGGTTCTTGCAAATCATCCTTAACCTCTGGACCGGTTTCTGGTATGGTTTTCTCGCACCTTTCTGCCAGTCTATTTCTGTTTCGATTTTCTCTTGATTGTTGATGCTGCATGCCAAAACGCTCCCTTTGTTTTTTGTTCGAGTCCATCTCCCTTCGCCATACGTGTTATCGTTGTCATTGATCCCTTCACGGTTCATACCACAAGTAGTTCATCAGTCCGGTGCGCTGGAAAAAACCTAAACTTCCATGTCTGAAACAAAATCATGTTCTGTTTGGTGTGATTCGGAGATGTGCGGGTGTTCTTGCTTCGGTTAAATTTCCTTTTCTATTGGTTATGTTTCAATTTCGAGATCAGAGAACCGATATCTCTTTGAAATCGTGGTCGTGCATGGCTACTTCTGCCTTTTCCTTTATTTTTGCTTTTTCTACTGCGTTCTTTTGCAAACAGATACGTGATAGCGAGGGAAATAAATGCAAAAGAAAAAAATGTTGTCTTTTCTTTGGATGGCGCAGAAATAATGGGACCCATCCTGCATGCGGTCCATCTGTTTAGGTCGTATGCATTGTACATTTACCGTGTTTTCCCCCATTAATGTGCACCCTTCGTCACAGCTGCAACCCAAACCGTCGTGTCTGGTGCATGCAGTGCATACGCCACACCAAATGCGGTTCATGCCAAGACTGTTCATGCCACATCGAATTAGTTGGTAATACTCTAATTGGTAGGTCGTTGTCAAGTTGTAAAAGCCAAACGAATGCATTTAATTCCTGATAGCAAGATCGGGGTTTGCATTATTTTGCTGGCGAACCTCGAAGGCATGGCCTAACCTTTATCACTCAGCATTCCATCCATTTCAGTTGCTATATTCTTTTATTCTTTTCTGTTGTCCTATCTGCGCCATGCACAACACTTTGTAAACTCTTTACTTTGATCAATGAAAAAATTTACTTGGGGTTTTCTCCATCGGAGTTTCCTCAAAATAAAAAATTCTCCTGCTCGTTTGTAAAGGTTGAGTAGAAATCTGACCAAAGTTTGTAATGTGCTACTTACTTTCACAGGTCATTGAAACTAGGTAATGAAGAAAATCTAAGATGCTACCGCAGCATATCAACTAATATCTTGTTGCCGTACTTTGGACAAAATTAAGTTCAACAATGCAAGGGCAGAGGAATTCTGTCGAGCATTTTGCTGAAGTTTTTGAATTGGAAGTGGGATCCAATTCAGGCAATCCTGTCGTGGATCAACAGGCTTATTGGAATAATGTTCTTGGATCAGTAGAATTGCATAATCTTCAGGGTTATCAAATGAACCACAGTGATCCCACCATCCCATATGGAAATGATGCACAACAGGATGGTGCATTTCTTGGTTTCTGGGAGTCAAGCGAAGCTAGTTCAAGTGACAGTGCATCAAATTATGGGAGGCCTAACAATGTTAAAACAGAGCATCTTAACATCAGTCAGGGCCTGAGGATTGGAGAGAGGAGATTGGTAGCTGAAAATAACCTTTCTATGGATGTGGATATAAACCTTAGTAGCAACACTAATGATCTGTATGGTCAAAGTTCAAATTCAATCTGTGCCTCTCAAGGCCCTGATAATTATGGTGCGTGTGATCCTAATGGCACAAATGCTCAACCAACTGACTTGAGGTCACTCCCATATAGGGCATTCCTATATGGTGCAGAGCAAACAAAACCTTTCAGTTCCTTGAACCCAAGCGGAAATCCTTTAGATGATTCTTCACTAATACAAGAAGGCATCAATCAAAGACCAGGGGCTTCTCTTGATGGTCGCCGACTAGCGTGCAAGAGAAAAAATATTGAAGGAGCCAATGGGCTGAGGTCAGCAGGTTTGAGCACAAGTGTCAACCACAGGAATGATTTTTCTTTCCAAAATATCGCCTCTTCAAGCTACAATGTCGTTGCTGTTAGAAATTCATCTTCTCAAAATTGCTTGTTGGTTCCAAGTTCCATTGAGGATCAACTCCCGTGTTATGGAACTAATGCAGGCCCTACATCTAGTAGCTATGATTCCAGTGGAGGCATTAACAACGAAAGCAATTCGCACAGAACTTTCCGGCCAAGAACTACCACGGCTCAACAGATTGCTCCCTATAGCGTGTGTCCCTCTTCAAATACTATTACCTTTTCAAACTCGTGGAATCTTCAGCCACCTCACCTGCAGGGTACATTTGATCAGCCACAAGAGGTTATTCCGGTGGTCAGTAGCCTCAACTCGATTCAACATCCAGTAAATGTTGTTCCTGGTGTTCTGCAAGCTGCAAACCATTTTGCAGGTCATAGGGCTTCATCATCTAGAGCTAGCAGTTTGAACAACAGAATTCTCGGTAGCGAAGAGGTTACTAGGAGGAATGTAGTGCCTAGCAGCTTCTCTGATTTACTCCCCCCTGCATCAGTAGAAATGAGGCGTTTGGTTCCAGAACAACCTAGCTGGAGCTCTGATGCCCGAGGCACTGCAATTTCAGGAAATTTTCCTCCTGTATTAAGAGCTAATACCAATTCAACAGCAAATCCACCAGCAGGATTTACTCAGCAAAACCTGAATAGATGCCATCCCCGAAATTTATCAGAGGTATACTTCTTTGCCCCATCTTTTGCATTTAGGTTTTTCAGTTTGAATCCCCATTACAACAACAACAAAGCCTTTGTATCAAGCACGTTCTGGTAGGCTAGATATGAAACCCAAACTAGGTTTCATATCCATAGTAATTTATCTGCTAATTTTTTATTTCCTTGCAGGAGATTGGTCGTCTATCTGGAGCACTCCGTGCTCATCAATCGCCACGCTTAAGGTCAGGATATCTGTTAGAGCGTGAGGGTGAAGGTGTTTGGGGTGT
Organism: Neostapfia colusana; assembly: GCA_030760725.1. Classification (NCBI taxonomy): domain Eukaryota; kingdom Viridiplantae; phylum Streptophyta; class Magnoliopsida; order Poales; family Poaceae; genus Neostapfia; species Neostapfia colusana. The sequence goes on from JASWHV010000017.1 coordinate 1,340,367, forward strand.
TCCTTTATCAATTAGTAGAGAAGGGAGAAGGTTAATGGAGGTATGTTGATTGGTACCATTGACTATCCTGTTAACTTCTTAAGAACAATGTCCAAAAATGGTTTAATAATTCCCACAAAGAAACATATGGAAGCAACAATATTTCATAATAAAAGAGCAAGACTAGATTAATCTTGTCAGTACAACTGTCTGTGAAGTCCTTCCATGTCTTCAGCGGGACACATTGGGAGAAAGTCCAGCAGGAATACTTTATTTTGTTTCATTCCTGCTATTCATGATCCCGTGTTTGATCACACATAGTTCAGCATTGTACACCGAGTGATACAAGGAATGCATTTCAAATAATTCATTCCTGTTATTCATGATCACGTGTTTGATCTTGATTTATTTACTTTTCAACAGATCCGGAATGCACTTCAAATGATTCATAGAGGGGAGAATGTAAGACTATAAGTGACTGACAGCTGACTCCATCCGAAATAGCTCTATTTGCCATGATTACTAGTTTTTGATCTGCCACCAAAATAAGTAAAATTTAAGATGTTCCTTAATTGAATTTGTTTCTTTGATCTATGTTTCTTGTTATTAAATGTACTAATTACTGGTTGGCTGGAACAATCACACTTCAGGATATTGTAGTGTAAAACTTGACAGCACCGTGCTACTCTGTAGTTGAATAAAGTAAAGTAGCAAAAAACGTACAACACCTTAATCATACCAAACCTGTAATACAGAAAAACAAGGACAACAGGCATGAACATCCTTGTTGATTTCAGCATTGGGGAAACACAAATAGGAGTCAACATGCACTGGACACATGATTTTTCGAGTCTGAACTACAGACTACAGAAGTTCAAAACTGCTATGCAATTATTTAGCGGTTTAGGTTTTATTCTTGACTTTTCTCATAACATGCTGAATTGACATGAATATACAACATTAAACGAGTAGTAAATTTGGACCCACTTGAAATTTATTGGTTGTCGTTGAGTCTCTGCTTGTCATTGAGATTTACTTCTAACATATATTGTTTGTATCTGTTCCTTAACAGTCTATTTTCTATGGCGGCATTGACATTCATGACAGACACAGGGACATGCGCCTTGACATTGATAATATGTCATATGAGGTTTGTTTTCCTTAGGAAGACATTACCTGCATCTTTGCCAAGGTAAAATCTAATCTTGTTGGCTGCTTTCTTTCAGGAGCTATTAGCGCTGGAGGAAAGGATAGGAAACGTTAACACTGGCCTTAATGAGGAAACAGTAACAAAGCTGCTCAAGCAACGGAAATTTTCATCATGGAGATTAAAAGCATCATCAGACCATGAGCCATGTTGTATCTGCCAGGTACTAATATGCACCCGGGAACTATCAGAAACTAGTACATTTTTCAGTTGGCCATAGGTTTGTTCAGTCAACAGCATCGAGCAAACGAATGATAAAAACATATGCATTTGATTTGGTTGCAAACTATGTCAATTGAACATTCAGAAGTAGCACCGTTGAAATACTTAAGCTATCACCTTATATCTGAAAAAGATGCTGGCCTTTACCAAGTTGACATGCAAAGATAAAAGGTTCAAGTTACATGTGTAGCTCTAAAACTAGTCTGATAAGACAACTAGGTCCTTAAACTTGGATTCTATCGCCACAGAAAGTTTGGTTTAATGACTTTCCCAGATTGCGAGTGTTAATATAACTGTGAGATGCACTATTCCTCCTATGCAATTGCTGTACTTACAGTCCTTAGACATCTCCTTGCTCGTCAAGTTCACAAATGCTTCAGTTTTTGGGATGTTATATACTTAAGTTCATTCTCCCTGTTTATCCAGGAGGAATATGTTGATGGAGACCATCTTGGGCGGCTGGACTGCGGGCATGACTTTCATGCTGGCTGCATCAAGCAATGGCTGGTGCTCAAGAATCTGTGTCCCATCTGCAAAAACACCGCCCTGAAGACCTAAACAGAGTACAGCGGCACCGATGTTCTTGGCTCGATCGCAAGATCATTTACCGATTCTTATTATTGTGCTTTTTGGTGGGGAAATTTTGCCATCCACTTGCAACTGAGAAAGGAAAAAGAATTGTCCTTGTACACTGCTGTTGCAGTAAATAATCCTTGGAATCTGTCTTGCTGCATTTAACTGAATATTTATGGCTGGTATAATGGACGTAGTAGGCTTATCAACTTAAAAGGGGGAATTTGACCATCTCGTGCCTTAATTTTGCTTGCTACGGTTTTCACGTGCTGATGCGGTGAAGCACATACCTGTTTTTTGAGCCAGGGTGCTGCCTGCATGCATGCAATGATTTTGAGAAGTTTAACAACTTAGGCTTGCCTTGACACCCCTGCACCATCGACTTGCCGTCTACGACGAGTCGTCCATGGTGGGCTGGCTTCCTCTGTTTTGATGCCATGCTTTTCTCGAAGCTATATGGTTTCTTGCCGGGGACAGGCGCCATAGCCCGGGAACCCAGCAGGATCCAGCTCTCGACATCGTCGCTGACTCGCTGTACAGCCATGGTCCACCAGGCAAGTCATATTGGCATAATAGCAGCGCCCCAGCTTTGAGGCTTCCGTTCTAGACAGCCACACAACACACGGGATGCCTGCCCTGAGCCGCCTCGATTGCGCCAATCACCAAGCCATCGGTGATGCCGTCGGAGGAAGTGAGCCACCCCCACTTCATGACGCCGCGCAACAAGCAAAAAAAGAAGCCCACTTCGTTGTTGTGCCAACTGGCTTCACTGTGTTCTCAGCCGGCAGGGAACAGCCTCCATGGCTGGCTCTCTCATTTCATCGCCGTGTACGATGGAAGACCCAGATCGCACGGCGAGCGAGATTCGCAGGGGTGTGGTTATGGGCTCCGTATATCGGAGCTGGGCTCTGATTCCTGCAAACTCGAGTAGAGGCCCAACTTTAAAGGCGGACATATCTGACTGAAAACAGGTCAGCGATCAAGAGCAAGGATATGGTGATTCCTGGGCGTGGTTGGTGGGTGACTGCGCCTTGCCAGAACGTGAGAACGAGGCCCCATCTTGATGCGGCGTCTCAGCAATAGTAGCATCATCCAGACGGATGAGTGCTTTGCTGGTTCCGTGGATGACTTGTCGGGTCTAATGCGGAGGATGCCAAAACCGGTTGATGGGGGGAAGTTGATGGCCGGAAAGAACACCCGCACGTCGCCGTCCCCCTTCCCTTTCCTTCGTGAAGGAGCCAACCGAGCGTGGCTTGTCTGGTCGTTTGGTGCCTGGACGGCTACGGAGAGATCTAAATGGAACAGTTGGTTCTTGCTCCAGGCTCTAAGCTGGAGCTGTGAAATGTCCGTTACTGCCCAAGAGAGGCTGCAGCCTCGGTTCAGGTTGGGGTCGGAATTTTCCAGCTCCAGCCTCTTATCTTCTATCGGCCAGAAGCAGAGACCGGACCATATTTCACTGTTCACCGACACTAGTGTCTATGCGGAGCAGCTAAAACCGTGGGGTACACATCCTTTGCTTCCCTGTCGCGCTCTCTGCTGCTCCGGTCCATATTCCGCATTACTACCGGCATGTGCTCGCTCATAAATCACTACTGCGTTAACCACTACATAACCATCCTCCAGGCCCAGCAGAACAGATCACTGCAGTCTCCACAGCTGTTGCCCGATCTGTTCCCGTCACTGTGCGTGCACGGCCAGGTATGAGATGAACGGCAACGGCCGGAAGGCAGGCAGGCGCGCACGGCTGCCGTGCCGGCTTCAGGGCCCCGCGCCGTTGAGAAGTGAGATGCCGACGACGGGTGGCGCTGCCGGAGTGCTGGCCGGGTCGTTGAGCTACGGAGAGTTGATGTCACGCAGAACGCGATGGCGATCACGCACGTCGCGGCTTTATATTTTCCAATGTGGTGGTGGCCTAACACCCACCCAACCTGACGCCCGTGCGATGCGACCGAAGCAACGGTACTGGCACAGTACTGTTACGTCCACCTTAATTCTCTATCTAATCACCACCTCATCATCACAGTTAGCAGGAAGACAGGCATGGCTCACCACGCACGACGTCCTCGTTCATGATTGCATCCGCACTTGTGCCCTCTGCCCTGCACACGACGGCGACGGAGAGGAGAGAGATGATTAGTAGTGCGGCGGCCGGCCTGACCTAACGCGGCACCAGCAGACGACAACTGGATTAAGCTAAAGCGCGGAGGATTAGGCGAACAACTGGATCAAGCCGAGCGATTGTATATACGACGTACAGGCTGAGC